>CM046878.1:42330620-43530620 GCA_025667525.1 Glebionis coronaria
GAACTTAGTAATTTCTTCAGGCGAACTCCCCACTTTGTTCACCTTGATCAAGAACTCGATGCCCTTTTTAGGTTTCTATTCGAGATATGCCGTCTTGCCATTCAAATGTATAATTAGAACTGTGGGAAATGTCAGATGGAACAGATTAAAAGATAAAACAGCTTCAAGGATATTATCAGTGAAATATACTAACCTAGAAAGTTACCATTTATAAAAATAACTGGCAAATCCTTTGTGTATCTTTCGCAAGAAATTGCTTCACTTCAAAATCTGTAAGTATGTAATTCAAGAAGTCTAATACTCTAGTTAAATAAGTCATATTTGCATAAAGGTAAAACGTATACAGAACATCAATTTTTCAACGAAACAAGTAACCGATAAAGTAACTCCAAAATAAGTTTTTATTGATCAGACTAGAACAATTGGTATTTCAGCAGTTAAAGTCGTACCACAGTAGCAATCCAACAATCACAGAATATTTGTTACTCAACTCTAAAGTATACAGTGCCCAAGATTAAAATATTTTTAGCAACTCAAATGAAAACAACATGCCAAGAGAGAATTAGAAGAAAAAATAATTTAATTCTAATACAAGCGGTTCAATAACAGAAAGCAAACTCTGTCTCATTGTTGGCAAAGGTTAAGGTGGATTCCAATTCCAAAATCATGGCATCCTTACGTTCAAGTATATTTAATATCAGGTCATCACAAAATTGACGAGTCATCTTTTCTAACATCCTTCCACTTTTGCACTTCTTTCCATCATACGCCTCTCAAAAGTAGTCATAGTGCCTTAACGTCTACAAAATCCACATTAACCGGAGGGTATCTTCATTTCCATCATACGCTTCTGAAAAGTAGTCATAGTGAACATGAACAACTTCATCAAAGAAGGTGTAATTTGGATCATCTTGTGAAACTCAAAACAAATCACTCTAGCCTATAAAAAATAAAATAAAAAATGAAGCTATAAAGCATACTTATTTAATTTCGAATTCAACGCCTTGGCACGATTGGCGGGTCGACCTGCACCTGTTTTATCTATTTTCATAAAACAGACCCACTCCATTTGAGTTATTTTCTTTAAATTGACAGGTAGATGTCCTTTAAACAAAAGTCCCAAAAATATCTAACCATTGCTCGTCTTGCAATGCAAACACTCATCCTATAAACTGCTGAACAGTAGCGAATAAAACTAAGACGTACAATTTATAACATATCAACATCCCTTCAAACAAACCCTCGATAATTTAATACGTAATCAGAAAAATCTAGAGCCTTAAACCATTAAAGGCATGTTATCAACGGTATCCAAAAAATTCAAATGTGGACGGGCTCATTACCTAATTGGTTAGTCAGGACAAGTCAGTAGTCACTGAAACTAATTTTATGCCACCTAAATAATTTATATTATTTTGTTATACCAAATCTGGTATAAATTAGTGTATCACACGTATAAAATTTGGTTGACACATTTAATCAAACACCTTGTGTGCTGCCTACTTAAGCACGATTTGTACCTATTTTAATCTCAATATTTCTCCATATTAATTGATGATAACAGTAAAAACTATTAAAGTAAACCTTACTTTCAAACTTAAATGATGATCTGACTACATAATGGGAACGTATTGGTGAAGAACAATGGTGAACCGGGAACGGCGATGAAGTGTGGTGGGGACCGGTAGATATGGTGTGGGAGAAAACATGTTATCAAACATGGCAAGGAATTATGGTGAATGGTGGGAACGACTGTTGGGGATGATGATCAACGATTGGGAACGGTGGTGCATGGTGGTGAAGGGCGGTGGAGATGACGGTGAAATTCTAGGGGGAGAAAACACGTAATCAGAGATAGGAGAAAAAGAAAAAAAAAGAAAAAATAGGGCCTTAAATAATTGGAAGTATGAAAAGTTTCAACAATTATCCCTAAGATTTGATTAATTACATTCGGCCCCCTGTTGTTTTTGCGAAAAAAAAGACTTTGATCCAACGGTTGAGAGTAGGTTTTTTAGGTTTTCTATTGAGATTAAGTTTTCTATTGATCCCACCTCTCTCTCTCTCTCTCTCTCTATATATATATATATATATATATATATATATATATATATATATATATATATATATATATATATATATATATATATATATATATATATATATATATATATATATATATATATATATATATATATATATATATATATATATATATATATATATATATATATATATATATATATATATATATATATATATATATATATATATATATATATATATATATATATCTATATATCTATATATATATATATATATACATATATACATATCTATATATATATATATATCTATATATATATATATATATATATATATATATATATATATATGTATATATATATATATATATATATATATATATATATATATATGTATATATATATATATATATATATATATATATATATATATATATATATATATATATATATATATGTATATATATATATATCTATATATATATATATATATATATATATATATATATATATATATATATATATATATATATATATATATATATTTATATATATATATATATATATATATATACATATATATATATATATATATATATATATATATATATATATATATATATATATGCATATATATATATATATATATATATATATATATATATATATATATATATATATATATATATATATATATATATATATATATATATATATATATATATATATATATATATATATATATATATATATATATATATATATATATATATATATATATATATATATATATATATAGTTAGGATCAAATAAGAAGATTAAGTAAAATGAGAAGAATGAGAAGAAACCACAACTACACATTTCAGATGCACCTACAAATTCATATGCATCTCCCCTTGAAATTCTCCTTCCTTTTTAGAATTTGTGGTCAGGATTTCTTCTTACTCTTCTCATTTTAATTTTTCTTCTTACCGGATCCCTACTATATATATATTGTTGGAAATACGTTTTACGTATATAGAAAGTCTCGGTCACTCCAACATAGTTATAGGCTCGTAGTAGTGTTTAAGTTACTTTTATTAAATAGCCCGACCCATGAGCATGTTCATGGGCCGGAGGCCCAAGTCCATTAAGGACTTGGGTATATAAGCCTCTTTCCACCATGGAAAGAGGTGTTGGTTGTTTCATTTCTCAAAGTGATAACAAATAGTTTCTTTCTTTCTCTCTCTAAGTTTCTCTCTCTAGAAAACATCAACCCTCTTGATTCATAAAGATTATCATTGTTCTACAATTGGTATCAAGAGCATGGGATGAAATATAGGTTGATTTTCGTGTTGTGTATGCTTTCTTAAGCATTTCGTAGTTTTTGAGTGTTTTTTTTTGCCGAAACATCAAATTTTTTTTGTGTTTATTTGTGATTCAAAGTCGTATACCTTCTTCAATAGTGTTTTAGTGATTTTGGTATCTTGGTTTTGGTAAAAAACACAAACTTTCTTGGATCAAACGTTCAAAACTTCTTGGTTTTTATCATTCCAAAATTCTAACAAAGGTCTCCATCGGAAAGTACAAGTGTTTGATCGCAATAATCTTTTGGTTCTACTTTGCGATCACTGGATTACAATACCTTATTCCGACGCGACATTCCGATCGTGCATTGCGATCTGGGATTTCGACGGTTTTAAGGAATTTTGAGTCGTTACTCTGCCAAATTTGTTTCAGCCATATTCCGATCAGAACATTCCGATGGTACATTGCGATCTAAGAATTCCGACAGGTTTACATTGCGATCTAAGCATTCAGATAGTGTGACATTCCGATCTGGACATTCCGATACCATCAACATTCCGACAGAAAAGAGTATTCCAACAGAAAGCAATATTCCGACAATTGCACATTCCGATAGAACTTGTTTTTGGATACTTAGAGGATTTTTGCTATCTTGCATTAATTTGGTAATTTGGTAAATTTCAAAATCAAACACAACAAAAAGATAACAACATCTTTCATTTAACAACACAAAAACACATAACCTTATTTCATTTTTCGATCATTTTTGATAATCTTTTTTCAAGGGATCATAAAATGAATTCACATTCATATATGCCAACAATGACTTCGCTTACCGATATCTCAATCATTTCAGGTACCGATACTCGCCCACCTTTACTCATCAAAGATTTATTTGAAGCATGGCAAGGTCGCATGAAAACGTACATCATGGGCAAACCCAGTGGTCGACTTATGCTTCAATCAACTGAAAAAGGTCCATTAGATTGGGGAGTGTGAGATCTCGTATTTTCCTGGTAATTATTTTACTCGTATTCATTATTTTAATCATTGTTGGTACTTGTTCGAAATTATAAAATTATTTTTATTTTATAATTCCATATATATTTAAATCAAATATTTTGATTTAAAATCACCCACGTGCATTTTTACAAACGTTTACTTGAATCAACGGAGCGAGAACCGAGGGCTAAATCTTTCGACTTAAAGATATTTATCTTTACATTGTATTAAGTCTAGACTGATAACGGGCACAGTAATAAATTCTTGTATTTCATACTTTTACTGTCGATTGTTCAATGTTTGATGTTTTCGATGTTTTTTTAATGTCGTGATAAGTCGAGTCGGGAGTCTATATTATCTTATTTTTGGTGCGTTTTAACTTTTGAGGAGTATTTTTACGAAACCCGAGCCCCGTAAATATTTGTAAATTTGACTAATAGTCATTTCCCACTTTTTAACAAAGTATTTATTTTGTGGTCCTAAAGTTTAAAAAGTTGCAACAATGGTCCCTCCACTTAACTAGACATTTAAATACATTTTACTTCCACTACAACTAACACATTTCATTTGAAATAAATAAAAAACCACCACCGCTTTTCTTCTTCCCCTAGCCGTGAGCCACCATCCCAAAAACCCCTCAATTTCTTCATCACCCAAGATGAATTAAGCTAAACTAAAATTAGACCACTTCGTATTTTTGTAAGGTGATTCTAATGGTACAAGAATTTTGTACATGCAACAAGTTTTCAAGTTTTGGTGATTTCTTGGTGGGGATGATGTTTGATCATTGTTTTTAGCATGATCATGGTTAAATTCCATGGTTTTGATGTTTAAAAGTCTAAAGTTTTGATTTTGATCTTTTGATTTTGATGCATTCAAGGGTTTAGGCTGTTTAAAGATGATATTAGGATGATTTTATGAGTGGGAAATTGATTAGATTTTGTTGAAAACATCATTTGACATGATTTTTAAAGTGCCAATTTTAGGCAGAAAGTTGAGGAAGGTTTTGGGTAACTTAATCTTGTTTTATTATTAAAAAAATTAGATAGGGATGTAGATATTTTTCTTAGCTTCGATTTGATATAAATTAGAGCTTCCAACTCCAAACGAGTTGGAAATGGCGTTAGTTTGATTATTCGTGTACCGGGAGACGAGTATCGACACAATCTAAAATTGTTGTCGATATTTGGATCGAATCTCGGGGACTCTGAATTGAAGTTTTGAAATGTGTAACCTACTGATAATGAGGTGATTACCTTAGAGGTCGAGTTTACTTTAAAACCCGAGTGTCAGTTTTGTAAACGGAGTCGTTTAAATAAGTTAAAACGGTTGTATGAAAAATTAACGTAAATCTGTCCGGATTTTGTAACCCGAAGATGTGTCGGGCAGTGAGTCTTAGAAGTAAAAAACTTTTGACGAGCTTTTTATATGTCTTTCTATAGATGTTAAGTGAGCTTCTCAGTTAGTACCATAAACTTTTGACGCGTCTAAGTGAGGTAAATCAGCCCGTACATTTGGTATGTGCCGGCAGTTTTTATCGAGTACATTGTCTAATAAAAGTATATTTTTAGATGGAGTTTAGAAGTACCCCTTTGCTTGGTTTTTCTCATGTGTCATAATTTGATTATGTATTCATTTATTCAAGTGTTTTTATAAACGTTTACTTCGTTTCTTCTAAACTTTCGCGTCCCGTTATCGTAGGTCTCGGATGACTTAAGGTTGCTTGATTTTCTGTTGTTTCTACTGAGCCCTCCAGTTTCGTGTTGATTCCACCGTATAGCTAAGGTGAGTTCATAGCCATTCTAGCTACTTGTTCATTGTTTCAAAACACGGGGTGAGATTAACATGTTGGAACACAACCTTTTAAACTGTATGCTGTCCAGAACTGTATGCTGTCAGATGAATTCATTGATATTATTGCTTTTAGTCTCTAGCCTTAAGTTTCCTCTCCTGATCATGAACCGTTAATTATCCGGTGTGCTTTGCGCGAAGCGCGAATGTTGTGGGTGGATCCATCGGGATTGACTATCCCCGTCCCGATAACTTTGACGCACTTACATTTGTATATACTTGAGTATTAGGCTGGATACTCACTAGAGGAACTTACACTGAGTTAAGCTTCGGTTCATGAACTATGTAGCAATAATATATCATGACTATGGAGAATGTACATAGTCACCCCCCCAGTACTTGTTTTTACAAAGTATATTGTGTTCCATTAAATAGTTTTCTAAACCTATGAATATCACTCAACTTTTGTTGACAGTTTTACATGTTTTAATCTCAGGTAATACTGCTTAATGGGCTTAGACGAGGTACCGCAGGATGTTGGCAGCTTGGAAAGATCTGTGTTGTGATATGTTATACGTTTGTTATAAATGATTTTGTTAAAGTCTTCCGCTGATCTTTTGTTATCTTAAAACTTTAAACCATGATGCTATGGTACTTTATTATGTTTTAAAACTTGTGGGACCGAGGTTTCTAAACTCTGATATAATGTGATGTAATATATATGTCTTCTATTACGTCATTTTTTGTGTCATTTATAACTCATTGTTACTTGTACCTTGACGTGTGATCCCCTCGTTGCCTAACTGTTCCATGTCAGATTTTGGGGGTCTCATAGATTGGTATCAGAGCGATGGTTATAGAGAACTGAGTCATTTTCAAAACTTGGTCTATAACTAAATATCAAGATATTTCGTGCTTTACAAGTGTCAAACACATAATCTGCCAATGTTGTTTAATATCTGTGCGGGTAACTCTCTAATCCTTATTGTTTACCTCGATTATTGTTATAATATTTCATACCTTGATTTCATTTGAAATATTACATTGGTTCATTGTGATACGTATTACCTCCTTCCAAACCCCTCTTGCTTAATAGTATATATATTCCCTTCCTTAGTGTTGCATTCCTTGTTGACAATCAGTTATGCATACCTAAAATCTCTTCTTATTCTATTTTCTCCAATTTCATGAATCTTGAAATAGCATACTTATACAAGTTCACACTAAATTTTGTATTGTGTTGTTGACAGAAACATGCCGCCTACCAGAATTCGTAGAGCTGATTGACCCAGGAGATCCCACCAGGCTACTATGGGGAGAGTTATTGCAAAAAGGTAAAGAAAGCTGTTGCTAAATACGAAAGGAGCCGAGAGACTCAAACTAAAGCTGAAGGTTCTTCAAGCACAAAAGGATGTTCACACAAGACCTTCATGTCTAGAAAACCCCCCTCCTTTAAAGGGACCGAAGGTTTCGTTGGTTTGACACGATGGTTTGAAAAGATGGAGAAAGTATTTGGAACTTGCAAGTGTGCTGAAGAGGATAAGGTAATTTATCCTGCTAGTACTTTGGAAGGTATAGCACTCACCTGGTGGAATGGAAATATTAAAACCTTAGGTCTTGATAATGCAAACCAAATCCCTTGGAGCGAGTTCAAAACAATGATGATTACTGAGTACTGCCCTGAGACTGAGATAGCTCGGATGGAACACGAGCTATGGAACTTACAAATGAAGAATGATGATATTGAAGCCTACACTAATAGGTTTCATGAGTTGGCCTTAGTGTGTCCTGAACTGGTTCCAGATGAGAAGAAGAAAATAAAAAGGTATGTCAAAGGCTTTCCTTAAAGGATTAAAGGACACATTACTTCATCAAAACCCTCTTCCCTACATGAAGCAGTGAACATGGCTCGTGAATTGGTCGAGCAGTCTATGGAAGGTAAAACTGCTAAGTTAAATGCTGACAACAAACGAAAGTGGGAGGAGAATAAAGGAAACAATCAAGGGAACAATCAGGGCAATAACCGTAAAAACAACCGAGGCTACACTAGAAACTCCAACAAGAACAATAACCGACAAGCCAACAAGAGACAAGAGACAACAACCATGTACGCAGCCGCTCCTGCTGCTACTGCTGTTACTTCTACTCCAGCTGCTCCTGTTACTCTTGCTGCTCCTATTGCTCCTGCTACTCATGCTGGCAGACGAAGTTATACTGGTAACCAGCCTAAGTGTGATCGATGTAATTGGCATCACCTTGTCGGTGTGTGTCCTACCAGATGTACAGTTTGTAATAGGTTTGGCCATAAGGAAGGAAACTGCAACCCAATGTGCTATAGTTGTGGTGAAAAAGGTCATATCCAGTATATGTGTCCAAAGACTAAGGATCCACAGAACGATGGAGCTCGAGGTAGAGTGTACCATGTGGGAAATAACACTCAGCAGAATCCTCAGGTGGTCGCGGGTACGTATATTCTTAACGATCATTATATTAGTGTTTTATTCGATTCCGATGCCGAGAAGAGTTTCGTGTCTTCTGCTTTCACACCTTTCATTGATATTACTCTTTCTGCTTTAGACACTAGTTATGAAGTAGAATTAGCAGACGGTAAGATTGTTAGTACCAATACAGTCTTGCGTGGCTGTACCCTTGATTTGCTTGGTTATTTGTTTTTAATCGACCTTTTACCGACGCGTCTCGGCAGTTTTGATGTTATTGTTGGTATGGATTGGTTAGCGTCTCATCGTGCTGTTGATCGACGTCGAAGTGCCGGTCAAAAATAACCTAATTACCTTATACTAGATAGGGTAAGCGGGTATCGATCCACGAGGACTATGTGGTTTTAGTTTAAGTTTTGGGGTGATCACTGATCAATAAAAGTTTTGGTTTTGAAATCTAACAACTAAAATACTTTTGATAATAAAAATGCAGATTAAAAATTAAAATAATTATTAAGCTAATAATAAAGCAAGAAAAATATAATAAAGATGTAAACAATTAAAAGAAAAATGCAATCCCTTCCAGCTCCTAATATTTATGGTTGATCACACTTATGGATTATCGAAACTTTTTAGAACCGTTTACAAAGATTATTTCGAATTAATATGAATGAGTTAATGTTGGCACTTATTATGTTTATCAATGACTCGAGATAATAAGTATTATATTAATCCAACCAATAATTATGTTTTAATAATTTATTTAGGTAGAACTTATGTTGATTATACGACCACCTTTTTTTTACTAAATAAAATAAGTATGAATCGTTAACTAACAATAAATTGTCTCACACAAATAATTAAACATAATATTATATCGATAAAAAATAATTTATAAGTAAATCATAAATCAATGCCATAAAAATATGATAACCCAAAAGTAATGATCAAACCATAAATAAATTTACCGAAAGGAATTACAACAAAATTAGCCGGACATCGCGGAATACCCGACCCACTTGATATTAATCCTCATCTTAAATAAATAAGAATCTTTTTTTTCCAATCCCCAATTACAAAACAAACAAATCACCAAGCGTCCCTTTTATTCACACTTCATTCTCTTTTTTTTATTTAATTGTAATATAGTCGACTGTTCAACACCAAATCACCCCTTTCACTTGTCGTTTTTTTTTCTTCTTAAGATATGCGGCCCCCTTTTTCTTTTTTTTAATCGTCGTTTTTCTCCCACTTTCAACTGATGGTCGGCTGCATATCTTCTGTCTTCTTTTCCTTTATTGTATATATATATATATAATCCATCGGTGGGTTATTGGGTATTGGGCCCAAAAGTTATTATTTTTTTCCTTTTTATTATTTTTTTCTTTTATTCTTTTGGCATATAATAACTTTGGACCAATAAAAAAAACCCAACATCAATAATTACTCGAACAAAGCCCGGATAAATAAAAGATGACCGAAAATATTGCGACGCGCTCAAATCTTTTTCTTCAATATTTTTTCTTCATTTAGCGGCGCTCACAATGTCTTTTCTCCAAAAAATTAATTAAGCGGTCATTTTATTCTATTTCGCTCGTAACCTACATAATCACAAAACACACTCAAAGTACATATATAACGACAAATAAATATAAAATTTTGCTAAATTAACATATTACGAGGTGAATGCAAAATACACCGATTAAATTCTCTCAACTTAACTTTTACCGTCTCGAGTAAAAATAAAATAAAAATATACAAGCATGTTAATTTCATAATTTTTAATCATACTATTGAAATTTCATCAAAAAGATCACATTCAACCTAATACACTAATAACCATCATACATGACAAATAATCTAAAATGATTACCAATATTTTTGTCCTTCTTAAACACTTAACATAACCATTCCCATTAACTCCATTTACTTTATGTTTCATATAATTAACCATGTGTCCAACGTACCTAATTCACACCTATAATCAATATAAACATTAATCTAAAACAAGAGGTGAGAATATCGTACACCTTTTATGACATTGGAGTTTTTATATTATAAGAGCACATGATAAGCCATCATACTTTAGCTTACATACTTCCATTTTTTTCTCATCATTTTTTTCACTTTTTTTTCATTTTTTTTCACTTTTTTTTTCACATCACACATAAGATCTCTCTTTTTTAGCCATTCGAGACCGTTTCTTATACAAGTCATCCCGAACGCTTTATACACTCCTTTTAAGGTTGATATAAAGACCAATTATTCAGAAAAATGAATATCTATCCTATAGGTGCATACTAAGACACATTGGCACATGAGAACCGGTTAATTAAGTCTGTTTAATTAAATGGGAACAATTATACTTCGTGCCTACTGGTACATCACGTGATGGAATTATCTACCACATAGTATAATTATACAATGCACTAAATTAAACTAATCTTTCTAATTTCATTACAACAATACAAGGATTGGGTTATTTCACATAAAATTATCTCAGCTAAGTGCAATGCTATCCATCATAAAAATTGGCGTCTGACCCATGCTAACAACTAAAGTATCACCTTGTGCGGGTGACAAATCAGATAGGCAAGCCCAGCATATGACTACCACCAATAATTATGACAGTTCTCCAACTCTTTTCTAAGGCCACCGTGCACGGGTGGCGAGCCAAATAAGATCAATTTCAAGTGTCCTAACCCAACTATTACATTAATATATTTCATATTATTTATTCAAAAAATTTTTACTCAATCTAAGCAAAAGTAAGTAGAGGGAATTCAACCGGCGTGGTTTGATCATCTAAATTATACATATGCCTAACTACATGCAAACAATCAAATCAATTTAATAACCAAATTATACAATGGAATCGGGTGCACCTGATAATTTTGGCCAAATCCTCTAGCTTGCTCCAATAAATCATCCACAAACTAATCTTCAGAATCTGCAAACACTCAACAAACATATATGTAGAAGAAACTTCCACATCTAATTAGCACAAGACTCTTATAATGTGATTTAGAAATTTTAAAAATTTACAATTTTTCCAAAAAAATCACATTTTAACCCATTTTGACCAAAATTTCACACAAAAACATGTAACACATGTGCCACCCCCCTCAACTTAAAGCATTGCATTGCCCCTAATGCAAAAACTTTAAATTGAAATTTTGGTTAAAAATCAATTTGACAAACTCACACAAAAAACAAAAACCTAACTCACTTTCGTAGGAATCACAGTTGCATTTAGCGTATGCAACAAGCCTTTAAACCACTCGGTAGCCCGATTGGACAAGTTTTGTCTCGTGAGGGTTTGTAGTGAACACACCCACAAAGTTCCACAAACCACGGGTTGCCTCCCGCGAAGCGCTAAATTTATCGTCTTCAGCCAGACATAACTCGTATGAGCTATTGAGACGGTTGGAGTGGTTCCAAGTAAACCACATCCAACGTTTCCATCTGATCACTTTCCAACTCAACATACAGCTTCAAACGGTGTCCATTAACTTTAAATGGATCTCCACCTACCATATTTTTTATTTCAATGGCTCTGTGTGGAGAGACTTGAGTCACAACGTATGGACCCGTCCATTTACTTCTCAACTTTCCTGGAAAAAGCTTAAGTCTAGCATTGAATAACCAAACTTTTTGACCAACCAAGAAGGACTTCTTGGTGATGTGTCGATCATGAAAAGCTTTGGTTTTATCCTTATAAATCCTAGAAATTTCATAGGCATCACGTCTAATCTCATCTAGTTCAGATAATTGAAGTTTCCTAGAACTACCTGCTTTCTCTAAATCCAGATTAACAGTCTTAATCGCCCATTCAGCCCTATGCTCTATCTCAACCGGTAAATGACACGCCTTGCCATATACCAACTTATACGATGACATACCAATAGGAGTCTTAAAAGCCGTCCTATATGCCCACAAAGCATCATCTAACCTCAAGGACCAATCTTTCCTATCACTACGAACGGTCTTCTCTAAGATTCGCTTAATCTCCCTATTAGATACTTCAACCTGTCCACTAGTCTGTGGGTGATAAGGGGTAGCTATCCTATGATTAACTCCATAGTGTTTCAGTAATTTTCCAAATTTAAAGTTCTTAAAGTGGCAACCCCCATCACTAATAATAGCCTTAGGAATTCCATGCCTAGCAAAGATATTCTTCTTAACAAACTTAAGAACTACACTATGGTCATTGGTTCTAGTAGCCTCAGCCTCTACCCACTTAGACACATAATCAACTGCCACTAAAATTTAAACATTGCCATGTGAAGTGGGGAATGGTCCCATAAAATCAATACCACACACGTCAAAGATCTCAACAACAAGTATGGGATTCATAGGCATTTGATCACGCCTTGAAATACCACCAACTTATTGGCAACGAATACATGCTTTCACAAAAGACTGGGCATCCTTGAAGATAGTCGGCCAAAAGAAACCGCTTTGCAGGACTTTACGCCCAGTTTTCGTAGCACCAAAGTGACCACCACATGCATAAGAATGGCAATGAGCCAATATGTTCATATGCTCATGGTCAGGAACACATCTCCTAACGACTTGGTCAGCACACACCTTATAGAGCTCCGGATCCTCCCAAAAATAATGCTTCAACTGGGAGAAGAAGTATTTTCTTTGTTGATTGGACCAAAAATCCGGAAGCTTTTTAACAGCTAGGTAATTAACTATATTTGCGTACCAAGGAACCTTAGAAATCTCAAATAAACTTTCATCCGGAAAGCTTTCCTTAATCACATCAGAAGGGTTGAACGGAGGAGGGATAATTCTAGACAAATGGTCGGCAACTACATTTTCTGACCCCTTTTTATCCTGTAACACCCCCACAAATGTTATGCGCAGCGGAACTACAACATTGGGTGCTATACAGTATTCATTGCACACAAGATATATCAAACGACGCTAAAAGATGTTAACTTAAAACTTGAATTTAAAATTGTTAGATGATACATGTCCACGGTTTTTCCAACCCCAATTGGTACAACAGAGTTTAGCGTTTTCGGTCCCCATGAATCTCAACCCAAGAATTTCAGTTTTACAACAACATAACATTAAACTTAAAAATTGTTTAAGTAGAAAAGGGAGGAAAAACAAGCAGACTCCAAGCCATACACACAACATCCATCCCATGCACGCTCCATTCTACACTTCAGCGGTTACCTGAAACACATGCCAAAATTTGGTCAACGAAAACGTTGAGTGGAATTCATAGGTTTTACAATCAATTTGAACGTATATAAAATAAAAACCATTCGTGATCATTTATAGACTTGTCGATCAAACAATCTATATTCAGGATACTGACAATTGTGTTTAAGCTCATGACACTAATCCGTTAACTCAATCACCCGCGTAATAAATACCGGCGTGATTCAGATGAAACCAGTGCCCCTTCTAAAGGCATCAGTTGCAATTATACCTTATCTCTCATACAAGATAATCTACCGCAGAACTTACTCAACGTACAGCTTCTCGGCTAGCATTGGGTCGTTAGCCCCGTAGTACTACAAATTGTATAAGCGGCTATTTCCCCCTACTCGAGGGCAGGACAATAGTTAATAGTTCATGAATTTAGGGTCTTTTGCAACTTTGGTACTCAACACAATTTCTAAGGCAACATTCGGGTCTAACAATCATTCATGATATACGTTCCTTTTGAAAACTAGCATGCATTTCCCTCGCGGGTAAAACAATTTGAAATAAATATAAGCGAGGCTATAAATTCACACCTTATATATTAAGTAGTCGATAGTTCGAGGGATGATCACTGACGACGAAACGGATGCCCGGATAAATCAACACCTATCACAAATAACGCGTAATGAGTAATCTCATTTTAAATACCTTACGGTACTGTATAAAATACATATATACTAGTCACTTAGGACAATTATAACTCACGCCAAAAACAAAACAACAAGCATCACTCATTTTACACCATTCGTTCTCCTTATTTACGCTATCCATTTTTATCCATTTTCGCCGGTACTTACCGAAAGTACGGGCTGTTTTACCATATTTAACCATACTTATAAAATTTGAAAAAATTCTCAAAAATCCTATAAGACCTGTAGATAACATGTTTTTAATCCCAATAAAAGTTTTTACTTCTACGACTCGTTACTCAACGCTTTTCCAAAACTACATTTTACGGGCTGAAATTGTACTTCGACCAACTTTGACCTCTTTGACCCATTTGAAATGCACCTTTGACTTCTTTGACTCCTAAGTCAACTTATAGACTCATTTACACAGGTTTGTGACCAAAATTTGACCCTTGACCATTTACCAATTCATACTTGTGGTCCTCGGGATTTGACTAAAACTATACATAAATTCGGATTATGAAAGTTCTCGTCTCCCGGTACTCGATCTTTAAAACCTCATAACTTTTAGCTCGTTTTGAGTCACGGGCTCTACCTTATACCAAATTAAAGATAAAAAGACACTCTATAACTACATTTAGTTTTCAAGACCTGTAGGAAAAATAATTTTTATGAAAAGGCCTCAAAGTTTCTGCCTAAATTTGACTACTCCAAAATCATGCTTAAACTCGATTCCAAGCCTACTAATCACCACTAGGCATCATCCTAAGCTTCCCTAATCACAACCAAACACAAATTTTCAGTCCTACCCCTATTGATCAACCAACCTCATAATCCTAATCATCTAAAAACGAACATGCAACCACTTAAACCTATCTAAAACATCACTAAACACAATGCCAAACACAAAGATAATACTCAAAATCATCAACCACCATGGCTCCCCAAACACCCCCTTGTGCCGTGGGGTTTGGGTGACCAAATCACCACAACCAAATTAATTTTTGGTGGGTTTTATTGGTGATTATGCTTCCATTACACATGAATTTAACATGCATCACAACAATTAGCCTCAAAAACGAATTTGAATGTTCTTGAAAATTTTTGGAAAATTTATTTGAATGCATGTGGGATTTAAGTACATAGAAAGGTGGGGAATGACAAGATTAGATGTGGTCTAACCTTAATTTCAATGAAAATCAAGTAGAAAAATTTTTTGATGGTGTTCTTGGTGGTTTGGGGGTGACCGTCGGCTTTAAGGACAAGAGAGGAGAGAGTTTGATTTTTTTTTTGTCAAATGTTACTATGTGTTTGTGTTTAGTGCCTTTTTGTGGTATTGGGAGGGACCAAATTGGTAATTTTTGATTTCTTTTGGCCTTAAGTAAAAACGCCATTAAAACTTTGCGGGTTCGACTCACTAGTCAATTTTGAAAATTTTACGGGAGTCGGAAATCATCCCGAACACTCCAAAATATTTTTGGGATACTTTAAATGTACTCGGAAGGCTATAAAACTCACCCGACTCAACTTAACACGAATCGTAAGTAAAATTCTCGAAAAATTACATTATCGATAAATCGTCAATAATTATGAAAATTTGGGCATCCATCGGGATCGTAATCGTCATCGTCCTTCTTGAATCGTCAAACGTAAAAATTATAACCTCGAACATCGGCTTTAACCAAAATACTTATAAATATAAAAATTAAAATTTATTAAAAATTTCAAAAATTAGCGTAATTTAGGGTAACGTTAATGACCTCGGTTCTAGGGTGTCACATCCACCCCTCCTTAAAGAGAGCGACGTCCCGGCGCTCGCCTCTTCTTGTACTCACATTTCGTTCTACTGGAACAGATGAGGATACCTTTCCTTGAAAAAGTCCTCACGTTCCCAAGTGTATTCCGGTCCACGCTTAGAATTCCATCGGACCTTCACAATAGGAATTCTACTACGCTTCAGCCTCTTGACCTCTCGGTCCATAATTTCCACAGGTTCTTCCACAAAGTGCATTTTGTCGTCCAGTCGAATCTCGTCCAAAGGAATCACCAATTCCTTGTCCGCCAAACTCTTCTTCAGGTTCGATACGTGAAACGTGTCGTGAATAGCACTAAGCTCGTTCGGCAATTCTAACTTGTACGCTACTGGTCCAATTCGTTCAACGATCTTAAACGGTCCAATATACCTCGGACTCAACTTTCCTTTCTTTCCAAAACGAATTACACCCTTCTACGGCGATACCTTGAGCATAACCATATCTCCAACTTCAAACTCCAACGGTTTCCTTCTGTTATCGGCATAACTCTTCTGTCGGCTTCTCGCAGCAAGTAGTCGGTTCTTGATTTGCACAATCTTCTCTGTCGTTTCTAAAACCATTTCGGGTCCAGTCAATTGACTTTCTCCTACTTCACTCCAACACACAGGCGATCTACACTTCCTTCCATACAATGCTTCGAATGGTGCTGCCTTGATACTCGCATGATAACTATTATTATACGAAAACTCCACTAGAGGCAAGTGGCATTCCCAACTTCCTCCAAAATCAATCACGCATGCTCGGAGCATGTCCTCCATCGTCTGAATAGTTCGCTCACTCTGGCCGTCAGTTTCCGGGTGATAAGCCGTGCTTAAACTCAATTCAGTGCCCATCGCACGTTGAAGCGATTTCCAAAATTCCGACGTAAATCTACTATCGCGATACGAAATGATCGATAACGGCACTCCATGTCTACAGACGATCTCTTTCACGTACACACTGGCGAGCTTTTCCATGCTGTCCGTCTTCTTCATAGGTAAGAAATGAGCAGATTTCGTTAACCTATCCACTATTACCCATATCATATCACATCCACTAGGAGTCCTAGGTAAACCCGTCACAAAATCCATAGCGATTTTCTCCCATTTCCATTCTGGGATCTCTGGTTGTACCAACAATCCAGATGGTTTCTTATGTTCTGCTTGAACCTTCGCGCAAGTCAAACACTTACTAACGTAACGAGCAATATCCGCCTTCATATTCGGCCACCAATAAACTTTCTTCAGGTCGTGGTACATTTTATCCGATCCAGGATGTATCGAATACTTCGACTTATGCGACTCGTTCATAACCAATTCTCGAACTCCAGGCTTTCCTTCCTCAGATGAACACAGTGGTAACCAAATCCGATTCTCAAAATATCTCAGTCCGTCTGACCTAATCACGAAAAGAGGTTTCAACATTCGTCCCAAGTTTTCGGCTTCAACATTCCCTTTCATTAGTCCCCTCTCTTGAGCTTTCAGTATAGTTTCGGTTAAGTCAACGCTCTCAGTCATCACTAAAGCTCTGACCCTCAAAGGTTTCTCCCGTTCCTTCCTACTCAGTGCATCCGCTACAACATTCGCCTTGCCAGGGTGGTAGCGAATTTCGCAGTCATAATCACTCAGTAGTTCAACCCATCGTCTCTGTCGCATATTCAACTCCTTTTGATCTAAAATGTGCTGCAAACTCTTGTGGTCAGTGAATACAACACACTTCGTTCCATACAAATAGTGTCTCCACAGCTTCAACGCAAAAACTACAGCTCCTAATTCCAAATCGTGCGTCGTGTAGTTCTCCTCATTCTTCCTCAGTTGCCTTGAAGCGTAAGCTATCACCTTTTCACGTTGCATCAATACCGCTCCATAACCCTTACGAGACGCATCACAATACACTACGAAGTCTTCGGTTCCTTCAGGCAATGACAATATCGGTGTGGAACATAACTTATCCTTAAGCGTTTTGAAAGCGAGTTCTTCCTCAATTCCCCATTCATACACCCTATTCTTTTCGGTAAGCCTTGTCAATGGTTTTGCAATCAACGAAAATCCTTCAATGAACCTTCGATAATACCCAGCTAAACCAAGGAATTGTCGAACTTCAGTCGGCGTTGTCGGTGCCGACCATTCCCTGATCGCTTCGACCTTGGCAGGATCCACACGAACTCCCTTACTATCAATCACGTGACCTAAGAACTGCACTGATTCCAACCAAAACTCACACTTCGAGAATTTTGCATACAGCTTCTCCTTCTTTAACAACTCCAAAATCTTCCTCAGGTGCTTCTCGTGCTCCTCCTTACTCTTAGAGTAAATAAGTATATCATCGATGAACACAATAACAAACTTATCTAGATACGGCTTGCACACGCGATTCATGAGGTCCATGAATACAGCAGGCGCGTTTGTCAACCCAAACTGCATCACTCGAAATTCAAAGTGTCCATACCGCGTACGAAAGGCAGTTACAGGGATATCCTCCTCTCTTACACGCAGTTGATGATACCCTGATCTTAAATCGATCTTTGAGTATACACTGGAACCTTGCAATTGATCGAACAAATCGTCAATCCTCGGCAATGGGTACCGATTCTTAACCGTCAGCTTATTGAGTTCCCTATAGTCAATACACATCCGAAACGAACCATCTTTCTTCTTCACAAACAACACTGGCGCTCCCCAAGGTGATGAGCTCGGCCTAATAAATCCTTTGTCCATCAATTCCTTCAGTTGATCCGATAACTCCTTTAACTCGGATGGTGCTAAGCGATAAGGTGCACGTGCAACCGGCGCAGCTCCTGGCACCAAATCAATTCGAAACTCGACCTCACGGGTAGGTGGTAAACCTGGCAACTCGTCTGGAAAAACTTCCGGATAATCGCAGATAACAGGTACCTCTTCAATCCTCGCCTCTAACTCACCCTCACTCGAAACTTATGCCAAAAACACATCGCATCCGCTCTCTACGTACTTCATCATTTTCAAACAGGAAATCACTTTCAAACGAGAAGTGCATTCGTCTCCCTTCACCGTCAAAACTTTATTCCGCAACGGAATCTGAACCAATCTCTCGCCACAGACGATCATAGCACTGTGCGCCATTAGCCAATCCATTCCCACAATCACGTCAAACGATCCTAGCTCTATAGGCATCAAGTCGATTTTAAAAGCGTAATTTCCTAACTTCAAGGTACACCCTTTCAGTATAGAATTCGTACTAACAATTTTTCCATCGGCTAACTCAACGTTATAACTAGTCGCTAACAACACCGGTTTTCTATCGATATGACGACTAAATTTAACATCTACAAAACTCTTGTCGGAGCCAGAATCAAACAAAATACTAGCATAACAAGCGTCTAGCAAAAACGTACCGGTAACCACATTAGGACCCTGTGGTTTATCAGCCGTTCCCACTTGATACACATCAGCCGCATTGTTACCTCCCTGCTTGTTTCCTGCCTTCGGGCAATTCACTTGCACATGACCCCTCTCTCCACATCCATAACATCCCCTCATTCTGATAGCATTCGCCCCAGTGGCTACTCCTCCCGCTCGGCAACCAGATGTCCTATGACCTGCTTTCCCACATTTGCCGCATGCAGGCGGGCAATTTCCAACATGGTACAAATTGCACCTACCACAATGGGGATTCACTTTTACTCCTCTAGGGTTCGTCACTGCCCTCATCCCTTCGTTCCTTCGCTGGTTAAACTGCTTATTTCGGTTCGGACCATGGCTGTTTCGATTCCCACCTCGGTTCTGGCCCTGGGATTGGTTGCTTTGTGCCGCTTCCCATTTCCTCTTGTTGCCTTCAGCAATGGAGTTCTGCTTGTCCTGGAGCTTGACGTCCATCAATGCGTGAGCCATCTGGACCGCTTCATCAAACGACCCAGGTTTCGACGAAGTTGTTTCACCTTTGATATTGCTAGATAAACCCTTAATGTACTGCTTCATCTTCTTGGCGTCATTGGCAAAAACATCTGGACACAAAAGGCTCAATTCATTAAACCTCCTGGTGTAGGCAGCGATATCGTTGTTCTTCAAGGTCAAGTGCCTCAACTCATCCTCCAATTGCCCCAATTCCTCTTCCGGGCAAAACTTCTTAGTCAACAAAGCTTTTGTCGCATTCCACGTCCTTGCATTCGCTACAGCCAATCCAACCGTGGCTACCTGAGTATTCCACCAACTTAACGCATCATCAAGAAACGTAGCAGCCGCAAACTTCACTTTGTCCGCTTCTGCACAACCGCTGATTTCAAAAGTACTTTCAACCTTTTCCAACCATCGTCTAAGTTCTAAAGCTCCACCCGTTCCACGAAACTGCGTGGGACCGCATTTCATAAAACTAGAATAGGTACACACTCTCGGGGCTTGCTGTCTCCCCGTGTTCCTTCCCTGGTCCTGATTTCTCCCGGCTCGGTCCGCTTCCAGCGCATTTGCTATAGCTTCCTGAATCATGGTGTTAACACGATCGGCGGTCAACTTTGGAGGCATGGTGTTATCGAATATCTCTTTCTGCAAGACAGGGAAAATAGAAAAACAATGTAAGTATACATATCAAGTTTCCGAGACATAATATACATACAACGACACATCACTACGGAGTTACTTATATTCATCAATTCACATCACAAAAGATCAAATTTAAGACATATCACAGATCATGAAAGGTAACATAGATTGTATTGATAATTAACCAAAATCGTGACAAGTATTGCCACTACAATCGTTCACCACAAAACTCAAGTACTTAAGTTTCTCGTCATAATACCATCATACAAAAGTCTAAAACAGTTCTATTACAATGATCAAAGAAAATACAAAACAAGTAACTAGGCATGTGGTGATCCACACGGCCTCTTGGATGGCGGCTCGTCATCGTCTTCCTCGGGTTCCTCATCACTATCGTCCTCATCCACATCATCCATTTTTCTCTTTCCTTTGTCATCCGGCCCACATTCCGTCTCCTTTTTCGTCCCTGATGTGGATCCACACTCAATCGCTACCTGACTTCCCACCGTAATACAAGCACCTCTAGTAGGCGGCTGAATCATGAAGTCGTTAGCCTCCATCTCCAAATCATCCACGAATCTCCAATCCGGGGGCAATGATGCTCTAACTCGATGCTCCCAACTCTGCATCCTTGACAACCTCACTTGATCCTCTCTAACACGGTCAAGACTAGCGCTCAAATTTGTAATCATCGATCTTAGACTGTTGATGTCACTTTTGTTCACATTCCCATCATACTCAATTCTTGCAGTCCTTTCCAACAGTCTTTGGTGTTCCCTTTCATTCTCGTCGAATCTACTGATCACCCTTGATTCCACTACGTATCGCATGCACATCGATTCGTCCAAACCTCTCACAACCCGTCGTACGTCATGATAAATTCTCGGTCCGGGACAGCAAATTCTTGGGATGCCTTGATGAAGAGAATTTGCGCTCACTGCACCTTCGGCTCTTCTGGGGATACCTGGTGCACCAACCAGATGGGAAGTACGCATAGGCCTGGGGCAAGTAGTTCTCCTTTGGTCGGGGTCCTGGGCTTGTACATCGTTCGTCTCAGCTTGTCCTTCAGCTGCTGTTCCAACACTTCCCCCTTCGCGACCTACGACGTAATCGTTTCCATTATCATTAGGCGGTACCTCGGCCATTCCTGCAATAACAGCGAATTTCGGAGGGTACATAAGTAATTATACAATATTTATAAATACATGCATGCAAATGCAATGCAAAGGTGGTACATATGCCCGAAATGTAATAATAGGATGCTCATGCATGATTAATACAAAAATTACGATGTCGGATATTCCACGTATAATTCAACGTCTACATATAGTAATTCCATACTTACGTAATAATTACCCACATATATACTTCACTCAAAAGTATACGTCAAATGCCATAAATACAACAATAAATCTTACCGGAGCCATGCAGGATAGTTGTGTGTGCTTGGACCATTTCTTACGACACCAAAAGTTATAGTTTAGGATTTTCAAAAACGACCTAGTTCTCTATAACTCATGGCTCTGATTACCAATCTGTAACACCCCCACAAATGTTATGCGCAGCGGAACTACAACATTGGGTGCTACACAGTATTCATTGCACACAAGATATATCAAACGACGCTAAAAGATGTTAACTTAAAACTTGAATTTAAAATTGTTAGATGATACATGTCCACGGTTTTTCCAACCCCAATTGGTACAACAGAGTTTAGCGTTTTCGGTCCCCATGAATCTCAACCCAAGAATTTCAGTTTTACAACAACATAACATTAAACTTAAAAATTGTTTAAGTAGAAAAGGGAGGAAAAACAAGCAGACTCCAAGCCATACACACAACATCCATCCCATGCACGCTCCATTCTACACTTCAGCGGTTACCTGAAACACATGCCAAAATTTGGTCAACAAAAACGTTGAGTGGAATTCATAGGTTTTACAATCAATTTGAACGTATATAAAATAAAAACCATTCGTGATCATTTATAGACTTGTCGATCAAACAATCTATATTCAGGATACTGACAATTGTGTTTAAGCTCATGACACTAATCCGTTAACTCAATCACCCGCGTAACAAAAAACCGGCGTGATTCAGATGAAACCAGTGCCCCTTCTAAAGGCATCAGTTGCAATTATACCTTATCTCTCATACAAGATAATCTACCGCAGAACTTACTCAACGTACAGCTTCTCGGCTAGCATTGGGTCGTTAGCCCCGTAGTACTACAAATTGTATAAGCGGCTATTTCCCCCTACTCGAGGGCAAGACAATAGTTAATAGTTCATGAATTTAGGGTCTTTTGCAACTTTGGTACTCAACACAATTTCTAAGGCAACATTCGGGTCTAACAATCATTCATGATATACGTTCCTTTTGAAAACTAGCATGCATTTCCCTCGCGGGTAAAACAATTTGAAATAAATATAAGCGAGGCTATAAATTCACACCTTATATATTAAGTAGTCGATAGTTCGAGGGATGATCACTGACGACGAAACGGATGCCCGGATAAATCAACACCTATCACAAATAACGCGTAATGAGTAATCTCATTTTAAATACCTTACGGTACTGTATAAAATACATATATACTAGTCACTTAGGACAATTATAACTCACACCAAAAACAAAACAACAAGCATCACTCATTTTACACCATTCGTTCTCCTTATTTACGCTATCCATTTTTATCCATTTTCGCCGGTACTTACCGAAAGTACGGGCTGTTTTACCATATTTAACCATACTAATAAAATTTGACAAAATTCTCAAAAATCCTATAAGACCTGTAGATAACATGTTTTTAATCCCAATAAAAGTTTTTACTTCTATGACTCGTTACTCAACGCTTTTCCAAAACTACATTTTACGGGCTGAAATTGTACTTCGGCCAACTTTGACCTCTTTGACCCATTTGAAATGCACCTTTGACTTCTTTGACTCCTAAGTCAACTTATAGACTCATTTACAAAGGTTTGTGACCAAAATTTGACCCTTGACCATTTACCAATTCATACTTGTGGTCCTCGGGATTTGACTAAAACTATACATAAATTCGGATTATGAAAGTTCTCGTCTCCCGGTACTCGATCTTTAAAACCTCATAACTTTTAGCTCGTTTTGAGTCACGGGCTCTACCTTATACCAAATTAAAGATAAAAAGACCCTCTATAACTACATTTAGTTTTCAAGACCTGTAGGAAAAATAATTTTTATGAAAAGGCCTCAAAGTTTCTGCCTAAATTTGACTACTCCAAAATCATGCTTAAACTCGATTCCAAGCCTACTAATCACCACTAGGCATCATCCTAAGCTTCCCTAATCACAACCAAACACAAATTTTCAGTCCTACCCCTATTGATCAACCAACCTCATAATCCTAATCATCTAAAAACGAACATGCAACCACTTAAACCTATCTAAAACATCACTAAACACAATGCCAAACACAAAGATAATACTCAAAATCATCAACCACCATGGCTCCCCAAACACCCCCTTGTGCCGTGGGGTTTGGGTGACCAAATCACCACAACCAAATTAATTTTTGGTGGGTTTTATTGGTGATTATGCTTCCATTACACATGAATTTAACATGCATCACAACAATTAGCCTCAAAAACGAATTTGAATGTTCTTGAAAATTTTTGGAAAATTTATTTGAATGCATGTGGGATTTAAGTACATAGAAAGGTGGGGAATGACAAGATTAGATGTGGTCTAACCTTAATTTCAATGAAAATCAAGTAGAAAATTTTTTTGATGGTGTTCTTGGTGGTTTGGGGGTGACCGTCGGCTTTAAGGACAAGAGAGGAGAGAGTTTGATTTTTTTTTGTCAAATGTTACTATGTGTTTGTGTTTAGTGCCTTTTTGTGGTATTGGGAGGGACCAAATTGGTAATTTTTGATTTCTTTTGGCCTTAAGTAAAAACGCCATTAAAACTTTGCGGGTTCGACTCACTAGTCAATTTTGAAAATTTTACGGGAGTCGGAAATCATCCCGAACACTCCAAAATATTTTTGGGATACTTTAAATGTACTCGGAAGGCTATAAAACTCACCCGACTCAACTTAACACGAATCGTAAGTAAAATTCTCGAAAAATTACATTATCGATAAATCGTCAATAATTATGAAAATTTGGGCATCCATCGGGATCGTAATCGTCATCGTCCTTCTTGAATCGTCAAACGTAAAAATTATAACCTCGAACATCGGCTTTAACCAAAATACTTATAAATATAGAAATTAAAATTTATTAAAAATTTCAAAAATTAGCGTAATTTAGGGTAACGTTAATGACCTCGGTTCTAGGGTGTCACATATCCTGAATTTCTAGATTAAATTCCTGTAAAAGCAAAATCCACCTAAGCAACCTCGGTTTTGTCTCTTTCTTAGTCAACAAATGTCTTAAGGCACTATGATCTGAAAATACTATCACCTTAGAATGCCCCCAAATATAAGACCTAAACTTATCAAGAACAAAAACCACATCTAACAACTCTTTTTTAGTAGTGGTGTAATTCATTTGAGCTTCTGAAAAAGTCTTACCAGCATAAAAGATTACAACATGTTTCTTATCGACCCGCTGTCCTAGAACGGCCCCAGCGGCATAATCACTCGCATCACACATGATCTCGAAAGGCTTCGACCAATCAGGTGATTGCAGAATAGGGGCTTCTACAAGATTTTGCTTAAGCTTATTGAATGCTTTAAGACATGATTCATTAAAGTCAAAGCGTGTATCTTTTAAGAGTAGATTGCAAAGAGGCTTTGATATTGCACTAAAATCTTTAATAAATCGCCTATAGAACCCGGCATGACCAACAAAAGATCACACACCCTTGACGGTAGTGGGAGGAGGAAGGGTTGAAATTACGCGAACTTTGGCACGGTCAACCTCAAATCCTTTTTCAGACACATCATGCCCTAATACAATTCCCTCTCGAACCATGAAATGGCTCTTCTCCCAACTAAGCACCAGATTAGTTTTGGTGCATCTTTTTAACACGCTTTCAAGCTGATCAAGGCAGCTTTCAAAGGATTGACCAAAGATGGAGAAATCATCCATAAATATCTCTACAGATTCTCCAACCATGTCAGAAAAGATACTCATCATACACCGCTGAAAGGTAGCGGGTGCATTACACAGGCCAAAAGGCATTCTTCGAAATGCAAACGTCCCATAGGGACATGTAAACGTAGTTTTGGCCTGGTCATCAGGATGGATGGGTATTTGATTATAACCGGAGTACCCATCCAAGAAGCAATAAAATTTCTTACCAGAAAGCTTCTCAACTATTTGATCAATGAAGGGCAGTGGAAGTGATCTTTAGATGTGGCATTATTCAACTTTCGGTAATCTATACAAACTCTCCACCCAGTAACTGGTCGGGTTGTGAGTTTTTCCCCATTCTCGGTTTCTAATACGGTGATTCCGGCCTTTTTAGGCACCGTTTGAGTAGGACTTACCCATTTACTATCCGAGATGGGATAGATGATACCGGCATCTAACCATTTTAGAACTTCCGTCTTCACCACCTCTTTCATATTAGGATTCAGACGCCTTTGCGCATCTCTTGCTGGCTTAATATAT
This sequence comes from Glebionis coronaria, assembly GCA_025667525.1. Taxonomy (NCBI): domain Eukaryota; kingdom Viridiplantae; phylum Streptophyta; class Magnoliopsida; order Asterales; family Asteraceae; genus Glebionis; species Glebionis coronaria. Next base: position 42,356,947 of record CM046878.1, read on the forward strand.
GGGTCTGTAACAATTCGATGAATACATAATAAAGGGCTGATCCCTTTTAAATCTGCAATCGTCCATCCTACTGCTGCTTTGTACTTGGAAAGCACTTTTAGTGTAGAATATTGATAACCTATGAATCTATGAAGTGGGTTGATGTTTTCTAGTGAGAGAAACTAGAGAGAGAAAGTGAGAGAAAATGTGTGTTATTTTATTAAGTGAAAGTTTCAAATGAACAACAACCAACCCCTTTCCATGGTGGAAAGGGGTATTTATACTTCCAAGCAACATTGGGCTTGGGCCGGTCCATGACAAGCCCATGGACCGGTTCTTACTTAACTTAATAAGTAACAATTAACTATTTGTTAACTACGAGCTATTACAACATAAATCATATTGTGGAGTGACCGATACTTCTAATATACGTTAAAACGTATTTCTAACAATCTCCCCCTAAGGGAGGTCACTCCACGTTACAAAGTTCTAAACCTAGCATACTATACTAAGTCTTCGTTCTTTAGCTCGTAGTCTTTTCTTCTTTTCTTTCTTTTGTTGTGAACATGTTGATTTGATCTTTTTGGCTTTGGCTTGAGAGCATTGTTCTTTTGGCCTTTCACGTGCGATCTTTGCCTACTTGTGAATTTTGCCTTCTCATGACTCCATGTTCCACACACTTATGTCTTTTTGTTGAATTCTCGAAAGTTTCAGAGTTTGTTATAGCGGAAGACTTCATCTTGTACTTTCTTGAATTTTTGCTGAACTTTGATGCAGAAAGACATAAGCATGTGGGAACGACTTCTACAGGTACACCGCAACACCACAGTCTTTAACTGGTACACAGCAACGCCACCGTCTTCAACAGGTACACAACAACGCCATCGTCTTTAACAGGTACACAGCAACGACACGAATAAAATGGCTTTGAACATTTTATTCTAATTCGGTAGCATTTTACCTCCGGTCGGTGAAGACCGTTGGACGATATTAGATATCGTACCCGTGACGGATAGTTTCAATTAAGTAACTTCCTGACAGGATTTCGCGGGTAAACCCGTTCTCTTTATTCGACCGTCCAAAGCTGACTGCGAACATAAAGAGTGAATCACTTGGATAATTTATCCTTGTGATTTGAAGCCGTCAATTCATGAAACCTGGAACAAGTGAATCTCAATTAAGATTTTCACCATCGTTGCTTTCCAGTTGTCACGAGCTCAACTCATAAAGAATCTTGCACGTCACCTACCAAGTGCTGTTTGATGTTAACACTAGAAGGATTTCCACTCGTCACTGTGATCAATAAAGAGTCACTCTGAGTGTTCTGGCAAGATCATATGATAATGCGTAGAGGCCTGGAACGAGTTTAAGTTCAATTAAGAATTAAACCACTGTTTCTTTCCAGTTTTTCACAAGATTGGTTCTAAAAGAACCGCACGTGTAACCTACCATGAGCTTGTTTGATGTTGGCTCAAGCAGGATTTCCATCTTCATTGTAATACATGCGTATTACTCGGATGTTCTGGCAATATTACAGGAATACTGCGTAGGACTCATGAAAATCTCTTACTTTTCACAGTGTGTGAGAAAGCAAGGAATAAATGGAAAGTGTCCTAATGATACTTTTGATGATCTCTTGGCTCTAGACTCGATTGTGCGTTTTGATTTGGTGAGTGATGGCTGGAGAGGAGTGCCACCTTTTCAATACCAGTCTATTCGGAGTGAATAAACCAATAGATAATGTGTTGATCTCCGTGTGATTAAAACAAATACCTTTTGAGAGATATTTGAGTTAGCTGGGAAGGGTTGTGCATTGCATCACTGGGTCCATGATGTCTTTCTTCAATACCGAGAATCATTAGCAAAAATGACCTCAATAGCATATGTATTGACCCGGTTTCTGCCTAAAGTTGTAAGGAGGGCTTCTTTCTTTACACCCTTTATCTTTACAATTCTTTTTCATTCTTCAACCCCTTCAATGCTTACCAATACGTCATCACTAGCACCTTGTTGTGATTGTTCCAGTGCTAGCTTAAGTACTTGGTCGGCATTCAGCTACGTTCACATTCTTTCTCCATCTTTCCTAGGACTTCTAATTCTATCTAGGGAATTGTCCTTGGGAAGATTCCATCGGCTCTGATGAATCATTGGACTAAACCTATTCCTACCACCCTTTTGTCACCACATTCGTTGTGAATTAAGTGTGTTTTGGGAAGGAATTGCCACCATGAAAAATCATTGAAAATCACTTAAGGTACTTGTGATATTGAAATCAAAAGTTTTGTACCTTAGGTGTTTTGTTCATCAAAAACGCTCCCCCTTAACACGTGCTTTACACATATTAAGTTGGATAATCGTTAAGTCTTTTTCATCTTTTAGCCAAGTATCATTTAAATCTCCTTAATCCCATTTTCTCCCCTTATCCAAAATGTTAACCATTAATATTTGGGATATTGAATGGATTAACCGGTCTTTGGGTAAAAATGAAATCGATGTTTGGCCATAGAACATGTTCATGCTCCCCCTTAAGTTAATAAGGGATAGTTGTAGTGCTTTAGTATGATATATTTTGAAAGATTTAGAATCTCGTGAGAAATTCTTGAAAAATTATCATACCTTAACACTACATCAAGCCGTACAAGCACAATATTCACAAATATACATATTCACAATTGAAAACCAATATAAAGTGGACCTGAAATGTACGACCCATTAGATGGATCGTTGCAGTAGCTTGTGGTGCACTAGATATGGTCTACCAGCAACGAATATTTCCAAGCTCCTCATCAATCTACGTTCACGGAGCTTTTGATCAATCTTCTTGATCACATAATTCGCCATCTGCCGATAACCCTTATGCCAATCCTCGGTCATCTCTGGTAAAGTCCCACCTGAATTAAGATGCTCCAACTTTCCTCTGACTTGCAAAAGAGTTCCATCACTATACTTATAAAGCTCACCCACCCTCATAAACTTCATTAACCCTCGACTGTTCAAGTAGAAAATGCCGCAATTCGGGACAGAAATGCCGGTATAGGGACATAGATCTACATGTTGAGGTAACACTTGATTCACTGGACGGGTTAGGTTAAGCTTCCTTTGATAGCTTTCGACTCCCAACTAAAGATCTTCAACTCGTTTCTTGATAACAACGCTTCGTGTGAACATACGAAGTGCTGTATTCAAGGCAATGAGGTCTTCACGAGGAATATGTGTGAGTTGATCTCAGGTCATCAGAAGCAACATATCTTCGATATCCTCAAGGCGAATGATAGAAAAATCTCCCTGCTGGATTTTGTATTCTCTGTCATCCTCCCTTTTCAAGCGAATCTCCGTCACATGATAATAGCCATTCTTGGCTTCAGTTTTCAACCCTAAGATGCTGGAGATGCGGATATCGGATCTAACGTTACTCCCTGAATTGACTAGACAGCAGCCCCTGTACGCCCTTCGAACTCGTTCGTCCCAGTGTGATGCACCTATGACAGCATACATATCATAATTACGATTTACCTTTGGGACCCAGAGTCGGTTTACCTTTTCCTCGATAAAGGGTATTGTCCCCCAGTTGGCAGCTTTCAGCAAGGTCAGGGAGGTTGCGTACTTTTATGACCCCTTCAGAAGATACACAAGATCATTGGTGACGAAGAAGTCAAGAGCAATCTGATTATCTTGATTAGGATCAAGTGGAGGTGGGGCTCTTTCTGATTCATGAAGACCTGGCCGTTGAACGGTGTTCAGAGCTTTCAGGATCTCATCGGCATAATACTCGAACTCCATTTGGGTTAACCGGGTTTTGGCGCGAAGTCTCTTATCCTTCAGCGCTTTCTTCACCAAAGATGGAGTAACCGAAGTCTTATACTCATGAGCAAGAAATGCACATAAGTCAATCGGACTGCGGATACGGAGATACAAAACATCTTTGTCTGCGTCTGTGATCGGATCATATTGCGCCGCTGCCGTGATCCAAGCCTGTGGTGGTGCAGTCTCGTCAATCTCCAACGTGTCTGCCCAGTCCCTTGTGCTTGGAACAGTAGATTGTGGGTCTTGTTGTAGAGGAGTGGAGACGTGAACATCTGCTTGTTCTGATTCAGGCATCTCGGCAGTGTCATGGACGGGTGAGTGTTGTGCAGCTTCAGGTTCAGTTACCGATTCTGCAATCACAGGAGCACCAACAATAGAACTAACAGGGTTAGTGGTAACAAGTATAGATACAGAGATAGATGTACCAGGAATAGATGACGATGTAGTAGCATTCACATCGTGGCGCCACTTGGATCGTCTGGATTACGTGGAAGTAGATTTTTCCTTTGCTGCTGCATCTTTCTTAGACTTGGTTCCAGACTTAGAAGGTTTCTTTGAGCTGGAAACCTTATCCCCCTTTTCAGACTGTTTACCCCCATCATCATCCTTATCGTTATCCTCGTTGCTCCCTTTAGCACTCTCCACATTACCATCACCACCATCATTACCATCATCATCATCATCATCATCATCATCATCCTCATCATCATCATCATTCTTATCATCATCATCCTTATCATCATTATCTTCTCCTTCTTCTTCTTCTTCTTCCTCTTCTTCACCCGTACCCTCTTCTTCTTCACTTTCTTCCCTTTCTTCCTCAGGGAGAATGTGGTAGGGTACCACACTTCCAAACGTTTTAAATAACCTATCATCCTCCATGATAGCGTCATTCAGGGATTTGAAGAGAGCCCGTTGAATCCTAGATTTATCAAACGATCCAAGTTCCCTCATACGAGCTTTGAGGATCTTCTTTAATTCAAAATCCGTCAAGTCATAAGCAATCTTGTAGGCGGATTCATGACAAACTTATCAGTAACTACAAGACAAATGCCAAAGCAATCCAACCATTAACCATTGAGCTTTTTGAATTTTCTTGAAAACTTTTGAAGATCTTTTTGATGTGAAAGATGATGTAACATTTTCTCCCCCTTAAACGATGACCCGTTTTCTATTTAAAGAGCTGTAGTCATTGTTTAACGAGGCACATGATGAAAACATTTCCAATTAATATCTTGAAAAGTGTGATTCGTGGTGGCAATAAGATTTCTCTTATTTTGACAAATTAATGCACTGAGACGTACACTAACTCGTGTTAGACCAAGTTGTAAAGTAAACTTGATCCCTTTGCATGATTTGGCTTGTAAATCATGCCCGAGAAAATTAATTCCCGTTGTGAGCCAACGTTTTCCAAGGAAATACGTGACTTTAATATGAAAACCGGGTTGCAGTCAGAAATAACTACAAGCCATAATGGGCATGTTTTAAAAATGTACAACTTTTATACGGACTCTATTTATGGCACCGTGTCAATATTGATCGACATTTCTAAGGCCGTAAATGTTACCGTACTAAAAGACATGCCTGTTTTAAAAAATATTTTTGGTTTTTCTTGATTTTATAATTTTATGGTTTTTCTAGGTTTTATATTTTTTATGGTTTTTGTTGGTTTTATATTTTTGTATTTTCTTTTTGTGGTTTATATATTTACGATAATATACATGATCACGAACAAAGGATACTCTGAATAGTTTACCACGACTATTCAGCTGATTCTTCTGCCAACTCTTTGAGAGTCGCTGGAGTGAATGATTTCATGCCAAGCTTGTCGATCAAAAACTCGATTCGTCCTCGATCTAAGGCTTTGGTGAACATATCCGCCAGCTGGTACTCAGTAGTGACAAAATACAGCTCGATCACTCCGTTCTCCACCTGCTCCTTAATGAAATGGTAGCGAATGTCTATGTGCTTGGCCCAGGAGTGTTGAACATAGTTGCAGCAAAGGGCAATGGCGCTCTTGTTGTCACAATACATCGGGATTTTGTTAAATACCAAACCGTAGTCAGTTAATTATGATCTCATCCAAAGGACTTGAGCACAACAACCGGACATGGCGATGTATTCAGCCTCCGTGCTAGAAATTGCAGCGCTTTTCTGCCTTTTTGAAGACCAACTGATCAATCTATCTCCAAGGAGTTGCACAGATCCAGAAGTGCTACGCCTCGTGTCTTGACATCCAACATGATCGGCATCTGCGTATGATATTAAAGCAATGGAGGAATCTTTCGGATACCATAGACCACGATGAAGTGTTCCTTTTAGATACTGAAAGATCCTTTTCACAACATGTAGGTGCTTTTCGGTAGGCCGAGCCTGATACCGGGCACACATGCATACAGCAAATTGCAAATCAGGCCTGCTAGTAGTCAGATACAGAAGGGTGCCGATCATCCCACGGTAAAGTTTTAGATCGACAATAGTCCCATTCCTATCTTCATCTAACTTGGATTTCTCCACCATTGGAGTGTCCACGGGGTCACAATTTTCAAAGTTATATTTCTTAAGAGATTCTAGAGCATATTTGGATTGATTAATAAAGATGCCTCTGGGATTTTGAGAAATCTGTAATCCTAAGAAAAATGAAAATTTTCCCATCATCGACATCTGAAAGCGTGTGGCCATTATCTTCTCAAATTGATTTGACAATTCTATGTTAGTGGCAGCAAATATTATATCATCAACATAAATTTGTACCAGAATCATGTCGTTGCCTTCCTTGAGAGTGAATAGAGTGGGGTCCACCTTGCCTTTGGAGAAGCCTTCCGAGATGAGGTATGTTGAGAGGAGATCGTACCACGCGCGTGGAGCTTGTTTCAACCCATAGAGAGCCTTCTTAAGCTTGTACACATGATTAGGAAACTCCGTGCTAACGAACCCATCCGGCTGACTAACATAGACTTCTTCCCTTAGTTCACCGTTCAAAAATGCCGTCTTCACATCCATTTGATAGACGATCATATTCATATGAGCAGCATACGCAAGGAATAGTCTAATGGCCTCCAACCGTGCAACAGGAGCAAAAGATTCTTCAAAGTCTATACCCAAGGCTTGTTTATATCTGCTAGCAACCAATCTAGCCTTATTCTTCAATACTGCACCCATCTCATCAAGTTTAACCTTATAAACCCATAACAAAGTAAGGGTATTAACCTTGTCAGGGAGAGGAACTAATTCCCATACTTCAAGTCTTTGGAATTCATTTAGTTCCTCCTGCATGGCTTCAATCCAAGATGATTGAGTCATAGCCTGCTGCCAATTTTTAGGTTCAACTTCAGACAGAAATGCATCAAAGTAGCAATAGAGTGCACTCTCTTGTGATTGATGGCGTGTAGAGACTGGTCGATCTAGATCTCCAATAACATTCCTAATTGGGTGATCTTTTGTCCATTTAGTGCTATGGTTTTCAATCCTAGGTGGTCTGGAGTGAACAATAGAAGGAGCTTCTTCTGAGGTAGACGCGGTTGAAGGGTTTTCAGGTATCGCTACACCAAAGAAAGGAAGCTCTTGCAGGTGAGCATATTCCAAGTCGTGATCAATAGAATCCTCTTCCACATCATTAGGCACAAATAGGGGTGACGATTCAGGTGTAGTTTGAGAATCACTTGGTGAAGGTGCATCCGGTTCAATGTGAATTGAAGATGCATTAGATAAAGCTTCATTTGCAGGAGCAATAACTTCAGGGATTGGAGCTATCACTACAGGTGCTGGAACTTCATCATTTGGGGGATCAAAGAATTCGTCAAACAACGGTTGAAACAGTTTATCCCACTCGGGCCTTGATGGTGGTAAAAATGATGTAGAAGTAGGATTATTGGGAACTAATCCGGAACTAATAGCACCGGTTCCCATCTCATGAAGCACGGGTTCAAAGCTGTGTTGCTCAGAAGCCATCGCTGTCAGCTCATCGAAATCTGCGTCAATAGTTTCTACAATCTTGCCAAGACGACGGATGTAAATTCGGTATGCTTTCTTGGACGGTGAGTAACCAATGAAAATACCTATATCGGCTTTCGGTTGAAGCTTACCCAAGTTCTCACTATTAATGTTTGGATAACAAAGAGCACCAAACACATGAAAAAATGAAACATCGGGTTTACGGTCATGTAGAAGCTCATAAGGTGTTTTTCCATGGCGTTTCCGAATGATAGAATGGTTTTGGGTGAAACATGTAGTAGATATAGCCTCTGCCCACAAGAACAATGGAGCGTTCGCATAAATAAGCATAGTCCTAGCAGCTTCCATAAGTGTACGATTTCGTCTTTCAACGACACCGTTTTGTTGTGGAGTGCGTGCAGCGGATGTTTCATGTGAGATACCAACTCCTTCATAGTAATCACGAAGAGTCTGGTTGACGAACTCTGTTCCATTGTCAGTACGAATACGGCGGACAGTAGTATTCAAACGTACCTGAATGAATTTCAGAAAAGTGATGATAGCCTTCGGTGCTTCATCCTTTGTACGTAGAAATCTAACCCATGTAAACCTGGAGAAATCATCCACAATAACCAGAATGAATTTCTTACCGCTCACACTTTCAGTTCTCATTGGCCCACAAAGATCCATATGCAAAAGATGAAGTTTTTCTTGATTGGTGTCTTCAGCTTTGGGCCTGTATGATTTCTTGATACTTTTCCCCCTTGAACACGCGGAACATAAATGGTCCTTGTGAAATTTAAGCTTTGGAAGACCACGAACTAATTCGTTTTTAGCCAGATGATTAATAGCATCAAAGTTGAGATGAGATAATCTGCGATGCCATAACCAAGACTTGGTCTTAGATGCTTTAGAGAGAAGACATACTGGAGAGGCGGCCATCATGTCTTGTAAGGACAAGGTATAAAGATTTGCACCACGAGATCCCTTCAACAAATCTTTTCCTTCCAAGTTGCGGATGAAACAAGTGTGTTGTCGAAAAGCAACCTCAAGGTTGGAATCACAAAACTGTCCTACTGAGAATAAATTATGACCAAGACCTTCTACATAGTATACCCTTGAAATCGTCACGTTTCCAATCTGATATTCACCATACCCCATTATCTTTGCTATATGATCATTCCCGAATTTAACCGTACCAAGAAACTTGCTGACGAAATTTCGGAGCATCGAGCGATTTACGGTCATATGTTTTGAACAACCGGAGTCCAAATACGACAGGATGATTTGGACCACCTGAAAATATCACCATACGAAGACAATGTAGAGGTATCGGAATCTGAGTGTTCCTTGTTATTAGCAGGTACAGATTTAATAATCTTATATTTGCTAACTCTAGGTTTCTTAGATTTCCTAGCCTTTTTCTTCCTAGTTGGTGGTGTAGATTCTAGTTGGCTTAAATCCTGAGGTATTTCTTCACTGATAGGCACTATAGTGGGGGCTGACCTAATTAAAGGGCGCTGTTTCCATACTTGAGTGCGAGTGTTCCGAACTAAAGGACGCTCAGACCTAACCTCAATGGATGCATTCCTAGTTAAAGGGCACATTTTTCCATCTAATGTAAAGGTCCTACCAGTGGGACGCCATTGCCAGCCAACTTGGGCACGAGTTCTACCTGTTGGCTTCCATTCAAGACCATTCCTAATGGCATTCATTTCATTCACATGATCAATAAGAAACAAATCATGACGTTGGGAAAACATACATTCATTACAATTCCAACAATTCAAATTAGAATTCACGAATGGTTTAGGCTTCTGCACAGGCGCAGAGCTTTTAGTCTTAACATGATTCTTCTTATTTAAAACTGAATTAACATTCCTATGGTGATCTTCTACTTTCTTCTTTTTGGCACTACTAGTGGAGGGCTTGATCTTATCTTTCTTGAGTGGCGATCCTTTAGCCATAGTAGTCTCTTTTAATCCTGTAGAAGGCAAAGTGGGAATATTAGCAGCAGATTTTAAAGGTGCCTTACTTGATTGTGCCAATGACGGTTTTGCTCCTGGAGTCTTATTGAATGGAGTTACAGCAATGGGCCTATTAGTAAGTAGTGCAGAGCCTGGTTTACCTATGTATTGCAAATATGCTAAGCAATATTGAACTCGCTTAATATATTCATGAGCCGAATAATAGTAGCTACTTGAGGGATCTAAGGCATAAAGATCGTCTAAAATATCCCTAACAAGATCTACATGCTTAATGGCATTCCTCATATAATCATCGTAGGTAACCGGGTTTCTCTTATGAAGCGGGTTCTTATAAAGCACTACTGACTTGGTTGTTGGAGCACTAGTGGACGATGCAGAGTCGGTAGCTAAGTTATCAACAACTTCTTGTCGGGTAAGAAGAAGTGTCTCCTTTAACTCGGCCAAAACCATATTTCTGTCAATGAGCAGGATGTTCAAGTCAGAGATTTCCTCGCACTTTTGGTTCAGTTGTTCAACATAAGATTGTTGCTGTGCCGCATTAAAAGTGAAGCGTTCTTCTAGTGAACCATAAAGAGCGGATAGTCCCTGTCTTGTCTGATCCATCTCCCCTAGAACAGACGAAAGTCTAATTTCTAAGACCTGGTTTTTAGACTCTGCAGCCTCTAGTTCCAATTTTAGTGTTTCATTTGATGACACATCTCTCTTCAATCTCATAATCTCTTCCTCTAATGCCTTAACAATTGCAATCATCTTGTCACTCGTCTCAACACCGTTTTTACAAACATTTGATATCAAAAGATCCTCATTTTGAGTTTGTTGTTTTAATTCTAAAGATATACAATGTTGTTCTAGTTGATTAAAGCGTTTTGAAAGTAAATTGTAAGAATCTTGTAGCTTTAAAAACTCAGCGTTAGATTCGTGACAAGAATGATTATCTACCTCATTTACAGTATCAGCAACATTTACAGAGAGATCACAAACATCATCACATATATTCACAACATCACAATTAATCATAGCGGATGTAAGCTCATTCGAATAATTAACATTTTGCAGTAGTAAGCACATAACACGAGATTACTTCGGACAAGAATCGGTCATATTCGGATAAAATCTTTTATTTTTCAATTAGTTGTAGTTCGTAAGCGGTGTCCATTTCATAAAACACTTTTTGAACTTCTCCAATTTCAAACTCAAGATTTTCCTTAAGAGATGCAAAACTTCCTTTTAGACTTTCGACAAACGGATTGATCTCAGTTTTAAACACTTCGTTCATGTGTTCGAAAGCCCATTCTCCGGCATTTAGGCCATTTGAAGTCGTACATTCCAAAATGACCTTGTCAAAATTAGTAAAGTATTGATTAATCTCTTGCAAGTTTAACCATACAGTGCTAACAGGTGGAAGATCCTTTGGAATTTCCTTAGGACCTTCCATATTGACAAGTGTAGGAAATGTACTAGGGTTTTCTTGATCTAACATGTAGGTTGGTGCTGTGATGAGATCTTTGTCCATATGGAAGCGAATTCTAAAATCCGTTTTTGCAAGCTCCTTATTCATTTTAAAATAATCACACTCGGGATATTTTGCAGAATTGTATGACCGATCCTCATCAACTAGATCCTTACTTGTTCGATCATCGAAAATAACAATCGGGTCTAAGACCAATCCTAATTGGGTTGCATTATAAAGTCTTGGACTATGTCTTAAAGCTTGTTTTGCATACCTTGGGTTAGGGGGAAGGCCTTTTTGACGTGATAAGTTAATTTCTCTAAACGAAGCATCAAATAAGTGCACTAGTTGAGAAGCAGCGTATTGTCTTAAAAGCAAGTAATCTAGACTTCTAATCTTATTAGCAGCATTAATCTCCATTTCATTCTTCTTAGACTCGAGTGACTCAAAATCCGTTTGAAGTTTTTGAAAATTAGTGACCACTAACTCCTTTTCTTTAAGTTCATTAGAAAGATTTGCTCTTAAGTTTTCAATTTCTTGCAAGTGACCCATTTGTTTGTTTCTAAAATGATCATATTCGGGATTAGTTAGAACACTAGACGAAGGCACTAATTCCAAGGTTTGAACTTTCTCATTGCTTAAGGCAAGCTCATCAGACAAATTCTTATTCTTAGCTAGGGTTTCTAAGAGTGCAGCATTCATTTGGCTAAGTAATGTAGCAGGAACCATGACCAAATCTTGTTGAGCAGGAGTAGGCGTATGCGAAATCGCTTTCGGTTGTGATTCAATCAAAGTCTGGGGACTCACATTGATATTGCTATCATTGATTGTCTCCTCATTTGAAAGACTCACCACCGAAGAATCATTCGAATCAGCACTCTCTTGCACAACTTGATGTGGTTGAATACTAGCATCAGTGGTATTATCGGTGGTATTAATAAGTACCTCAGATCTCTTTTCTGGCCCTAAGCTGGAGATAGTTGCCATGAGAGCAGCCTTTGCAGATTGAAATTCATCACAGTCTGAGTCATACGCATCGAGATCATCTGCTTGGTATGCTGCATTCTGTGTGGTGACAGTGTCTTGTTCAGCAATCCCTGGATCAGCAAGAAATGCAAGCTCCTCTTCATCAAGTTCCCTTCCTTGTGCCTGAGCATTCACCAGATAGATCTTTTCTGCAAACCATTGTCCATCCCTTCTCCTCTTGGGTTTCTTGCAATCCCTGGACATGTGTCCTTCTTCCTTGCAGTTGTAGCATGTAATCATTCTTAACTTGCCTATGGAATTAGCCCGTGGAGAAGGATTGACCATTGGAGCCTGATTGACCGTGCGAGCATTGGTGGTTGATGTGGTAGGTCTCCCCTGATATGGTTGAATAGGCTGAACCATTACCCTGCCATTCTCAATATTAGCTTGTTGGCGAGAATTGGATGAATTCCTCAACTGATTGTTGGTTGGAGTTGATCCTCTGTATCCTCGTTTGCTTAAAGTCCTTGTGAGATAAGTAGACATAGTGGTTAACACTTCAACTGGGCCAGCTCCTTGTTTGAACACGGGAATGGGGACTTCCTCATCATCACAATACATTGCTTGATCTTGATGAGCTGCATAATCACTAGAAGGAATACTCATTTGATCAGGGTAGCTTGTTGGATATGTTGCATTCTCTTGATAAGAAGAATATGAAGGCTGAGCATAAGGTGCAATGTTTGCTGGGTGAAGTTGTGAAGCATACTGTGGTGAAGGTGCATTAAACCGATATTGTTGCTGATGTGAGGTGGGTGGTTACGGTAGAATCGAGTATTGGGGGAAGGTTGGTGTCATGTAAGGTGATGGATGATAGGCTTGATGTCCCAAGATATAAGGTGTGTTGTTGTGTGACAAGCTTGGTTGATTCGCCATCAAAGCTAAGGAATCAGGGTACATACCTCGAGGAGAACGGTGCATGATCACATGTTTCTCATGCTGTTGAAGAAAAGCATAGATTTGATCTAAATTGCACTTATGCAAATCCCGGGTTAACTTAACATCGGTAATATACTCACCCCATTCAGCTTGAGGTAAAGTATTCAAAAACTTGGTGTTAACCTGGAATGGAGCAATCACGAGATTGTATACATTCAGATCATTCATTAGAGTAGTAAATCTGAAGAAATAGTCGTGTAGTGTTTCCCCTGGGCTGTACGTGAATCTATCAAACAGATCATACAACTGACATTCCCTTTCCTGTTTGGTAAGAGACGTACCTTGTAGAAACACCTTTAGACGTTCCCATAAATCCTTGGCAACCGTATATTGACTTACCATGCGATAAATATCATGCGGAAGAGCTTGGAGAAGAGTCTGTAGAGCCTTTTCATCAGCGTCAGCAATGAGTTGTTGTGCCGGTGTGAGTTCTTCATATTCTCTTGGTCGAGACACGTTATTTGCCACAATGGTACCATAGTCGAGTGGACCATTCAAAATCGATTTGACCATAAGCCTTCCGTATGTTGGTTTGCCCTTCAAGTATTGCATCATACGACCCTGCCATGCCTCAAACACCTCTTTAATAAGCATCGGTGGACGACTATCAGTTCCCGTTATAATTGAGATATCCGTAAGAGATGTCATCTGAGGCATTAATGAACTCGGATTCATTGTGATCACTTAAAAGACTCAAAGATTATCGGTTGATCGAGCAGTGAAGAAAGGTTGAGAATTTGTGTTGTGTTGTTAAAATCAAGATTAAATCCACTAAAGATCGTCGAAAAAACTCAAATACCCCTTGAACTTGCTTATACGGAATAACCCTAACTCAGAATAAATCCTATTCGGAATAATACCTATTCGGAATAACCCTATGCTGAAAAACCCTTATCCGGAATAATCCCTAAACAGAAAAACCTTATGCGGAATAATCTTATTCTGAATAAACCCTATTCGGAATGTTCTGCTATTCGGAATATGTTTTCAGTTCGGAATGTTTTCTATTCGGAATGATCGGCTATTCAGAAAGATCTTTGCTATTCGGAAAACATTGGCTATTCGGAAAGAATTGGCTATTCGGAAAGGATTGGCTATTCGGAAAGAATTGGCTATTCGGAAAGAATTGCTATTCGGAAAGAATTTCCTATTCGGAAAGAAGTTCCTATTCGGAAAAATACTGCTATTCGGAAAATTCTTCTATTCGGAATGTCTATTCGGAAAAAATCCTGCTATTCTGAAAACTCTCCTATTCGGAATGTATATTCGGAATAATCCTGCTATTCTGAAAACCTTCCTATTCGGAATCTCTATTCGGAATAAACTGGAAATATCAGTCCGAGACTTTGAAAAACAGCTTTAAATCCGATTTTTTGATCAAAAACCACAAAAAGTTTTATGATTTTTACCAAAATAAGCTAAACCCAATCCTTATCAATTAATCCCAATAACAAAAACACCAAAAACAACAAGATTCAAGATTGATTTTTTCTAAAGATCACTAATTGATTCAAAAACTAAAAAAGCAACACAATCCCTACCTTAAATCACCCCATAGCTCTTGATACCAAATGTAGAATATTGATAACCTATGAATCTATGAAGTGGGTTGATGTTTTCTAGTGAGAGAAACTAGAGAGAGAAAGTGAGAGAAAATGTGTGTTATTTTATTAAGTGAAAGTTTCAAATGAACAACAACCAACCCCTTTCCATGGTGGAAAGGGGTATTTATACTTCCAAGCAACATTGGGCTTGGGCCGGTCCATGACAAGCCCATGGACCGGTTCTTACTTAACTTAATAAGTAACAATTAACTATTTGTTAACTACGAGCTATTACAACATAAATCATATTGTGGAGTGACTGATACTTCTAATATACGTTAAAACGTATTTCTAACATTTAGAAGTGCTTCCTCTTGTGATTCAGAAAGATCAGAAGCAACAATAACGGGTAATGTATTGTTAGGACCTAAAAAACATATTTGAGATTGGATGGCAAAGGTTTTAGCTCAAGAGTTGGAGGCACCTCTAGAGACGGCTTCGTGGCCGTGTCAAAAGTAGAAGGCAAGGGCTCCACTTTATAAGACCAGGGTGGTTTTTGATGGTCTAAGGAACTGACCAAACACTCTTGGATCTCTTGAACTTCAGCAACATAAAGAATCTCCTCATTCTCACCAGTTAAATATAATTCCAAAGGATCATCTTTAAGCATACGGGGTGCATGCTTTTGAACTTCCTCATAAATCACATCTACTTGGTAACATTCATTTATCGTAGGAGAATTCATAGAATTAAACACATTTAATCTTATCTTTTTATTACTGAATGCAATATCCATGGCACCAGTCCGATAATTAATCCTAGCATCTATAGTGGCTAAGAATGGGCGCCCAAGGATAATAGTTGGTTGAACATCTTTGTATTGTGACTCAGTGTCCATAACAAAGAAGTCAACTGGGTAATAGAAATCATCAAATTTCAAAATAACTTCCTCTAAGATACCTCTAGGAATTTTAGTAGATCGATCGGCTAAGGAAATAATGGTGTCTGTCTTACGAAGAGTTCCTAAGTCATACTTATCGACCAAACTAGCAGGAAAGATGTTGATACTGGCACCAAGATCAAGGAGCGCCTTCTTAATTGTTAGCCTCAAAATATTGAGCCAAACAAGAATGCTCGGTCATATGTTTATTATGTATCGTATTTTAGAACGTTGTAATAGGTAGTATATTAGTCGTGTTATTACGGGCTTAACTTTAAGCTAAGTTTCATTAATAAGTAACCAAAGCCCAAAAGGAAAGTCGGGCCCAAACCATATAGTCCATAAAGAAGCCCGCATGTGGGTGGACTATATATACCCTTCCTAGCATGTTAGGAAGGGTGTTGGTTCATTTGTATTTCTCATTTCTCAATCTAACATTCACCTAGTTCCAACCATTTTCTCTCTACTTTCTCTTACTACTTTCTCTCTCTAAAATTCATCTCATATCTTCCTTTCTTTCTTGAATTCGTGTACTATATCATCATATATTAGGGGACAACAATTGGTATCAATCGCCACGGGGTAGATTTGTGATTGGTTGTTGTGTTTTCATATGATTCGTTTGATTTGATCCATATTTCTTCCTCGAATTCAAGATTGTGTTTGATTGTGTTTCTTAATCGTATAACTTCTTTAATCATGTTGTAGTGATCTTGGTATCTTGGTTTTGGTTAAAAACACAAACTTTCTTGGATCAAACCTTCAAAAATCCTTGGTTTTTCTTCTTTCTGAAATTCTAGCAAAGGTATCCATCAGAAAGTACAAGTATTTTGAGGTCATATCGCAATAACCACTAGGTTCCACTTTGCGATCTAAGGATTCTGATACCTTATTCCGATCTGGACATTCCGATCGTACATTGCGATTTGGGATTCCGACGGTTTCAAGGGATTTTTGAGTCGTTACTCTGCCAAATTTGTTTTAGACACATTCCGATCTGAACATTCCGATCTGAACATTCCGATCTGAACATTTCGATCTGAACATATTCCGATCTGAACATTGCGATCTTGGATTACGACAGTACATTGCGATCTGGGATTCCGACAGGTACACATTGCGATCTAAAGGACATTCCGATCTAAGCATTCCGACAACCAACATTCCGATGGCATATTCCGATGGACATTCCGATGACACATTCCGATGGACATTCCGATGACTTGTTTAGCTAAATTTTGTTCGAGTATTTTTTTGACTTAGCCACCATCTAGACTAGTTTCGTAATATTGGCGGGAAAACCATTTTAAAATTTATTTTTTCCTATACCATTTTTAGGCCATTTATGCTTCGATTTCAAATTTTGGCGATGCGAAAAATTTTTCGACCAAAAATTCAAATTTTCGGACCAAAATTCAAATTTTTAGGCCATTTTTAGGTTTTATTTTTGTCAAAAGTTTTCACTTTTCAAAATTTTACCCTATTAGTTTTTGGCTATTTCGGACTTGATTTCAAAATTTGGAAAGACAAAAATTTTAGTTTACCGTTTTGTCGGACTGAGGAATTTATTGTCGGACTGAGAAAAAAAATCGGAATTTTCGAAATTGCAACCACAAACCAATCACACCATATCTACTTAAGATCCAAAGTCAATTCATCAACTGTGTCACCCATTATGGATTCCGTAACACAAGATGTGCATGCACTCAAATCCAAGATGTCGGTTGCAAAAGAACGATGCATGACACACTTTAGATCACTCCAATCACACCTTCAAGTTATTTCAAATGACGATTTAAAAGGCACTCGCGTCGAACTTGGATTCAAACGGGTATTCATGTCACTAACTGGTCAAGATGTTGAGACATTCACAAGAACAATGTTACTCAATGCAGCTCACCTTGAACAACAACTTGCCAACGATGAATTTCAAGAGGTTGAATCAATAGATGCCGTTTTGGTTCTCGAAAATCAGTTTCAGCAATTCATCGGTACACAGGTGTCTGTACACTATGATCGAGAATTCATCAACAATTACTTCTTTAAATATACTCGGTTAGAAGTTCAAGAATTTAAGGAGACGTTTCTTCAACACATGAGAGATATAAGGAAGTTAATTGCCGAAAGAACACGTCATAAACTACCAGTTGAAAGACGGGTGAATGAAAGACTGATGCAGACAAACGAGATCAATGTCGATGATGGTCAAACATTGGATGATTGTTCGATTATCACAGAAATCAGCGGGAAAGAATCAGAACAGCAACAAACCATCCACAGCTCAGGGAATGATCAAGCAGTCGATGATGCAGATATCAGACCCATTTATGATGAAGAGCCAATGGCTGGGGTACAATTAAATGCTGTAATATGATGATCATCAATATATTGATTCTAAGATTCATGAGCTTGAAACTATGTTAGCTCAAAAGACAAAAGATTTGAGGATGCCAAACTCGAGTTTTTAAAGAAAAATGACAAATTTGAATCTTATTTTGAAAAACTTGAAAAAGCAAACGTTGTTCTTGAACAAAAACTGGATCGTAAGATTCAAGATTCAAATGCGGAAAAAGAACATTTTGTGAAACAAATAAATTTGTTAGAATCAAAGTTGGCTTCTCAAATCTAAGTCCTCCGCCTGCTTCAGTAAGTGAAATATCTGTGCAACCTATCGACACTGTAGATAGTAATGACGCGAATGCTGATAACGACATATTTGATAATATAAACATTAAGTTAGAACAACGTGTCGCTCAATTACTTCTACAAAATGAGTAATTGTAAGCTCAGATTCAGGAAAAGGTTTTTGCATTAACAGTAGTGAAAAATGAATTAAGGAAGCTAAAAGGAAATAGTGTGGATACTAAGTTAGCAAATCAGTCTATCTTGGGGAAACCTCCTACTCAACCATTCAGAAACCGCTCAGTTGCTAGACAACCGAATGCGTTTAAATCTGAACGACCCAAAACATCGAACTAGAGGTTTGCATCCCAAGTTTACATGCGTAGCAATTTGCCAAACACTGTCACTCCACAATCTAGATACTCCTTAAGATATTCTGCCTATGTAAAACCCAATCACATGAATGATTCAAGCAACTCTAGCAATAGCAACAAGAACATGCCTAGGCGAAGTTCAAATGACACGGGTCATAAAAGCTATCTAGAGGATGCTAAGATAAAGACACAATAAAGAGATAGGACCCAACCGAAACCTAGGAGCGCTAATCACACATCTAGGAATTCTAGACCCTTCTATGATGTGCCCAAATCAGCCTATCCTAGGAACACTAGATCCTTCTCAGATGCTAAGCACTTTGTTTGCACGAAATGTAACAAATGTGTGTTTAATGCCATTCATGATGATTGCATCACTAAAGTCCTGAACAAGGTGAACCAAACAGCTAGAGCATCTCAAAGATGTAACCCTAAAGGAAATAGTTTTTCTCCAATTAAGTCTTCCGCGGTGCATGAGAAAGCTAAATTTCCTAGACCCTGTCTTAAGTGGAGACAAACAGGTAGAATCTTCAAAACAACTGGTCTTAAATGGGTTCCTACTGGAAAAATATTTCCCTCTAGCACGACAAAGGTTCACTGTGAACCCCCACATGGTTCTCACAAAGATATCACTAACAAATATGAAAGCATACAAACTACTGATGAAAGTGCAGGTAATCAAGTAAAGGTTCAACAAGAACATAAAGGTTTTCCTTATTTATACCGTTCAACAAAAGACACTCTCAGAGTTTGGTTGCTGAAGAAACAAATATCAGAGAAATATGTGTCTCAGGGGTTTCACAAGTAAGAAACACTATGGCACTTGAACAAAGCAGTTTAAGTCCCGATCCACAACGACAAACGACTTCCGTTCATAACCGCACGGAACTCGGAACTCCAGACCACAGCAATGAACCGTCAAGTTCAAAGCTGGTTCCTGAACATGTTCCTAGAGAAGATATGACAGTGGACACGACACTTGAAGAGTTGTAAATGTTATATGGACCAATGTATGATGAATATTTCACGGGGGAGAAACAAGTTGCATCGAAGTCTTCCGCTGTCACTCATGATACGAATGATGATACCGATAATCATCAACAAAAGGATACAACTTCATCTACTTCAACACGGGTTGTTGCAGATTTACCTCCTCATAATATCACTTCAACAATAGATCCTACAACATCCACAACTACTGTCATTGCTCAGAGAACACACATCAAGCAGACGATGCATTATCTGACGAAGACGAATTTATCAACCCATTCGGTACACCGGTACATGAAACTGGAGAGTCTTCTACTAGCCATGTTGATCCGTCAAATATGAATACGTTTTATCAACGACATCCTTCAACACATCATTGGACCCGAGATCATCCTTTGGTTCACGTAATTGGAAACCCTTCACAGCCTGTTCGTACAAGACGACAACTAGCAACCGATGGCGATGTTTGTATGTTTGCACTCGCCGTGAGTACAGCTGAACCCAAAAACATCAAAGAAGCCATGGCTGATCATGCTTGGATTGAATCGATGACGGATGAACTTCAACAATTTGAAAGACTTAAAGTCTGGGAACTTGTTGACAGACCATACGATGTGACTCCTTTAAATCTTCGTTGGATCTGGAAAAACAAGATGGATGAAGAAAACACGATCATCAAGAACAAAGCTAGGCTAGTGGCTAAGGGGTATGGCCAGAAAGAGGGAATTGAATTTGATGAATCATTTGCACCAGTTGCTCGCATGGAAGCGGTCAGGATTTTCCTTGCTTATGCTGCAAATTAGGGATTCACTGTCTATCAAATGGACGTAAAGACGGCGTTTCTTAACGGTGCTTTGAAGGAAGAAGTCTATGTCACGCAGCCGGAAGGATTTGTCAATCCTCATTATCCTGACAAGGTGTATCGTCTCCACAAGGCACTATATGGACTCAAGCAAGCTCCAAGGGCGTGGTACGACGAGCTCTCGAAATTTCTGGTATCCAAAGGTTTCTCAAAAGGTTCCATTGATCTAACTCTATTCACTTATAAATATGGGGATGACATTTTGCTTGTGCAAATTTATGTTGATGACATTATTTTCGGGTCTACAAACCCAAAACTTTCAAAATGGTTTGAAAAAGTAATGCACAGCAAATTTGAAATGTCATTGATGGGCGAACTAAAATTCTTTCTAGGAATTCAAGTTCACCAATCCCCAAGTGGTATCTTTATAAACCAAGCTAAGTATTGTCAAGAGATAATAAAAAAGCATGGTATGACTTCATGTGACCCCGTTGGGACACCATTATCAACCACATCGCTAGATGCTGACTTGGAGGGAAATGCCATCGATCAAACGAGATATCGTTCCATGATTGGTTCCCTCATGTACTTGACAGCAAGCAGACCTGATATTCATCATGCTACATGTTATTGTGCACGATATCAAGCAAGACCCACTGAAAAGCACCTCAAGGAGGTTAAACGGATCTTTCGGTACCTCAAGAATACCATTCATTTGGGACTCTGGTATCCGAGGGAAAGCGGTTTCTTTCTAACGGCCTATTCAGATTCTGATCATGCAGGGTGTCTTGATACACGAAAAAGTACTTCTGGTGGTGCACAATTTCTAGGTCAAGATAAGCTTGTGGGACGGTCTTCCAAGAAGTAGGATTGCACGTCACTCTCATCAGCCGAAGCGGAGTATGTGTCTCTATCTGCGTGTTGTGCTCAAGTTCTTTGGATGAGAACACAACTCACGGATTATGGCTTCCACTTTGATAAAGTACCTATGTACTGTGACTCAAAGTCTGCCATAGCCATCTCCTGCAACCCGGTACAGCATTCCCGCATGAAGCACATCGATGTCAGATACCACTTCATAAAGGAACAAGTTGAAAGAGGTATCGTTGAATTATACTTTGTTGGAACGGATTACCAATTAGCCGACTTGTTTACGAAAGCTCTGTCGAGAGATAGGTTTGAGTACCTCGTTAGGCAAATTGGTATGAGATGTTTGACTCCAGCAGACCTGGAGATTCTGGCAAAGGTGCCTGCTTGATTAATCTATCAAACATCAACTTGTAAATATCTTTGAAAAAGCAAAATACAAAAATATAAAACACATAAAAGCAAAACACAAAATTAAAAATCTTTCAAAATCCAAAAATATTCTTCTCGACATGTCATTCAGTATCGATAATATGGACGTGCCTAGAAATGTCGCTCAATAACGACACGGGTGTGTACATAAAGCACGAATGAAAGTTGTAAATATTTTTCAAAACATGTCATTTCTTCTTTTAATAAAGGAAATTGTCTATATTGGACAAATATTTCCAAACAACGGGTAGAGCAATCTATCACGGGTTGAGCTTGTCACAAAACATTCAACGTTTTGAGCTCAACACAATGGCTTGTAATCACTTTCAGGTTGCAACCCGGATCGATATTCACGGGGGAGTGTACGATTTAGTACCCTTACCCTCAGCAAAAGAAGAGAAATCTTCTTACACTTGAGTGGATTCGTCAAGACATTCAAAGTCTATGAACTCAAGTTTATGCTTTAGAAAAACCTTTCGACAAAAAGAATTGATTTTTCAAAAAGCATTGAACACAATTTTTGAAAGAATTTTTCAATGATTATTCAAAATCTTTCAAAAATTGTATGTTCAACAACTCCCATCCTCAAAAAGCGAAATGTGGATAATATCCTCACAATGACAATTCAATTGGATCAATTTTTGAGGGGAAGCATTTTAACTTCATGCAAAAGATTAACACATCTTTCTCCAGAGATTTCAAGACTATTTTTTCAAAATATATTTTAATCAAATTTGGTATCTCTAATATCAAAAGATTTTATATATTAGAGATAGGGGGAGAAAATGTGATTAAAATGTGATCTAATATAAGACTCAAGCACTTTAACTCTTACCTACATGTGCGAAACACCTTCGATTATCGATGCACATGTGAAGGGGGAGCATTTCTAAAACGACAAAACTAGCAAGGTGTTAAATGTTTTTCAAACACTTTGTTAGAATTTAAAGTGGTTTTCATGGTTACGATCAAATACCCACAACATCTTTAATTCACGACGTTATTGGTGTCAAAAGGGTGGTTAGGTTTAAGTCCTATGATCCAACCAGAACCGGAGGGATCTTCCCAGGGACAATCCAATAGATTATTAGAAGTCCTTAGGAAAGATGGAGTAGAATGTGAACGTAGTTGAATGCCGACTAAGTACTGATGATAGCACTGGAACAATCACAACAAGGTGCTATTAATGATGTCTTGGTAAGCATTGAAGGGGTTGAATAATGAAAAAGAAATGTAAGGATAAAGGGTCTAAAGAAAGAAGCCCTCCATACAACTTAGGCAGAAACCGGGTCAACTCATCATGAAGACAAACTCATCATGGACCCAGTGATGTATGCACAACCCTTTCCTAGCTACTCAGGCTTCTCTCAAAAGAAGTTTGTTTTATTGTCACGGAGAACAACATGACTACTATTGACTTTCTCACTTCGAGATAGTTGATATTGGATAGGTGGCATCTGCTCCAGCCTCCGACCACTAAAAGTGCACAAATCGAGTCTAGAGCCAAGAGATCAATCAAATCTCGTTAGGACACACGGATGAAGATCAAGAGAGTCCTACGCTATATCCTTGTGATATTGCTAGAATTCTCAGAGTGATACTACTTAGTATTCACAATGATGAGTGGAAATCCTTCCAGTGTTAACATCAAACAGCACTGCGGTAGGTCATATGCAAGATTCTTTATGAATTGAACATATGTAAAACTGAAAAACAACAGTGGTTTGATTCTGAATTGATTCAAACTCATTTCAGGTTTCTACGCAATATCTTTATGGTCTTGTTAGAACATTCAGAGTGATATTCATTAATATCCATAGTGACGAATGGAAATCCTTTTAGCGTCAACATCAAACAGCGCTACGGTAGGTGACTTGTGAGATTCTTATGAATCAAACTTGTGTCAACTAGAAAGCAACAATGGTAAGATTCTTTATGAATCACACTTGTTCCAGTAATTTGAATTGACGACTTTAATCAAGCGGATATTTATCCAATTGATTCACTCTTTATGTTCGCAGTCTTGCTTTGAGACGGTCGAGTAAAGAGAACGGCTAGTACAGCCGCGAAACCCTGTCAAGGAGATTCTTAATTGAATCTACCTGATCACAGGTACGGTATTTAATATCGTATAACGGTCTTCACCGACCGGAGGTAAAACGCTACCGATTTAGGACGAATGTCAAAGCCATTCAGTCCGTGTCTATGTTTTGTATCGAGAAGGTGGCGTTACGGTGTACTCAGCAAAGTCAAAGATTCAGAAACCACATACTCATGCCTAAAGACATATTCAACAATTAATAGTGTGAGCATGTGGATGAAGACACAAGATCGCAAGATGGCAAAGACAAGTCAATGATGATTTGAAGATCTCAAGCTTAAAGACAAAGTCGAAAGACAACGACAAAGGCTCAAAGATCACAGCATGAAGGAACAAGACTATGATTACACGTTCAAGACTCATTTATGGCGAGATTAGTAATCTCTACAAATTTCCTAAATGACTAAGGTTTATGACCTCTCATTGGGGGAGATTGTTAGCCTCAAAATATTGAGCCAAACAAGAATGCTCGGTCATATGTTTATTATGTATCGTATTTTAGAATGTTGTAATAGGTAGTATATTAGTCGTGTTATTACGGGCTTAACTTTAAGCTAAGGTTCATTAATAAGTAACCAAAGCCCAAAAGGAAAGCCCGGCCCAAACCATATAGTCCATAAAGAAGCCGGCATGTGTTGATCCCAAACTTAGATCGATTAAGCTTTGTGTATACGAGATTAGATCAAGTAATACACGTAGAGAAACCTTTGCTTATGAATAAAGTAACTAAGTGTTATGCGGAATTAACACTTAACCTAGAACACAAAGATGTTAAACAAACTTTCACTTGTATTAGAATAATCGAACTTGATTACAATGAAAGAGGTTTAACTTGTGAAAACTTATTATAACTGATTATTAACATTAACCTAAAAGATCTTCTTTTATAGATTAAGAAGTCTTGTACAATAAGCTACGAATCAACTATTCTAGGTAAAGATAATAATGGAAAATACATTGTCGTGTTTATCTTTACCATATACAAATAAAGAAACAAATAAACAAAAAGATTCGTATGAAGATATATCCCATCAGTGCTTGTCTTCAAGGCTGTCAGCGTTGACTTCTTCAAATGTCAACGCTTGGCTGTCAGCGTCCAACTTCTTCTTATCAGCGCTTGAACTCTTCTTATCAGCGTCTAGTGAACTGACCCATAATTTATTCCCAACAATCCTCCCCTAAACTTGATATCCACGCTAATGATCAAGTTTCTGAATAAATACTAAAGGCTAGGAGGAATCTTACAAAAACTTCTTATGTTGGTGATAAACATATCTAATTAAGTCCTTGGCCACGTCACTAGTATAATCAATCTCCAAGGGTGTCTCCTTCATCTTCTCCAATATTTCTTTGGACAAGAAATAGTCAGCATCCACAAGTAGATACTCTGAAAACTTTGTAGAGCTCAAATGAAACACACCACAAGTAGAATAAAGCCTCCAATGAAGACCACTGAGGTCATCTTCAAGATCCTTCCACAAGTAGGTACTTCAGCCTTATACTTGGCCTCTATCAATCTCCATAGATGCACCAAGTCTTCTCTGTCTATGCTTGCAAAGATAGAAATAATCGAAGTGAAAGTGTGTACCTCCTTCCCAAATCTGCCAATCTTCCAAAATCCACACTCATCTTCATCAAAACTTATGATTGGATTTCTGGCATCTAGAGATACTACATTAACCAAATCTGAAGCTTCCAATGGAGAAAGCTTGAGATGCTTCCTTATGACAGTTTCACTTGGATAATAAACATCCATATCTTTGGGAAATTGGAGAGGATCTCCTTTCTTCACTGGTCTTTGAGCAATCCTCATCTCCTTTTCAATCTGCATTTCCTCAGCAAGCTCCTGTTTCCTTTCTTCTAAAAGAAACTGTAAGACATTATTTTCTTGCACATGCCTCCAAATAGGATGTGCCCTGTACTCTAGCTCCTCAAAAGATAAAGCCAACAACTTATTGTATGTCCATCCAGGTTGATGGCATCTAAGCAACTTGTAATACAATTGCCTCCTATCTCTTCTAAGCCAAGTCTTGACCTCTTGTGCATTATACTTCAAAATCACCTTTATATCATCTTGTACCCTGAGAAGAATTTCCAACCCCCAAATTTGATCTGATAAGCTCATCCCTGGGTTGTCAAATACCTTATCTTCCCAAGCATGGTACATTCTGGTGATTTCTGGAAGGTCAAAATCAACCTGCATCTTCAAATCACTCAATCTTTCTTTTGCCAACTCATCCCCATATTCAAGTCTTTCTGGATCTTCAATGATTTGAACACTTGAATCTGAGCTAGCTCCTTCTTTTTCATCATCACTCTCTTCCTCACTCTCAGAAGTGGCAACAAATGGTGATGTCCCACTTCTCTTCAAATCTTGCTCCAAAAGTTGTTCAGCCAAATGTTTATCAAATGCAATTTGGGCTGCATCCTTCTTTGGAACCTCTTCTTCAACCAAAATTCCTTTACCCTTGTCTTTTGGATCAATGGTAGGTAAAGTAGATGAAGATACCTGTGTAGACACATCTTTGATGATTGTTGATGACTGGAATACATCAACACCACCTACAACTTTGTCAGCGTCCAAGTTACCTTTATCAGCGCCCTGATTACCTTTGTCAGCGCTGGATATGTCAGCGTTCAAACTCTTGTCAACGCCAAGATTACTTGTGACAGTGCCCTGTGTAAAATGTTCCATCACTGCTGTAAATGATGCCTAATTTCTATGTGTTTGGTTTTAGAATGATGTACAGGATTTTTAATAATGCATAAAGTACTGTTATTGTCTACGAAAATCTTGGTATGCATGAAATTATACCCATAATCCAACAGCTGGTTCTGAATCTATAAGACTTGTCCACAACAAGCAGCTGCAGCCACATATTCTGCTTCAGTTGTAGAGTTTGCCACCACTGTTTGTTTCTTTCATTGCCAAGATATCAATCTACTCCCAAGAAATTGACATCCACCAGTTGTGGATTTTCTATCAAACTTGTCACCACCATAGTCACTGTCCGAATATGCAATAAGCTCCAATGGAGAATCTTTTGGGTACCATAAGCCAAGATCTGGATAACATCTTAGGTACCTAAAGATCCTTTTCACAGCAAAAAGGTGACATTCTTTGGGATTCACTTGATGGCGTGCACAAGCACACACAGCAAACATGATGTCAGGTCTTGAGGCTGTAAGATACATCAATGAGCCAATCATTGATCTATAGTGCCTAACATCCACATCTTTTCCAGCTCCAATTTTTCCCCAAGGGTTTTCCCTATCCATAGGAGTGGAAGCACTCTTTTCATGTGGAGAAAAACCAAATTTCTTCAAGATTTCAGCTACATATTTGTCTTGGGAGATGAAGATACCATCTTCTTTCTGCTGAACTTGTAATCCTAGAAAGAAGTTCATCTCACCCATTGCACTCATCTTGAATTTATCTGTCATAAGCTTGGAAAAGTCTTCACTCATCTTTGGATTTGTGGATCCAAAAATGATATCATCAACATAGACCTGAACAAGTAAGACATCCTTACCTTTCTTCTTTGTAAACAATGTCTGATCTATGGTGCCCCTTTTAAAACCATTCTCCACCAAGTAGGTGGACAATGTACCATACCATGCTCTTGGGGCCTGATGAAGTCCATACATAGCTTTCTTCACTCTATAAACCTTGTCTGGATTCTCAGGATCTTCAAAACCAGGAGGTTGCATGACATATACCTCCTCAACAATTGTTCCATAGAGGAAAGCACTCTTCACATCCATTTGATAAACAGTGAAGTTCATACAAGAGGCATAAGCTAGGAAAATTCTTATAGCTTCAATTCTTGCAACAAGAGCAAAGACCTCTTCATAATCTATCCCTTCCTCTTGTGTATATCCCTGAGCTACCAAACGTGCCTTGTTTCTGACCACAATACCCCTTTCATCTTTCTTGTTCCTTAGAACCCATCTTGTCCCAATTGGTCTCACATATCTAGGACAATCAACCAGCTCCCAAACATCCTGTATAACAAATTGGTGAAGCTCATCCTGCATTGCTTCCACCCAACTAGGTTCTTTGAGAGCATCAAAAATCTTCTTGGGTTCCTGTTGTGACAGAAAACAGGCAAACAAACATGCTTGTACAAGAGGGGTATCAACCTTCTTGTGGATATTAGCAATGAAGCTATCATGAGTCTGGTGAGATCTTCTAGTTTGAACAGGAGTCATGATATTCCTAATGATTTGAGAGGGAGGATGATTCTTCAAAGTAGATCTAGGAATTCCATTTTCAAGAATTCTGTTGTCTTCAATATCATCCTCCATGTTGCTAATATCTTCTTCAGACTCTCTTCCATCTTGAACCTCTTCATTTATTCTTGAAGGTTCACCTTGTTCAAAATTGGAAGATACGAAATGCTCATGAGTGTTGTCAACGTTGGAATTTTGCTTGTCAGCGCTGGAATTACTTTTGTCAGCGCCAGAATCATTGTTGTCAACGTTTGAGCCATCAGCGTCTGAATTGGTCTTGTCAGTGCTAGAATTGTGCTTGTCAGCGCCTGAACGACCATGCATGTTATCAACTGGTGGTATTGAAGAACCACCTTTATCCTTTCTAGCAGCAACAGCATCATAATACTCATCTGTCCATATAGGCAATGTAACATATTCTTGTGTGGGAGATGACTCAACTGCTTGTGGTCCATCCTTCTTAGCAACCTGTGTACCTGAAACATTACCAATTCTCTTATTCCAAAACACTTGAAGTTACCTTCACAATGTCTGGATTAGTAACAGGCATATAATTTAAAGCTCTAGATAAAGGTTCCAAGTCAAACAACCAATTTGGACCACTTTCAGGATCACTAGGTTTACTCTCTAAAAACCTAACATGTACTTTTTCAAGTATACGTTCTTCCTTTTTAATGTAAACCCTATATCCTTTGCTCTACACTGAATAACCCATGAAATAGCCTTCATCACCTTTTGCATCAAATTTACCTAGGGCATCACTAGTTTCTAAAACAACTACATGACAACCAAAAGGCTTGAGAAAGCCAATATTTGGCTTCCTTCCCCAAAGTAACTCATAAGGTGTCTTATTGTGTATTTTGTTGACCAATGCCCTATTTTGAACATAACAAGCTGTGTTAACAGCTTCAGCCCAAAAGGCTATAGGAAAGTGGGCATCAACCAACATGGTTCTGGCTGCTTCAATTAGGGTTCTATTCTTTCTTTCAGCAACCCCATTTTGCTGTGGGGTTCTAGCTATGCTAAACTGCCTAGTAATCCCTTTCTTGCCACAAAAATCCTCTAGTAACTGATTTCTAAACTCACCCCCATTGTCACTTCTAAGAATTTTGACCTCATTACCACTCTTCTTTTCAATCTGGGTAATGAAATCAATCAAAATTTGGGCAGTTTCACTTTTCTTGGCTAAAACGAAAGTCCATGTAAACCTGGAAAAATCATCAGTGATGACAAAACAATATGATTTACCCTTCAAACTTTCTATATTAGTTGGACCAAAGAGGTCCATATGCAATAAGTGAAGTGGTTTAGAACTAGAGTGCACCTGTTTAGATTTGAATGAGACCTTGTGCTGCTTGCCCTTAAGACATGCAACACAAGAGTGGTCATTGTGGAACGCCTTTTCAGGCAAACCATCAACTAAACCAAGTCTCACAAGTCTATTGATATTTTTAAAGTTTATGTGCCCTAATCTCCTGTGCCAAAGATTACTTTCATCTACTGAAGCTTTAGCATAAAAACATGACATCATTTTATTATTCATCTTAATTCCATTAAGATTCACATTATATATGTCTTTATGCCTTGGTGTTCTAAATTCTATGTATTTCTCCTCAGGGAGCTTGTAATCTTTGCTTAACACCAAGCACTCAGTATCAGTGAAAAGAACCTTATTTTGGTTATCACATACTTGTGATACACTAAACAAATTATAATCCAGTTCTTTTACCAGGAAGACATTCTCAAAACGTAGATTATTGGTGATAAGGGTTCCTTTTCTTGTGATGGTGCCGTAGCCCCCTCCAAAGTATACCTTATCACCATCTTGAATAGGAGTGAAGTTCGTCAGATAGTCTTCCTTTCCTTTCATGTGCCTTGAGCATCCACTATCCCAATATCCATAATCATTGATCTTCTTTTGAATGCCCTGCACATAAAGAAAACACATTAGTTTTCTTTGGGAACCCAAGTCTCAGAAGACTTGGATTCATCTGGTTGTTCAATAAGAACAGACTTAGTTCTCATAACAACCCCATTCTCATCCCTTTTAGGATGAAAAGTCCAGTTAACCCCAATTGGTCTTGACATGACCTTTGAAATATAATGAAACCTGTTGCATGTCATAGAAAGACCAGCAGAATTAGGGTTTTGGTCTTGTTTTGGTCTCCATGTTAAGCTAGTAGAAGCTTTAGACCCCTTTCCCTGTGGTTGCAAATACCTAGGTTTGGCAGTGTGTTTGTCAGCGCTGAAATTGTTCTTGTCAGCGCCCCGATTGCCTTTATCAGCGTTGAACCTAGGGTTTGCTACAGGAACCCATTGCCTATTGAACCAAGTGTTTGTCTTTTGGAAAGGTCTTAGACAATGTGTGTTAGACTCTCTAGTAAAAAATGGGGCTGGTCTAACAACTTGTGAACTTTTGTTCACAAAGGTTTTGGGTCTGACTGTGTTTGACCTATGTTGACTTTTGTCAGCGCTAAAATGGTTCTTGTCAGCGTTGACATTTGAAGCGTTGACACATTTGTATGCCAAATGTGAAAAGCTACCACAAGTGTAACAGGCTTTTCTAGACATAGTCTTAGGTCTAGAAGCAAAGAAGCCTGTTCCATAGTTACTAACTTGGCTTTTTGGTGACCTAGTATTCCTATACATCTCTGCATACTTAACACTAGGTTTTCTAACAGTGTGTGAGCCAAGGTCAACAGCTTTGCCAGCGGTTGGGTGTGTGATTTTAATAGGTGTAGGATCATGGCTCGTGATTGGTGTGGGCTCATTTGGACTTTCACACAACAAACCTCCCTTAACAAACAAAGTGTGGTTAGCTTTCTTCCACTCATCTAGGTCAGTCAGTTTTTGTTTATACTCTTCAACTGGGGAAGTCACTCTAGGTGGAGGAATGAATTCCTTCTCTTGGAGTTCTGGCAAGCCAGTCCAAGATAAGTCCTTTGATTGGACACCATAGAAATCCCCAGCTGGTGGTGGAACACCAGTATAATCTTTCATCCCAATCCCACTCATGTCCTTAGAGTCTCTTTGTTTACTAACACACTCACCTAGGTCTTGTGTGGCCTTATCAAATCTCTGGATTTTAAGACTCACATTATCTTTATTTTTGTTAGCCTCATCTAACTTAGCTATCAAATTAAGATTAACCCTGTTTGTGATATCTTGAATATCTTTACTTTGATGTAACTCATGTTTTAAGATATTTATTTTATCCTTTAAGTCAAACTCCATTTTCTTATACTCAGCTACTGTCCTTTCTGTTTGGGTGAGAGCAATTTGATAATTAGATACTTTGCATCTTTCATAACTTGCCTTATCTAATAATTTTACTATCTCCTTATTTAGTTTTTCAGTATTTAAACGACAACCCTTAGAACAGAAAGCATCATCATATACCTAATTATCTGATGAAGAGGAGGAGTGTGCCATGAGAGCATATTCAACATGCTCTTCTTTAACTTCAGCAACCAATGCTTTGTCCTCTTCCTCATCCTTAGCCAAAAAGTTCCAGCTCCAGTCCCATCCTCCAACACCATCAATTTGTTGAATAGCTACCATGGCCTTGGAATCTTGGTTCTTAACCATTTGGCTTGAAGGCTTACCAGCATCAGATCTTCTTGGAGATCTACATTCCCTCATAAAGTGCCCCATACGATGACAATTGTAGCACTCAACTTTGGATTTGTCAAATCCAGCAACATCCTTAGCATCAAAGGTCATCTTCTTCTTGAACCTTTTATTAAACCTGTTTGCTCTTAAACTTACAAGAGCCATAGTCCACTTGATGTCCATCTCTTCCAATTGCTCATCACTTATTTGCTCAAGATCCTCATATGTAATCCTTGAATCACTGGGCAAAGAAGCAATGAATGCACACACAGTATCTAGATCTAGACCAGCAGGTTTAATTCCATCAGCGCCAAAGCTGTAAGTGTCAGCGCTTGAGTGTGAGGCGTTGACAGGATGTGTTCCAACGCTGATAGGATGTGATCCAGCGTTGACACATGCAGATCCAGTGGCTGGATGTCCATAGGAGTTCATGGAATCAAATTGACCTTCACTTTGTGAGAAGAAGGCCATGTTGCTACTGGAAGGTTTATTGTCACTCTCCAAAAGCCATTCATTCTCCAACAGTCTTAGTTTGTTGAAGATGTCATCAAACCTAGAGGTTTTGTGGGTGTTATTGACAAGAATAGATCTTGCCTCAATCTTCCATACCTCACCAAGGCTTTTGAGAAAAGTAGCATTCAAGTCAGGGTCATCAATCTGTGTTCCCATGAAGGAAAGTTGACTTGTAATGTCAAGCAGTCTACTTCTCACACTGCTGAGATTCTCATTGGGTTGAGCCTTAAAGACAGCATACTCATGCATGAGTTGCTTCTTCTTTTCTTCTTTAGTGTCAGCATTGCCACCATGTGCTACTTCAAGAGCTTCCCAAAGCTCTTTTGCAGACTCAAAGCGTTTGTACTTGTGCTGATTCTCATGACCCAAGGCGTGTTTCATGATGTTCAAAATTTTCATGTCCACCCTTTTCTTGGCTATATCTTCAGCAGATACAGCTCTTCCATCTTCAGGCCTTTCCTTCTTATCAGCTTCAGGACAATTAGGAACAACTACCCTTGCAGCAATAGCATTATTAATCTTTTGAGCTTTGTTGAATGTGTTCCCATATTCAACAATCTCCCAAAGAGTGTAGTCATGGATGGCTACATATTGCTCAAAATTCGACTTCCAAAGCTCGAAGTTCCTGGCATCAAACATGGGAATTTTGATACTAGGGTTTGTGGTGTTGCTTTGTAGCAAAACAGGAGCAGGAGGTTGTTCTGCGCCAGACATGATGTTTTTAGGGTTTTGAGAAATTTAGGGTTTTGTTGTTTTAGGGTTTTTGGTGTTTTAGGGTTCTTGTGTTACTTAAAGATCAAAAGTTTCTCAACAAGCTCTGATACCACTTGTTGATCCCAAACTTAGATCGATTAAGCTTTGTGTATACGAGATTAGATCAAGTAATACACGTAGAGAAACCTTTGCTTATGAATAAAGTAACTAAGTGTTATGCGGAATTAACACTTAACCTAGAACACAAAGATGTTAAACAAACTTTCACTTGTATTAGAATAATCGAACTTGATTACAATGAAAGAGGTTTAACTTGTGAAAACTTATTATAACTGATTATTAACATTAACCTAAAAGATCTTCTTTTATAGATTAAGAAGTCTTGTACAATAAGCTACGAATCAACTATTCTAGGTAAAGATAATAATGGAAAATACAATGTTGAGTTTATCTTTACCATATACAAATAAAGAAACAAATAAACAAAAAGATTCGTATGAAGATTTATTCCATCAGTGCTTGTCTTCAAGGCTGTCAGCGTTGACTTCTTCAAATGTCAACGCTTGGCTGTCAGCGTCCAACTTCTTCTTATCAGCGCTTGAACTCTTCTTATCAGCGTCTAGTGAACTGACCCATAATTTATTTCCATCACTGCTGTAAAATGTTCCATCACTGCTTCTTCAAGTTGGTGAGTGCTTCAGCAACATTTAAAGATTCACTAAATTGTGAACTCTTCTCACTGGCTATATGAATCAGCTCATCCTCTTCATCCTCCCCTTTGGAAGATTCCTCCATCCTACTCCTGCTACTAGGATTCTCCAAAACAGTTACCCGCTCCCTCAATACTTGGACTTCACGGCCCTGATTATTGATAATTTGTACAAGGCTGACATTTTGCTTTTGCAAGCTAATGACAGCAGCCGTCAATTCATTCAATGTCATAGGTTCCAATCTGCCCTCAACTAGAATGGGGATTTGACCTCCCAAAATAGAATCATAGGGCATGGATGAGGTCTTAATGATGTTGGGACTGTCTTGACCAGCATCTAAGCCTGTGCCAATAGCCCCAGCCTCATCCATGTCACCAGCCACACTTGTGGAGGTGGTTCTCTCTGCAACAAGGCTAGGACCACCAGAGGAGAACACTCCAGTAGTCCTTTGGCGTTTATTTAACCTAGATACTAATGGGGTGGAAGATGAGGTAGATTGTGTGGGTGTGGGTTGGTTAAGGGGTGTTTGGGATTGTTCAGGGATGTCATCAGCGTTTGGATTGGCTGTGTCAGCGCCAACATGTTGAGTGTCAGCGTTGACATTGGCTTGGTCAACGTCCATGTGTTCAGGTGAAGGTAATGGTTCAAGGACAGGCTCAAGTTGAGGTTCATGGTCTGGTTGTGGTTGGGCAGCCTGAATTACTTCAAGCATGGCTTGGGTGAGAGGTATAGGTCTGTTTATGGAGATCATTTTGTCAAAAATGGTTTTCTTTTGTTTAGGGATCTCATAAAAATGGTCATGATCCCTAAGACAATATTCTTGTAAATCAAACACCATTTGCAAAAATCTTGGGTAAGCCAAAGTCATTTTAGTTCCCTTATTTTTACACATCCCTTCAAAAATCATTTTTGAAAAATTATACCTAAGCCCACGTGACATACAAACCAAAGCACTTGCAATGGACCTGTTTATTTCATTAAAAGCAGTACATTTTGGACTTAAGCATTGAAGAAGGACATGTATCAAATATTTACAAATTGAGGGAAATTCCTGCTTATGATATTTATTTAAAGTTTTATTAGCAGGAATAGGATAACCCAATTCCCTAAGACCTTGTTCTATTGTTGCAATGGCAAGGGTAGTCACACCATCAGCGTCATTAAGACGCAAAGCTTGGCGAACCAAAGCTTCAGTGACCACCCATGTTCTACCATGAACAGTAGATGTTAATGTAGTCACTCCATTAGCTGTTGTGGAACTTACATTATTCCAAAACTGTCGAATGTGTGCGACAGGGACTAGTGGTTCATGAGAAAGTGCATACCTTATGGAGGATGCATTTAAAAATGCCACCATTTGTGAATACTGAGGGAACAAATCATTATCAGCGTCCAAGTAAGCTACCATATTATGTTGGCTCTTGAACTCCAATGTCAGATTGTTTGAGTTGAACTTTGGTGCCATGTTGAAAGCTGTTTAGGTTATGTGATATGGGAAAAATCTAGGAGAAAAATGTTAGACAAGAAAATATGAATACCCAGAATGAAAAGTTAGCCAATTTATAGGAGAGATGCATGATTATGATTGGTCAAAAATGAGGCAGTTATATTCAAAGAGTAATGATGAAAATATTGAATCAAATATAACTTATCTCATGCATTAATTAAAAGTAACAACTCCCCAAAAATTACGGCCAAAGATTAGTCAAAAATAACAACTGGGTAGGACCCACTAGGTGTCAACGGTAAAAAATAACTCATCAACGCCCAACGGCTATATTTTCTTGTCAGCGTTTGCCTAAAGCCTTGTCAGCGTCACGATTGGTCTTATCAGCGTTTGGAGAAAAACTTGTCAGCGTCTAAAAATAAAAATATGTAAAAAGAAAAAGACCTTAACAAAGTAATTTATCCTAAGGAAAATATCTTGCAAGTTGATAATAATTACTGGGCGGCAAGCACTGTCCACTTATGCACACTTGCTTAAGCAAGATAGACACAAATGTCCTCAAGTGTCCCTTGCTAACCAAAATACTTACCAACAAAGTTATTTCATAAAATCCTTTGTAACTCCCAGGTAAACCCATAACAAAAATATTCCCAAGTCTTCCAACAGACCACAACCAATTCTAGGCCAAAAATGTCTTGGCAGCATGCATAGTTTGTCAACTTTGCATGCTACAATGCCTCATGGTTTAGTAAAACTAACCCATACTCACCTGTGGACACAATCTAGAATTGTGATAAGAGTATTATAAGAATACCCAAGAGTCCTAAAGGTTCCTTAAACCTCCCCTTAAACTATGATACATGAGTTTCTAAAAAAAAATATATATGAACATTAAAAATTTATGTCAAGATAGGAATATAAATATTCCAACCATCATCCATAAACAAAAACATTTCCAAATAGCTCTTCAAAGATCCATAAGCAACTCTGTATCCAATGGCATAAAGCTAACACCACCTACACATTTAGATTGAAACCCACAAAACTAACATTGGTGCTGACAGTGCCCCGACAACACTTATCAGCGTTGAAGGAACTCTTGTCAGCGTTAGACAATAATATCTCTAACAACGGCAAAATAACACTTGTCAGCGTTAAATTTACCTTTGTCAGTGTTAGAAAAATAAAGTGGAAAAATCTAAATCATCACAAAGACCAATAACAATGCATTATCCTGTACATACTTTTACAAAAAGGTTCCAAAACACATATTAAGTGAGATTAACCATTCCAATATCTGTTACCAAATATTGAAATCTTCCAGTATCAAAAGGTTTAGTTAATAAATCAGCCACATTATCTTCTGTGTCTACCCTATCTGGTTGTATTAAACCTTTCTCAAAGCAATCTCTTATAAAATGATGCCCAATTTCTATGTGTTTGGTTTTAGAATGATGTACAGGATTTTTAATAATGCATAAAGTACTGTTATTGTCTACAAAAATCTTGGTATGCATGAAATTATACCCATAATCCAATAGCTGGTTCTGAATCCATAAGACTTGTCCACAACAAGCAGCTGCAGCCACATATTCTGCTTCATTTGTAGAGTTTGCCACCACTGTTTGTTTCTTGCATTGCCAAGATATCAATCTACTCCCAAGAAATTGACATCCACCAGTTGTGGATTTTGTATCAAACTTGTCACCACCATAGTCACTGTCCGAATATGCAATAAGCTCCAATGGAGAATCTTTTGGGTACCATAAGCCAAGATCTGGATAACATCTTAGGTACCTAAAGATCCTTTTCACAGCAAAAAGGTGACATTCTTTGGGATTCACTTGATGGCGTGCACAAGCACACACATCAAACATGATGTCAGGTCTTGAGGCTGTAAGATACATTAATGAGGCAATCATTGATCTATAGTGCCTAACATCCACATCTTTTCCAGCTCTAATTTTTTCCCAAGGGTGTTCCCTATCCATAGGAGTGGAAGCACTCTTTTCATGTGGAGAAAAACCAAATTTCTTCAAGATTTCAGCTACATATTTGTCTTGGGAGATGAAGATACCATCTTCTTTCTGTTGAACTTGTAATCCTAGAAAGAAGTTCATCTCACCCATTGCACTCATCTTGAATTTATCTGTCATAAGCTTGGAAAAGTCTTCACTCATCTTTGGATTTGTGGATCCAAAAATGATATCATCAACATAGACCTGAACAAGTAAGACATCCTTACCTTTCTTCTTTGTAAACAATGTCTGATCTATGGTGCCCCTTTTAAAACCATTTTCCACCAAGTAGGTGGACAATGTACCATACCATGCTCTTGGGGCCTGATGAAGTCCATACATAGCTTTCTTCACTCTATAAACCTTGTCTGGATTCTCAGTATCTTCAAAACCAGGAGGTTGCATGACATATACCTCCTCAACAATTGTTCCATAGAGGAAAGCACTCTTCACATCCATTTGATAAACAGTGAAGTTCATACAAGAGGCATAAGCTAGGAAAATTCTTATAGCTTCAACTCTTGCAACAGGAGCAAAGACCTCTTCATAATCTATCCCTTCCTCTTGTGTATATCCCTGAGCTACCAAACGTGCCTTGTTTCTGACCACAATACCCCTTTCATCTTTCTTGTTCCTTAGAACCCATCTTGTCCCAATTGGTCTCACATATCTAGGACAATCTACCAGCTCCCAAACATCCTGTATAGCAAATTGGTGAAGCTCATCCTGCATTGCTTCCACCCAACTAGGTTCTTTGAGAGCATCAAAAATCTTCTTGGGTTCCTGTTGTGATAGAAAACAGGCAAACAAACATGCTTGTACAAGAGGGGTATCAACCTTCTTGTGGATATTAGCAATGAAGCTATCATGAGTCTGGTGAGATCTTCTAGTTTGAACAGGAGTCATGATATTCCCAATGATTTGAGAGGGAGGATGATTCTTCAAAGTAGATCTAGGAATTCCATTTTCAAGAATTCTGTTGTCTTCAATATCATCCTCCATGTTGCTAATATCTTCTTCAGACTCTCTTCCATCTTGAACCTCTTCATTTATTCTTGAAGGTTCACCTTGTTCAAAATTTGAAGATACAAAATGCTCATGAGTGTTGTCAACGTTGGAATTTTGCTTGTCAGCGCTGGAATTACTTTTGTCAGCGCCAGAATCATTGTTGTCAACGTTTGAGCCATCAGCGTCTGAATTGGTCTTGTCAGCGCTAGAATTGTGCTTGTCAGCGCCTGAATGACCATGCATGTTTTCAACTGGTGGTATTGAAGAACCACCTTTATCCTTTCTAGCAGCAGCAGCAGCAGCATAATACTCATCTGTCCATATAGGCAATGTAACATATTCTTGTGTGGGAAATGACTCAACTGCTTGTGGTCCATCCTTCTTAGCAACCTGTGTACCTGAAACATTACCAATTCTCTTTTCCAAAACACTTGAAGTTACCTTCACAATGTCTGGATTAGTAACAGGCATATAATTTAAAGCTCTAGATAAAGGTTCCAAGTCAAACAACCAATTTGGACCACTTTCAGGATCACTAGGTTTACTCTCTAAAAACCTAACATGTACTTTTTCAAGTATACGTTTTTCCTTTTTAATGTAAACCCTATATCCTTTGCTCTACACTGAATAACCCATGAAATAGCCTTCATCACCTTTTGCATCAAATTTACCTAGGGCATCACTAGTTTCTAAAACAACTACATGACAACCAAAAGGCTTGAGAAAGCCAATATTTGGCTTCCTTCCCTAAAGTAACTCATAAGGTGTCTTATTGTGTATTTTGTTGACCAATGCCCTATTTTGAACATAACAAGCTGTGTTAACAGCTTTGTTGGGAATATATTATGGGTCAGTTCACTAGACGCTGATAAGAAGAATGTCAACGCTGATAAGATGACATTGGACGCTGACAGCCAAGCGTTGACATTGAAGAAGTCAACGCTGACAGCCTTGAAGATTGACACTGATGGAATATCTTCATACGAATCTTTTTGTTTATTTGTTTCTTTATTTTAAAGATAAGCTCGACATTGTATTTTTCATTATTATCTTTACCTTGAATAGTTGATTCATAGCTTATTGTACAAGACTTCTTGTTCTATAAAAGAAGATCTTTTAGGTTAAAGTTATAGATCAGTTTATATAAGTATTCGCAAGTTAAACCTCTTTCATTGTAATCAAGTTCGATTATTCTAATACAAGTGAAAGTTTGTTTAACATCTTTGTGTTTTAGATCAAGTGTTAATTCCGCATAACACTTTGTTACTTTATTCATAAGCAAAGGTTTCTCTACGTGTAGTACTTGATCTAATCTCGTATACACAAAGCTTAATCGATCTAAGTTTGGGATCAACAAGTGGTATCAGAGCTTGTTGAGAAACTTTTGATCTTTAAGTAACGCAAGAACCCTAAAACACTAAACCCTAAAAACCCTAAATCTCTCAAAACCCTAAAAACATCATGTCTGGCACAAATCAGCCTTCTGCCTTGCTACAAAACAACTCCACAAACCCTAGTATCAAAATTCCCATGTTTGATGCCAGGAACTTTGAGCTTTGGAAGTCTAACTTTGAGCAGTATATAGCTATTCATGACTACACTCTTTGGGAGATTGTTGAATATGGGAACACATTCGACAAAGCACAAAAGATTGCTGCTGCTATTGCCACAAGGACAGCTGTTCCTAATTGTCCTGAAGCTGATAAGAAGGAAAAGCCTGGAGATGGAAGAGTTGTATCTGTTGAAGATATAGCCAAGAAGAGGGTAGACATGAAAATCTTGAACATCATGAAACACGCCCTAGGTCATGAGAATCAGCACAAGTACAAACGCTTTGAGTCTGCAAAAGAGCTTTGGGAAGCTCTTGAAGTAGCACATGGTGGCAATGCTGACACAAAAGAAGAAAAGAAGAAGCAACTCTTGCATGAGTATGCTGTCTTTAAAGCTCAACCCAATGAGAATCTCAGCAGTGTGAGAAGTAGACTTCTTGACATCACAAGTCAACTTTCCTTCATGGGAACACAGATTGATGACCCTGAATTGAATGCTACTTTTCTCAAAAGCCTTGGTGATGTATGGAAGATTGAGACAAGATCCATTCTTGTCAATAACACCCACAAGACCTCCAGGTTTGATGACATCTTCAACAAACTAAGACTGTTGGAGAATGAATGGCTTTTGGATAGTGATAATAAATCTTCCAGTAGTAACATGGCCTTCTTCTCACAAAGTGAAGGCCAATTTGATTCCATGAACTTCTATGGACATCCAGCCACTGGATCTCAATGTGTCAGCGCTGGGTCTCAGTCTGTCAGCGCTGGATCATATCCTGTCAACGCTTTATACTCAAGCGCTGACACACACAACTTTGGCGCTGATAGAATTAAACCTGCTGGTTTAGATCTAGATACTGTGTGTGCATTCATTGCTTCTTTGCCCAGTGATTCAAGGATTACATATGAAGATCTTGAGCAGATAAGCGATGAGCAATTAGAATAGATGGACATCAAGTGGACTATGGCTCTTGTAAGTTTAAGAGCAAATAGGTTTAATAAAAGGTTCAAGAAGAAGATGACCTTTATTGCTAAGGATGTTGCTGGATTTGACAAGTCCAAAGTTGAGTGCTACAACTGTCATAGGATGGGGCACTTTATGAGGGAATGTAGATCTCCAAGAAGATCTGATGCTGGTAAGCCTTCAAGCCAAATGGTTAAAAGCCAAGATCCCAAGGCCATGGTTGCTGTTCAACAAATTGATGGTGTTGGAGAATGGGACTGGAGCTGGAACTTTATGGCTAAGGATGAGGAAGAGGACAGAGCTTTGGTTGCTGAAGTTAAAGAAGAGCATGTTGAATATGCTCTCATGGCACACTCCTCCTCTTCATCAGATAATGAGGTATATGATGATGCTTTCTGTTCTAAGGGTTGTCGTTTAAATACTGAAAAACTAAATCAAGAGATAGTAAAATTATTAGATGAGGCAAGTACTGAAATATGCAAAGTATCTAATTATCAAATTGCTCTTACCCAAACAGAAAAGACAGTAGCTGAGTATAAGAAAATGGAGTTTGATTTAAAGGATCAAATAAATATCTTAAAACATGAGTTACATCAAAGTAAAGATATTCAAGATATAGTAAACAGGGTTAATCTTGATTTGATAGCTCAGTTAGAGGAGGCTAACAAAAATAAAGATAATGTGAGTCTTAAAATCCAGAGATTTGATAAGGCCACACAATCCCTAGGAGAGTGTGTTAGTAAACAAAGAGACTCTAAGGACATGAGTGGGATTGGGATGAATGATTATACTGGTGTTCCACCACCAGCTGGGGATTTCTATGGTGTCCAATCAAAGGACTTATCTTGGACTGGCTTGCCAGAACTTCAAGAGAAGGAATTCATTCCTCCACCTAGAGTGACTTCCCCAGTTGAAGAATATAAACAAAAACTGACTGACCTAGATGAGTGGAAGAAAGCTAATCACACTTTGTTTGTTAAGGGAGGGTTGTTGTGTGAAAGTCCAAATGAGCCCACACCAATCATGAGCCATAATATTGTGGAGTCCAATGATCCTAAACCTATTAAAATCACACACCCTACCACTGGCAAAGTTGTTGACCTTGGCCTACAAACTGTTAGAAAACCTAGTGTTAAGTATGCAGAGATGTATAGGAATACTAGGTCACCAAAAAGCCAAGTCAGTAACTATGGAACAGGCTTCTTTGCTTCTAGACCTAAGACTATGTCTAGAAAAGCTTGTTACACATGTGGTAGCTTCTCACATTTGGCATACAAATGTGTCAACGCTTTCAATGTCAACGCTGATAGGAACCATTTCAGCGCTGACAAAAGTCAACATAGGTCAACCACTGTCAGACCCAATACCTTTGTGAACAAAAGTTCACAAGTTGTTAGACCAGCCCCATTCTTTTCTAGAGGGTCTAACACACAAGGCCTAAGACCTTTTCAAAAGTCAAACACTTGGTCCAATAGGCAATGGGTTCCTGTAGCAAACCCTAGGTTCAACGCTGATAGAGGCAATCGGGGCGCTGACAAGAGCAATTTCAGCGCTGACAGACACACTGCCAAACCTAGATATTTGCAACCACAAGGAAATAGGTCTAAAGCTTCTACTAGCTTAACATGGAGACCAAAACAAGACCAAAACTCTAATTCTACTGGTGTTTCTATGACATGCAACAGGTTTCATTATATTTCAAAAGCCATGTCAACACCAATTGGGGTTAACTGGGAATTTCATTCTAAAAGGGATGAAAATGGGGTTGTTATGAGAACCAAGTCTGTTCTTGTTGAACAACCAGAATCCAAGTCTTCCAAGGCTTGGGTTCCCAAAGAAAACTAATGTGTTTTCTTTATGTGCAGGGCATTCAGAATAAGATCAATGATTATGGATATTGGGATAGTGGATGCTCAAGGCACATGACAGGAAAGGAAGACTATTTGACAAATTTCTCTCCTATTCAAGATGGTGATAAGGTATATTTTGGAGGGGGGTATGGCACCATCACAGGAAAAGGAACCCTTGTCACCAACAATCTACGGTTTGAGAATGTCTTCCTGGTAAAAGAACTGGATTATAATTTGTTTAGTGTATCACAAGTGTGTGATAACAAAAATAAGGTTCTTTTCACTGATACTGAGTGCTTGGTGTTAAGCAAAGATTACAAGCTCCCTGAGGAGAAATACATAGATTTTAGAACACCAAGGCATAAAGACATATATAATGTGAATCTTAATGGAATTAAGATAAATAATAAAATGTCATGTCTGTATGCTAAAGCCTCAGTAGATGAAAGTAATCTTTGGCACAGGAGATTAGGGCACATAAACTTTAAGAATATCAATAGACTTGTGAGGCTTGGTTTAGTTGATGGTTTGCCTGAAAAGGCTTTCCACTTTATTGATCTTTGTGATGATTTAGATTTTTCCACTTTATTTTTCTAACACTGACAAAGGTAAATGTAACGCTGTCAAGTGTTATTTTGCCGTTGTTAGAAATATTATTGTCTAACGCTGACAAGAGTTCCTTCAACGCTGACAAGTGTTGTCGGGACGCTGTCAGCAACAAATGTTAGTTTTGTGGTTTTCATCTAAATGTGTAGGTGGTGGTAGCTTTATGCCATTGGATACAGAGTTGCTTATGGATCTTTGAAGAGCTATTTGGACATGTTTTTGTTTATGGATGATGGTTGGAATATTTATATTCCTATCTTGACATAAATTTTTAATGTTCATATATATTTTGAGAAACTCATGTATCATAGTTTGAGGGGAGGTTTAAGGAACCTTTAGGACTCTTGGGTATTCTTATAATACTCTCATCACAATTCTAGATTGTGTCCACAGGTGAGTATGGGTTAGTTTTACTAAACCATGAGGCACTGTAGCATGCAAAGTTGACAAACTATGCCTGCTGCCAAGACATTTTTGGCCTAGAGTTGGTTGTGGTCTGATGGGGGACTTGGGAATAGTTTTGTTATGGGTTTACCTGGGAGTTACAAAGAATTTTATGAAATAACTTTGTTGGTAAGTATTTTGGTTAGCAAGGGACTCTAGAGGACATTTGTGTCTATCTTGCTTAAGCAAGTGTGCATAAATGGACAGTGCTTGCCGCCCAGTAATTATTATCAACTTGTAAGATATTTCCATTAGGATAAATTACTTTGTTAAGGTCTTTTTCTTTTTAAAATATTTTTATTTTTTATTTTTAGACGCTGACAAGTTTTTCTCCAAACGCTGTTACGTCCAATCATGACGCTGACAAGGCTTTAGGCAAACGCTGACAAGAAAATATAGCCGTTGGGCGCTGATGGGCTATTTTTGACCGTTGACACCTAGTGGGCCCTACCCAGTTGTTATTTTTGACTAATCTTTGGCCGTAATTTTGGGGAGTTGTTACTTTTCATTAATGCATGAGATAAGTTATATTTGATTCAATATTTTCATCATTGCTCTTTGAATATAACTGCCTCATTTTTGACCAATCAAAATCATGCATCTCTCCTATAAATTTGGCTAATTTATTATGGGTATTCATATTTTCTTGTCTAACATTTTTCTCCTAGATTTTTCCCACATCACATAACCTAAACAGCTTTCATCATGGCACCCAAGTTCAACTCAAAGAATTTAACATTGGAGTTCAAGAGCCAACATAATATGGTAGCTTACTTGACTGCTGATAATGATTTGTTCCCTCAGTATTCACAAATGGTGGCATTTTTAAATGCATCCTCATTAAGGTATGCACTTTCTCATACACCATTAGTCCCTGTCGCACACATTAGACAGTTTTGGAACAATGCTAGTTCCACAACAGCTAATGGAGTGACCACATTAACATCTACTGTTCATGGAAGAACATGGGTGGTCACTGAAGCTTTGGTTCGCCAAGCTTTGCGTCTTGATGACGCTGATGGTGTGACTACCCTTGCCATTGCAACAATAG
Source organism: Glebionis coronaria (assembly GCA_025667525.1). Lineage (NCBI taxonomy): Eukaryota > Viridiplantae > Streptophyta > Magnoliopsida > Asterales > Asteraceae > Glebionis > Glebionis coronaria. Next base: position 42,401,461 of record CM046878.1, read on the forward strand.
AACAAGGTCTTAGGGAATTGGGTTATCCTATTCCTGCTGATGTCACTTTAAATAAATATCATAAGCAGGAATTTCCCTCTGACTGGAAATATTTGATACATGTCCTTTTACAATGCTTAAGTCCAAAATGTACTTCTTTTAATGAAATAAACAGGTCAATTGCAAGTGCTTTGGTTTGTATAACACGTGGGCTTAAGTATAATTTTTCAAAAATGATTTTTGAAGGGATGTGTAAAAATAAGGGAAGTAAAATGACTTTGGCTTACCCAAGATTTTTGCAAATGGTCTTTGATTTACAAGAATATTGTTCTAGGGATCATGACACTTTTTATGAGATCCCTAAACAACAGAAAACCATTTTTGCTAAAATGAGCTCCACAAACAGATCCATACCTCTCACCCAAGCCATGCTTGAAGTAATTCAGGCTGCTCAACCACAACCACAACCAGACCCTGAACCCCAACTTGAGCCTATCCATGAACCTTTACCTTCACCAGACCACATGGACATTGACCAACCCTGCGCTGACACTCAAAATGTGGGTGCTGACACAGCCAATCCCAACACTGATAACATCCCTGAACAATCCCAAACACCCCTTAACCAACCAACACCCACACAATCTACTTCATCTTCCACCCCATTACAATCTAGGTTGAATAAACGCCAAAGGACTACTGGAGTGTTCTCCTCTAGTGGTCCTAGCCTTGTAGCAGAGAGAACCACCTCCACAAGTGTGGCTGGTGCCATGGATGAGGCTGGGGCTATTGACACAGGCTTAGAAGCTGGTCAAGACAGTCCCAACATCATTAAGACCTCATCCATGCCCTATGATTCTATTTTGGGAGGTCAAATCCCCATTCTAGCTGAGGGCAGATTGGAACCTATGACTTTGACTGAATTGACGGCTGCTGTCATTAGCTTGCAAAAGCAAAATGTCAGCCTTGTACAAATTGTCAACAACCAGGGCCGTGAACTCCAAGTATTGAGGGAGCGGGTAACTGTTTTGGAGAATCCAAGTAGCAGGAGTCTAATGGAGGAATCTTCCAAAGGGGAGGATGAAGAGGATGAAGAGGATGAGCTGATTCATACAGCTAGTGAGAAGAGTTCAGAGAAGAGTTCACAATTTAGTGAATCTTTACAGGTTGCTGAAGCACTCACCAACTTGAAGAAGCACCCAGTTATTGATACATCCAAGGTGACACCATTAAACTTGGAAGGATCTTTCAAAGAAACAATGGGCGCTGATACAGGTTTGAACGCTGACACATCCAGCGCTGACAAAGGTAATCGTGGCGCTGATAGAGGTAACTTGAACGTTGACAAAGTTGCAGGTGGTGTTGATGTATTCCAGTCATCAACAATCATCAAAGATGTGTCCACACAGGTTCCTTCTTCTACTTTAGCTATTATTGATCCAAAAGACAAAGGTAAAGGAAAATTGGTTGAAGAAGATGTTCCAAAGAAAGATGCAGCACAAATTGCATTTGATGAACAGTTGGCTGCACAACTTTTGGAAAGAGATTTGAAGAGGAGTGGTAGATCACCATTTGTTGCTACTTCTGAGAGTGAGAAAGAGAGTGGTGATGAAAAAGAAGAAGATAGCTCAGATTCAAGTGTTCAACTTATTGAAGATCCAGAAAGACTTGAATATGGGGATGAGCTAGCAAAGGAAAGATTGAGTGAATTGAAGAACCAGATTGATTGGGATCTTCCAGAAATCACCAGAATGTACCATGCTTGGGAAGACAAGGTTATGGACAACCCAGGGATGAGTTTATCAGATCAAATTTGGGGGTTGGAAGTTCTTCTCAGGGTACAAGATGATATAAAGGTGATTTTGAGGTTTAATGCTCAAGAGGTCAAGACTTGGCTCAAAAGAGATAGAAGGCAGTTGTATTACAAGTTGCTTAGATGCCATCAACCTAGATGGACATATAAGAAGTTGCTGGCCTTATCTTTTGAGGAGTTAGAGTATAGGGCACATCCTATTTGGAGGAATGTGCAAGAAAATAATGTCTACCAGTTTCTTTCAGAAGAAAGGAAACAAGAGCTTGCTGAGGAAATGCAGATTCAAAAGGAAATGAGGATTGCTCAAAGACCAGTAAAGAAAGGAGATCCTTTTCAATTTCCCAAAGATATGGATGTGTATTTTCCAACTGAAGGTGTCATAAGGAAGCATCTCAAGCTTTCTCCATTGGAAGCTTCAGATTTGGTCAATGTAGTACCTCTAGATGACAGAAATCTAATCATCAGTTTTGATGAAGATGAGTGTGGATTTTGGAAGATTGGCAGGTTTGGAAAGGAGGTACATACTTTCACTTCAGTTATTTCTATATTTGCAAGCATAGACAGAGAAGACTTGGTGCATCTATGGAGATTGATAGAGGCCAAGTATACAGCTGAAGCACCTACTTCAGCAAATGGAATAAGACTTTGGAACACATTTATGACTTTGTGTGGTCCAAGAGAAGCAGATCCTGCCATATGGAAGGATCTTGAAGATGATCTCAGTAATCTTCATTGGAGGCTTTATTCTACTTGTGGTGTATTTCATTTGAGCTCTACAAAGTTTTCAGAGTATCTTCTTGTGGATGCTAACTATTTCTTGTCCAAAGAAGTGTTGGAGAAGATGCTAGAGACACCCTTGGAGATTGATTATACTAGTGACGTGGCCAAAGACTTGATTAGATATGTTTATCACCAACATAAGAAGTTTTTGCAAGATTCCTCCTAAGCCTTAAGTTTTTATTCAGAAACTTGATCATTGGAATAGATATCAAGTTTAGGGGAGGATTGTTGGGAATAAATTATGGGTCAGTTCACTAGACGCTGATAAGAAGAATGTCAACGCTGATAAGATGACATTGGACGCTGACAGCCAAGCGTTGACATTGAAGAAGTCAACGCTGACAGCCTTGAAGATTGACACTGATGGAATATCTTCATACGAATCTTTTTGTTTATTTGTTTCTTTATTTTAAAGATAAGCTCGACATTGTATTTTTCATTATTATCTTTACCTTGAATAGTTGATTCGTAGCTTATTGTACAAGACTTCTTGTTCTATAAAAGAAGATCTTTTAGGTTAAAGTTATAGATCAGTTTATATAAGTATTCGCAAGTTAAACCTCTTTCATTGTAATCAAGTTCGATTATTCTAATACAAGTGAAAGTTTGTTTAACATCTTTGTGTTTTAGATCAAGTGTTAATTCCGCATAACACTTTGTTACTTTATTCATAAGCAAAGGTTTCTCTACGTGTAGTACTTGATCTAATCTCGTATAAACAAAGCTTAATCGATCTAAGTTTGGGATCAACAAGCTTCAGCCCAAAAGGCTATAGGAAAGTGGGCATCAGCCAACATGGTTATGGCTGCTTAAATTAGGGTTCTATTCTTTCTTTCAGCAACCCCATTTTGTTGTGGGGTTATAGCTATGCTAAACTGCCTAGTAATCCCTTTCTTGGCACAAAACTCCTCTAGTAACTGATTTCTAAACTCACCCCCATTGTCACTTCTAAGAATTTTGACCTCATTACCACTTTTCTTTTCAATCTGGGTAATGAAATCAATCAAAATTTGGGCAGTTTCACTTTTCTTGGCTAAAAAGAAAGTCCATGTAAACCTGGAAAAATCATCAGTGATGACAAAACAATATGATTTACCCTTCAAACTTTCTATATTAGTTGGACCAAAGAGGTCCATATGCAATAAGTGAAGTGGTTTAGAACTAGAGTGCACCTGTTTAGATTTGAATGAGACCTCGTGCTGCTTGCCCTTAAGACATGCAACACAAGAGTGGTCATTGTGGAAAGCCTTTTCAGGCAAACCATCAACTAAACCAAGTCTCACAAGTCTATTGATATTTTTAAAGTTTATGTGCCCTAATCTCCTGTGCCAAAGATTACTTTCATCTACTGAAGCTTTAGCATAAAAACATGACATCATTTTATTATTCATCTTAATTCCATTAAGATTCACATTATATATGTCTTTATGCCTTGGTGTTCTAAATTCTATGTATTTCTCCTCAGGGAGCTTGTAATCTTTGCTTAACACCAAGCACTCAGTATCAGTGAAAAGAACCTTATTTTGGTTATCACACACTTGTGATACACTAAACAAATTATAATCCAGTTCTTTTACCAGGAAGACATTCTCAAAACGTAGATTATTGGTAATAAGGGTTCCTTTTCCTGTGATGGTGACGTAGCCCCCTCCAAAGTATACCTTATCACCATCTTGAATAGGAGTGAAGTTCGTCAGATGGTCTTCCTTTCCTGTCATGTGCCTTGAGCATCCACTATCCCAATATCCATAATCATTGATCTTCTTTTGAATGCCCTGCACATAAAGAAAACACATTAGTTTTCTTTGGGAACCCAAGTCTCAGAAGACTTCGATTCATCTGGTTTTTCAATAAGAACAGACTTAGTTCTCATAACAACCCCATTCTCATCCCTTTTAGGATGAAAAGTCCAGTTAACCCCAATTGTTCTTGACATGACCTTTGAAATATAATGAAACCTGTTGCATGTCATAGAAAGACCAGAAGAATTAGCGTTTTGGTCTTGTTTTGGTCTCCATGTTAAGCTAGTAGAAGCTTTAGACCCCTTTCCCTGTGGTTGCAAATACCTAGGTTTGGCAGTGTGTTTGGCAGCGCTGAAATTGTTCTTGTCAGCGCCCCGATTGCCTTTATCAGCGTTGAACCTAGGGTTTGCTACAGGAACCCATTGCCTATTGGACCAAGTGTTTGTCTTTTGGAAAGGTCTTAGACAATGTGTGTTAGACTCTCTAGTAAAGAATGGGGCTGGTCTAACAACTTGTGAACTTTTGTTCACAAAGGTTTTGGGTCTGACAGTGTTTGACCTATGTTGACTTTTGTCAGCACTGAAATGGTTCTTGTCAGCGTTGACATTTGAAGCGTTGACACATTTGTATGCCAAATGTGAAAAGCTACCACAAGTGTAATAGGCTTTTCTAGACATAGTCTTAGGTCTAGAAGCAAAGAAGCCTGTTCCATGGTTACTAACTTGGCTTTTTGGTGACCTAGTATTCCTATACATCTCTGCATACTTAACACTAGGTTTTCTAACAGTGTGTGAGCCAAGGTCAACAGCTTTGCCAGTGGTTGGGTGTGTGATTTTAATAGGTCTAGGATCATGGCTCGTGATTGGTGTGGTCTCATTTGGACTTTCACACAACAAACCTCCCTTAACAAACAAAGTGTGGTTAGCTTTCTTCCACTCATCTAGGTCAGTCAGTATTTGTTTATACTCTTCAACTGGGGAAGTCACTCTAGGTGGAGGAATGAATTCCTTCTCTTGGAGTTCTGGCAAGCCATTCCAAGATAAGTCCTTTGATTGGACACCATAGAAATCCCCAGCTGGTGGTGGAACACCAGTATAATCTTTCATCCCAATCCCACTCATGTCCTTAGAGTCTCTTTGTTTACTAACACACTCTCCTAGGTCTTGTGTGGCCTTATCAAATCTCTGGATTTTAAGACTCACATTATCTTTATTTTTGTTAGCCTCATCTAACTTAGCTATTAAATCAAGATTAACCCTGTTTGTGATATCTTGAATATCTTTACTTTGATGTAACTCATGTTTTAAGATATTTATTTTATCCTTTAAGTCAAACTCCATTTTCTTATACTCAGCTACTGTCCTTTCTATTTGGGTGAGAGAAATTTGATAATTAGATACTTTGCATCTTTCAGAACTTGCATCATCTTATAATTTTACTATCTCCTTATTTAGTTTTTCAGTATTTAAACGACAACCCTTAGAACAGAAAGCTTCATCATATACCTCATTATCTGATGAAGAGGAGGAGTGTGCCATGAGAGCATATTCAACATGCTCTTCTTTAACTTCAGCAACCAATGCTTTGTCCTCTTCCTCATCCTTAGCCAAAAAGTTCCAGCTCCAGTCCCATCCTCCAACACCATCAATTTGTTGAACAGCTACCATGGCCTTGGAATCTTGGTTCTTAACCATTTGGCTTGAAGGCTTACCAGCATCAGATCTTCTTGGAGATCTACATTCCCTCATAAAGTGCCCCATACGATGACAATTGTAGCACTCAACTTTGGATTTGTCAAATCTAGCAACATCCTTAGCATCAAAGGTCATCTTCTTCTTGAACCTTTTATTAAACCTGTTTGCTCTTAAACTTACAAGAGCCATAGTCCACTTGATGTCCATCTCTTCCAATTGCTCATCACTTATTTACTCAAGATCCTCATATGTAATCCTTGAATCACTGGGCAAAGAAGCAATGAATGCACACACAGTATCTAGATCTACACCAGCAGGTTTAATTCCATCAGCGCCAAAACTGTAAGTGTCAGCGCTTGAGTGTGAGGCGTTGACAGGATGTGTTCCAACGCTGATAGGATGTGATCCAGCGTTGACACATGTAGATCCAGTGACTGGATGTCCATAGGAGTTCATGGAACCAAATTGACCTTCACTTTGTGAGAAGAAGGCCATGTTGCTACTGGAAGGTTTATTATCACTCTCCAAAAGCCATTCATTCTCCAACAGTCTTAGTTTGTTGAAGATGTCATCAAACCTAGAGGTTTTGTGGGTGTTATTGACAAGAATGGATCTTGCCTCAATCTTCCATACCTCACCAAGGCTTTTGAGAAAAGTAGCATTCAAGTCAGGGTCATCAATCTGTGTTCCCATGAAGGAAAGTTGACTTGTAATGTCAAGCAGTCTACTTCTCACACTGCTGAGATTCTCATTGGGTTGAGCCTTAAAGACAGCATACTCATGCATGAGTTGCTTCTTCTTTTCTTGTCACACTCCCAAAATATCAGAGTATAATGGCGACAAAGGAGTGGTGACGTCATGATTATCATACACACATAGTCACAAAGAACGACCTCTAAATGAGACGTTCGGAAAATTGATCACTTGTAATTAATAAAATAAGTTGTTTTAACAAAGTGCGGAAGCATAAACTGAATACGGTTACAAAACATAGTTTTCTCAAATGGTACAAATGATCATTGTTTCAAAGAAATGACGGCAATGCATGAGACCTCATTTAGCATCTTCCTTCTTAATACCTGAGAAAAACATTGCTAAAGTGTCAACATAAAGTTGGTGAGTTCATAGGTTTAGTTAGTTTGAAATGTTTAATGAACCACAAGATTTTCCCAAATGTGATGACAATATAACATATACAAAGTCATCCCAAAAGTATTTATTACAGTCTAAGCTCGTGACACCGAAGCGTTAACAACACCGGTAGTATAATCATATAAATGTAGCCCAAACTAGATGCCTAAACCCACGACATCCTATATCAGATTCAAATGAAACTGTGCCCGCTTGTCCCCTTGTTGGACAAGACAGACAGGGACGTCAATCCCGATAGATCTATCCATAACATTCGCGCTTACACAAAGTAATTAACGGTTCACGATTCACGGGCCAAAGCAAACTGGGTTTTTAGTGGGACTTAGACTAATAGATAAATCAGTAAATGCACTTGCGTTCAAACGTTAAAATCAAGCAATGTCTCACCCCAAAAAGCAGTGAAAATAGTAAAGTATGGGGCTATAAACTCACCTCGTAAATTCAGCAAAGAGAACGAAGATAAAATAGCTCGAGAGTACGGTTACGCTAGCCGCGACCTAATTAATTTAAGAATCGAGTTACGATACGAATACTTGTATGATTAAATGACTCGACACCCTAATTGTGCTTGACGAAACCATACATTTATGAAAAATACGATTTTACGGAAAAGTACGTTAAATAAAATCGGTTTATTAACGGGTCGGGTTTTACGGGTCAAAACATAACTTTAAATTTAACAAATTTCGTTTGGGCTTTAACTTAAATCAAATAAACACTTAAGGCCCAAAATGGGTCCAACACATTTACCCAGCAAACCGGCCCAAGGTCCATAGACCCGGTCCGGCCCACCAGGCGGAATAAACAAGGAACGAAAGAGAGTATACGTGTGTGTTTACACACACAACCCCATAACTGGAGTTGACTCTCTCTCTCCTCTCTCGATATCTCCTCCACCGTCCCAAACTCTCTCTCTCTCTAAACCTAGATTGGTTTTATCCATTCCTAGGGTTATCATCTAATCAGTTGTGTTATAAGATTAAATATGGGTGGTTTGTGGTTCTTATATCGCGTGACATGTGGGTTAATCCCCACATCAACCGTTTGGGTTTTTCTGATGGTGTTCTCCTTGCGGTTCGTGAATCAAATACCAAATCACAGATAAGTTTAATTTCCTTTATTCCTTTTTAAAAAGCTTTTAATTGACTTTCGATTTTATATATATCAGTGGGTTCAATTGATTCGTAAATACTTGTTGTAACTCATATGGTTCTCGGATTAATATGTGAATAAAATTAGGGTTTTGAAATATTTGGGGGTTTTCGTCAGAATCGGTTTAAAACATAATTAATTGGCGTTTTCATTCATAAAATCAAACTAATTTTAATATAAAGTCGATTTATAAAAATTAGGGTTTCGGTTAATTTGGGGGTTTTTGTAAAACTCACTTTTAATTAAATTAATTAAGGGGTTTGGGTTTAGATTAGGTTTAATTAGCATTTTAATTAATAAAAGTAAATCTAGGGTTTTCTGAAAATTGGGGGTTTTCATATTATCGAATGTTGCTCGTGTTTAGATGGTGTTTCTGAAATGTCTTAATGTAAATGAAATGTTTAAAAAGGATGTTCCATGATTAGGGTTTCGATTGGGGTTTCTGTATACACGCGGCATGGTTAAGGTTTTCTGTAAAAGAAAGCTTGATTAATACATTTGGATTTGTTTGGTAAGAATGGTAATTAATTTGGCAGAAACTAGGACTTTGGTTGGTTTGTTTTGGTGCTCGGTTTGGTTCTTGATTGGGTCTCGGTTTGGTTAAACATGGGTCTCGGGTTGGTTCATGATTGAAGTCTTGTTTTGGTTGGACAAGGTCTCGGTTTGGTTCTAAGTTGGGTCTCGGTTTGGTCTAAAATGGGTCTCGGTTTGGTTGACAGCAAAATGATAACATAAACATGTTTGTATTTAAAAGTTTAGAAATTTACAGTTTTTGGTTAAAAGTATAAGTTCATTTCAATGGCTAACCGCGGTTTCTTTTATTTGTAGGTTCGTACAAAGACAAGCACAACTAGACTTCGAAAGTAAAACGAAAGGACAAAAGACTCACAAAGGGGATGCTACGTTCGGTTTTGCAGGTTCGGACAGAATGAAGACCTTTGGTTGTGCAGGTTCGGACGAGACGTGTAGGTTGGCTGGACCAAAACTTCTACCCAGGAGTTGTATGATGAAGACTTGTGCAGATTTTGATGTTTGTATTTTTTGGACTGTGATAACTTGTGATAATTTGTATTTGGACTTTGGACATTACCTTGGACTTGTATATAAACTTGTATAATTAGTCTAGGGTTAGTGAAATTCTGGAAATGTTTGCTTGTGATATACCCAAAAGGGGTAAACTAGGCAAATGTGTTGTCCTTTAGTGGGGCAAATAACTATAAAGTTTGCAAGTGTAATGTAGACTTGTGACTGATTTGGGACACTTGTATGACAAGCTTTGACAAATAAATTGAAGGTTTAAATAATCAGTTACATACACATGCTGTGATAGTGATAAACTCGGCTCGGGTTCAATATATTTAGGTTTAGACGCGACTGACATAACACGACAGCAAAACCGTTTAGCGTACGATCCCAAAACAAAAGACAATTGTGCGAGACGTTATCAATCTTAATAACTAGAGCAAATAAAACACACGGCACATCATAACACGCTCACAACTTGTATTGCATTCAACTAAATAGTCGCGAAACATAGAGATGTTACATATGCTCTCCCTAAAAAGGGCTTTGTCCGCAAAGCAAAGAAATTAACACGTTCATGACGACGACTAGTCGATAAGTAGTTAAAATACTCGTACTACACGAATAATTAAATGATGGAAATTTGACGAATGTCACAGTATTCCCATGTTTTAGAGATTTCGTCACGAAATCAAGACGTTGTTGTAGTAGGTTGGTTAACGAAAAGATGAGGATACTTGCTCTTGAATTGATCTTCACGTTCCCACGTGTATTCTGGACCTCTACGCGCGTTCCATCGGATTTTCACAATCGGTATACGACTTTGCTTGAGTTGTTTAACTTGACGGTCCATGACTTCTACGGGTTCCTCTACGAAGTTGAGTTTGTCGTCGAGCTGAATCTCCTCCAAAGGGATAACGAGTGCTTCGTCGGCTAAGCATTTCTTCAGATTGCAAATGTGGAACACATTATGCACTCGGCTAAGTTCTTGGGGCAATTCCAAACGATAGGCTACGGGGCCAATCCTTTCTATGATCTTGAAGGGTCCAATGTAACGAGGGTTTAACTTTCCACGCTTTCCAAAGCGAATCACACCTTTCCAAGGTGAGACCTTCAACATGACTTTGTCACCAACTTCAAATTCAAGAGGTTTGCGTCTCATATCAGCATAACTCTTCTGTCGATCTCTTGCGGCTTGCATACGGCTCTTAATCTTGAAGATCTTCTCAGTAGTCTCGTGTATGATCTCAGGTCCAGTGAGTTGTGCTTCACCGACCTCTGCCTAACACACGGGTGAACGACACTTCCTACCATACAGTGCCTCGAATGGCGCTGCCTTTATGCTAGTGTGATAACTATTGTTATATGAGAATTCCACCAAAGGTAGGTGTCTATCCCATCTATTTCCAAAGTCAATCACACAGGCTCTCAGCATATCTTCTAAGGTTTGAATGGTCCGTTCACTTTGACCGTCGGTCTGGGGATGATACGCAGTGCTCATATCCAACTGCGTTCCCAATGCCTTCTGCAGTGACTTCCAAAACTGCGAAGTAAATCGGCTGTCTCGGTCGGAGATTATAGACACAGGTACACCATGCTTCGTGACTACTTCCTCCAAGTATGTCCTTGCTAACTTATCCATTCCATCAGTCTCCTTGATGGGTAGGAAATGAGCCGATTTGGTGAGTCGGTCGACGATTACCCAAATCGTGTCGAATCCGGCTGCGGTCTTTGGTAGCTTGGTAATGAAATCCATTGTGATCCTTTCCCACTTCCATTCTGGCAGTTCGGGTTGGACCAATAATCCTGATGGTTTCATATGCTCGGCTTTGACTTTGGCACAAGTCAAACACTTGCTAACGTATGTAGCAATGTCCGCCTTCATGTTCGGCCACCAATACAACATCTTCAGATCATGATACATTTTATCAGATCCCGGATGTATGGAGTACTTTGACTTATGCGACTCATGCATAATCAAGGATCGTAGGTCGCCATGGCATGGTAACCAACTCCTATTATCAAGGCATAACGTTCCATCCGAATGTGCTTCCAACTTCTTCATCATTCCTCCAACATCTTCAGTCTTAAGCATTTCTTCCTCGACTGCTTCTTTCTGAGCCTTGAGAATTAAGGATGGAAGGTCTAAGTCAATGGTCATCACTAAAGCCTTCACCCTAAGAACTCTCTCCTTTCGACTCAAAGCGTCGGCCACGACATTTGCCTTGCCTGGGTGATAACGGATCTCGCAATCATAATCACTGAGCAACTCTAGCCAACGTCGTTGTCTCATGTTGAGTTCCTTTTGGTTCAAGATATGTTGTAGACTCTTATGGTCAGTGAATACAACACACTTAGTACCATAAAGGTAGTGTCTCCAAATCTTCAAGGCAAACACCACTGCTCCCAACTCTAGGTCATGAGTTGTGTAATTTTTCTCGTGCACTTTTAGTTGTCTTGATGCGTAAGCTATGACCTTAGTCCTTTGCATCAGTACTGCACCTAACCCTTTTATGGATGCATCACAATACACCACAAAGTCTTCGTTACCCTCAGGTAGGGCTAGTATCGGTGCTTCACACAATATCTGCTTCAACGTCTGGAATGCCAAATCTTGCTCTTCCTTCCACTCAAACTTCTTATCCTTTTGAGTCAATTCCGTCATTGGTTTAGCTATCTTAGAGAAACCTTCAATGAATCTCCTATAGTAACCAGCAAGACCTAAGAATTGACGGATCTCCGTGGGTGTTGTTGGAGTCGCCCAATCCTTTACAGCCTCGATCTTAGCAGGATCAACGTGAATACCACTGCTGTCGATCACATGACCAAGGAATTGCACTGTGTTTATCCAAAACTCACATTTGGAAAACTTTGCATATAACTTCTCCTTCCTTAGCAGCTCTAATATGGTCTTCAAATGCTCCTTGTGCTCTTCTTCATTACGAGAATAGATAAGGATGTCATCGATAAATACAATCACAAACTTGTCCAAGTATGGTTTGCAAACTCGGTTCATGAGATCCATGAATACCGCAGGTGCGTTTGTCAAACCAAAAGGCATAACTTGGAACTCGTAGTGTCCGTATCGGGTTCTAAAAGCCGTTTTATGAACGTCTTCCTCTCTAACCCTTAGTTGATGATATCCTGACCTTAAGTCGATCTTCGAGTATATGCTAGATCCTTGCAATTGGTCGAAAAGATCGTCAATCCTTGGCAATGGGTAGCGGTTCTTTATCGTTAGCTTATTCAATTCTTGGTAATCGATACACATTCTAAAGGATCCATCTTTCTTTTTGACAAATAAGACTGGCGCTCCCCAGGGTGAGGAACTTGGTCTAATGAAACCTTTGTCAGAAAGTTCCTTTATCTGTTCAGCTAACTCTGTCATCTCGGCCGGTGCTAGACGGTATGGGGCTCTAGCAACAGGCGCGGCTCCTGGTGTAAGCTCGATGTGAAACTCCACTTGCCGTGCTGGTGGTAGTCCGGGTAAATCCTCTGGAAATACGTCCGGAAAGTCTCTAACGATCGGTACATCTTCCACCTTCTTCTCGCGATCTTCTTCTCCTTCCGTTTGTGTTACTTGAACCAAGAATACCGGACATCCCTTCTCAATGTATCTTTGGGTCCTGATACATGAGATGACTTCCAATCTTGATCCATTCTTCACACCACTTCTTTCGCCTTGTATGATGAGTACGTCGTTTCCATAAGGAACACGGACACACTTCTCATGACATACAATCTCTGCGTGATGCTTCGACATCCAATCCATTCCAATGATGACGTCAAAACTTCCCAATTCTATAGGGAGTAGGTCGATACTAAACGAACGACCTTGTAGTCTTACACTACATCCTTTCAGAATAACGTCGGTGGTTACTGACTTCCCATCGGCTAATTCTACATTATACTTAACGTCTAACGCAGTAGGGGTAATATTTAGGCGTTCACTAAATATAGACGACACAAAACTCCTATCCGCACCAGAATCAAATAGTACTGAAGCATAGTTGTTATTGACTAGGAACGTACCAGTCACAACATTGTTGTCTTGCACAGCAGCTTCAGCACAGAGATGATACACTTTGCTAGGTGCCGTGAATCCTCCAGGAGTACTAGTTGTGGCTCGGTTATTCCCTCCTCGGTTCCCTTGATTCTGCTTCTGGTTCCCTTGGTTCTGATTTTGATTCCCTCGAATCTGGTTATTACGACCTTGGTTTCCACCGCTCGGACATTTGTTCTTGTAGTGACCTTTCTCTCCACATCCGAAGCAAGTGACATTTGCTCCTTGGCCACCTTGCGTTCCAGGTCCTCTTTGATTAGTAGCACGAGGTGGTGCTCGGCATTCCTTTGCCTTATGTCCCGCCTTCCCACAATTGTAGCACGTAGGGGGACATGCTCCTTCGTGGTGTCGACCACATTTTCCGCAGAAAGGTAGTCTCCCAGCGTAGTTCCCAGTATTTCCTTGTCCAGCAGTGAACACTCTTGCTACTTCTTGACGCTTGTTCTGGTTGTAGTTGCTTGGGTTGTTGTTGTTGGTATTGTTGTTGTAGTGGTTGCCAGACCACTTTCTTTTATCCCCAGTATTTTCTCCCAACTCCTGTACCACTTGGTACATCAGACTCTGAGCCATGTCGATTGCCTCGTGCAAATCAGTCGGCTTGGATGAAGTCACATTCCCTTTGATGCTTAAAGGTAGTCCTTCAATGTAGCGCTCCAACAATCGGTCATCGTTGGGCACCATTTCAGGACATAACAAAATCAGCTCCTGAAAGCGCTGATTGTAAGCAGTAAGAGCAGTACCCTTGACCTTTAGGTTCCACAGCTCAACTTCCATCTGCTTGACTTCATTTCGGGGACAGTACTTCCTCACGAACATAGCTTTAAATTCACTCCAGGGCGTCGCTTGGGCAACGTCAATGGTCACTGCACGAGCATAGACGTTCCACCAAGTCAAAGCACCATCCACTAACGTGCTTGACGCAAATTTCACCTTGTCGGCTTCAGCGACATTACTAATCCCAAATTGGGATTCTAGCTTCTCAAACCATCTGGTTAATCCTACTGCTCCTTCAGTACCTCGGAAACTTACTTGCGTAACTGCACGAAATTCCTTGTAGGTACAAGTACGTGCAATAGCATTTGTAGCTCCTTGGTTGGTCTCCTCCTGTGTGCTAGCTGTACGGTTTGCTTCAGCGGTCGCGAGTGCCTCGGCCACTCGTTCGGCTATCATTTGGCTTAACAGGGCAGTGTCAATTCCACCGGTAGCGGCTGGCGGATTTTGCGTTTCGGATCTTCTAACTGGCGCCATAATCTAACAAGGTAATAGGATAATAAGTTTTTTTTTTTTTTTTTGCCAGGCATAACATGCATGGCACACACAACACAATTATGAAATGCTCCAAGATATAATACACAATATATAATGATCTCTCAATTTGCAACTCATAATATCATTCATGAAATCGTTTGATAATACATCATAGTTTGTCATAACATAATAAGAGAAAATAAAATACCAACTAGCTAAGACAAACTTCAAAGCTTAGTGGTCATACAGGGATAGGTCGATGGTACAAAATAAATCTAACTAGTGCCCTCACGGCGCTGATGAAGCTCCTTCTCCAACTCTGCTAATCTCCTCTCAACCACTAGCTCACGAGCCTGGGAATCTCTCAACCTAACATCGGTGTCATGACAAGCGGCTCTAAACCTCTTATCCAAGTCTGCAACAGGGTCATCCACTGGTGCCTCTAGTCCGCCTGTCTCCACCAATGGCTCTACTCCCCCAACGGGTCATCAGGCTCTCAATCTCCTCAAGACGAGTGTTTGGCATGGATTCCATCTGATCAAGAACAGTAAGAAGCTGTCCTCGTAGACGGGTCACACATACTGTCAACACTGTCTCATCCCTGACTGGACTCTTCTTCGTCAGTGCTTCTAACTTATCCTGCACTTCATTGTACTCTTCACCTAAAGCCTCTACAGCATCCTCCAATCTGTTCAACCGTGTCGTCACACAACCATCTGCCGCCCCAAGCATCACCACCGTCGACGTAGCTCTCCTAGGAATAGGAGTCGTAGCTCTCGGTCCTGTAGAGATACCAGCGTCAGTAAGCATCTCCTGGTACACTGCAGGTACAGTCTCTGGTGGTGGTAGTAGTAATGGTGCCTCTGGGACAGAACTGGCAGGTGTGCGGGCTGCATGCCTGTCAGTGGCAGTGAAAGGTATGAGGGGTCTGTAAGGTGAAAGTGGTGGTCGAGAAGCTCTCCCCCGAAGACGTCGTCTCACATAGTAGAAAGGTAGAGTGCCAGGTGCTGGAGCAGGAATAGCAGTCCTTTCTCCTTCGTCTTCAGATGAAGATGAGGAGATGTGTGCTAGGGAAACCTCAGGAGTAGCGGCATATGCAGTAGGAGGGTTCTCAGTGTCTGTGACCTCCATAGGCTCTCCTTCCCCATCTGTAAACTCCATCCCATCATCCTCTGTCTCCTCTACAGTCTCATCTCCAGTCACTGATGCCTGACCTGGTGACTGCACCACGTCAGTGTCTAAATCATCCTCTCCCCCGCCTTCTAGGCTAAGCACATCGTCAGCTGATGCGTCAGGAATACGAATCGGTGAATGACGAACTTCCTCAACCTCTCTCTCTACATCATCATCTGAAACCATCCGGTACCACGGATATCCTGACGGCGATCCTCTAGGTAGTCCTACTGATGAACTGATGGTCGACTGCGAACTACGGTTGTAGTACGCTCCTGTAGACGTGGACTCATCGGATGAAGACATTGCTGTAATCATAAACAAAATAAAGGTGTGTAAATATCTCATAAAA
Organism: Glebionis coronaria; assembly: GCA_025667525.1. Classification (NCBI taxonomy): domain Eukaryota; kingdom Viridiplantae; phylum Streptophyta; class Magnoliopsida; order Asterales; family Asteraceae; genus Glebionis; species Glebionis coronaria. Next base: position 42,417,632 of record CM046878.1, read on the forward strand.
TTAGTCCATAAAAAGGACATTAACATAACATAGCAATCATTGTTGAATCCACATGTAACCCATATAACATAATTCAGATTTTTGTTGTTGCACATGTAACCCATGTAAATATACCTCGTAATTGTTAATTCACATGTATCCCATTTATTACTTATGTATCTACATATACTTAATACTTACAATCTGTATGATAATCGATTAAACGTAGAGCAGTTATAGTCTAGAATTACTAATGCAACCTAGTTCTCTATAACTAGTGCTCTGATACCAATCTGTCACACTCCCAAAATATCAGAGTATAATGGCGACAAAGGAGTGTTGACGTCATGATTATCATACACACATAGTCACAAAGAACGACCTCTAAATGAGACGTTCGGAAAATTGATCACTTGTAATTAATAAAATAAGTTGTTTTAACAAAGTGCGGAAGCATAAACTGAATACGGTTACAAAACATAGTTTTCTCAAATGGTACAAATGATCATTGTTTCAAAGAAATGACGGCAATGCATGAGACCTCATTTAGCATCTTCCTTCTTAATACCTGAGAAAAACATTGCTAAAGTGTCAACATAAAGTTGGTGAGTTCATAGGTTTAGTTAGTTTGAAATGTTTAATGAACCACAAGATTTTCCCAAATGTGATGACAATATAACATATACAAAGTCATCCCAAAAGTATTTATTACAGTCTAAGCTCGTGACACCGAAGCGTTAACAACACCGGTAGTATAATCATATAAATGTAGCCCAAACTAGATGCCTAAACCCACGACATCCTATATCAGATTCAAATGAAACTGTGCCCGCTTGTCCCCTTGTTGGACAAGACAGACAGGGACGTCAATCCCGATAGATCTATCCATAACATTCGCGCTTACACAAAGTAATTAACGGTTCACGATTCACGGGCCAAAGCAAACTGGGTTTTTAGTGGGACTTAGACTAATAGATAAATCAGTAAATGCACTTGCGTTCAAACGTTAAAATCAAGCAATGTCTCACCCCAAAAAGCAGTGAAAATAGTAAAGTATGGGGCTATAAACTCACCTCGTAAATTCAGCAAAGAGAACGAAGATAAAATAGCTCGAGAGTACGGTTACGCTAGCCGCGACCTAATTAATTTAAGAATCGAGTTACGATACGAATACTTGTATGATTAAATGACTCGACACCCTAATTGTGCTTGACGAAACCATACATTTATGAAAAATACGATTTTACGGAAAAGTACGTTAAATAAAATCGGTTTATTAACGGGTCGGGTTTTACGGGTCAAAACATAACTTTAAATTTAACAAATTTCGTTTGGGCTTTAACTTAAATCAAATAAACACTTAAGGCCCAAAATGGGTCCAACACATTTACCCAGCAAACCGGCCCAAGGTCCATAGACCCGGTCCGGCCCACCAGGCGGAATAAACAAGGAACGAAAGAGAGTATACGTGTGTGTTTACACACACAACCCCATAACTGGAGTTGACTCTCTCTCTCCTCTCTCGATATCTCCTCCACCGTCCCAAACTCTCTCTCTCTCTAAACCTAGATTGGTTTTATCCATTCCTAGGGTTATCATCTAATCAGTTGTGTTATAAGATTAAATATGGGTGGTTTGTGGTTCTTATATCGCGTGAGATGTGGGTTAATCCCCACATCAACCGTTTGGGTTTTTCTGATGGTGTTCTCCTTGCGGTTCGTGAATCAAATACCAAATCACAGATAAGTTTAATTTCCTTTATTCCTTTTTAAAAAGCTTTTAATTGACTTTCGATTTTATATATATCAGTGGGTTCAATTGATTCGTAAATACTTGTTGTAACTCATATGGTTCTCGGATTAATATGTGAATAAAATTAGGGTTTTGAAATATTTGGGGGTTTTCGTCAGAATCGGTTTAAAACATAATTAATTGGCGTTTTCATTCATAAAATCAAACTAATTTTAATATAAAGTCGATTTATAAAAATTAGGGTTTCGGTTAATTTGGGGGTTTTTGTAAAACTCACTTTTAATTAAATTAATTAAGGGGTTTGGGTTTAGATTAGGTTTAATTAGCATTTTAATTAATAAAACTAAATCTAGGGTTTTCTGAAAATTGGGGGTTTTCATATTATCGAATGTTGCTCGTGTTTAGATGGTGTTTCTGAAATGTCTTAATGTAAATGAAATGTTTAAAAAGGATGTTCCATGATTAGGGTTTCGATTGGGGTTTCTGTATACACGCGGCATGGTTAAGGTTTTCTGTAAAAGAAAGCTTGATTAATACATTTGGATTTGTTTGGTAAGAATGGTAATTAATTTGGCAGAAACTAGGACTTTGGTTGGTTTGTTTTGGTGCTCGGTTTGGTTCTTGATTGGGTCTCGGTTTGGTTAAACATGGGTCTCGGGTTGGTTCATGATTGAAGTCTTGTTTTGGTTGGACAAGGTCTCGGTTTGGTTCTAAGTTGGGTCTCGGTTTGGTCTAAAATGGGTCTCGGTTTGGTTGACAGCAAAATGATAACATAAACATGTTTGTATTTAAAAGTTTAGAAATTTACAGTTTTTGGTTAAAAGTATAAGTTCATTTCAATGGCTAACCGCGGTTTCTTTTATTTGTAGGTTCGTACAAAGATAAGCACAACTAGACTTCGAAAGTAAAACGAAAGGACAAAAGACTCACAAAGGGGATGCTACGTTCGGTTTTGCAGGTTCGGACAGAATGAAGACCTTTGGTTGTGCAGGTTCGGACGAGACGTGTAGGTTGGCTGGACCAAAACTTCTACCCAGGAGTTGTATGATGAAGACTTGTGCAGATTTTGATGTTTGTATTTTTTGGACTGTGATAACTTGTGATAATTTGTATTTGGACTTTGGACATTACCTTGGACTTGTATATAAACTTGTATAATTAGTCTAGGGTTAGTGAAATTCTGGAAATGTTTGCTTGTGATATACCCAAAAGGGGTAAACTAGGCAAATGTGTTGTCCTTTAGTGGGGCAAATAACTATAAAGTTTGCAAGTGTAATGTAGACTTGTGACTGATTTGGGACACTTGTATGACAAGCTTTGACAAATAAATTGAAGGTTTAAATAATCAGTTACATACACATGCTGTGATAGTGATAAACTCGGCTCGGGTTCAATATATTTAGGTTTAGACGCGACTGACATAACACGACAGCAAAACCGTTTAGCGTACGATCCCAAAACAAAAGACAATTGTGCGAGACGTTATCAATCTTAATAACTAGAGCAAATAAAACACACGGCACATCATAACACGCTCACAACTTGTATTGCATTCAACTAAATAGTCGCGAAACATAGAGATGTTACATATGCTCTCCCTAAAAAGGGCTTTGTCCGCAAAGCAAAGAAATTAACACGTTCATGACGACGACTAGTCGATAAGTAGTTAAAATACTCGTACTACACGAATAATTAAATGATGGAAATTTGACGAATGTCACACATGAAGGAAAGTTGACTTGTAATGTCAAGCAGTCTACTTCTCACACTGCTGAGATTCTCATTGGGTTGAGCCTTAAAGACAGCATACTCATGCATGAGTTGCTTCTTCTTTTCTTCTTTAGTGTCAGGATTGCCACCATGTGCTACTTCAAGAGCTTCCCAAAGCTCTTTTGCAGACTCAAAGCGTTTGTACTTGTGCTGATTCTCATGACCCAAGGCGTGTTTCATGATGTTCAAAATTTTCATGTCCACCCTTTTCTTGGCTATATCTTCAGCAGATATAGCTCTTCCATCTTCAGGCCTTTCCTTCTTATCAGCTTCAGGACAATTAGGAACAGCTACCCTTGCAGCAATAGCATTAGTAATCTTTTGAGCTTTGTTGAATGTGTTCCCATATTCAACAATCTCCCAAAGAGTGTAGTCATGGATGGCTACATATTGCTCAAAATTCGACTTCCAAAGCTCGAAGTTCCTGGCATCAAACATGGGAATTTTGATACTAGGGTTTGTGGTGTTGCTTTGTAGCAAAACAGGAGCAGGAGGTTGTTCTGCGCCAGACATGATGTTTTTAGGGTTTTGAGAAATTTAGGGTTTCGTTGTTTTAGGGTTTTTGGTGTTTTAGGGTTCTTGTGTTACTTAAAGATCAAAAGTTTCTCAACAAGCTCTGATACCACTTGTTGATCCCAAACTTAGATCAATTAAGCTTTGTGTATACGAGATTAGATCATGTAATACACGTAGAGAAACCTTTGCTTATGAATAAAGTAACTAAGTGTTATGCGAAATTAACACTTAACCTAGAACACAAAGATGTTAAACAAACTTTCACTTGTATTAGAATAATCGAACTTGATTACAATGAAAGAGGTTTAACTTGTGAAAACTTATTATAACTGATTATTAACATTAACCTAAAAGATCTTCTTTTATAGATTAAGAAGTCTTGTACAATAAGCTACGAATCAACTATTCTAGGTAAAGATAATAATGGAAAATACATTGTCGTGTTTATCTTTACCATATACAAATAAGAAACAAATAAACAACAAGATTCGTATGAAGATATATCCCATCAGTGCTTGTCTTCAAGGCTGTCAGCGTTGACTTCTTCAAATGTCAACGCTTGGCTGTCAGCGTCCAACTTCTTCTTATCAGCGCTTGAACTCTTCTTATCAGCGTCTAGTGAACTGACCCATAATTTATTCCCAACAGCATGTGGGTGGACTATATATACCCTTCCTAGCATGTTAGGAAGGGTGTTGGTTCATTTGTATTTCTCACTTCTCAATCTAACATTCACCTAGTTCCAACCATTTTCTCTCTACTTTCTCTCACTACTTTCTCTCTCTAAAATTCATCTCATATCTGCCTTTCTTTCTTGAATTCGTGTACTATATCATCATATATTAGGGGACAACATTAATGGCAATATTTCCGACCACAACTGAAATTAACGGTGCTATAGGATCTTTGAATTTAGTAGGAAGGGAGCTAGATAAGACTGCACTAACATGCTCAGTTAGGTCAATCGTTTTAGGCAAAGATGCCTTCAGCTTCCTCTTCTGAGTACACAAGTCCTTTAAAAACTTGGCATATGCAGGAATTTGCTTGATAACATCAATAAGAGGGAGATTAATTTTAACTTGCTTAAAAGTCTCCCACATATCCTCAGCATGAGGACCCTTTTTAGCTAACCTTGCAGATGTCGATTTCTCCAAAGCCGTAGGGTAAGGTGTGCTGGACACACCACCCTCCTCAACTTCAGGAGATTCAGTAGCTTTAGGATTCGGTGTTGTTTGTTTAGGAAAATCATTCAACAAATCATTCACCAACTCAGAACCGGACTTAACATTATCAGAATTTTTACCTTCAATAATAATTTCGTCATCAGTAACGAAATCCTCGACATCAGGAGAATTTGGAATTCCCTTGTCATTGTTGTAGATTTTACCGTTTCGAAGAGATGTCATCATATTCACGTGCTCATTTCCATTTTTCTTGTGTGCGGGATTCATGGTGGGGTCGCTCGGTAGCCTTCCCTCGTCTCTTTTGCTTAATTGACCCGCCAATTGACCAACTTGTCTCTCAAGAGATGAAATAGATCTAGTAGTGGTCTCGTGTCTTTGATTAGTGACCTCAAATTTTCTATTGATCTCTTGATTGTTGGTGGATAATGAATCCATAAGCCTATCAAGCTTTCGGTCAAGGTTCAAGAGACGGTTGTCATCTTGGCTTTGACCCTGATTTGGATATTGTTGTTGTGGCCTATGATTGTAAGAATTTTGTTGGAAATTAGATGAATCGCCACCCTCATACCTTGGTTTGTAACCATAGTGTTGTTGTTGGGTATTATTAGGGCGATTGTCTTCATCTTTCCAACGGAGACTGGGGTGATTGCGCCATCCAGGATTGTAACTTTCAGAGAATGGGTCATTTCGTGGACGACCACCATAGACTCCATTTACCTCCTCATTTGGTGGCGGCCCCCAACTTTGACAATTATCGACAGAGTGACTTGGATCACCCCACATTGAACACCCACTATACGACACATTAGACACATTTGACACACCTTTTCCTAGATTTTTCAACAAAAGATCAACTTTCTTACTTAACTCACTAATTTTAGAATTTGTGTCATGTTGGTTAGACACAAAATTGGCGGAAGATGGGTGGTTGTTTCGATCCACTGAAGCTTGGGTCTTGGAACCTTTGCTTAGTTTTTCAAAAAACTCCCATTCTTCCTCCATAGGTCGCGAGAAAAACATACCCCCACTAGTGGCCATCACAAATTGTTGGTTGTTATAATCCAACCCATCATAGAAGACTTTGACAAGCTCCCATTTTGGAACATCGTGATGAGGGCATGTTCTTAATAACTCCTTAAGTCTACTAAATGCTTCATGAAACTGCTCGCCTGGGATTTGACGAAAGGATTTAATCTTATTCCTAATGGCAGTAGTTTTACTTATAGAATAAAATTCCTCAAGAAAAGTAGATTGCATTTCAGACCATGAGTTAATACTACCTGGCTCAAGAGATGAGAACCAGTCCTTAGCTTGATCTTTAAGAGAAAAAGGAAAAAGGCGAAGTCTTACCTCATCCTTGGTAATGTTATTAACCTGATGTGTGTCAGCAATTGAGAAGAATTCTCGTAGATGTGCGTATGGATCCTCACGACCTCTAAACACTGGCAAAATTGCTATGAGGTTCGGCTGGATCTTGAAGTTACTTGTAACCCCTTTAACCGGATCCGGATAAACGATAGGCGAGGGATCCTCGAAGATCCCCGACCTGAAATAAGAATCAACACCCTGTGGTGGATATTCTTCTCCGCTACTACTGCCGCTAGTACCTCCGCCAACATCTTCGTCACCTGGCATTTCAGCGAAAAGCTCTGCTAAACCTGAAAAATCAAGATTAGTAGAAAACTGTCGAAACGTCTTCCTTCTTAACCTTGCACTTTTCTCAACCTCGGGATTGTAAGATAACGGTGATGTTCGTCCTGATCTACGTGTGCGCATACACTAACCTTCACACTCACAAGAAACAAAACAAAACAAACAAAACAAGAAAAATAAAATCTTTTTGTATTTTTGTATTTTATTAAAGAAAAATATTAACAAAAACTTAAACAAAAAGCTCACTGAGTCCCCGGCAGCGGCGCCAAATTTTTTATCGACGTCGAAGTGCCGGTCAAAAATAACCTAATTACCTTATACTAGATAGGGTAAGCGGGTATCGATCCACGAGGACTATGTGGTTTTAGTTTAAGTTTTGGGTGATCACTGATCAATAAAAGTTTTGGTTTTGAAATCTAACAACTAAAATACTTTTGATAATAAAAATACAGATTAAAAATTAAAATAATTATTAAGCTAATAATAAAGCAAGAAAAATATAATAAAGATGTAAACAATTAAAAGAAAAATGCAATCCCTTCCAGCTCCTAGTATTTATGGTTGATCACACTTACGGATTCTCGAAACTCTTTAGAACCGTTTACAAAGATTATTTCGAATTAATATGAATGAATTAATGTTGACACTTATTATGTTTATCAATGACTCGCGATAATAAGTCTTATATTAATCCAACCAATAATTATGTTTTAATAATTTATTTAGGTACAACTCATGTTGATTATATGACCATCTCTTTTTTTACTAAATAAAATCAGTATGAATCGTTAACTAACAATAAATTGTCTCACACAAATAATTAAACATAATATTAAATCGATATAAAATAATTTATAAGTAAATCATAAATCAATGCCATAAAAATATGATAACCCAAAAGTAATGATCAAACCATAAACAAAGTTACCGGAAGGAATTACAACAAAATTAGCCGGACATCGCGGAATACCGACCCACTTGATATTAATCCTTATCTTAAATAAATAAGAATCTTTTTTTTCCAATCCCCAATTACAAAACAAACAAATCACCAAGCGTCCCTTTTATTCACACCTCATTCTCTCTTTTTTTTATTTAATTGTAATATAGTCGACTGGTCAACACCAAATCACCCCTTTCACTTGTCGTTTTTTTTTTCTTCTTAAGATATGCGGCCCCCCTTTTTCTTTTTTTAATCGTTTTTTTTCTCCCACTTTCAATTGATGGTTAGCTACATATCTTCTGTCTTCTTTTCCTTTATTGTATATATATATATATATATATATAATCCATCGGTGGTTATTGGGTATTGGGCCCAAAAGTTATTATTTTTTTCCTTTTTATTATTTTTTTTCTTTTATTCTTTTGGCATATAATAACTTTGTCCCAATAAAAAATAACCCAACATCAATAATTACTCGAACGAATCCCGGATAAATAAGATGACCGAAAATATTGCGACGCGCTCAAATCTTTTTCTTCAATATTTTTTCTTCATTTATCGGCGCTCACAATGTCTTTTCTCCAAAAAATTAATTAAGCGGCCATTTTATTCCATTTCGCTCGTAACCTACATAATCACAAAACACACTCAAAGTACATATATAACGAAAAATAAATATACAATTATGATAAATTAACATATTATGAGGTGAATGCAAAATACACCGATTAGCTGTCATTGTTTGTTCTGAGCGAATCTTACGTATTCCTCTTTCTTCGGGTAAAATCTTAGAACTTCGCGGTGAGAAGCCGGATGACAATCCGAATTCTCTTCTTTCTATCAAGGCTGATCAGAAAAAGCTTGATGACATTCGTATCGTTAGTGAATTTCCTGGAGTTTTCCCAGACGACTTGTCGGGATTACCTCCTGTGCGTGAAGTTGAATTTCGTATCGATCTTATTCCGGGTGCACTGCCTGTTTCCAAATCGCCTTATCGTTTATCCCCGTCGAAGATGAATGAATTATCGAATCAACTTAAGGAATTACAAGAGAAAGGTTTCATCAGACCGATTCATTCGCCGTGGGGAGCGCCTGTGCTCTTTGTTAAGAAAAAGGATGGTGCAATGAGAATGTGTATAGACTACAGGGAATTGAATAAGCTGACAATCAAGAATCGTTACCCTCTCCCTCGTATAGACGACTTATTTGACCAATTGCAAGGTGCTTGTTGTTTTTCCAAGATAGATCTTCATTCAGGTTATCATCAGTTAAGAGTGCATGAAAGTGACATCTCCAAAACCGCATTCAGAACTCGTTATTGACACTTTGAATTTACCGTTATGCCATTCGGTCTTACCAATGCTCCTGTCGTTTTTATGGATCTAATGAACCGTGTCTGCAAACCTTACCTTGATAAGTTTGTCATAGTCTTTATTGACGACATCCCCATTTACTCGAAATTAGAAAAAGATCATGAAAATCATCTTAGAACCATCTTAAGTCTTTTGGAAAAAGAAAAGTTGTACGCCAAATTCTCTAAGAGTGAATTTTGGTTGAAAGAGGTTCAGTTTTTAGGACACGTGGTAAATCAGGATGGAATACACGTGGATCCTAGTAAAGTTGAAGAAGTTAAGAATTGGAAATCTCCTAAATCGCCTACTGAGGTCCGTTCATTTCTCGGGTTAGCCGGATATTATCGCAGATTCATCGAAAACTTCTCCAAGATTTCTAAGCCTTTAACCCTGCTTACAAAAAAGAACAAGGAATACATTTGGAATGAAGAGCAAGAGCAAGCCTTTTGCTTATTAAAGGAGAAATTGTGTAATGCCCCAGTGTTAACACTTCCTGACGGACCGGATGATTTTGTTGTTTATTGTGATGCATCCCACCAAGGTTACGGTTGTGTCTTAATGCAGCGAGGAAAAGTGATTGCTTATGCCTCCAGACAACTTAAAATCCATGAACAGAACTATACTACTCACGATTTGGAGTTAGGTGCAGTAGTATTCGCCTTGAAAATATGGATACATTATCTTTATGGGACGAAAAGTGTGTTATACACTGATCATAAGAGTCTCCAGTATATCTTTAACCAAAAGGACTTGAACATGTGACAAAGACGTTGGTTAGAACTTCTTAGCGACTATGAATGTGAAATTAAGTATCACCCAGGAAAGGCTAATGTTGTAGCTGATGCCCTAAGTCGAAAGGAAAGACTTAAACCTAGGAGAGTGCGTGCTATGAGCATAACCATTCAATCTAGCCTAAAGGCTAAGATTTTAGAAGCACAACAAGAAGCTGCGAAGGACTTTAAGGCTCCAGCAGAATTGCTGCGAGGATTAGATGCTCAGTTTGAAAGGAAAGAAGATGGATCAATTTACTTTGTTGGACGATTATGGATTTCATTAGTTGGAGGATTAAGAAAGGTAATAATGGACGAAGCTCACGCATCAAGATATTCGATTCACCCTCGTGCAGACAAGATGTACTATGATTTAAGGGTTATTTACTGGTGGCCAGGTATGAAAAAGGACATAGCAGAATACGTTAACAAGTGTCTGACTTGTTTAAAGATTAAAGCAGTACATCAGAAACCCTCAGGTCTTTTACAACAACCAGAAGTCCCTGAATGGAAATGGGAAAAGATTACAATGGACTTAGTCACAAAGCTGCCTAGAAGCAGTGGTGGTTTTGATGCAATTTGGGTAATTGTTGATAGATTAACCAAATCTGCTCATTTCCTTCCTATTCGTGAGGATTATAAAACTGATAGATTGGCTCGAATCTACATCAATGAGATTGTTGCAAAGCACGAAGTGCCAATATCGATTATTTCTGATAGGGATGGTCGTTTTGCGTCACAATTCTGGAAAGCACTTCAAAAGGCGTTGGGTACGCAAGTATTAATAAGTACATCATATCACCCAGAAATGGATGGACAAAGTGAACGCACTATTCAGACTCTGGAAGACATGGTGCGAGCATGTGTTATGGATTTTGGTGGTAGCTGGGACACTCATATACCTTTAGCCGAATTTTCCTATAACAATAGTTATCATAAAAGTGTCAAGTGTTCACCATTCGAGGCTTTATACGGACGTAAGTGCAGATCGCCATTGATATGGAACGAAGTAGGTGAAAGTCAACTGATAGGGCCTGAATTAGTTTTAGAAACTACAGACAAGATTGTTCAGATTAGGGAAAGACTAAAAACTGCTAGAAGTCGTCAGAAGAGTTACGCAGACAAAAGACGCAGACCTCTTGAGTTTCAAGTAGGAGACCGTGTGCTGCTACGTGTATCTTCATGGAAAGGTATTGTGAGGTTCGGTAAAAGAGGAAAACTTGCGCCACGTTTTGTAGGACCATTCGAGATCGTCGAGCGTATTGGTTCAGTGGCCTATCGACTGAAGTCACCCCATGAGTTAAGTTGTGTTCACGACGTATTCCACGTTTCCAATCTTAAGAAATGTCTAGCCGAATCAGATGTTCAGATACCGTTAGAAGAAGTAAGAGTGGACGAGAAGATCTACTTCATTGAAGAACCAATAGAGATTGTGGATCGCCAAGTCAAGAAGCTGAAACGTAGTTGGATTCCTATCGTTAAAGTTCGTTGGGATTCACGCCGGGGTATTGAGTTCAATTTGGAAAGTGAAGAACAGTTCAAGACTAAGTATCCCCATCTGTTCTCGTCTTCTTCTTCCATCTCCAGTTAAACTCTGAGGGACCAGAGTTCCTTTAGGGGGAAGACTGTGAGATCTCGTATTTTCCTGGTAATTATTTTACTCGTATTCATTATTTTAATCATTGTTGGTACTTGTTCGAAATTATAAAATTATTTTTATTTTATAATTCCATATTTATTTAAATCAAATATTTTGATTTAAAATCACCCACGTGCATTTTTACAAACGTTTACTTGAATCAACGGAACGAGAACCGAGGGCTAAATCTTTCGACTTAAAGATATTTATCTTTACATTGTATTAAGTCTAGACTGATAACGGGCACAGTAATAAATTCTTGTATTTCATATTTTTACTTTCGATTGTTCAATGTTCGATGTTTTCGATGTTTTCTTTTAATGTCATGATAAGTCGAGTCGGGAGTCTATATTATCTTATTTTGGGTGCGTTTTAACTTTTGAGGATTATTTTTATGAAACCCGAGCCCCGTAAATATTTGTAAATTTGACTAATAGTTATTTCCCACTTTTTAACAAAGTATTTATTTTGTGGTCCTAAAGTTTAAAAAGTTGCAACAATGGTCCCTCCACTTAACTAGACATTTAAATACATTTTACTTCCACTACAACTAACACATTTCATTTTAAATAAAAAAAAACCCACTACCCCTTTTCTTCTTCCCCTAGCCGTGAGCCCCCATCCCAAAAACCCCTCAATTTCTTCATCATCCAAGATGAATTAAGCTAAACTAAAATTAGACCACTTCCTATTTTTGTAAGGTGATTCTAATGGTACAAGAAATTTGTACATGCAAAAAGTTTTCAAGTTTTGGTGATTTCTTGGTGGGGATGATGTTTGATCATTGTTTTTAGCATGATCATGGTTAAATTCCATGGTTTTGATGTTTAAAAGTCTAAAGTTTTGATTTTGATCTTTTGATTTTGATCTTTTGATTTTAATGCATGCAAGGGTTTAGGATGTTTAAAGATGATATTAGGATGATGTTATGAGTGGGAAATTGATTAGATTTTGTTGAAAACATCATTTGACATGATTTTTAAAGTGCCAATTTTAGGCAGAAAGTTGAGGAAGGTTTTGGGTAACTTAATCTTGTTTTATTATTAAACAAATCAGATAGGGATGTAGATATTTTTCTTAGCTTCGATTTGATATAAATTAGAGCTTCCAACTCCAAACGAGTTGGAAATGGCGTTAGTTTGATTATTCGTGTACCGGGAGACGAGTATCGACACAATCTAAAATTGTTGTCGATATTTGGATCGAATCTCGGGGACTCTAAATTGAAGTTTTGAAATGTGTAACCTACTGATAATGAGGTGTTTACCTTAGAGGTCGAGTTTACTTTAAAACCCGAGTGTCGGTTTTGTAAACGGAGACGTTTAAATAAGTTAAAACGGTTGTATGAAAAATTAACGTAAATTTGTCCGGATTTTGTAACCCGAAGATGTGTCGGGCAGTGAGTCTTAGATGTAAAAAAACTTTTGACGAGCTTTTTATATGTCTTTCTATAGATGTTAAGTGAGCTTCTCAGTTAGTACCATAAACTTTTGACGCGTCTAAGTGAGGTAAATCAGCCCGTACATTTGGTATGTGCCGGCAGTTTTTATCGAGTACATTGTCTAATAAAAGTATATTTTTAGATGGAGTTTAGAAGTACCCCTTTGCTTGGTTTTCTCATGTGTCATAATTTGATTATGTATTCATTTATTCAAGTGTTTTTATAAACATTTACTTCGTTTCTTCTAAACTTTCGTGTCCCGTTATCGTAGGTCTCGGATGACTTAAGGTTGCTTGATTTTCTGTTGTTTCTACTGAGCCCTCCAGTTTCGTGTTGATTCCACCGTATAGCTAAGGCGAGTTCATAGCCCCTCTAGCTACTTGTTCATTGTTTCAAAACACGGGGTGAGATTAACATGTTGGAACACAACCTTTTAAACTTTATGCTGTCCAGAACTGTATGCTGTCAGATGAATTCATTGATATTATTGCTTTTAGTCTCTAGCCTTAAGTTTCCTCTCCTGATCATGAACCGTTAAATATCCGGTGGGCTTTGCGTGAAGCGCGAATGTTGTGGATGGATCCATCGGGATTGACTATCCCCGTCCCGATTACTTTGACGCACTTACATTTGTATATACTTGAGTATTAGGCTGGATACTCACTAGAGGAACTTACAATGAGTTAAGCTTCGGTTCATGAAATAAGTAGCAATAATATATCATGACTATGGAGAATGTACATAGTCATCCCCCCAGTACTTGTTTTTACAAAGTATATTGTGTTCCATTAAATAGTTTTCTAAACCTATGAATATCACTCAACTTTTTTTGACAGTTTTACATGTTTTAATCTTAGGTAATACTGCTTAATGGGCTTGGACGAGGTACCGTAGGATGTTGGCAGCTTGGAAAGATTTGTGTTGTGATATGTTATACGTTTGTTATAAATGATGTTGTTAAAGTCTTCTGCTGATCTTTTGTTATCTTAAAACATTAAACCATGATGTTATGGTACTTTATTATGTTTTAAAACTTGTGGGACCGAGGTTTCTAAACTCTGATATAATGTGATGTAATATATATGTCTTCTACTACGTCATTGTTTTGTGTCATTTATAACTCATTGTTACTTGTACCTTGACGTGTGATCCCCTCGTTGCCTAACTGTTCTATGTCATATTTTGGGGGTCTCACAGGGAGAGGTTACAGTCAACAATGTGACAAGGGCAAGGTAGTATCATGAGTTAACCGATGCTAACAAAATCATTGTAGATGCAGATGAAAGGGCTGTTCAGACAATTCTTCAAGCCCTTCCACCCGATATCTTTAGAATGGTAAGTGAACATAAAGTGGCAAAGGATCTTTGGGATCGACTAGCTGTTTTGTTACAAGGGACATCTCTAACTAAGCAAGAACGAGAGTGTCAATTGTATGACTTGTTTGATAGGTTTACATACATTCCAGGGGAGACTCTTCACGATTACTACTGGCGTTTCACCACTTTGATGAATGACATGAACGTGTATAATCTAAGGATTGAACAGTTTCAACTAAACACAAAGTTCTTGAACACGTTACCCCAAGAATGGAGTCAATATGTCACCGATGTTAAGATGATTCGCGATTTGCACAAGTCCAATTTAGATCAACTCTATGCTTTCTTACAACAACACGAGAAGCATGTGATCCAAAAACGACTCTCTCAGGGATCTTATCAAGAACCATTGGCATTAATGGCAAACCATCCTACACTGTCATACCACAACTCTCAGCTTGCTTTGGGACACCAATCCTCATATCAACCTTTGTATCAAACACCAAGCTTCCCACAGTACTCGATCTTGCCACAACCACCTACATCTTATCACCAACAATTCAAGCAACCAACAACATCATCACCAGGAGATTCACATCCGTTACCTTATGCTTCACACCAGTACTCACCTTATCAACCTCCAACAAACCCTGTTGTTACCTATCAACAACTTGAGGCTCCTCAACCCTATTACTCACAACAAGTTAGGGCTCCATCAAATCAACTTGTATCTCAATCAGCACCAACATTTTACTGTGATGATAAGATCCCTGTCCCTGAGTTCAGACAAGGGATAGTCCTACTGATATATTTGCTCAAATGTTTGCTTGTCTAACTCAAACATTGAACAAACGAGGTTACAGAGGTCCAGCAACAACTAACAATCAGTTAAGGAAATCTTCTAACTCTCGATAACAGGCTACCATTCAGGATGGCAGAGTCATGGTGCAACCACTTTAGGGGAGACCCAATTCATCTACTGCTGGTGCACGTTCATCTAACACTTCTGCTACAAGAGGTAATAGCACTAGCAAGACGAAGGTGATTATATGCTACAACTGCAAAGGGGAAGGGCACATGGCCCGAGAGTGAAAGCAGCCCAAGAGGAAAAGGGACGATACATGGTTTTAGGAGAAGATCTACTTGGTGAATGCTCAAGCTCAAGGACGTGAGCTCGATGAAGAAGAGTTGGAATTTCTTGCAGATCCAGGAGTTGCGGACACTGACGGTCTCACAGCAGCCATAACAAACAATGCCGCATATCAATGTGATGATTTGGATGCATACGTAATAAGTGTGTAAACACTTATCCTTTTGCCACTAAAATCAAGAAAAACAAGACCTAATCATGTGTTTAATATCGTAAAAGTCAGAATTGCGGGTGGTTTTGTGTTTTTGTGTGAAATAGGTACAAAAGATCAAAAGGAAATAAAACACGGGATTTCACGGTCAAATGTTGAAGAAAAGTCCAAGAAAGAAACAAAGACAAAGTCAAAGAACCAAAAGTGAACTGAAGATCACGAAAACCGGCAAAACCGACACGGTGTTTGAAGAAAGTTCAAAAAGCCAAATGACAAATCATTTTAAGACGGGATTTGAGTTATTGGGCCTTGTGGGTCCCACTTATGCTTAATGGGTCCAAAAGCCCATTTAAGATGATGGACACTTACTTTTGGATCAAAAGATTTAAAACTAGGCCCAAATACAACTTGAACGGATAAAGAACAAATAATTTTGGGCCAAGCCCATTTGCAAAAGAAGTGGACAGTTAAAGGATTTTTATTGAAAGTGAATTTTATTCACTTGTTACAAATCATGGTTAACTCACACGTCAACCCTTAACACCACACACGTTTTATTAAATGTGTTTACCCACACCTCTCCCCATTTTATTTTTCATTACAAACAAAGCTCTTCACCAACTTTTATCTCTCTCTCCCAAAAACAAACGCAGCCTCACTTTTACCCTAAACCCTAATTCACCCTAATCAGTAAGATAAATTGGGGCTTTTTACTTGAAGCATGTGATTCACGCATGTGGGTAATTAATTCCCCATCAAAACCGGAACATGATACTGGTGGTCCTCAAATCTACATGGCCTTTTTCCCTCTTTTGATTGGCTGTAACAACACCACAACACCAATCCACCAATCCTTATTTGCCACTTCAGCATCAAAGTAACACAAGAAACACAAATCCTACCAAGCTGGCAATCCGAGTGACCAATCACCCATCCACAACCGTTTGATCAAGAAGAGAAGAAAGAGAAGGAATAAAAGAAGAAAAGAGCGGCCAGGATTGATTTCCTTACTCATCAAGTTTCACAAGATGGTTTTTAGGGTTTTCCTATAAAAACCCCTCAATCTGTAATTCATAGCGTGCTTTTTTTATTTTTATTTTTATTTATGAAAAATTAGTTTTAGGTAAATTGTAATTTTAATTTTCCAAGTATTGTACTTAATTCTGAGTTATTAATAAAAATACTTTCAGTTTTAATTTTGTCTCTTTTATCATTTAAATTTATTGCAATTTACTTTTTATACTGTTTTTGGTTAAATTAATTAAAGTAAAAAAGTGGATTATTAATTTCCCCCACTGGGAAGTTAAAAATAATTAGTTCGAGAGCTTTTGATGGTGATTCGAGTTGATGTTGATGTTCAAGGTGGTTTTCGATTTGGTTCATAGGGGGTTCAGCGCCTTCCTACTTCCCAAAGGAATCTCCATCAGGGTTTGACTCTCTTTTATTTTTTAAGTTTTAGACTAAGATCATTTTATTTGTATTTAATTGTTTAGTTGATTTACTGTGTTGATTTTTATTTGAGATATCTTCTTGTGTAGTTAGATTTATTTATGGAATTTGCTTATGTTATTTATCTGCTGGTTTAGTTAATCTGCTATTAGTTTTTTTTATTTATTTATTGTAGTTTGGTTCGTGACTGCTTAATTTTGGTTTAATTTAGTCTGCCTGTTAGGATTAAGTTTCAGCTTTTTGGTTGGTTTAGATTGCTTAAGGTTTGGCTATAGTGTTTTACTTAAGTCTGTTAGAAAGTTTTTATCGATTAGTTTTGGTTAAGTCTGCTGAGTAATTCACTTGGTATAATCTGCCATTTGTCTTTTTTTTGCTTATTGTTTAGTCTTCTTAAGTATCAGTTTAATTTTACTGTTTTTTTAAGTTTTACAGTTTACTGAGTCTTTTTATTAGTTTACTTATTTATTTGTATTTGCATAATTGTTTTTTATCTGTATTAGCTTATCTGCTTATATGCTGATTTGGTCTATTGTGCTTATTTGGGTTTTTGATTTGCTGATATTACTGCTCAAAGAAACATATCCAATTGATATGTTTTGTTTCACAAATTCCAAAATTAATATCATTGCAAAAAGGTCACCCAGGGACTCGAACCCGTGACCTTTCGTCCAACAGTCCAACACCTTAACCATCTTAGCTAGTACCTCTTTTGTGTTTCATTACTAGTTATTTAATTAATATAGCTTTTGTTTATCTGTCAGTTTTTAATTATTAGTTTAAATACAAATCTTTGTTTAATTAATTTTTATTAAAAGTTTTCTTAAATACAAGTTTTATTACTTTTAGAATTTTAAAATTATTTTTATAAATTAGTTTATTTTTATTTTAATTTAGTTTCACATAAAATTAGTTTTAAATTTTATTTAAATTCAAAATAGTCTTTATATTTGTTTAATTAATTTTGTTTAAGATTTAAAATAGTTTTTATTTAGATTAGTTAAATTAGATTTTTAAATAGTTTTGCTTAAAAATTGAAAAATTAGTTTTTATTAAATATTTCCTTTTTTAAATTAGATTAAATAGTTTTTAATTAGTTTTAAATACCAAAGAATTTCATTCACCAAGAACAATTAGTCTTACGTTTAATTGGAAATCAATTCGAGTCGAGGAAAACGAACTTTAATTTGACAACAAAGATACCTATTTACATTAAAAATATCTATATTAAAATGGCGCCGATGCCGCTTCGCTCGTTATGATTGACGATTTGTCGTGAGATGATTTGGATTTTGGGATCCGTTCGATTTTGAACGTTATTTTTCTTGTTAAAAATACAAAAATTAAAAAATCATCTAAAGCAAATTCTTTCCTAAGATTTGCACCAAAAAAATTAACAAATCCAAAAGTAATACTTTTCCTAAAGTATTACACCAAAAATATTCTTCTTTATCCTCTATTGTGTTTAATTCTTTTTCTCAACCCCTCTTATTTTTAATTCTTCATTGATTCGTATTGTATAGGGTGTGGGTCGTCTGATAGTCAATCATGTTATTGGTGTTCATGCGAGCGGTGCGGTATGGCTATCCCTAATCACGAATTTGGACATTGTTCATTTTGCAATTGGACCAATTCATACTTCACCTCTAATGACACTATCTCACCCTCTTCCATATATGTCGATCCGTATCCGTAACATGCACCGGGTTTTTCTGAATACCCGTGTTGCAATCATTGTGGGGGCCCTCATGATACTTCTTATTGTCAGCCGATGAATTATTATGCGCCAAATCCGTGTTCTAATTCTTGTAAACCGATGAATTATTATGAACCAAATCCGTGCTATAATTCCGGTTTTCAAAATTTTGAACCCCCACAATACTCCGTCGTTCATCAACCTTCTTTTGAGGAACAAATCACTATTTTGGATGGAATTCTAGAAAGCTTAAAACAAATCAAAGTTAGTTCGCATGACGAAAGCCGACAAGAGCAAGTATATAATCTTAGTGCTTTTACCTCTACGCCTCGTGTGATTCCTTATTGTTATGATGATGACGAGGATAATATTTACTATCTCAGTCCATCATGTGAGACTACCACTCCTATTCTTGATTATTCCACTACGGAGACCGATGCCTCTCTCATCATAGGGGATGAGAGTCTTATCACTATTCCTTGTGACGAGACTCTTATTCCAATCCAAAGTGAGCCTACGGTTGCTTCTGATAGTGACAATGAGTGTGAATCTCTTTCTACTGATGATTCATTACCTCCCACCGACATCTTGGTAGATGATTCTTTGGCTTTCTCTAATCCTCTTTTTGATCTCGATGATGATTTTACTTCTAGTGATGACGAGTCACTATCTGATGAAGACGTTCAGAAGGAAACTTTCAAGATTTATTCAAACCCTTTATTTGATTTTGATGCCGCTTACATCTCTAGTGAGGTGAATCCTCTCTTTGAAGAGGGGATTGAGGACATTGATAGCCCTGACTCTGTTGCTATTGATGAGCATTCTTTGTTACCCATGACACCTCCCATCGTATAGGAGGTGGAGAGATTTGACCCTACCTTCCGTTTGATTCGGTCTGGAGAGTGACGCGGGTGGTCGATATTTCTTCTGATATTTCTCATATTATGTTGCCACCCCGTCCTACTGCGTGCACACCCAAGCGGGTGATGTATCGCTTTTACTCTCCTCATTTCATACCGGGAAATGAGGATGAGTGTTTTGATCCTGGAGGAGACATTGATGTTGCTATTTCTTGTGATGTTTTACCGGTTATACTATCGACTCTTGCTTTGAGTTTCTATCAAGTGTCCTCCGGTGACACTTTGATATCTTTTTCTCCCACCCTCCCGCCCTTGGCGAAGACGAGTATTCTTAAGGATCGCCTTTATACCTATTTCTCGTATGTTATAAGAATCCTTCTACTTTTCTTCACTTATGTTGTGGATTCTTCTTTATTCTTATCCGGTAATGAGGATAAGATCTTTGACCCTGGCATATCTAATCTGAGCCAGTGGTGATTCTCTTGCTCCCCCATGGACCATTTAATTCGGGGTCGAGTCAGGCTCGTGACTCGGTTAACAAAAACAAGCGTTTCTCGGGAGGCAACCCGATGATCTATTTTTTTAATCTATTTTCTACAATAAGTGTAGGGGGAGCCTAGTAGATTGTTTGTGTGTTGTGATGTTGTGTAGGGATGTGTGCTTTCATGATCCACTTTTGGTGTTTTTGACGAGACCCGTGATACCGTGCTCCCGTGTACCCGGTTCCTTCGATAAGTTTTTGCTATTGTGATTCATACATGTAATAAATAAAACGAATAAATGTAATCACTTTAGTTGTCTCTTCCTTAGCTCGATTTAAACAACGTACTCAATGTTCTAAGTGTAGGGGAGTTTATTCTCCCACATGCTTAAACATTGAGGACAATGTTTATAGTAAGTGTAGGGGGGACTTCTATCGAATTTTAGTGGGCTTTTCCATCAATTTGACCTCATTTAACCAGAAAATTAAAAAAATTTCAACGTTTTTTAAAATTTTTGATTTATTTTGGCCTGGTAGTATTTCCATTTATTTTATTTCCTTTTGTCATCGCATCTTATTTATATTTTCCATTTCAAGAATAAAGTCGAAAAAAATAAATAAATAAATAAAATGGATTTAACAAGTTTAGATGTCTTTGATATATTAGGCCCGTCGTGAATATTTTGACTCAACCCGAGTTTACTTATCCAAGTTTACTCTAGCTAGTATCCTCAACCATATGGACCTTAATTTGTTTATTAGGCTAAGCATCCATGAGTCTCATTCCTTGCGATTTTAAATTGTGGAGAACGAGATATGATAGAGTTGATAATAAGTTTAAGGGTTAATTCTTGCTTATATGAGTTTTTGTGGCTCTTTCTTCCCGCTTGTATATTTAATTTTTTAATAAATGGGGATTTTTACGGTGTAGATTCGATATCTTAACTCTTAGCCATATTAATAATATTAACCCAATCGATGTTTTCACAAGATTAGCGATTTATGAGGTTGGACCTGAATGATGGAGAACATCATATGAAAGAAGCACATGGTTCTTGTTCACGAATGTTGGTCGCCTCATCACGTCTGAAGTTATCTCTTGACTCCATGTGTATGATTTATATCGATGTCTTGACACCAATATGTGAACATGGCACCTTCGGCGTCAAAGATTCTGAATGCTGGACAATTGCTCCCCCTTAATTGTTGACCCGTGTTCTATTGAAAGAGTTGTAGTCGCCGTTTGAGTAGTCGCATCGTCGAGTATGTAGATATCAACTGTAAGTTGCTACGGTTGGTGGAGATGATAACTTCATAAAAACAAGATTTCTCTTGTTTTAACAAATAAATGCACTGACACGTACATAAATTTGTGTTAGATTGTGTTATTACGTAAATACAATCCCTTACATGGTTATACAGTAAACCATGCCCGAGAAAATTAATTCCCGTTGTTGAGTCAAAGCTTTCCGGTGAAATGCTTGACTTGAGTATTAAAAACGGGTTACTATCTGAAATAATAGCAGACCATTTTGAGCATGTTTTAAAACATTTGAACTTCTGCTCGAACTTTATTTACAACCATGTGTCATTATTGAATGGCATTTCTAGTATCGTAAATATTATCGATTCGAGAATACATGCTCTTTTTATCAAAACATTTTTTGAACACACAATTTTGAAAGATTTAGAAAACCTTTTTGAGAAATTCTCGAAAAAATTGTGTTCAACATTTTGAAAACCAATTACTTGAGCTTAAGATGTTGAATATCTTGCAAAACGAGCTCAAGTCCGAGAAGTTGTAAACTTCTCGTTGTTAAGGATAAGTTTATCATCGGCGATAAACTTTCCTTTTAACTAAAGAACGAGTTCTAAGCTGACATTTACTTAGAAGTCGTTTTCATGAGCTTGAAAAACTTTTGAATATTTTAACGTAAAACTCTTGACCGAGAAAGGTGAATTTCTCGTTATGAAGAAAAGTTCTCTTATTTAAAACAGAATTTTTTTCAAGTTTTAAGCTCATGACCGAGAAAATTTCTCGTTATTTAAATAAGAGAACTTTTCTCGTTATTTAAATAACGAGAAATTTTCTCTTTTAAATAAGATAAGTTATCCTCGTAACGGGAAATACATTTTTCTCGGTCATGATCTTGTATTAAAACATTCCAAGTTTTAAGCTCACGACCGAGAAAAATGAATTTCCCGTTACGAGGATAACTTATCTTTAAAGATAAGCTTTCCTCAATATGAAGTCCGAGTTACAGTCTGATATTTATCTGTAAGTCATTGTGCATGAGCTTAAAAACTTCGAATGTTTTCAATATTAGCTCATGCCCGAGAAAAATTAATTTCTTGTTGTAAGGATAAGTTTATCATCGGCGATAACCTTTCCTTTCTTTGAAGTTCGGGGCATAATTTGAAATCTAATTATACACCATAGTGCATGAGCTTAAAAACTTCGAATGTTTTTAATATAAGCTCATGCTCGAGAAAAATTAATTTCTCGTTGTGAGGATAAGTTTATCATCGGCGATAAACTTTCCTTTATTTGAAAATCGGGTCATCATCTGATATTTAATGATGAACCATATACACGAGCTTAAAACATTTGAATGGTTTAGGATAAGCTCGTGTCCAAGAAAACTTAATTTCTCGTTAAGAGGGTAAGTTATCGTTGCGTAGATAAACTTCCTTGTCTCTAAAGTCCGGGTCACGTCTGTCATTTAACGAGGAGCCATGTACACGAGCTTAAAACTTTTGAATAGTTGTAAATTTAGCTCGTGTCCGAGAAAACTTAATTTCTCGTTTTTAGGGTAAGTTATCGTTGCGTAGATAAACTTTCCTTTCTCTGATGAACGAGTTACAGACTGTAATGTGACTGTAAGTCATATACACGAGCTTAAAACCTTGGAATAGTTTTAACGTAAGCTCGTGTTCGAGAAAATTTAATTTCTCATTTTGAGGATAAGTCATCCTCAGGATGAACTTTCCTGTCTTTTGAGATCGAGTTACAGACTGTAATGTGATTGTAAGTCCTATGCACGAGCTTAAAACCTTGGAATAGTTTTAATGTAAGCTCGTGTCCGAGAAAATTTTATTTCTAGTCTTGAAGATAAGTCATCATCGGGATGAACTTTCCTGTCTTTTGAGATCGAGTTACAGACTGTAATGTGACTGTAAGTCCTATACACGAGCTTAAAACCTTGGAATAGTTTTAATGTAAGCTTGTATCCGAGAAAAATTAATTTCTCATTTTGAGGATAAGTCATCACTAGGATGAACTTTCCTGTCTTTTAAGATCGGGTTACAGACTGTAATATGACTGTAAGTCCTATACATAAGCTTAACCATGAATCCCCTGAGACACTTGTTTCTCCGATATCTGCTTCTTCAGCAACCAAACTCTAAGAGTGTCCTTAGTTGAACGGTATACAACGATTGGACCGCTTCATTCTTTTGGAACATCAACTTTGGTACCTACATTCTCATTAGGAATTTGCATGCTTTGATATGGGTTAGCGATATCTATCTTAGAAGCAAGTAGGGGTTCACAGTTGGCCTTATTTGTACCAGAGGTGACCTGAGGAGATGAATCACTTATCTTTGTTGGCAAACGTTTCCTTTTATAGAAAACCTTAAGTTCAGGCTTAAGTGATGTATCATCCTTTTCACTTTCCTCCATAGTAATCGTAGTGGAATCAGAGACTATCCTAGTTAAAGGGCACTCATTTCCTACAACAATGAAAGTTCTACCAGTGGGGCGCCACATTTTACCAATGGGTTTGATTTTAGCCACCCACTGGGATTTAAGTTTAGCACGGGAGTTCACCTCATTAAGTAATTTCTTGACACAAGAATCATGATTGGCTTTAAAGACACATTTCCTACATGTTTTACAAGTAGCATATTTCAAGTCTGAATAAGATCTAGGATTTCTAGCTGATTGATTGATGCTCCTATGATCGGACATGCTACGGTTAGCAGTGTTGGGTAATCTAGAAGGCATCTCACTAGGTTTAAAATTCCTATCTCTTACTTGTATCTTTTGAATAGCTTCCCTTAGACCAAATTTATGGTGAACGTCATTTGAACTAGTTCGAGACGTGTTCTTTGGACTATGTCTGGGAAGACTAGATGCAATCATGTGATTAGGTCTTGCTAAAGCTGTTTTGGTCACATTGGGCCTAGTTGCTGGAGTGACTGGTCTAGAAAGATGAACCAAATCAACTTGGGAGGCAAACCGCGGTCTCGATGATTGAGGTCTCTCGGATCTAAATGCAGCCGGTTGTCTAACGAACTGATTGGTAGGCGGTTTCCCCAAGATTGATGGTTTTTCAAGCTTAGTGTCCACACTAGTTTCTTTAGTTTTCCTCAATTCGTTTTTCAACGCAGCTATAACAAAGACCTTTTCCTGAACTTGAGCTTTTAAAGTCTCATTCTCTTTGAGCAATCTATTTTGGGATGCCATCTTAGATTCTAGCAGTTGAATTTGTTTCAAAAGATTATCCTTTTCAGCTTTAGAATCTAAAACTTTTTGATCCAATTTTCTTTCAAGAACAACGTTTGACTTTTCAAGCTTTTCAAAATATGTTTCAAATTTGTCCCTTTTCTTAGAAAATCCTAGTTTGGCATCCTCAAGATCTTTTGATTGTTGAGCTACAATCAATTCGATCTCTCTAATCTTGGAATCAGAAGCAGTCAATGAAGCAGTTATAAGACAATTATCATGATTTTTAGAAATTTGAACACTTTCTCCCCCATTATGACTCACATCGGATGAATCAGAAGTGGTATTTCTATCACTCTTGTTCATCCCATGTTTGTCATAGTTAGGTTCAGAATGCTCAATATGCAGTATTTCATCAGCATATATCTCATCAACAACATTACATTATACCATGTTCGCAGGCTCTTCATTATAAACGGGTAAGGTGTCATCAAAAGAGATCTCGTGAACATTCCCTGACGTGCCACTGGTATCATGTTGTCCTTTTGATTCCGTGCTCTTGCCATCGTTAGGCGCCAAATTGTCAACCGTATGACCGTTCTCCTCTTGCATCTGCATCATAGATTCTTGCACTCCATTATCATACGCTTGCTGAAGTCTGGATCTTTCATAAATTAAAGACGAAACCGATGTCATAACTTTCAACAGTGTATCACGGAAGTCTTTAACCTCATTATGTGTGTATTGAAGAAATGACCGGCATATCCCTGAATTGTCAGACTTGATGATATTTAATAGGAGGAAAGGCGTAAGTTGTGTCAAAAGGGCCTTATAAGCAAGTGCCGATGTAGAGAGATTAAAGTCTTCTTTTTGAAGTTGATCAACAAGTTGGTGCAAGTTGAGGAATAGTGAATCGATGAATGTATAATGATTTTGACCAAAGAGTGTCACAAATTCGCTTCCTCCTTGAACCCATGCAATGGTCATAAGATGTGACTGAAGTAGTCGACATGAAATTATACCACTTTCTCTAGCTGTGTCTTGCATGTGATGCAAGCCCCCCTCTTGAAATTTCGAATTCAACGAATCCATTGAAGTTCGATGAAAAAATAAAGGAAGGATTATTTATCGATGAAATAAGAACACGCCATTGAAAACAAAAATCTTGGTCTCGTCAAAAGAATTTTGTCATTTTGTCTCGATATTTGTTTTCAAATCTTGTCTCCTTTGGCTCGTCACTTTTGTCTTCAAATCCGGACACAAAAACTTTTTACCCGTAAAATATTTTACCACTTAGAGTCTTTCGAAATACCTGTACTACTTTGGTTTTTTTGAAATACCCGCCTCAATCCAATATCACCCCGCTTAAACCAAAAATCTAGAAAATGTAGCGAACCAATATTTAGACGTGGCCACCTTGATATGCAAACCCAAAATAGGAAAGCTTTAAATTAAAAAATATCACAAAGTTCTTAAATGTGCCAAAGAAACATGCCCACTTGATATTTAGACGTGCCCACTTGATATTTGTAACTTATAAATGGGAAACGTGGCCTGATTTAAGGCCAGTCAGAGAATGCCCAGATTTAACGTGGCCTAGTCAAACTCAACACATGTGGCTATATCACTTGTATATAAAAACAGTTAACCCCCCCCCCCCCACCTTGTTTCTTCCGCCCAGTTGCTTTCCTCTCTCAACTAAAACTCACACAACACCAACCCTAATCTCATCTATTCCAATAACCCAATCTTCTTCAAACACAACAACTATAAATCTCCTTTATCCATCAATCATGAAACCACGAATACGATAAACCCGTTAAATCATTCCTTCGCAACAAACACGAAATCTTATGAATTAATTTAGCCTAATGAGAATCGAATCTAGTAAAGACCATGAAGCTTCAGCTCTTTCTAACTGCAAGATCCGAAAAGGGTCTCGGGTAGGTTACTATGTTGATTTGTTTTGAAATTACAACTGAATTAAACACTAATTATAACAACATTGTTATAAATCAGTGGATAAATTCGAAAAGTAAAGTGGGTTCGCCCTTACAACGATCTGTGATGATGATATATTTCGTGTGTTTCGATATGTATGCAAGTATAAATACGAAGCAAATCTGAGATCGTGATGGTTTTGATTCGGGTGTGTTTGAGTCTGGTTTTTTAGTGTTGTTGGGTATGTGTCGATGTTTTCGAGGTTTGGGGTTTTGTTGGTTTGAGAGAGAAGAGTCAGTTGGGAGTCAGTCAAGACGATGGGTTTAGGTAGATGATTGGTGTTGGATTAGATTTGGAGCAAAAAGGTTGATATTCAGTCTGTGTAATCGCTTGAGTCAATAAACTTTGGTCAATAAACTTTGGTTGTGTTTGGGTGAGGCTTACTTTTTAAAAAAATAAGTGTGTCTTCGAGTTTTGTCTGAGTTGGTCAAAAATGATTTTAGTCCAAGTTTTGACTCAGTCAAAACTTTGTTTGTATCGCAATATTATGTCATCGCAGTCTTTGATCGTACAAAGATCGTACTCGTACACAGATCGTACTCAGATCGTACTCAGATCGCACTCAGATCGCACTCAGATCGCACTCAGATCGCACTCAGATCGCACTCAGATCGCACTCAGATCGCACTCAGATCGCACTTAGATCGCACTCCGATCGCACTCCGATCTCACTCAGATCGCAGCTTCGATCGCACTCAGATCGCATCTTCGATCGTACTAAGATAGCAGCTTCGATCGCACTCAGATCGCAGCTTCGATCGCACTCGTGATCACAGCTTCGATCGCACTCGTGATCGCAGCTTCGATCGTGACTTCGATCCTGACTTCGATCGTAAGATGGCTATCGCAGTTTACAAACCCTAGGGTTTATGCGATCGTAACGAACAAACCTGGACCTTTCCGATGGAGTATAGATTGTAATATACAGAAAGACTATACCTGCAATTCCTGATGAAGACAATACAACTGATAAAAAACTAAAATTTGATGAAGTTGATAAAGACACAAGATGATATAAAACTGGTATAATACTGATAAAGATGATAAAACTGATAAAGGTGAAAATATTGACAAAAAAACTGAAACTTTCTTGACTTTAACAAGAATAATTTTGACCACGAGTTACCAAACAATAGTTTTGACCAAACAGTTTTTACCAAACAAAGATAGAAAAAATGATAGACAAAAGGTGATAAAAACTGATAATCAGATACAGTGATTAATAAAAATGTTTTTATCAATTTGATAAACACAAAACACCAAAAATACGAGAAAAAATTTTTAGAAAGAAAAGATTTTTATCACCAAATCAATAGATAAATACACGCAAATCCAAAGAATCAACCAAAGCTCTTGATACCAATTGTAGGTCTATGGTTTCTTAAGATTAAGCAAGTTATGATTAATCTATTGAATGGAAGGGAAGGAGGAAGAACTAGAGAGAGAAAGGTAGAGAGAGAAAGGAGAGGAGGAGAGAAAGAAGGATGTGATTAATGAAATGTGAAAACACAAATGACCAACCCCTCCTAACATGCTAGGAGGGGGTATATATAGCCCACCCTACATGTGGGCTATATGGACTATATGTATACTTAATGGATCACGAGCCCAATACTTGAATATATCATTGGAGTGACCGATCCTTTCTAAATACGTAAAAACGTATTTCCAACAATCTCCCCCAAAGGGAGGTCACTCCAAGTTACAATGTCCTAAATAGTCTATAGCTCGTGATCTATGCTAATAATGATGTGACCGATACTTTCCTTGGAAAAACGTATTTCCAACAGTACACCTTTTAAATCGAAAGTAAATCAGTCTCCACCATCACTACCAGATGTAAGTATTTCATCATTTTTCATATAATTACTTGTTTAATTTATTTCTCATTAACGCATGTAAACATATTTTCTTCAGACATTTAAGTGCAAACTATGGAACATATCCAGGACAATTATCATTGGTAACGGTATGATATACAAGTCTAAGGATAGAGACAATGTAATGATTCATAACCAACAACTACCAAAAAAGTGCTACAAAGTTTCAGTTGATGATTCCCTAGTGGATGCAGCATTCATACCTGATGACGGAAATAATGGTTTACAAACTGTTAAGGATGTAAAAGGTACTTTTGTGGCATCGCCAAAGGAAAAGGTTATCCTTTTACAAGAGGTACATACACTTGATTTATCATCTTACATATACATAGCTTTTCATATTTAGTTCAATGTTTAATACACGGCTTTTTTCCCTACAGGAAACAACACCACCAAATACCATAAAAGTTGTTGTTGAAAGTGCACCAAAGATAGGATCTAAGCGCTCGATGAACGTTCCAGCAGGCAGTACATTTACGACTATTCCTCATATGCAGAAACAAGCTAGGAATAACAAGGCTCAAAAGACTTTACAATACGGTGATTCAAATCTTTACAAATGTGATTCTATGTGAAAAGTATGTTACTTGACAATAATACGACATTACAATTGTTGATTTGCTTATGTACATTCAACTTTATATATTAATGCAATTGAAATTTGATTTCCATAATTTTGTTTTTTTTGTTTTTATTCAATTCTAAAAGGTTACTAGAAGATGAAACATAGTCACACTTATTCGCATTCCAATGTGTGACTACATATCATAAAAAGTCACACAAACATACAATTCATGTGACTATTGGGTGCATATAGTCACACAAAATACAATTGGCTTGACTTGACAAAGCATACTGTCACACTTATTACTACTATTGGTAACTCTTTGGTTAATTGTACGTGACAAACTTAGTGCCATTAGCATGATTTGTGTGACTACATATCATGAAAGGTCACACAAACATACAATTCATGTGACTATTGGGTACATATAGTCACACAAAATACAATTTGCTTGACTTGACAAAGCATACAATCACACTTATTACTACTATTGGTAACTCTTTGGTTAATTGTACGTGACAAACTTAGTGCCATTAGCATGATTTGTGTGACTACATGTCATGAAAGGTCACACAAACATACAATTCATGTGACTATTGGGTGCATATAGTCACACAAAATACAATTTGATTGACTTGACAAAGCATACAGTCACACTTATTACTACTATTGGTAACTCTTTGGTTAACTGTATGTGACAAACTTAGTGCCATTAGCATAATTTGTGTGACTACATGTCACAAAAGGTCACACAAACATACAATTCATGTGACTATTGGGTGCATATAGTCACACAAAATACAATTTTCTTGACTTGACAAAGCATACAGTCACACTTATTACTACTATTGGTAACTCTTTGGTTAGTTGTATGTAACACCCCCAAATTTACACAATTCAATACAGCGGAAGACTCGTTGGTGTTACGGGATAGCACATTACTCACATCATAGACAACGCTTAAAAATCGCGTCGTTTAATAATAAAGCATTTCCATTCATAAATATCAAGTTTACATAGGTCCCAAGTCATTGTATTTCATACAGGTTTTACAAAGTATTTGAATGGAAATTATTATATAAGTGCGGGCCATGAATTCTTGTTGTCTTCCCGAGAATTACCTTCAAGTACCTGAGACAAAACATGTTAAAAGAAAAGGTCAGCGATAACGCCGAGTGAATTCATAGAGTTTAATGAAACCATTAATATATCATCGATAAATAATTATTACCGAAAATCATTTTGCACAAATCTTTGTAATAGGCCATAAAATAGCCAAAGTCATTTTATACAAATCCTTATCAAAATCATAATATGGGCTTTCGCCTTCAAAACCATTATACGAACTAATGTCGTAAAAATATCATACAATGCGTTTTATAACGTTGTATAGAAATAAAAACCGTTATATGAATATGGTTATGAAAAACCAAAACACGAACATAATATCAATAGTAAGACCCCATATTGCTTGTCAGGCAATATATCGTAATTTAGTGTGTATAGCAGTATTTCATTATTTTTGGATTATTACAAGCCGCATGACATTGTTACCTTACTACAACAAACAACGGGTAGCTAGCCCGAAACACATTTGCCCATCTAAATTAGCGTGTCGTCACAATAATCACGCTTGTGTAAATCTTCTCATACATAAATTCACTTACCAATCAATGTGGCACAACGGGGATCAACCGTCAAGGCGCGAACTGGGGTGATCGTCCCCAAATAGTACTATTATATGCATAAGCGTCTACCGAATCCCGGTAGTTCACAATTCATGCTAATGGGACTTTTAGTGACATAACCTAACTTTAATAATCCATTTCATTTCATCTATCGGGTCATTTAATCATTCATCGGGTCATACAATCATTCGGGTCCAAATCAATAAACAGACAATCGGGACAACTAGTGTCTTATTTCCTAAAAACTAACATGTTATCTCCCTCGCGGGTTTATCAAACATTTTATAAAAACATTTATAAGAGTGCGAGGCTATGAACTCACGTTGATGTGGGAAGGCGGGTTATCGGCAATTCGGATGTACGGTATGTGCTTCAATCACGGAAACCTAGACAAATAATACTCGTCTTAGACTTTTGTCCAATGACTTTATCAAAATAACAATTATGTATATATATGATGACTTTATATATATGATGATGATCAAGTGGGTTTGTACATTTTTACTCATTTATTATAGTGTTTATGTGTTGGTAATTTTCAAGACTAGTTACACTAGTTCAACTTGTTTACATTTTGGGGCCCAATGGGCGCATTACAAGCCCAATATATTATATTAGCCCAATTATACTTTTATTATCAGTATTACACTTTACATGTTGGGTCCAAATGGGTTAATCCCAATAAGTAAGTTTATAAGTGTTTTACTAACTAGTCGGGTTTATAGTCCAATAAGGATACTTTGGCCCGTTAATGTCTATATGTTGTAAAGCTCGGGTTTTATCGGTTTTTACTTGTTATATATGTTTATACATCAGTATGTGAGTTTATAAAAGTTTACATTAGACGGGTCCGACCGCCTAAGTTTTATTTGACAAAAACGTTAATCTTTCGGTACTAGCCGAAAAGACGTAAAATTTAGGTATATAGTTTTATAACTTTGGAAAAACATTTATATTTACAATTTATATAACATATCCCATTTTAATATCAATATTTATATAACTATTTTATTATAATTATTATCAACTAGTGGGTTTATATATATATATATATATATATATATATATATATATATATATATATATTTTATATAAATTTTGAGTGCTTATATTATATATTATTTATACAAAATCAGTCCTAAAAATCTAGTTTACTAAAATGGTCATATCTAGAGTTTTACATGGAGATAGAACGCTAAATTTTTATCACAGAAACTACATGATATGTGCTTAATTTAATTCCTTTATAGCTACTGAGAATAAACCTCTAAGTATTTTATAAAATTCGTCCAAAATAGTGTAGTCAGATTTGCACTCTAAACTTGTTTTGATCATATCTCACTCATTATAATGATTCCATTGTATGGTCAACTCTCATGTGTACAAGACTCATAGCTTACTGTATATTAATTTATCCAATCCATTTTATCAGTTTATCATAAGATTCTTTACTGTTTTATACAGCCTCCTAATTTAGCCATGATTTTAACATCCTTTTATGTAGCTTTTAATCTTTTTAATTAAATCTATCAACACCAAATCCCCACATAATATTTTTAATCATCATTCATCATCATATACATATACATAAGTAAAAGAAAATACAAGATTACATAATCAAAATAACAAGAAGGATAGGAAAAATGATCCTTATACCACCATAGTGATGAAAAGATGAGGTTGATGAACAAGACTTGGATTTTGATGGCAAAACTTGTGATATACCAATATCAACTTCAAGATCACCTATCTTCATGAACATCTTGTGGAAAATCAGCCCCAAGACACCAAGGAAACTTCTTTTTGGATGTTATAATCACCACCATCCAATAGAGCTTCAAGAGGGCATCATCATATATGTGAATAACACATAATATTGTGGTTAAATTGATCTAATGAGGGTGTTTTGTGATGATATAGGACGGAGCAAGGAGAGAGTTAGAGAGAGAGATTGTGAGTTTGCATGTTGAGGGAAATGTGTGTGAGAAGCTAAAGGTTTTTAGCTAATGGTTTATGCAAGAATGGGATAAGTGTAATAATATTTGTAAGGAGTTGACACATCTTTGGTGTGTTGGCTAAGCGTTGGCCGCCCATAGTGGGGGTGAGGCAAGTGTAAACTTGTCTCATCTCCACTAATTTACGGGTACTCCTCGATTCTAGTTTCCTAGATTTGCGTGCCCTCGGGTCGTTTTACGAAAAACATTTTTATAAATTATGAATCAACGGCACAAAACGAATCTAATAAAAATTGTCTCATCAAAAACGGAGTTCGAAAACGTAAATACGTAATCCTAAGGTTTCCGGTTTAGTCATAAAGGACGTTAAATTATAATCGTAAGTCCTAATATCTTCTCGTAAATTTGTGAGATTATGAACCAACACAAATTTAAAATCTCAAAATAATATTCACGGATAAATTTATTTTCTGAAATGTCGGACTGTCACCAAAACGGTGTATGTAAACGTAAGCACGTAACATAGAATCCTCCGGTTTAAACGTAGTCGATGCTACTTCAAGACGTAAATCCAAATTTCTTCCCAAAAATAAGTGAGTTCATAATATAACATTAAAATAATGTTTTTAAATAATACTTGAGAATAAAATATCAACCATAAATTGAAGGATTGTCACAGCATTTACCCCTAAACAGGATCTTTGTCCTCAAAGATCATCTTATCTTACTACTCGCTTCTTATTGTGTTAAAACCATGTGGGTATTTCCTCAACATTCGGTCTTTTCTCACAAGTGTAATTCATTACAATACGCGAGTTTCATCAAACATAACTACGAGAATAAGATCAGGCTTAATGTTGCCTTACTTTCTCTATCCATGATGTTCACGAGTTTTTGATGAATGCAACTTTTCGCCGATCTAAACTTTATCAAGAAGTGATCAGATTCTCACTTGATAGACATTTTATCAAGTTCGATATACGAAACATAATTCACACAGTTCTTGAAGTCCTAGGGTAGATCCAGCTTATATGCCTTTCAAACTAATCTTTTACATCATCTCAATGGTCCCATACAACGGGGACTTATATCCCATGATCTTTCAGATCACCAATTCATTTTTCCATGGTTAAATTTTTTTGGCATAACTTCGCTACCCATCTGGCACTTCAAGATCTACATTTCATATTCACATAACCTCCTGCCCACTACCGGCAGTCAATAATCAGATCCTAATTTCAACAATCATTTCAGGTCTCGCGGGTCGAGTATTTTGTAAGGTTAGGTTCGCCATCATAGGAAACCTTAAACCTAAAAGACATGTCCAATTCACAATGGGTGTATGTCGGGTGTCTTCATCCCAATCCTTACTTACAGATACTCTTATATTTAGATCCTAACAAGATTCAATCTCGATCCTAATACGATAATTATCAATGATAATCTTTCCAAAGGAAACGATTATACGGTTCATTACCAAAGGTCAATCATTCAAACATAAAACAAGACTTCTAGTGTTTTGTATCGTTACATTACCTCGTCCATTCGATTTGGGGTGGTAAACAGTACTCTCATTAAGGTTCGTTCCCAATGACTTCTGAGCAAATCTCTAGAAATTTGATGCGAAGCGAGGATCTTGATAGAGATGATCGATACAGGCACACTATGTTTACACAACTCCTTTAAATACAAAAGAGACAATTTCTTCATCAAGAATCTATCATTAACAAGAATGATATTAGCAGATTCGGTCAGTCTGTCGATGATGACCCAAATCGAATCAAATTCATATGATGACCTTTGCAATAGTTAGATGTTTACTAATGTATGAGGCGATGTCTGCCTTCATAATTTGCATCAGTATAACTTCTTCAAATAAAGATACATTAAATCTAAAATGTCATGAATAGAATACTTATACTTATGAGATTTCAACATGACTAAATCTCAAAATCCTCCATATTCAGGCAACCACAAACGGCCTCTTATACATTTAACGCCATAGGCTTCTCAAATCTATTGGTTCACATTAGCCGCGAACCCCCTTTTATTATCTATATTATCCTTTTTACAAACATCGTTTATATTTAAATTGTTCAGCAATTTATTTTACACAGTCATTATTAAGAAACTCATCCTAATTGATTCTTTATCCTTCCTATATAATGTGTCAGTAATTACGTTCACTTTCCTAGATGGAATAAATATCATGACCGTATTTATTCAAAATTTCTTTCTTTATATTTTCTAAGTTTTTGTTTCGTCTCAACTATCATTTTTATCAGTTTTACTCAATCCGACGACTAAAGCGTCGATAATTATTGCAAGTAATTAAATAATAAATATTTAATTTTTATGAAATGTAAACGTAAAAAGTTTTAAAAATTTATCGGTTCGTCCAATTATAGGAAAATGTTCAAAAGAATAAATTAGAATTTAATTATCACGATTTTTATTGTTTACTGAAAATAATTAGTGAGATTCGTAAATGTTCGAAAAATCTTCATTTATACTTTGGTCACAATTTTCTTAGTTGACAAGCAAAAATTGTCGTTTTAAATTTCATGTCATGGTTTCCTTAATCCCTCTTAGGTTGTCTTGAGGTATACACAAACATTTACCCCTAAACAGGAGTTTAGTTAAATGATTTCAGTATAAGGAAATAATCCATTAAAAATTCTTTTGATAAAACATTTGTCAAAACATATTTGCACTTTCTTTTTGGTAAAACCTAAAGTTTCAAATGGCTCTAATTTTGAAGAGTCAATATAGATTCCATTTTCCAATTAATCGCACGGTCAAATAATGTAAAGGATTAAGCCTTAAATCACATGTTAAATATTCAAGGTACAGGTCTTCGTCGTTCGGCCAATTCAGGGCAATCTATAAATAATTATTAACTCCTTCTTATTCTTATAAATAAACAAATGGTCCTTAATGATCACAAGCATGAATTTATCAAATTACAGCCTACACACGTGATTCACCAAATTTATGAATGCTACATGTGCATTGGTCAATCCAAACGACATCACGTGAAACTCATAATGTTCATTACAAGTTCTGGATGTAGTGATTGGAATAGATAATATTTTTCGCGGACGCGAAATTGATGATAACCATGCCATGGATCAAATCTTTAAAACATACACTAGAACCTTGTATACGATCGAACACATCTATCATCTTGGGTAGTGGATATAGATTTTTAATCGTCAATTTACTTAGTTCACGGTAATCAATAGATATAAGGAATAACAACACCATAGCTCTTCATGATGACGAGCTTGGTAGAATAAAAGCTTTCCCCGACAACTCTCTCAGTTGTACGGTAACACTTTCGATTCAGATGGTGCTGAAGTACAGTGCACACGCCACGGGTGCAGCACCGAGAATATAATCAATACCAATTTCAACTTGCCTTAATGGCAAAAGTCTAGGTAATTTATCAACAAATACTTCCTAAAGTTTCAGATAACGGAAACATCTCTTAACAAATTCATATTAGGTTCTTTCTAGATTATAATATCTATGACTAATTCACAACCATTCATGGTATAATTTCAAGTCTAAATGCAGGATATGGTCATCCATCAAGAATTATTTAGATCACTTTTGATAATCAACATCTTATCATTTAGGGGAATTCAATTCGAGTTCCCATCAATTAAGACAATGTCGTCATGTCATAATCAATCAATTCATTCCACTGGCACTATCAACTTTCCAGTTTCATTACTGTTGATAAGATGTGAACTTCTCAAAAGAATAATAATAACACATAATCCTTCACAGATTCAAGGATATTAGGAGACATAACTAACCTTAAAAGAGTAAGGTTAACGCATAATCTATGCGAGAGAATTTCAAATCAGATACAGACGAAAACATTTAACGAATATGAATATATCCCATGTTTTCATAATTTGAGTACGCATTCGAAATCTCCTCGGATCGTTATCCAGGTCATTCAAATGAAATCAAATCAAAAGAAATGATAGGAACGTCGATACATCCAGTCAGCTATCAACACTCGTTAATCAGATACTTTTCCTAAAAATCTCACTACGGGAGAATTGGACAAGAAAGAATTGTCAATTGTCAAATAAGACAATTTCCACAGATGAGTAAATTCGACTCTGAAGAATAGATGCTACAGGAACATATGTAGGTGTCCCTAACACTATGTCCCTATTTTTCACTTCTTGCAGATCTCATAAATTTAATCTTTCACAATCTTCAAAGAAAATGTAGTGTTTATTAATCAGTTTTATGGTGACTACTAATCAGCCTTGCATGGTCCATTCCAAATTGTATGTAGGCGCGCAACTATATACAATTTCAAGATTAACGATGCAATACTCAATTCGTCAAAATTTTATCATCATGTTTATAATAAAAACATTTTCATGCTTAATTCTTAAATAAGAATCAAAAATAAATTTACAAAGATTTTCTTGGTTATGAAAACAATTAAGTTTTCCAAGGTGGTTCATAAACAACTTCATTTCGATAACGATTATTTATAAGTCTCACTTTAAATAATCCGTATGGTGATGAAAATTCAATTTTTCTCAAAGGATACTATTGTATTTTATAAAAACAATGAGTGATCCTCAAAGGAGTGATGAAGAGTTGTTCACCAAGAACTAACTATGATATGATAGGAAATGAGCTTAGCCAATTAATCATGAGGTTCATGACCTCGATGGCACTCAAAAGAGAATAATTCACAACGTAACTCAAATCGAGATGAGTACTTGTTCAATGATTGCATCACTAATGCGGACATTAGGGTGAAGCAATAAAAGATAGATAACATAGATACATGTAAAATTTAGCAATCAAAGGTAGTCTTTTCATTAATCACAAACAAGTCAAAATTGTACCGTAACACATTACGTGTCACTATGTCATACAATTCCAAGAACTCATCCTACCAACTGATGTCTCAGTTAAGTTAGGGATTTTTTTTTTAAAAGATACCACAATGAATACTAATCTACAAGAGTCATGGGGGTTCCACCTGTCCCGAAAGATCCATCGGTCCCTATTCAGAAGAAGATTTCTTCAACTTATTTCCTGGACACTGGGCATCCTCATCATTGGACAATGGTCTAGGAACAACACTTAACACGAATCAACAATCAATTTAAAACCTTATAATTCAATCACATAACTTAACGACTTCCTCTTATCAATCTCATATTCCATACGGGTTAAATTTTACTTCATTCAAGTTTCAACCAACTTATACTCAATGCGATATCCTACCTCATTTTCCAATACTTTCAATCTTATTCATAAACCTTAAAAGGGATATAAAAGCTCGATATGATCAACACTTAATTTCCAATCCTATAGCTCTTACAACAACAATTATCAAATGAGTCACCAGTATTAAATGACTCACACATTCAATTAGACTTCTCGGAAAGGTACTAGTGGCATGATGCTTTTGGGTAATGGTTCCAATGACAGCCTCAAGTGCAACATTCACCCTTTCGATTTCAAATTTAAAAATTGGGTGACAACAAATCAGATGACATCTTTCTAGGTGGTAACGTTTTGTCAAACTCCATCCTATAAGGAAAGATCGTCATGACATCGATATCAGATTTAATCTCGCCAATTCTTCTTTAATATCACAATCAACTAATATCGACATTTCTACGAATATCAACCATTTGTTGGGATCATAAATATCCACAACTTGGTTTAGATCTAGAATAGCTAGAATTCCTACGGGAATAGCTTCGATTGATTTGCTAGGGGAGTTAGGGTTTTTTGTGACAATCTACGTCATATAAATACCTCGTATAAATATTTAAAATAATCATCAAACAATCATGTAATCAAATTACATCATATATATATAATCCAAGTTATATATATATTAAAATAACACTTCTCAGTCTGGCCTTTTCGGTAACTCGGGAATTCTTCGGCACCGTTATAGTCAAAAGATTTTTAGACATTTTTAGAAAAATGTTTATAGTTAAAAGATTTTGAAATGTTTTATTCAAAACCTTGGTTTTCAAAATATTTCGTTCTCTATAACGAGAGCTCTGATACCAAACTGTAACACCCCCAAATTTACACAATTCAATACAGCGGAAGACTCGTTGGTGTTACGGGATAGCACATTACTCACATCATAGACAACGCTTAAAAATCGCGTCATTTAATAATAAAGCATTTCCATTCATAAATATCAAGTTTACATAGGTCCCAAGTCATTGTATTTCATACATGTTTTAAAAAGCATTTGAATGGAAATTATCATATAAGTGTTGGCCATGAATTCTTGTTGTCTTCCCGAGAATTACCTTCAAGTACTTGAGACAAAACATGTTAAAAGAAAAGGTCAGCGATAACGCCGAGTGAATTCATAGAGTTTAATGAAACCATTAATATATCATCGGTATATAATTATTACCGAAAATCATTTTGCACAAATCTTTGTAATAGGCCATAAAATAGCCAAAGTCATTTTATACAAATCCTTATCAAAATCATAATATGGGCTTTCGCCTTCAAAACCATTATACGAACTAATGTCGTAAAAATATCATACAATACGTTTTATAACGTTGTATAGAAATAAAAACCGTTATATGAATATGGTTATGAAAAAACAAAACACGAACATAATATCAATAGTACGACCCCGTATTGCTAGTCAGGCAATATATCGTAATTTAGTGTGTATAGCAGTATTTCGTTATTTTTGGATTATTACAAGCCGCATGACATTGTTACTTACTACAACAAACAACGGGTAGCTAGCCCGAAACTTATTTGCCCATCTAAATTAGCGTGTCGTCAAAATAATCACGCTTGTGTAAATCTTCTCATACATAAATTCGCTTACCAATCAATGTGGCACGACGGGGATCAACCGTCAAGGCGCGAACTGGGGTGATCGTCCCCAAATAGTACTATTATATGCATAAGCGTCTACCAAATCCCGGTAGTTTACAATTCATGCAAATGGGACTTTTAGTGACATAACCTTACTTTAATAATCCATTTCATTTCATCTATCGGGTTATTTAATCATTCATCGGGTCATACAATCATTCGGGTCCAAATCAATAAACAGACAATCGGTACAACTAGTGTCTTATTTCATAAAAACTAACATGTTATCTCCCTCGCGGGTTTATTAAACATATTATAAAAACATTTAAAAGAGTGCGAGGCTATAAACTCACGTTGATGTGGGAAGGCGGGTTATCGGTAATTTGGATGTACGGTATGTGCTTCAATCACGGAAACCTAGACAAATAATACTCGTCTTAGACCTTTGTCCAATGACTTTATCAAAATAACAATTATGTATATATATGATGAATTTATATATATGATGATGATCAAGTGGGTTTATACATTTTTAGTCATTTATTAAAGTGTTTATGTGTTGGTAATTTTCAAGACTAGTTACACTAGTTCAACTTGTTTACATTTTAGGGCCCAATGGGCTCATTACAAGCCCAATATATTATATTAGCCCAATTATACTTTTATTATTAGTATTACACTTTACATGTTGGGCCCAAATGGGTTAAGCCCAATAAGTAAGTTTATAAGTGTTTTACTAACTAGTCGGGTTTATAGTCCAATAAGGCTACTTTGGCCTGTTAATGTCTATATGTTGTAAAGCTCGGGTTTTATTAGTTTTTACTTGTTATATATGTTTATACATCAGTATGTGAGTTTATTAAAGTTTACATTTGACGGTGTAGGATTGTAAATCTTGCTTATGTTTTTAGAGAGAGAAAGAGATAGAGAGATGGTGGATTTCACACACAGCTAGAGAGAGAAAGTAAGAAGAACTATGTGAAAATTATGAAACCACACACCCTCTCCATCAAAGGAGAGGGTTTATATACCCAAGCCTTGTAATGGGCTTGGGCTTACACGTTTGGGTCGGCCTACACATGTTGTAGACTAGGCTTGGACTTGTTTGATAAATAAAGAAGGTTAACTAAACTACGAGCTATTACATGGACTATCGTTGGAGTGACCGATCCTTCTTAATACGTAAAACGTATTTCCAACAATCTCCCCCTAAGGGAGGTCACTCCAAACAAGGGCGTTACCCGAGTTACAATAATGAAATAAACCTAGCATACTATGCTTGTCTTGAGCTCGTAGTCTTCGTCTTTCTTTTTCTTTTTCTTTTCTGGTGAACATGCTGATGTGATCTTTGATATCAATCTTTGATCATCAATCTCTTGCCTTGATCTCGTGCATCCATCACTTGTGATCTTCGCCTCTTCGTGACCTCACGTCTCACATACTTATACCTTCGTAATTCTTGAAAGCTTCAGAGTTTGAAACAGCGGAAGACTTAACTTTTAGGCTTTCTTGAATTAGATGAGATATTAAGTGCATAAAGTATAAGCATGCGGGGATGACTTCTTCTTGGATCCCGCAACGCCACCGTCTTCAAATGCCGCAACATAAGTAGACACGAGCGAAATGGCTTTGAACATTTCATTCTAATTCGGTAGCATTTTACCTCCGGTCGGTGAAGACCGTTGGACGATATTAGATATCGTACCCGTGATGGATAGTTTCAATTAAGTAACTTCCTGACAGGATTTCGCGGGTAAACCCGTTCTCTTTACTCGACCGTCCAAAGCTGACTGCGAACGTAAAGAGTGAATCATTTGGATAAAATTATCCGCATGATTTGAAGTCGTCAATTCGTGTTCCTGGAACAAGTGAAATTCAATTAAGAACCGCACCATCGTTGCTTTCTAGTTGTCACGAGCTTGATTCGTATAGAATCTTGCAAGTTACCTACCAAGTGCTGTTTGAGGATAACACTAGAAGGATTTCCACTCATCACTGTGAACACTAAGGTATCACTCTGAGTGTTCTGGCAAGATCACTAAGATATTGCGTAGAGGCCTGGAACGTGTTTAAATTCAGTTAAGAATTAAACCACTGTTGCTTTCCAGTTATCACAAGTTTGATTCATAAAGAATCGCACAAGTCACCTACCATGAGCTTTTTGATATTCGCTCAAGAAGGATTTCCATCTTCATTGTAAATACTTTCGTATTACTCGGATGTTCAGGCAAGATCATGAAGATTTTGCGTAGGACTCTTAAGATCTTACTTTTCACAGTGTGTGAAGAAGCAAGGAATTATGAAAGTGTGTCCTAATGAGATATTTGATGATCTCAAATGGCTCTAGACTCGATCGTGCATTTTGGATTTTAGTGATCGGAGGCTGGAGAGGAGTGCCACCTTTTCAATACCAATTTATTCGGAGTGAATAAATCAATAGATAACGTGTTGTCTCTGTGTGATTAAAACAAATACCTTTTGAGAGATATATGAGTTAGCTAGGATGGGTTGTGCATTGCATCACTGGGTCCATGATGTCTGTCTTCAATATCAAGAATCATTATCAGTGATCTCAATAGCATATGTATTGACCCGATTTCTGCCTAAAGTTGTAAGGAGGGCTTCTTTCTTTACACCCTTTATCTTTACAATTCTTTTTCATTCTTCAACCCCTTCAATGCTTACCAATACGTCATAACTAGCACCTTGTTGTGATTGTTCCAGTGCTAACTTAAGTACTTGGTCGGCATTCAGCTACGTTCACAATCTTTCTCCATCTTTCCTAAGGACTACTATTTCTAGCTATGGAATGTCCTTGGGAAGATTCCTCCGGTTCTGGAAGAATCATTGGACTTAACCTATCCTACCATCCTTATGTCACCACAATCTTCATCGTCGTGAATTAAATGAGGTTTGGGTAAGTATATGTCACCATGAAAATCCATTTTGATATAGCAAATCCATTTTGCTCCCCCTTAACATATGCCACGATATTCGAAAACATTTTGCATATGTCGGGATGAGCCAGCACATTAAGTCAAACCATTTGTGATAATATCCCATATTAAATCACATTTTCTCCCCCATATTAAAAATATTAACCCAATCGATGTTTTTAATATCAATTGATTTAATGAAGTTTTAACAAAGGTTTTGGGAAGAAAAATGCAAGTCCATTTCATCTTCATGATGTCAAATGTAAGAGATATGATATCAATTTGTAACATGATCACATATTCACCATATTAAAAAAAGAATTGACAAGGTTGGACCTGATAGATGAGAACCTCATATGATAAGATCAAATGGTTCTTGTCATCATATGTTGGTCGCCTCGTCACGTCTGAAGTCATCTCTTGACACCACGTGTATGATTGGTATTGTTGTCTTGACACCAGTTAGTGAGCTTGGCACGTTCGGCATCGAAGATTCTAAATGCTTGACAATTGCTCCCCCTCAACTGTTGACCCGTGTTCTATTGAAAGAGTTGTAGTCGTCGGTTGAGTAGTCGCATCGTCGAGTATGTAGACACCAATTGTAGATTGCTATGGTTGTAGAGATGATAGCTTCATAAAAACAAGACTTCTCTTGTTTTAACAAATAAATGCACTGAGGCGTACATTGATTTGTGTTAGACCAAGTTATAAAGTAAACTTGATCCCTTACAAGGTTTTAAAGTAAACCTTGCCCGAGAAAATTAATTCCCGTTGTGAGCCAAAGCTTTCATAAGAAATACTTGACTTTAATATGAAAACCGGGTTGCAGTCAGAAATAACTACAAGCCATTTAGGCATGTTTTATGAAATATTTACAACATTTGTACGAACTCTATTTATGGCGCTGTGTCGATATTAATCAACATTTCTAAGGCCGTAAATATTATCGT
The DNA here is from genome assembly GCA_025667525.1 of Glebionis coronaria. NCBI lineage: Eukaryota > Viridiplantae > Streptophyta > Magnoliopsida > Asterales > Asteraceae > Glebionis > Glebionis coronaria. The sequence continues at coordinate 42,461,017 of CM046878.1, forward strand.
ACCAAAAGACATGCCTTAGAAAAATAAAGTAAAAATATTTTTGGATTTTTCTAGATTTTTCAATTTTTATGGTTTTTATATGGTTTTATATTTATGTATTTTGCTATTGTGGATAAAAATATAAATAATATATACAAATGATCACCAAGGATACAGAGAATAGTTTACCATCACTATTCTTTCGCTTCATCTGCCAGTTCCTTTAGAGTCTCAGGCGAGAAAGTTCTCATTCCTAGCTTGTCGGCCAAGAATTCAATTCGAGCACGATCTAAAGCCTTCGTGAAGATATCCGCCAATTGATACTCAGATCGGACAAAGTAAAGCTCGATTACTCCATTTTCCACTTGCTCCTTGATGAAGTGGTAGCGAATGTCAATATGCTTCGACCGGGAAAATTGAACATTGTTGCAGCATAAGGCAATTGCACTCTTGTTGTCGCAGTACGGAATTTTGTTGAATCCTAGACCATAGTCGGTTGATTGCGATCTCATCCAAAGAATTTGAGCACAGCAACCGGACATAGCTATGTATTCTGCTTCCGTACTTGAAATTGCAGCACTTTTCTGCCTTTTCGATGCCCAACTAATTAGTCGATCTCCTAGTAGTTGCAAAGTTCCACTCGTGCTACGCCTTGTATCTTGACAACCCGCGTGATCCGCATCTGCATATGCCATTAGTGCAATAGAAGAGTCCTTCGAATACCAAAGTCCCCGATTAATGGTTCCTTTAAGATATCGAAAGATCCTTTTAACAGTAGCTAAGTGTAACTCAGTAGGCCTAGTTTGATACCTGGCACACATACATATAGCAAACTGAAGATCAGGTCGACTGGCTGTGATATATAGAAGAGTACCGATCATTCCACGATAAAGTGTCGGATCAACGGCAACTCCATGTGGATCTGCATCAAGCTTAGTTCGTTCCACCATTGGAGTATCCACGGGGTCGCAAGATTCCATCTTATACTTCTTAAGCGATTCAAGGGCATACTTGGATTGATTGATAAAGATGCCTCTAGGACTCTGAGATATCTGAAGACCTAAGAAGAATGATACCTTGCCCATCATTGACATCTTAAACTTGGAAGACATGAGTGTCCCAAACTCATCCGATAAGGTTTGGGTCGAGGCAGCAAATATAATATCATCAACATATATTTGTACCATAATCATATCTTTACCTCGTTTCTGAATGAACAGCGTGGGATCCACCTTGCCTTTAGCGAAGCCTTGCGTAATGAGGAATTGTGACAAAATATCATACCATGCGCGAGGAGCTTGCTTCAACCCATAGAGAGCCTTCTTAAGCTTGTACACATGATTAGGATAATTAGGATTCACAAAACCATCCGGTTGTTGAACATAGACCTCTTCCTTGAGTTCACCATTAAGAAATGCCGTCTTCACATCCATATGATAGACGATCATATTCATATGGGCTGCATAAGCGAGGAATAGTCGAATAGCTTCCAAACGGGAAACAGGTGCAAAGGATTCCATAAAGTCGATGCCCAATAATTGCTTGTATCCACGAGCTACTAGTCGAGCTTTGTTCTTCAATATTCCGCCTAACTCGTCAAGTTTCACCTTGTAAACCCATTTCAAAGTGAGTAACTGTACTTGATCCGGGCATGGGACAAGTTCCCATACTTCAAGACGTATAAATTCATTAAGTTCTTCTTGCATAGCTTCTATCCAACATGATTGAGTAAAAGCTTGTTGCCATGTCTTAGGTTCAACTTCAGTAAGAAAAGCATCAAAGTGACAAAACATTGCACTTTCTTGTAACTGAATTCGTGTGGATACCGGGCGATTAGGGTCACCAATAATAGAATCTATAGGATGATCCTTTGTCCACTTGTTGTCATGTTCACGAATCCGTGGATTGGAGTAAACTGTAGAAGGAGCTTCCTCTGAGGTGGACGACCCGGCATGATTAGGGTCGGGAATTGATACACCAAAGAATGGAAGTTCACGCATTTGAGCGAATTCCAAATCGTGATCATCATCATCCTCTTCATCATCAATAGGAATGACATGGGTAGTTGATTCGGGTGTTGGTTGAGAATTACTTGTTGATGGTATATCTTGACCAATTATAGGTGCAGACGTAACTGATTGTGCAACGGTTGCTGGAGCGACAACTTCGGTTACCGGAGCTATTACCTCAGGTTCTGGAGCAACAATAGTTGGAGGAATAAAGAATTCATCAAAGAACGGTTGAAACAACGTATCCCATTCAGTCCTAGAAGGTGGTGTAAATGATGATGAAGTAGGGTTGTTTGGGACAAGACCAGAACTAATATGACTGGGTCCCATTTCATGAAGGACGGGTTCAGAGCTGCTTTGCTCAGAAGCCATTGCTGTCAGCTCATCAAAATCAACATTCATAGTTTCAAGGATTTTGCGAGAGTTACGGTTGTAGATTCGATATGCCTTCTTTGCGGGTGCATAACCAATGAAAATACCAATATCAGCCTTTGGTTGAAGTTTTCCCAAATTGTCACCATCATTATTTGGATAGCAAAGAGAACCAAATACATGAAGATATGATAAATCTGGTACTTTTCCATGGAGAAGCTCATAAGGTGTTTTACCATGGCGTTTACGAATTAGTGACCGGTTTTGGGTGTACACTGCTGTAGATACTGCTTCTGCCCATAAAAACAATGGAGCCTTTGCGTAAATTAACATCGTTCGAGCAGCTTCCATAAGTGTGCGATTTCGCCTTTCAACGACACCGTTTTGTTGTGGAGTGCGAGCAACGGATGTTTCATGAGATATGCCAACTTCTTCATAATAATCACGCAAGATTTGATTCACAAATTCGGTTCCATTATGTGTACGAATGCGTCGGACAGTAGTGTTGAGACGCACTTGAATCATCTTGAGAAATCTGATGATAAATTTAGGTGCCTTATTTTTTGCTTTAAGAAATTTCACCCATGTAAACCGAGAGTAATCATCGACAATGACGAGGATGTACTTTTTGCCACTAAGACTTTCAATACGCATTGGCCCACAAAGATCCATATGCAACAGATAAAGTTTCTCTTGGTTGGTGTCTTCCGTCTTGGGTTTGTAAGATTTCTTAGTGCTTTTCCCCATTGTACACGCGGAACACAAATGATCCTTGTGAAATGATAGTTTAGGAAGACCACGAACAAGTTCGTTTTTCGCCAAGTGATTATTAGCGTCAAAGTTAAGATGAGATAACCGTCGATGCCATAACCATGACTTAGTCTTTGATGCTTTGGAGAGAAGACATACGGGAGAAGCGGCCATCATGTCTTGTAGAGACAAAGTATACAAATTATTCCCTCGAGTACCTTTCAATAAATCAACCCCTTCCAAATTACGAATGAAGCAGGTATGCTCTCGAAAAGCAACTTCTAGGTTTGCATCACAAAATTGTCCCACAGAAAATAAGTTGTGACCAAGACCTTCCACGTAATACACTCTTGAAATTATAACATTCCCAATATGATATTCACCATAACCCATTATCTTTGCAATATGATCATTACCAAATCGAACCATACCAAGAAACTTGCTGACGAAATTTCTGAGCTGAGAGCGATCTCCGGTCATATGCGTGGAGCAACCAGAGTCCAAATACCAGAGAACAATTGGACCACCTGTTTTCAACAACAACAGTAGACAATGCATTGGAAACTATTGGTTCCGGAGTGTTAGCAGATACAGATATAGAATTATCAGAATTGCTAACATTTTTGAGACCCTTAGATTTCCTGCGTTTTCTAATGATAGTTTTAGCACTAACAGGTTTTACTGTTCCAACTTTCTTAGGTTTTGGATTATTCGCGGGCACTACAGTAAGAGTAGACCTATTTAAAGGGCACTTTGTTCCTACAGTAGTGTTGGTGTTCCTAGTTAAAGGACACGCTTGTGTTTTGGTAGCCTTGGTACTCCTAGTTAAAGGGCACGCTTTCTTCGCTTTAGTGAGAGTGATCCTAGTTAAAGGGCACGTATTTCCTACTATAGTGAAAGTTCTACCAGTGGGGCGCCACATCCAGCCGACTTGGGTTAACACTTTCCCAGTCGGTTTCCATTCTAATCCATTTTTCCGGGCATACATCTCATTCACATGGTTAATAAGGCAAGAATCATGACGACTAGAAAACATACATTCATTGCAATTCCAACATTTTAAATTAGAATTCACAGTAGGCTTAGAACGCTGCACAACCGCAGAGCCTTTAGGTTTAGCTACATGATTCTTTTTATTCAAAACAGAAATAACATTCATAGGATGGGCTTCTACTTTCTTCTTCACTTGACTACTAGATGGGGGCAAGATCCTATCATTCTTCTTGTTTCTCTTAAGCTTAGATCTTTGAGCCTTAGTAGTGGTGCTTACTCCTGTAGAAGGCAACACGGGAATATTAGAAGCTTGTTTTGATTCCGCCTTATCTTTAGTGACCAAAGTTTGAGATGGTTTAGTCCTAGGGCCCTTGTTAAGTGGTGTGATGGCAATTAGGTTCCTTTTGATTGCACTAGAGGACGATGCTGAGATAGTGGCTGTATTATCCACAACATTCTTACCTTTTAGAGTACGAAGTGTTTCCTTTAACTCAGCCAAGACCAGATTTTTATCACAAATTTGTTCCCTCAAATCAGATATTTCCACCGACTTTCTTTTCAATTGTTCAATCAATGATTGATTCTGTGCAGTGGTATGAGCACATGCTGGCTGTACTGAATCGAAAAGTCGTGTGTTTTTCTGTTTTAAGTTATCAACTTTGGACAACATCTTGGAAACTCGATTATCTAGATCAAGTTTAAAATTCTCAGCGGCCTCAAGTACGTTCACACAGTGAAGCTCCTTAGATTTCTCTATGTCTATCGGCAAAGAGTTAGCAACTTTGTCACTTGGCTGACGCTGTTTTGATTGTAAATTCAATCGAAAATTCTTTTCAAAATTTGCATCATCGATATTAACACCTTCGAATGACGTTTCAAAGATTTCTTGAATAAATTGTTGCATGCATTCAAGCGAAATACAATATGTTTGAATCTCATCAAAATGTTTTGAAAGCGAAGAATATGAATCTTGAAGCTTTAAAAATTCAGCGTCAGATTCGTGACAAGTACTATCTACCATATTATCCACAGATTCAACATTATGCACAATAGAATCATTATCAACACTGTTATTCACACAGACGGAAACTAGATCATGAGACATCACTTGATTCAGAAGCAGATCATTATGGCGTGAAACCCGTTCTATTTCAAGTAAACTGTTTTCATAAGCATCTTCCATTTCATTGAAAACGCGTCTAACTTCTTCTATTTCCAAAAACAAATCTTGATCAATATTACGAAGACAAGCTTTAACATTGTTTACAAACGGAACAATTTCATCTCGAAACGCAACTCTAGTGTGCTCAAAGTTCCATTCACCTTCCGTTATGGCCGTGGCCGTCGTACGTTCCAAAATGACCTTGTCAAAATCGGCTAAGTGTTGGTGAACCGTATTTAAGTTAACGGACGCCTTACTTACCGGTGGAATTAACTTCGTTAAATCCTTTTTGACGAGTGTAGGAGACGTACTAGGAAGGTTTTTATTTGACAAACTTTGGGGCACAAGAACTGTTAATTCTGCTAATTTCTTTTGTAAGCGAATGCGTGTCTTTTTCGAAAATTGATCTTTGTTATGTTGATCATAATCAATTGTATGGAATTTTGAAAGCATTTTAGAATGAGTTTCATCCCCAAGTGATTGTGTCTCCTCAGTACTACGAACAAAAAGTGCTTCTTTCGATTTTCCAATTATGGTCATATCATAAAGACCGGGAATATATTCCTGGGCTTGTTTTGCATAACCGAGATTAGGTGGTAAATCTTGAAGACGTTTAAGTTTGAGTTCTTTAAATGATTTAGTTAAAAGATGAACCTTTTCTGTGGAAGAGTATTGTTTTAAAAGCTGTTGTTCTTTGAATTTAAGAAGTTTGGTAGCATTAATTTCTGATTCAACCTTTTTAGACTCGAGAGTTTCGAAATCCATTTTAAGTTTCTGAAAATCATTGACAACCGACTCTTTTTCTTTTAATTCATTGGAAAGATTAGCTTTTAATGATTCTATTTCTTTCAAGTGTTCAATCTTTTCAAAACAAAATTGGTCAAATTCAGAACATGTTATTTTCTCTTCTTGAGGGACCATTTCAAAAGTTTTGACCTTTTCTTTATGCAACGCAAGCTCGGCAGTTAGGGTGGAATTCTTATCTACGGATTGTCTGAGGGCCATATGCATTTGATCAATTATATGTTTAGGCACCATGACCAAATCATGTTGAGCATAAGATGCCATACCCGTCGTAGCATTTGGTTGAGGTTCACTCAAATGTGTACGATTGGGTACCACATCATTTGAGTTACTAGTTTCCGAATGCTGTTCGAGGTTGTCATATTCATGCCCAACTTGATGTTGGTTATCATCAATATTATTAGATGTGGTTGGTACCTTACTGATGACATCAGAACCGTAGTGAGAAAGATTAGCAACGAGAGCAGCTTGGGTAGAGTGAATGTCATCACAATCCGAATCGTATGCATCAAGATCGTCTGCTTGATAAGCTGCATTAGAAGTAGAAACGACTGCAATGCCTTCAGTATCTTCTGCCCCTGGGTCTGCAAGAAATTCCAACTCCTCTGAATCCAAAATCTTCCCCTTAGACTGAGCATCAACCAAATACATCTTCTCACGAAACCATGCATCATCCCTCCTCCTTTTTGGCTGAGTGCATTCCCTAGCCATATGACCTTGTCCTCGGCAATTGTAGCAAGTCACAACCTTTTTAGGACCACTAGAACTTCCATTTCCATTAGCTTGAGAATTCACAGCTTGATTGTTCCCAGTCCTTGTAGGAGGTCCATATGATTTTTGCCTTCCCTGAATAGGTTGCACCGTCACTTGACCATCTTGAACAGTGGCTTGTTGTCGAGGATTTGATGAAGTGCGGAGCTGATTGTTTGTTGGTGGAAATCCTCTAGTTGCAACAAGTTTTGACAAGTAGGCTGTGAGATGGTTTAGAACATCAGCTGGCGTATCATTTGGAGTAAATACCGGTGCTTGGATTGGTGGAAGTTCATTAGAGTAGAAAGCTTGTGCTGGTTGTGCTTCAATTGGAAAATATCCTTGCTGAGGGGTATAGCCCATTGGAGAAGTGTTGGCTTGTGATGGTGATGTCTGATATTGTGGTTGCTGTGGAAAAGATTGTTGATGAACACTTTGTTGATATTCTTGCTGTGGCATCATTGGTGGTTGATAAGATGGTTGCTGATAGATGTGTGGTGGTGGCTGCTACAAGTATGATGGTTGTTGATAAGTATAAGCCATGTTTTGTTGAGAAGCATACATGGCAAGTGGATCATGAACTTGAGGTGTAGACAACCGAGCCTCGATCACATGGCATTCGTGTTGTTGAAGAAAAGCTTGAAGTTGATCCACATTGGTGTTATGCAAGTCCTTAGCCAATTTAACATCCGTCACGTATTTTTTCCATTCTGAAGGAAGAGTGTTCAAATACTTGGTGTTCAATTGAAAGGTAGGAATTGTCATGCCATAGATATTGAGCTCATTCAACAATAGGGTAAATCTCAGATAGTAATCATTAAGAGTCTCCCCTGGCACATAGGCAAACTTATCAAAAGTATCATAAAGCTTACACTCTCGTTCTTGTTTAGTTAACGAGGTGCCTTGCATGAGAACACGAATTCTATCCCATAACTCTTTGGCAACTTTATGTTTGCTGACGAGTTTGTAGACATCTGGAGGAAGGGCTTGGAGAATGATGTTTGTAGCATACTTATCACATTTGTCTTGAATCTTCATATCTCCAGTCAATTCACCCGTTGTGCGAGGACGAGTAGTTGTACCTTCCGTCACTGTACCATAATCTAATGGTCCATTGAGCACCGATGCCCAAATGAGATGTCCATTCTCCTTGTTCAACATATAAAGTTCTATTCGGGAAGCCCATTCCTCATACATAGTCTTCACCAACATTGGTGGACGATTATCCGTACCCGAGAGGATGGACTTATCCGTAAGAGATGTGTACTCCATTTCAATAAGTTAAGAATTACAAACTTTGATCGATCAATGAAAGAAAGTAAATGTGTTTGTTGTTGTGAGTTGAAGTCGAGAAACAATGTTAAAATCCCCTAAAATATGTTCTCAATAAACCAAAAATTCCAAGTCAAAATTACACATTTAAGGAATAATTTTGTTATCGGAATGTTGATCGGAATAGTGATCGGAATATCAGTCGGAATAGTGATCGGAATATCAGTCGGAATCTCCCAAATCGGAATACCTTGATCGGAATGTACCCTAATCGGAATAACCTTGATCGGAAAGTACCTAATCTGAATACCAAATCTGAATACCATTCGGAATGCCGTGATCGGAATACCCAATCTGAATACCAATCAGAATGTACCTAATCCGAATACCAATCGGAATGCCGTGATCGGAATACCCAATCTGAATACCAATCGGAATGTACCTAATCTGAATACCAAATCTGAATACCAATCGGAATGCCGTGATCGGAATACCCAATCTGAACACCAATCGGAATACCTAAACCCTATTCTGATTACACTGATCGGAATGTACTATAAACCCCTTTCCGATGACCAGATCGGAATATTTCCCACTTTTCTCGGACAAAACTCAACCAATTCGTGATTTTAAGTCAAAAAATGATCAAAACACCCGAAAATTTTGTGTTTTTAGCCAAAGTAACTATACCAAATCCCTACCACAACTATGTAGAAGATTTGTATCAAGAAAAAACCATCAAAAACACAAAAAAAAAATTTGGACGTGTGAAAATGGATCAAAAATGGCGTATGAATCAAGAACACAAACACATGAACAATACAATCATCCCATGGCTCTTGATACCATTTGTAGGATTGTAAATCTTGCTTATGTTTTTAGAGAGAGAAAGAGATAGAGAGATGGTGGATTTCACATAAAGCTAGAGAGAGAAAGTAAGAAGAACTATGTGAAAATTATGAAACCACACACCCTCTCCATCAAAGGAGAGGGTTTATATACCCAAGCCTTGTAATGGGCTTGGGCTTACACGTTTGGGCCTGCCTACACATGTTGTAGACTAGGCTTGGACTTGTTTGATAAATAAAGAAGGTTAACTAAACTACGAGCTATTACATGGACTATCGTTGGAGTGACCGATCCTTCTTAATACGTAAAACGTATTTCCAACAGACGGGTCCGACCGCCTAAGTTTTATTTGACAAAAACGTTAATCTTTCGGTACTAGCCGAAAAGACGTAAAATTTAGGTATATAGTTTTATAACTTTGGAAAAACATTTATATTTACAATTTATATAACATATCCCATTTTAATATCAATATTTATATAACTATTTTATTATAATTATTATCAACTAGTGGGTTTATATATATATATATATTTTATATAAATTTTGAGTGCTTATATAATATATTATTTATACAAAATCAGTCCTAAAAATCTAGTTTACTAAAATGGTCATATCTAGAGTTCTACATGGAGATATAACCCCAAATTTTTATCACAGAAACTACATGATATGTTATCCATTTTATTCCTTTATAGCTACTGATGAATCAACCTCTAAGTATTTTATAAAATTCGTCCAAAACAGTGTAGTCAGATTTGCACTCTAAACTTGTTTTGATCATATCTCACTCATTATAATGATTTCATTGTATGACCAACTCTCACATGTGTACAAGACTCATAGCTTACTGTATATTAATTTATCCAAGCCATTTTATCAGTTTATCATAAGATTCTTTAATGTTTTATACAGCCTCCTAATTTAGCCATGATTTTAACATCCTTTAATGTAGCTTTTAATCTTTTTAATTAAATCTATCAACACCAAATCCCCACATAATATTTTTAATCATTATTCATCATCATATACATATACATAAGTAAAAGAAAATACAAGATTACATAATCAAAATAACAAGAAGGATAGGAAAAATGATCCTTATACCACCATAGTGATGAAAAGATGAGGTTGATGAACAAGGCTTGGATTTTGATGGCAAAACTTGTGATATACCAATATCAACTTCAAGATCACCTATCTTCATGAACATCTTGTGGAAAATCAGCCCCAAGACACCAAGGAAACTTCTTTTTGGATGTTATAATCACCACCATTCAATAGAGCTTCAAGAGGGCATCATCATATATGTGAATAACACATAATATTGTGGTTAAATTGATCTAATGAGGGTGTTTTGTGATGATATAGGACGGAGCAAGGAGAGAGTTAGAGAGAGAGATTGTGAGTTTGCATGTTGAGGGAAATGTGTGTGAGAAGCTAAAGGTTTTTAGCTAATGGTTTATGCAAGAATGGGACAAGTGTAATAATATTTGTAAGGAGTTGACACATCTTTGGTGTATTGGCTAAGCCTTGGCCGCCCATAGTGGGGGTGAGGCAAGTGTAAACTTGTCTCATCTTCACTAATTTACGGGTACTCCTCGATTCTAGTTTCCTCGATTTGCGTGCCCTCGGGTCGTTTTACGAAAAATGTTTTTATAAATTATGAATCAACGGCACAAAACGAATCTAATAAAAATTGTCTCATCATAAACGGAGTTCGAAAACGTAAATACGTAATCCTAAGGTTTCCGGTTTAGTCGTAAAGGACGTTAAATTATAATCGTAAGTCCTAATCTCTTCTCGTAAATTTGTGAGTTTATGAACCAACACAAATTTAAAATCTCAAAATAATATTCACGGATAAATTTATTTTCTGAAATGTCGGACTGTCACCAAAACGGTGTATGTAAACGTAAGCACGTAACGTAGAATCCTCCGGTTTATACGTTGTCGATGCTACTTCAATACGTAAATCCAAATTTCTTCCCAAAAATAAGTGAGTTCATAATATAACATTAAAATAATGTTTTTAAATAATAATTGAGAATAAAATATCAACCATAAATTGACGGATTGTCACATTGTATGTGACAAACTCAGAGCCATTATCATAATTTATGTGACTACATGTCTTAAAAGGTCACACAAACATACCCTTCATGTGACTATTTGATGAATATAGTCACACAAAATACAATTTGCTTGACTTGACAAAGCATACAGTCACACTTATTTCTACTATTGGTAACTCTTTGGTTAATTGTATGTGACAAACTCAGTACCATTAGCAAGATTTGTTTGACTACATGTCACAAAAGGTAACACAAACATACAATTCATGTGACTATTGGATGCATATAGTCATACACAATACAATTGGCTTGACTTGACAAAGCATGTAGTCACACTTATTACTACTATTGGTAACTCTTTGGTTAATTGTATGTGACAAACTCAGAGCCATTAGCCTAATTTGTGTGACTACATGTCATAAAAGGTCCCACAAACATACCCTTCATGTGACTATTTGATGCATTTAGTCACACAAAATACACTAATCACATAGTAAATATCACACATATTGTATATTCATGTGACAAACTTATAAACAATAGTCACTCTTAAACAAAACTCGTGTAACTGTAGAGTGTTTACCGTCACACATATTCACTAAAACACCAAATATTATACCTAGTTCGTCACACATTTTCGAGTATTGGTCACATTTTTTTGCTGGTTATCGTCACAAAGATCAGATCGTGACCGTAGGGTACATACGGTCGCGGGACCTTTGGTCACAAAGACAAAAAAACCGCGTGTGATTGTATGCCTACGGTCACTCTTTTTTAGTGTGACGGATACCATTTTTTGTACTAGTTCTAGAAATATATGATTATCTTGAGCATTGGTCCCCCTTGAGCCTTGAAAGATCGTGGAGATGACATCGAAGTGTATGAAATGAGACTTTGCAGCTTTTTCTTCTGGCGTCTACCAAATGTTGCATATGACGTAATTTTCTCTCTTGGGACGTCGAATTCAACGGTTCCATTGAAGTTCGATGTGAGAAATGAAGGTAATGATTACTTGTCAATCGAGCAATGAAAGTAAGTAAGTGTGTCTGTTGTTGAAAGAACAATACGTGATTTTACAATTCGTGGAGAAACCGAGAAATTAAATTCGCGGGATTTTACAAACCAACGAAAAACCGTAAAAATTCTTAAATCCTTGCTTGATGATGATATTTAGTGAGAAAAATTCTTCGAAGATAGCCTTGATGAAAACTAAATCGAACCAAAATGAATTTCTGAAATTTCAAAAATTTTCTAAGTGTTCTTATCCCGGTACTTAGAAATATGCTACTATCCCGGTATTTGAAAAACTTCACTATCTCGGTAATTTCTCAAATACACTAACTCTGTAGTTTATGTAGAACACTATCCCGGTACTACTTGAAAGTCACCAACCCGGTTCCTATTCTCGGTAGTCCCAATCTGGTACCTAATCTTTGTAGTCCAAACCCGGTACCTAATCTCGGTAGTTCAACCCGGTAGTCCTAATATCGGTATACTAATATGGTAGTGTTATTCCGGTAGTTTTTCCAAAATCCGAGAAAACCCTTAAAACTTCATTCTTCAAAAAGGCAAGCTTTTTGATGATTTCCAACGAAAATACTTGTACTTCCAAGTATTATAGCATCTATGGAACCATAAAAATGCAAACTTTCTCAAAATTTTCACAGAAAAATTTAAATCAAGATTTGTTCTTTTTCTAAACCATTTTCACCAAAAATCAATCCAAACAAGATTTTTTTTGTGATTTTAGCCAAAAGATTTAAACAAAAACAATAATAAAAGGTAGTAAAGGGTTTTGATAAATATTTGAACCATAAAAAAACACAAAAAAATTTGGACGACGCCTATATATGTATATATATATCGCACAAAAACACTACAAACACACAAACAACAACTTTCATCCCATGTCTCTTGATACCAAATGTTAGTTTTATGTAATCCTTGGATTATCTAATGATAGAAAGTATTAGAAAGAGAGAGATAGAGATGAAGAACTAGAGATACAAAGAAGAGAGAGCAAAGAGAGAAAAAGGAGAATATTATATTAGAATAAGAAATGTGTGAACCAATCCCTCCTAACATGCTAGGAGGAGGTTTATATAGCTCACCCTACATGCGGGCTTTGATGGGTTATATTGTAAAACTATTAGACTACGAGCTTATACTACGTATATATTGTTGGAGTGACCGATCATTCCTAAATACATAAAAATGTATTCTCAACAATCTCCTCTTAAGGGAGTTCACTCCAAAGTAAAAGGGGATTAAGTCATTAAATCATGTATGCTAATGTTAGTTCTATGTAATCCTTGGATTATCTAATGATAGAAAGTATTAGAAAGAGGCAGATAGAGATAAAGAACTAGAGAGAGAGAAAGAAGAGAAAGAAAGGAGAGAAAAGGAGCATATTAGATAAATATAAGAAATGCGTGAACCAACCCCTCCTAGCATCCTAGGAGGGGGTTTATATAGCTCACCTTACATGTGGGCTTTGATGGGTTATATTGTAAAACTATTAGACTACAAGCCCATACTACGTATATATTGTTGGAGGTCCTTCCTAAATACGTAAAAATGTATTTCCAACAGTACATGTTATGATCCATGTTTTAAATTTTTAACATGCTTAGGAATGATATTGAATCTATAAATCACTAATTAGATTGGTGTATGCATGCTTTAGATTGATTTTATAAGATTATTTAAGGGCTGAATTTGAGAGACCTGAACAGAAAATATTTTTTATATAGTAATCTTTATAGAAGCAACCTCTAATTCCCTAGAGGACACTAAAAACACGATTCGGCACAACGTTTTAGTTTTAGCTAAAAGTTGGGAAATTTGTAAAACCTGTAAATTCAGGTTTTGACTAAGTCATCATTGTATACGTCACCTTATGATATCTGAATCAATAGTGCCACCTTTGCGTGAGATCTCTTGAGCAATCATATGCATCATACACAACATACATTATTTTAATCACCCAAAACATGAGGACATTTAAATCTCATAGCATGCATCATGATTCTCATCACTTAAGCACTAGAACAGTCACACTTGGATGACATCATTTGATAAACTTGAAGGACTCTAACCAGTCACTCCTTTCTGAACATTTAAGTCACTTGAACATACACTCATAAGCATTCATCCCATTTGTTCATACATTCAAACTCATGATCACAATTAATACACAATTATTTAAGCATAAATTCTAAAGCTTCAAATATATTAGTGAATATATATTTTTCTCTACACTATAATTGACTTTACGCTACGACACCAACTATTTTATACTTAAACATTTCCTTTGACCATTTTTACCTTTTTAAACTAAATGAACATACTTTTGATGTAATAAAATCTTTTCTCATATAAAAATGATCATACTTTCACCAAGGGTCCCAAACTTAACCAAAACTAACCTAGACTTATACATTTTCACCCAATATAACACCTATACTCCTAGTGACATTACCTAGACACAAAATTAAACATAAAAACCCCATAGACTAAATACTAGCCGAAAATATATACCTACACACAACATTTAAATACCAAAAACCATTACCATTCCAACCTTGACTTTTTAGACTTGTACAATTACTTCATTTAAGTCTTATACTATACTAGACACATTCTTTCTTTTCCTTGGCTAGCAAAACCACTGGTATTAACTTAAACAATGTGTCTATATACAACATTGAGCAATTAAGGCATGTACTAACACTACTATGCATATACCACAAGTCTAAGACACCTAGCACACCCCTTACACCCTTAGACGTGTGTTAGAGCTCCTCCACACAACCTTGCACTTGTACAAACATGCTAATTATGTGAGACACGATGCAAGCCTTACATGTCCCTTTTGGGAGCAAAACATGCGACGGTAAAAGGAAAGGAAGGGTCAAGTGTACATATTGTGTCATTAAAACATGTACTAACATAGTACACTACCAAAAATCCCCATATCTAGCATTCCTCTCACTTGGACATGTATAACCTCAATCCACAACACAAGTGTATAAACCAAGATATTTAGCAAGCCTCAATCACTCCTCTCTTACCCCATTCGGTTATCACACTCAAAAAAAACGCCTAGATATCCCAAGCATTTACTTCTACTTGTTCTTAGTCCTCTCAAGCATTTAGAGCTCATTATCCAAGATACTTGGCATTTAAGACGAATCCAAGACCCCTTCAAGAAGAAACCGTCGCCTAGAATCATCACACCTTTGTCACCATCCCATTTTCCTTGAAAACAAGTAAGTGTAAACCTCCTTTAAGCTTTTCTTACTTATTTCATGTTTCATGCATATACATGTTATGGAAATGGAGTTTAAGACGCATGCACACGTAAAAGTCTCATGAACAAACCCTAAAATGACATACAAGCCCACGGCTTATATGAAGTTTATGGGTGTTCTTTCCCTAAGACTTTGAATACGTGTACATTTAAGCTCATGTAACCTAATTAAGCCCTAGTTTAATCACGTGCCACAAGAATTTATGAGAAAGTAATATAAGCCAAAACATTGAAGCTAGTATATGCCCATAGTTCATATAAGCTTACTTGTATTTTAAGTTGGATGTTTAAGCTCATAAAATAAATATAAGCCGAGACATGTGAGTTGGTATAAGCCATGTTAAAGGACTCCTAAAACTTAATATAAGCCGAGAACCATAACTATATAAGCCACGTCATATAAGCCCTAGAAAAATATGTAAGCCGAAACTTCAAATCCTAAATAAGCTAAACATGTAGACCATAAAAAGCTATATAAGTTGAACCTTAGGAATAATTAAGCTAGCTTATATAAGCCCTCGAAATGTAAAATAAGCCAAGATTTGTATAAGCCCCTCACATAAGCTAAATAAGCCGGTTACAAATAAGCCCATCATATTAACATAAGCTCAATAAGGAAAATAAGGTTAAAAGCCCACTTGGTATTTCACTAGAAAAATTACATAAGCCCAAGAGGCCCATAGCAAATAAGCCGAGACCCATAATGGGCTAGTCAAGCCCATTTACTAAACCTTGGTGACTTTTTAGGCCACATTTGACAAATGGTGAAAGTTGGGTCCCATTTCATAAAGTTATAAAACTTGTATATTCATTTCGAGACTTATTAAAGTACAAGGGTCAAATGTGTCGATTTGCAAACTATAGGGTGCGTTTATTAGCAAACTGTGAACCAAAGGAAACCACAAGGGCCATTGTTGCTAATTTTGAAACTTAAAATGAGCCCTAGCTACCTTATTAATATTCTGAGACCCTAAGGGGCCATTTCTGCCATTTGGGCAAAGTTTTACAAGCCCTAATCCCTTTTAATTAATATTTGAAACTTAAAGGGCTATTCCTGCCACTTTTGAAACTTAACTCAAACCCTAGAAAACCCTATATAATATTTCCAAAACTTAGAGGACTAATTGTGTCATTTGGCAAACATGAAGCAAACCCTAACCCTTATTATATTATTTCTGTGACATATGAGGGGGGTGTTTTGTCATTTCCCTATAGTTTTACAAGCCCTAGGGGCGTTTTTATAAATAAAACTAACTAACAAGGACTAACGGCGTAATATACTTAACGAACAAAATCCTAAAGGCCATTTTTGTAATTTGTCACACTTACAAGGGTTTACTAGTAATTTCAATTTAATTAAAAGTATTAATAAAATATTTTATTAAATTTAGTTATTGGAATAATCAAATAAATCACTAAGTTTATTTACGAGATGTTATAAACTGACGAAACCCATTAATTATATGGCTGTGACTTAAGAAAATAATATAATATTGCCTTACAATTTATTTAATTAAAATCCATTTATTTTAATTTATTCCCGTTTACTAAGTCGACATATATATTTTTAGACACTAAAAATATACGTTTATCACAATCCTTTATAAGTATAAACATTTAGACCACTGTTATAGTATATTAATTTGTGATCATGCATTATTTAAAAATCATACATCCATCATGCATTGTTAAATTATGCATTGTCTAAGGCACTTAAAAATTACTTAGGTAATTACTCCGGTTCGTGATCATATTGTGCCCGTTTATTTAGTGACATCATCTTCACCACATCATCATCACTAAGGTGAGTTCATGGCCCCATCTTTACTGTTTTATAACTGGGGGAGAAAACATACAAAAACTATATTTATATAATATGCAAAACATGCACTGACAACAACAACAACAGCTTATTGCCTATTGTTTGCCCCATACCCGTGGACTGTAATAGTTAATAGTGTAGCGTGAAATGTGTGAATAGATCTATTTGGGTGTTGACAAAACCCGGCCTGCTTGACTTGCTATCACGAAACGCTTAGGCCAAGCAACAGGTTTACATCATTGTCGGACTGAGGGAACAACATCGGGATAGATCATAATGGGCGTCAACTTATTTTGTCTAGCTTCTATTACAGGGCAATAGGAACTACTATAGTATGTAGCTTTGTGCTCTACTATCCTTGTGATGTTTTGGCATATTATTAACTTATTAAACTAAACCTGTGAATTCACCAATTTCGTGTTGACCCCCACATTTTACTTTATATGTTTTCTCAGGAAAATAAAGCAGGTTCATGCATTGGATTCCAGCATTATAGGAGCATCATGTCTACCATTGGGCTGGGTTATTTACTTCAGTTTTTACTAATAAATGTGGTTTACAAACAAGATACTAAGTGTGTACAACTGATTCATGTAATTTCTATTAAATGATTTTTATGATCATTGCTCTATATACTATGTGCTATCGATCCACCCAAGTAACACCCCAATTACTATTCCGCTGCATTTGACAAACTTGGGGGTGTTACAGAAATGGTATCAGAGCGCATAGTTATAGAGAACCAGATTAATAATAAATTTTTTAAATATAATGAAAATTTTAAACTGGACTATAACTGAATTTTTAAAAATCAATAGAATAAAAAGAAAATTGATTTTTGGGGAACCCTTATAAGTTATGCATATAGTACATAGAGCATACACATTATGTGAATTAGTTTCACACTGATTTATAACTTTTGAGTTAATAAATCACCTAAGTATCTACTTATACTTTTAACGGTCATAGTTAAAAGACATAAACCGCATCGCATTGCATTTTAAAAACTTTTTGAATTGCGTAAGCTAAAAACTTACTCAACTTTAAAATGATATTTTCAGATATCATGGCACCGCCTACTATCGTGACTACCTTTGAGGAGCTCATGGCTCCTACCATTACTCTAGTATCGTCGACGTCAGTATTTGTTGGACCCGCATCTGACACGGAGTCCAGAGATGACCAGCCAGACGGGGTCATCATACTTACAGATTCACCTACTCTATCACCACCTATTGTATCCCCTACTTCACCGTTGCTAGTAGTACCTGCATCTCCTCCTAGGGAGATGGATCAGGTTGTACCATCCTTACCACCATTGCCACCACCTTCTGCACACCATCCTTACCCCACCAGCACTCTGCCACCTCGCAAGAGGAGGCGTGATTTCATTCCTAACTCGACATTCGAGGTAGGAGAGGGATCTGGAGCTGGACAACCCAGTCTTGGCACCCTACAGGCACAGGTCGACGCACTTGTGGCCCGCCAGGCGCAGGACACCGTTCTCATTCATGCCCTATTGCAGGTGGACCAGCAGGGTCACGCCTTACTTCAGGAGAGGTATAGATCTCTTTACTGGGTTATGGCTAGTGAGTCACACACCACGCAGAGTTCTCTGGGTATGACCCAGGGAACTGTGCATTGGTTACTGGATGAGTTTACTTACCTCCGTTGCCGGTTAGCTACATTCGAGGGTCACTCATACGAGACTCAGGCTGCTATCCTCACCCAGGAAGAGACATTTCGGAAATTCACAGACCTAGCAGACCTCCACCATCAGGGACTCACTACCGAGACAGACCATCTACGGAGAGCCGATGCAGCACATCAGCACCAGTTGCTAGAGACTATGATATTCTCTAGTGAGACTAGGAGGGCGATGATCCGTATGCAGGATGATCATGCACCTACGCCACCAGCCACCACCTGCACCCGCAGACAGCCATACTAGTATAGGATAGATTTCATTGTACATCATGACAAGCATTGAGTTGCATCTCAGCTCGCATGATTTAGACCTTTTGTACTTGTATTTCCATTTCAGTTGTATCCGTATCGTAGCACCTAACCTTAGTAGGTAGGTTATCTTTGTAGTATTACAAACATTTGTACCACTATCTCAAACAGGATGGTTATATCTCTGTCTTAGATCGGTTGTATTGTATTATATTGATGTTCACTAGTACTGATATATCATCCTTTACTTGTTTGTTTGAATTTATATTATTATGAAATCTTGACAGGTTATCTAATTTGTTGTGAATTCTATGCATTTCCATTTTATGCAACTTAATATTATGATTCTGCTAACCAACTGATAAATCTCATCTTTGTGTATGATAGAACGATGGCACAAAGAGTCACTCGACAGAACACTAACGCTGCTCCTTCAACGATCGTTTCAGAAGCACAACTCCGAGTGCTTATCGGTCAAGGCATTGCTGATGCCCTAGCCGCCAGGGAAACACACCCCAGTGGGAACCAGGCCGACAGTCAAAACTCGAATGCTAGAGATCGAGTTGCTAGAGGATGTACCTATCCTGACTTCCTGAAATACAAGCCCAGTTACTTTAAGGGCAAGGAAGTGGTAATAGGACTCATGCAGTGGTTCGAAAGGACCAAGACATTATTCCGCATTAGTGATTGCACAGGGGAGAACAAGGTGAATTTTGCCACCTGTACTCTCTTGGAACATGCTCTCACCTGGTGGAACTTCCTAGTTGCTACTCTTGGACATGGCGAAGCCTATGGGATGACCTGGAATACACTTAAGGAAAGACTTACCACGAAATACTATCCTCGGGGTGAAATCAAGAAGTTAGAGATTGACTTGTGGAACCTCAAATGCTTGAACCACGACATCACGACTTACAACCAAAGATTTCAGGAGCTAACTTTGATGTGTACTCGGATGTTCCCTGACGTGAAGGACAAGATAGAGAAGTATGTCAGTGGACTTTCGGATTCTGTGCACGACAGTGTACTTGCATCCCGACCCACTACAGTCTAGGGTGCCATAGAGTTTGCCACAGAGCTGATGAAAAAACGGGGACGTGATCATGTGATTAGGTAGACCGAGTACAAGAGAAAGATAGAGGAGAACTACCGTTGTTACAATCAGGCCTAACCACCAAAGAAGCAAAACTTGGGCCAGATCTGTAGTGTTGTTTCCTCAGCACCACCACCATATGCAGGCAACAAGCCAAAGTGCACCAAGTGCTATTTCCATCATTTCTCTACTGTTGAATGTCGAAGGCCCGGACAGGGCAACTCTTATGTTCCAGCCATCAGGAACAACTCCAGCACCAACTACAAGCCCCACAATGGAAACAGTCAGAACTTTCGTGGAAATGGACAACAGGGAAACCGCCAGCACACTGGCGACGGTAACACAACCCGCAGGGAAATTCGTTGCTATCGTTGTGGAGAGATCGGACACATCAGCCCTGATTGCCCAAAGCGAGCAGTTAGGAACGAGAGTATCATCTAGAGTCTATGTGATAGGAGAAGCCAAGACCCACCCATACTCCAATGTGGTTACTGGTACGTTTCTTCTAAACAATCGCTATGCAAATATATTGTTTGATACGGGAGCAGATAGGAGTTTTATATCCACAGAATATAGTAGCTTACTAGACATCACACCTACACCGTTAGACGACTGTTACAGAGTCGAGTTAGCAGACGGTAAGATCATTGAAACTAACACTATTTTAAGAGGTTGTACCTTGAACCTTTTAAATCATCCATTTGATATCCAGTTAATACCTGTAATTTTGGGTAGTTTCGACATCATTATTGGTATGGACTGGTTAGCTAAGTACCACGCGACCATTGTGTGCGACCAAAAGCTAATCCGTATACCATGGGGAAAAGAAAACCTAATCGTTCGAGGAGAAGGAAACTCAGATAGAACTGACACCAGGCTGAGTGTTATCTCCTGCACTAAAGTCCAGAAATACATACTAAAAGGATGCCCTATCTTTTTAGCACATATTTCAAAAATCGACAGGGAAGAAGAACCAGAGAAGAAACAAATCAAGGACGTGCCAATTGTCCGTGATTGTCCCGAAGTTTTTCCAGAAGACTTACCTGGTTTGCCTCCGGCTCGTCAAGTGGAATTCCAAATCGACTTGATACCAGGAGTTGCACCTGTAGCTAAAGCACTATACCGATTAACACCCACCGAGATGAAAGAACTCGCAGAACAACTTCAAGAATTGTCAGACAAAGGTTTTATCAGACCCAGTTCCTCACCTTGGGGAGCTCCAGTACTCTTTGTCAAAAAGAAAGACGAATCTTTCCGAATGTGTATCGATTATAGAGAACTAAATAAGCTAACTATGAAAAATTGTTACCCACTACCACGAATCGACGACTTATTTGATCAGTTACAAGGATCAAGTGTATACTCCAAGATCGACCTACGATCGGGGTATCACCAATTGAAGGTCAGAGAAGAGGACATACCGAAAACGGCTTTCAGAACTCGTTACGGTCATTATGAATTTCAAGTCATGCCGTTTGGCCTGACTAGCGCTCCAGCCATATTCATGGACCTCATGAACCGAGTGTGTAGACCCTACCTAGATAAGTTCGTGATTGTGTTTATCGACGACATACTCATCTATTCCAAGAACGAGCAAGAGCACGGAGAACATCTTCCTCAAGTACTAAAAGTACTTAAGGAAGAGAAGTTGTACGCAAAATTCTCGAAGTGCGACTTTTGGATTCCTAAAGTTCACTTCCTCGGTCATGTGATCGATGACAAGGGAATTCAAGTAGATCCTGTAGAAATGCTAAATCGGATCCGGTGGTCTAATGTGGTGGTAAGTGGTGGTGGAAGCCATTGATGGCTTAGAGAGAGAGAAAGAGAGGTTGAGAGTAAAATGTGTGTGTTCCCTTGATGAACAAAATAACAATCAACACCCCTCCTTGGAAGCTAAGGAGGGGTATATATAGTCACGCACTTTACAAAGGGCCTAGTCTAGACTGACTGTGCGTGACTATGATAACTAACGGGAATTCTTAAATGTCGTCACATAAAGTGAGTTTCCAACAATCTTCCCCCATGGGACGACGTGTAGAATTCCTTACAATATTCTACCTATCAAGTACAAAATAATTAAGAATAAGAGCTTCCATGAAGCATCCAATGCTGATGAAGTCTTCTAAGGCCTTCGTCTTCATCTTTAACTTGTAGCAGAAATACTGTAACGGCACGAGCTAAGTAACCCATACACTTCTGGTTAAGGAGAAGCTTCTGAATTAGCTTCCCCCTAATTCATGCCACGTAAACTTGATGTAGAAGCATTTTCAATAGCTTCCCCCAAGTAGATCAACAACTTTTCATCTCACGCTTGAATAATTCTTCTGAATTTTTCTTCCCCCTGAGAATTCAAGTTATGCATACCAGAAAGAATCAAGACACTTCTTCCCCCACATAGTTGAAGAAGGTAAATCAATCCCAATTATGAAGCTCAAATACTGAAGTGGACACTTTTATCCCATTCATGAAGTTGACATCGTAACACCAGAGTCAATTAAGTCCCGGAAATGCACACGTCTTCTTCCGGAGATGCACCAGAGTCAATTAAGTCCCGGGAATGCATATAGGATAATGATGATGTTTAATTGCAACAATCAAACAATTAAACCTCGAATCAGTAGTTTACCGTTTGGATATTGATTGATAACGACACGAGTTAAAACACTGATTTTCTCTGCGGCTATGACAAATGTCATCCCGGAATATCTTCAAATCAAAAGAAGGTATGAAGTTCATCACGTGTACTCGTTGTGCGTTCAATGTGTCTTCTTCTTCCCCCTTGATGGTTTCGAAAGTCGGAACCATCAATAAATTGTACGCACATGAACCTGAAATCTCGTGAGAATAATAAATAAGCAGAATTATATATTTTGTGAGAATCAGCTGTTGATCGAAAATCTCTTCTCATAAACTCTCCATGTCCACCTTTACCATACCACATGAAAGCAATTTGAAGTGACCACTGAAAGAATGAACCGGATACATCAAACATGAAGTTGAATAAAAATCCTTCGATCTTGTGACTTAAACTTGCACTATTGTTGAATGAAGAACGGTGGAGAAATCTCTAAGTACTCAATGCATCACTGAAGAAGTCTATAAGCACAACACCTCTTGAAATTATCCACGTCGACTAAGCGCGTGACACTGAGTACAACAATGTAACCCCTTTAAGTGATAGTTATCCGAGTCATCAACCATCCACCCCGAACCCGGAAACCAGATAACCAAGTCTTCATTCTAGGATTAAGCACGAGCAAGTTATCTAGTCAAAGATAAAATAAATACACGCCTTCGAAAAATCCGTCTTCAACGTCACGTAATTAATACCCGATCAAACAAAATCTGAAGCCACTAAAAAATCGCCCATTTTTCTTGGTCTCGTTAAAATAAATTCTTGTCACTTTGTCACGTCACTTGTTGTCTCGACACATTTTGTCATCTTTTAAAAAATAGTTAATCAAAATATTTTCAAAGAAAAGAAAATAAAATGATAACACATTATTTTGAAGTAACAAAACTATTAAGTCACACACATCTGGCCCAATTTACACAAGTCACACGTCTGGCCCATAACACAACCCGGCCCGTCTGTGATTGAAATACCTGGTCCATCCAATTTATACCTAAAAATTAGGTATATAAAACACCTTTAACCCTAATTCACCACACACTAAACCTAATCACTCAAAATCCTCCGCCCCCTTTTGATATTCTCTCCCAAACATCGTAACCTCCGTCCTCCATCTAGATCATTTCTCCCAAGTTTGATCACATCTAATCTTAACCAAACATAATCAATCTCATCTCATCTACAAAATAACCCACGAATCTCATCACACAAATCATTTGATAAGAGTCAATGATTTCGAGAACAAATTAAGCCAGGACCCTCGCTAATAAAAACCATGCCTAACGACAACTTCAATCATTCGTTTGAATAAACTTATGTTCGAAAAAACCGACAGAGACATCAAGATCATTTAAATGATATCGGGTAGGTCTTAAATTGTTCTTTTGGTTTGAGTAAATTGATATTAAAACGAAACTAAGATCGATTCTAACAAAGTTGTTATGAATCTTTCTTAAAATTCGTAAATCAATAAATGGGAATAGCCATACATACGATCTATGATGATATTGTTTCGAGATGTATAGATCTTCTTTGGTCTCGGATAAATTTCACAACTTCGAAACAGATCAGAGATCATTGTATTTGAGTTACTGTTTGAGTCTAGATGAGTTATTTAGTCCGAGTGTTAGGTTGGAATGGGGATAGGAGACGATGGGTATAGGTATTAGATTTGTGGTGTTGAGGTGTAAAAAGGATGGAATGAGTTTGTCGAGTCAGTGTGTTAAACTCAGTGAGTGATCTGAGTTGGGTTGACTGAGTCACCGAGTTGACTCGGATAGTTTAGACGATGGGTAGGTTTTGGTCTAAGTCACATAATTTGTTACACAAGTTTTTAACCAAAACAGGCAATCGGAATGTAAAAACAATCCAATCGGAATGTTTTATTTTTGAGTCAAATTAAGTCCAAGTGAATCCCATCGGAAAGTCATCGGAATAAAGCATATACCCCCATCGGAATGACCAATCCGAAAGTCCAATCTGAATATCCAAACAGAAAGACCAATCTGAAATCCAATCTGAATGTGCCATAGGAAACCCAATCTGAAAAGGCAATATGAAACCAATCTGAAAGTGTAATCTGAAACCCAATCTGAAAAGGCCAATCTGAATACCCAATCTGAAAGTACAATCGGAAAAGGCAATCTGAAAACCCAATCTGAAAGACAATCTGAATAACCAATCTGAAAAGGGTTTTGAATGACCCTAAAAAGATGGAACAGCAGACTTTGTCCTTTTCTGGTTGTATGAACACAGAAGGATAAACCCAGAAAGATAAGACTTTTGACCATGAAATGGATGAAACTGAGACACAAATAATATGATAAGACCCAAAAACTTGCTACTGTTTGGACAAATGGACTGAATAAAATGACGTGACCCAAAAAATTTTTGTGATAATGGACAGTAATAGTATAACCGAGACACAAGAAATAATTAAACCACCAAATCGACTAAATAAACACGATCCAAGGATAGAACCGAGGCTCTGATACCAAATGTAGAAATGCTAAATCGGATCCGGTGGTCTAATGTGGTGGTAAGTGGTGGTGGAAGCCATTGATGGCTTAGAGAGAGAGAAAGAGAGGTTGAGAGTAAAATGTGTGTGTTCCCTTGATGAACAAAATAACAATCAACACCCCTCCTTGGAAGCTAAGGAGGGGTATATATAGTCACGCACTTTACAAAGGGCCTAGTCTAGACTGACTGTGCGTGACTATGATAACTAACGGGAATTCTTAAATGTCGTCACATAAAGTGAGTTTCCAACAGATCCCGCAAAGGTCGAATCCGTGAAGGATTGGGCATCACCCACTTCACCAAAGGAGATTCGCCATTTTTTAGGCCTTGCTGATTACTATCGGATATTCATATAGGGGTTTTCTAAAATAGCTAAATCTATGACAAAGCTTACCCAAAAAGGCATAAAATTCGATTGGGGAGAAAAAGAAGAGGCCGCATTCCAAACCATTAAGAAAAAATTGTGTAGTGTACCTATTTTAGCTTTACCAGAAGGCAACGAAGACTTCGTCGTCTACTGTGACGCCTCACACAAAGGCTTAGGAGTTGTCTTGATGCAGAGACAGAAGGTGATTGCCTATGCTTCAAGGCAATTGAAGAAACACGAGCAAAATTACTCTACCCATGATATAGAGCTCGGATCTGTAGTTTTTGCTTTGAAAATTTTGAGATACTACCTGTATGGAAAGAAGTGCACAGTGCATACCGACCAAAAGAGCTTGCATCATATCCTAGACCAGAAGGAGCTAAACATGAGGCAACGTCGTTGGATAGAATTGCTCAGTAACTACGACTGCGACATCAAATACCACCCAGGTAAAGCCAACGTAGTTGCAGATGCTCTAAGTCGAAAGGGAACTGATCCTCCCATGAGAGTTTGAGCTCTAGTCATGACCATTAGTTTGGACCTACCCAAGTAAATACTAGAGGCTCAACTCCAAGCACAGGAACCTGAAAACATTGGAAGAGAAGACATAGGAGGAATGCTTAGGACTGACCTAAGCAAAGAGAAACTGGAAGCTAGAGCAGATGGAACGTTATGTTTACACGGAAGAAGTTAGTTACCGTGCTACGGAGACTTGAGAAACGTGATCATGCACGAATCTCATAAGTCCAAGTACTCAATACATCCTGGATCTGAAAAGATGTATCAGGACGTGAAGAAGTTATATTGGTGGCCAAACATGAAAGCAGACATTGCCACATACATGAAGAAATGTCTGACTTGTGCTAGAGTAAAGACAGAACATCAGAGGCCATCTGGTTTGTTAGTCCAACCCGAAATACCTAAATGGAAATGGGACAACATCACCATGGACTTCATTACCAAGCTCCCTACTTCATCTCACGGTTACGATACAATCTGTGTAATCGTCGACCGACTCACGAAATCCGCTCATTTCCTTCCCATCAGAGAGAATGACTCACGGAACAAGTTAGCTAAGTTATACCTAAAAGAAATAGTGACCAGACACGGCATACCAGTCTCAATCATTTGTGATCGAGATGGTAGGTTCACGTCAAACTTTTGGAGAGCCTTCCAACGAAGTTTAGGAACAAACTTGGACATGAGTACCGCATACCACCCGTAGACTGACGGTCAGAGCGAACGAACAATCCAAACCCTAGAAGACATGCTAAGAGCATGTGTGATCGACTTTGGAAAAGGATGGGTCGAACATATACCCTTAGTTGAATTCTCCTACAAAAACAGCTACCATGCCAGTATTAACGCAGCACCATTTGAGGCTCTGTATGGCCGCAAGTGTAGATCACCAGTGTGCTGGGCAGAGGTGGGGGAATTTCAACTGACTGGACCCGAACTAATTCAAGAGACGATAGAGAAGATCACCCTCATCAGGCAGCGGATTCAGGCTGCCCAAGATAGACAGAAGAGCTATGCAAACAGGAAACGGAAGCCTATGGAGTTTGAGGTAGGTGACCGTGTTATGATGAAAGTATCACCTTGGAAGGGCGTCGTCCGATTTGGGAAACGTGGGAAACTAAACCCATGTTATGTGGGACCCTTCAAGGTGATTTTCAGAATAGGTGAAGTCGCCTATCGTCTAGAGTGGCCCCAGCAGCTGAGCCAGGTACACTCTACATTCCATGTCTCAAACTTGAAGAAATGCTACGCCGATGAGCCGCTGGCCATGCCATTGGAGGGAGTCCACTTCGATGACAAACTCAAATTCATAGAAGAACCGGTGGAAGTCATGGAGAGACTAGTCAAGAAACTAAAGCGAAGCCAAATCCAGTTAGTTAAGATACGCTGGAACTCTAGGAAAGGTCCTGAGTTCACGTGGGAACGCGAGGACTCATTTAGAGCTAAGTACCCACACATGTTCACCTAAGTAGTGACGTCATCATACGTCACCTTATGATATCTGAATAAATAGTGCCACCTTTGCATGAGATCTCTTGAGCAATCATATGCATCATACACAACATATATTATTTTAATCACCCAAAACATGAGGACATTTAAATCTCATAGCATGCATCATGATTCTCATCACTTAAGCACCAGAACAGTCACACTTGGATGACTACATTTGATAAACTTGAAGGACTCTAACCAGTCACTCCTTTCTAAACATTTAAGTCACTTGAACATACACTCATAAGCATTCATCCCATTTGTTCATACATTCATACTCATGATCACAATTAATACACAATTATTTAAGCATAAATTCTAAAGCTTCAAATATATTAGTGAATATATATTTTTCTTTACACTATAATTGACTTTATGCTACGACACCAACTATTTTATACTTAAACATTTCCTTTGACCATTTTTACCTTTTTAAACTAAATGAACATACTTTTGATGTAATAAAATCGTTTCTCATATAAAAATGACCATACTTTCACCAAGGGTCCCAAACTTAACCAAAACTAACCTAGACTTATACATTTTCACCCAATATAACACCTATACTCCTAGTGACATTATCTAGACACAAAATTAAACATAAAAACCCCATAGACTAAATACTAGCCGAAAATATATACCTACACACAACATTTAAATACCAAAAACCATTACCATTCCAACCTTGACTTTTTAGACTTGTACAATTACTTCATTTAAGTCTTATACTATACTAGACACATTCTTTCTTTTCCTTGGCTAGCAAAACTGCCAGTATTAACTTAAACAATGTGTCTATGTACAACATTGAGCAATTAAGGCATGTACTAACACTACTATGCATATACCACAAGTCTAAGACACCTAGCACACCCCTTACACCCTTAGACGTGTGTTAGGGCTCCTCCACACAACCTTTCACTTGTACAAACATGCTAATTATGTGAGACACTATGCAAGCCTTACATGTCCCCTTTGGGAGCACAACATGTGACGGCAAAAGGAAAGGAAGGGTCAAGTGTACATATTGTGTCATTAAAACATGTACTAACATAGTACACTACCAAAAATCCCCATATCTTGCCTTCCTCTCACTTGGACGTGTATAACCCCAAGCCACAACACAAGTGTATAAACCAAGATATTTAGCAAGCCTCATTCACTCCTCTCTTACCCCATTCGGTTATCAAACTCAAACAAAAAGCCTAGATATCCCATGCATTTACTTCTACTTGTTCTTAGTCCTCTCAAGCATTTAGAGCTCCTCATCCAAGATACTTGGCATTTAAGACGAATCCAAGACCCCTTCAAGAAGAAACCTTCGGCTAGAATGATCACACCTTTGTCACCATCCCATTTTCCTTGAAAACAAGTAAGTGTAAACCTCCTTTAAGCTTTTCTTACTTATTTCATGTTTCATGCATATACATGTTATGGAAATGGAGTTTAAGATGCATGCACACGTAAAAGTATCATGAACAAACCCTAAAACGACATACAAGCCCACGGCTTATATGAAGTTTATGGGTGTTCTTGCCCTAAGACTTTGAATATGTGTGCATTTAAGCTCATGTAACCTAATTAAGCCCTAGTTTAATCACTTGCCACAAGAATTTATGAGAAAGTAATATAAGCCGAAACATTGAAGCTAATATAAGCCCATAGTTCATATAAGCTTAGTTCTATTTTAAGTTGGATGTTTAAGCCCATAAAATAAATATAAGCCGAGACATATGAGTTGGTATAAGCCATGTTAAAGGACTCCTAAAACTTAATATAAGCCGAGAACCATAACTATATAAGCCACGTCATATAAGCCCTAGAAAAATATATAAGCTGAAACTTCAAATCCTAAATAAGCTAAACATGTAGACCATAAAAAGCTATATAAGCCGAACCTTAGGAATAATTAAGCTAGCTTATATAAGCCCTCGAAATGTAAAATAAGCCAAGATTTGTATAAGCCCTCACATAAGCTAAATAAGCCGGTTAAAATAAGCCCATGATATTAACATAAGCCCAATAAGGAAAATAAGGTTAAAAGCCCACTTGATATTTCACTAGAAAAATTACATAAGCCCAATAGTCCCATAGCAAATAAGCCGAGACCCATAATAGGCTAGTCAAGCCCATTTACTAAACCTTGGTGACTTTTTGGGCCACATTTGACAAATGGTGAAAGTTGGTTCCATTTCGTAAAGTTATAAAACTTGTATATTCATTTCGAGACTTATTAAAGTACAAGGGTCAAATGTATCGATTTACAAACTATAGGGTGCGTTTGTTAGCAAACCGTGAACCAAAGGAAACCACAAGGGCCATTGTTGCTAATTTTGAAACTTAAAATGAGCCCTAGCTACCTTATTAATATTCTGAGACCCCAAGGGGCCATTTCGGCCATTTGGGCAAAGTTTTACAAGCCCTAATCCCTTTTAATTAATATCCGAAACTTAAAGGGCTATTCCTGCCACTTTTGAAACTTAACTCAAACCCTAGAAAACCCTATATAATATTTCCGAAACTTAGAGGACTAATTGTTTCATTTGGCAAACTTGAAGCAAACCCTAACCCTTATTATATTATTTCCGTGACATATGGGGGGGTGTTTTGTCATTTCCCTATAGTTTCACAAGCCCTAGGGGCGTTTTTATAAATAAAACTAACTAACAAGGACTAACGGCGTAATATACTTAACGAACAAAATCCTAAAGGCCATTTTTGTAATTTGTCACACTTACAAGGGTTTACTAGTAATTTCAATTTAATTAAAGTATTAATAAAATATTTTATTAAATTTAGTTATTGGAATAATCAAATAAATCACTAAGTTTATTTACGAGATGTTATAAACTGACGAAACCCGTTAATTATATGGCTGTGACTTAAGAAAATAATATAATATTGCCTTACAGTTTATTTAGTTAAAATCCATTTATTTTAATTTATTCCCGTTTACTAAGTCGACATATATATTTTTAGACACTAAAAATATACGTTTATCACAATCCTTTATAAGTATAAA
Source organism: Glebionis coronaria (assembly GCA_025667525.1). Classification (NCBI taxonomy): domain Eukaryota; kingdom Viridiplantae; phylum Streptophyta; class Magnoliopsida; order Asterales; family Asteraceae; genus Glebionis; species Glebionis coronaria. Next base: position 42,491,769 of record CM046878.1, read on the forward strand.
CATTTAGACCATCGTTATAGTATATTAATTTGTGATCATGCATTATTTAAAAATCATACATCCATCATGCATTGTTAAATTATGCATTGTCTAAGGCACTTAAAAATTACTTTGGTAATTACTCCGGTTCGTGATCATATTGTGCCAGTTTGTTCAGTGACATCATCTTCACCACATCATCATCACTAAGGTGAGTTCATGGCCCCATCTTTACTGTTTTATAACTGGGGGAGAAAACATACAAAAACTATATTTATATAATATGCAAAACATGCACTGACAACAACAACAACAGCTTATTGCCTATTGTTTGCCCCATACCCGTGGACTGTAATAGTTAATAGTATAGCGCGAAATGTGTGAATAGATCTATTTGGGTGTTGACAACACCCGACCTGCGTGATTTGCTATCACGAAACACTTAGGCCAAGCAACAAGTTTACATCATTGGCGGACTAAAGGAACAACATCGGGACAGATCATAATGGGCGTACCGAACAACTTATTTTGTCTAGCTTCTATTACAGGGCAATAGGAACTACTATAGTATGTAGCTTTGTGCTCTACTACCCTTTTGATGTTTTGGCATATTATTAACTTATTAAACTAAACCTGTGAATTCACCAACTTCGTGTTGACCCCCACATTTTACTTTATATGTTTTCTCAGGAAAATAAAGCAAGTTCATGCATTGGATTCCAGCATTATAGGAGCATCATGTCTACCATTGGGCTAGGATATTTACTTCAGTTTTTACTAATAAATGTGGTTTACAAACAAGATACTAAGTGTATACAACTGATTCATATAATTTGTATTAAATGATTTTTATGATCATTGCTCTATATATTATGTGCTATCGATCCACCCAAGTAACACCCCAATTACTATTCCGCTGCATTTGACCAACTTGGGGTGTTACAAAATTCTCCTTCCTGTCCATGTTTGGGCTACAAAACAAAATCTGGCAAAATCTTAAAATTGGATTTAAAAGATTTTCTATTTTTAGTGTGTTATTATGTTATTTATGTGGTAAATAACATGCATAATATAGTGTGTATCTTGATATTTTAGTTAGTACATATTCTTATTTGTTTTCGTTTTAATTATTACCTACACAATGACGCACCCAAGGTTTCGCCATCCTTTACCATTTGTGCCTATTAACTTCTCCTGAAGGCTGCTAGCTAGGACGGATAGCATCCTATGAGGATCTTGCATACTTCAGTTAGTTACAAAATTAGTCTTATGGTACACAGATAGACAAATAAGGTATACTTTAACATATGTTTTTAAGGTTGTATATGTGAACTTTAACGCGTTTAATCACCTAATAAATTCTTTTATTTCTTAGTAAGTAAATTTAATGTTAAACATTGCAAGTACGATTAAAGACCAGGTTTAATGATTACAACGAAAAAACAAAATGAAACCCTAATTATAAAACCCTAAAAAAAACCCTAAATCAATTAGAGTACGAATCCGGAAAATTGATAAACCATAGGATTTATCAACAAGCATGAACGATCGACTAACGGTTAGAATTGAGACGAATCGAATCAAGGTTGACAGAAACTAGGGTTACGTCTGTGGTCACTACTTTTTGCCAAATGGAAGGAATGAGTTAATTAGGCTCGAGCCTTTTTTAAGGGAGATGATTTGCACAGTCCCTTAATTGATTGGGACACTCAAAAATATTATGTATTGACATTCATATCTTTGTAAAGTACACATGATTAAACATGAATGAATGATATATATATGTCAAGACACACTCATTTTTAAGTGTGTCAATCGTGCAAATCACTTTTTTTTTTAGTTTTATGCCAAGTGATTTGATTACTTTGATTTAGTTACTTTTATCACATTGCAATCATTCCTTTTGCTTTTCCTAGAGGATTCTATTAATGATAATATATACAATGTGGATTGCAAATTATTTCTAGCATGTTTTGAGGTTTGGCTGACTAGTTGTTTAATAAAATCGTCATTTAAAACAAGAATTGGCACTATCTAACTTCAAAGTTCATATCAGAGTAATGTAATTACAAAAAACAAGTTTATAAATGAACAGTGAATTTCTATTAGTAAAAATATGAAGAAACGTCTTATGATAACGGCAAAAGTGCTCAATTTTGGAGACTAACAGATGAAAAATCAATTATGTACCAGAATCATAATCAAGGTCATCCCAACCTCTTCTTACTCATTAATTAGTCCAATGAAGCTACATTTTTAAGAAAAAAGTATGATTTTTTTACAGTACTAATCTCAGTATACATATTATCGGGTAGCCTTTTGATTTATATTTTTATATTCACTACGATCCTATTATTTTGTGACATGATTTTCTTCAACTAGTTTCTAGATTCAAATTTGCATCCACGTACGTCTCTTATTACCTACTCGATCAAAATTAATATTAATGTTGTTCTACAAATTTTGTCACCTCATATATAAACTACGTACCTGATAAATACTCCTCACTAAAGGAGTCCATGGTAGTAGGAGTTCTTCATCTCGCACAATCAATTATGATTCTATTCCGATAGCAGTGTACTTGACCAAATAGTTGGAGCCAAGGATGATAAAATTTACATTGCGTTGAATACCTGCTGAACGGAAGGCCATCCAAAGCGAATGAAGGAGGGATGGATGAAAGCTGAATTTGTACAAGATTTACTCACCTACAGATGCACGGTACTTTATAAGTTTTGTGTGCATCTTTTTTTAGAACGGCAATTTTATTAAAAGGCTAGCAAGGAGCTAGAAACCAAATATTACAAAGGAATCAAATGAGGATTTTTAAGCCAATCCTCCCACGAAAACGCCCTTTTACATCTACTAGATACCCAATTAAAAGAATAAGAAACAATGTTATTGAAAATCACCGAACGGCGCGGAGGAACCTGATCAAAAACAGAACGATTGCGAAACACTCAAATATACCACCAAGCCACATAGAACACGCCTTCCAACACAGCCTTTGACGCCGAAGACCGCCGCAGAGATAACAACCAAGACTTCCAAACATCAAAAGAGGACAAACTATGTCCGTCCACCTCGCACCATCTACAAATTCTACCAAACACCTCTTGCGCAATATCACAACTGAAAAAGAGATGCTGAGATGTCTCCAAAGAACCAGCACACAACGAGCAGGCATTCGACTCCACATCCACACCTCTACGAGCTAGATTTTGTCTAGTAGGAAGACAATCACGCCACATACGCCAAGCAAAAATATTAATCTTTATGGGAATACATTTCACCCATCTTGTAGGATCGCTAAAAACAGGAAGATACAAGGCGTCAATGGCGTTCCGAACATCATTGACCTGAAAATCCCCGTCGCTCGATAAGTCACATAACCAACGATCAGAAGTAGGCAAAAGGGACACATCCTTAACAATAAGATTCAAAGCATCCAACTGCTGTCTCTCGGCACCATCACGCACACATCGTCTAAAGGACATATCCAACGAGGCTGCAGCAATTTTGGACGCAACCGAAGCTTCCTTATTCGATTCTAAGGCAAACAAACGAGGAAACTTCTTACATAACGGAGAACCCAAAATACAGTTATCATACCAGAACCAAGTCAAAAGACCGTCCCCTACTCTTTTCTTGGAGTGAGAATTAAAATCAAAGCCGTTCGCTTTCAAATAACGAACTTCAAGAATAATCGAGCACCAAGGAGAAGACTGAGAAGTCGAATGATGATCAACAAAGTCACCATATATCGCTTGGATCACCTTGAACCAAAGCGACTCATCATGCGAGATAAACCTCCAAACCCATTTAAGGAGAAGAGCCCGGTTAGCGCGAAAAAACTAGAGACACCCAAACCCCCGTTCTTTTTAGACGCTAAAATCTTCTTCCAAGCTATCCAGGAAATCTTTTTCTCCGAAGAATCCACACCATTGAAAAATTCCGTCTAATAGCTTCCATATCATTCAGCACTCCTTTGGGAGTTTTTTAAATGGACATAGAGTATAAAGGCGTCGCCCCTAGAACCGATTTCAATAAAGTTAACCTACCACTAATGGAAACGTTTTAACCTTCCACATAGATAATCTCGAACGAAGCTTGGAGATTATACCCTCCCAAGCCGACTTACGAGACATTTGTTCCCCAACCATGACACCTAGGTAACGAAACTGATGGTGTAGCACCCCACAACCGATATTAGCCGCTGGTTGAGAAACTAAATTCCTAGACACCCCAATACCCAACAGCTGACATTTATGTAGATTTATTTTCAGCCCAGATGCAAGGAAGAAACATTGAAGAATTGTAACAATACCCTTCAAGTTAGAATCAGACCATTCCCCTAAGAACATGGCATGTCACACCCCACCATGGCGGAATATGGGGCGTGACGTATGGATATCATCACAACAATAGCATGTCTATAGAGTTAACTAAATGAAATAGAAATGTCATAAAAAGGTGACACAATGTCATGAAAATATCTCAAACAATGCAGGCGTCTAGGTAAGTAGGTAACAGGCCTACCACTTACCAAAGACATACAAATAAACAAACATCGAACATATAGGTACCATAAAGTCTACTTAATCAAAAAACAAAATAAAATCTAAGAGGAAAGGAATTCCTACTAATGCAGTCCTAGCAGCCTCTAAACTCTAGCCACTTCTAATAGCATCCTTCTCAACTACCTCACCTGAAAATGACACTAAAATCTGTCAACATAAAGTTGGTGAGAACATAGGTTTAAGTTACCGAAAACATCTTAAGAACCCTTAACAACCGCTGTAAATAGTTGAAGAAAACAATTTATAATAATGGACCATAATGTGATAATCATGCTACATGCATCCACAACAAAACTCAAGCCAAGTACCGATCACATCTACAATTCACAAAGCACACTATAACAATCAAGAAGTATCCCGTCACACACATAAGAACACACACCACACTATCCGGATCTTTCCCACACCACCTGTGGAAGATGAACTATATCCCCGTCGAGATATCTTGCCTCCAAAGAGGCGATGCACAAGTACTCAGGACGGATCGTACCCCCCGAACCAAGAACTCGGGACGGATCGTGCCCCACGAACCAAGAACTCAGAACTAAGAACTCAGGACGGATCGTGCCCCACGCTCCACACACATCACAACTGGTCTCATAGACGCCCATACATCTATGTACCAATCCCAATCATAACACAATCAAGATTCACATATCATAACACATATCAAAGCACATATGAGAACACATAAGCACACAAATCACACAATAGCACATTTATGTCCACACATTTTAAAGCATAGTACTAAATCATTTTAAGAACATTAGAAGTGTCATCTCTATCCCATACTGGAAAAACATTTAAAAACGTAGCAAAAATGGGACTATGAACTCACTTGATAACACATTGTTGGAAATACGTTTTACGTATTTATGAAGGATCGGTCGCTCCAACGATATATTATTGTATTAGGCTCGTGATCCAGTTTGTAGTAAATATAGTCCATATAGCCCACATGTAGGGTGGGCTATATATATACCCCTCCTAGCATGTTAGGAGGGGTGGTTCATTCATTTTTACAACATTTCATTAATCTAATTTCACTTTCTCTCTCTACTTTTCTTTTTCTCTCCTTTCTCTCTCTACATCTCATCCCCTTCTTCCCCATTTCCACCATCTAATCAATAGATCAATCCATCATTTACCAAATCCTTAGAAAACGTAGACCTTCAATTGGTATCAGAGCTATGGGGTGATTTAAGGTAAGGATTGTGTTGCTTTTTTTTAGTTTTTGAATCAATTAGTGATCTTTAGAAAAAATCAATCTTGAATCTTGTTGTTTTTGGTGTTTTTGTTATTGGGATTGATTGATAAGGATTGGGTTTAGCTTATTTTGGTAAAAATCATAAAAATTTTTGTGGTTTTGGATCAAAAATCGGAGTTAAAAGCTGTTTTTTAAGTCTCGGAAACAATTTTTCCAGAACTTTCCGAATAGGATTCCGAATAGGAGGATTTTCAGTATAGAAAGTTTATTCCGAATAGGATTCCGAATAGGAGGATTTTAAGTATAGAAAGTTTATTCCGAATAGGATTCCGAATAGGAAATTTTTCAGTATAGAAAGTTATTCCGAATAGGGATTCCGAATAGGAGAAATATTCAGCATAGAAGAAGTTTCCGAATAGACATTCCGATTAGAAGGATACTTTCCGAATAGCAGTTTTTTCCGAATAGCAAATACTTTCCGAATAGCCAATTTTTCCGAATAGCCAAAGACTTTCCGAATAGCCAAAATTTTTCCGAATAGGAGAAATATTCCGAATTGCCCATCATTCCGAATAGGAGGTGTTTTCCGAATAAGCCAAATTTGCCAAGATATTCCGAATTGAAGAAAATATTCCGCATAAGGGGTTTTCCGCATAAGGGTTATTCAGCATAGAGTTTATTCCGAATAGGGCATTTTCAGCATAGGATTATTCCGAATAGGCATTATTCCGAATAGGGTTTATTCTGAGTTTGGGTTATTCCGTATAAGCAAGTTCAAGGGGTATTTGAGTTTTTTCGACGATCTTTAGTGGATTTAATCTTGAGTTCAACCAACACAACACAAATTCTCAACCTTTCTTCACTGCTCGATCAACCGATAATCTTTGAGTCTGTTAAGTGTTCACAATGAATCCAAGTTCATTAATGCCTCAGATGACATCTCTTACGGATATCTCGATCATAACGGGGACTGATAGTCGTCCACCGATGCTTATTAAAGAGGTGTATGAGGCATGGCAGGGCCGTATGATGCAATACTTGAAGGGCAAACCAACATACGGAAGGCTTATGGTCAAATCGATTTTGAATGGTCCACTCGACTATGGTACCATTGTGGCAAATAACGTGTCTCGACCAAGAGAATATGAAGAACTCACACCGGCACAACAACTCATTGCTGATGCTGATGAAAAGGCTCTACAGACACTTCTCCAAGCTCTTCCGCATGATATTTATCGTATGGTTAGTCAATATACGGTTGCCAAAGATTTGTGGGAACGTCTAAAGGTGTTGTTACAAGGCACGTCTCTCACAAAACAGGAAAGGGAGTGTCAGCTGTATGATCTGTTTGATAGATTCACGTACAGCCCAGGGGAAACATTACATGATTATTACTTCAGATTCACTACTCTAATGAATGATCTGAATGTATACAATCTCGTGATTGCTCCATTCCAGGTTAACACCAAGTTCTTGAATACTTTACCTCAAGCTGAATGGGGTGAGTATATTACCGATGTGAAGTTAACCCGGGATTTGCATAAGTGCAACTTAGATCAAATCTATGCTTTTCTTCAGCAACATGAGAAGCATGTGATTATGCACCGTTCTCCTCGCGGTATGTACCCAGATTCCTTAGCTTTGATGGCGAATCAACCAAGCTTGTCACACAACAACACACCTTATATCTTGGGACATCAAGCCTATCATCCATCACCTTACATGACACCAACCTTCCCACAATACTCGATTCTACCGCAACCACCCACCTCACATCAGCAACAATATCGGTTCAATACACCTTCACCACAGTATGCTTCACAACATCATCCAGCAAATGTTGCACCTTATGCTCAGCCTTCATATTCTTCTTATCAAGAGAGTGCAGCATATCCAACAAGCTACCCTGATCAAATGAGTATTCCTTCTACTGATTATGCAGCTCATCCAGATCAAGCACTGTATTGTGATGATGAGGAAGTCCCCGTTCCTGTATTCCAACAAGGAGCTGACCCAGTTGAAGTGCTAACTACTATGTCTGCTTATCTCACACGAACTTTAAGCAAACGAGGATACAGAGGATCAGCTCCTACCAACAATCAGTTGAGGAATTCATCCAATTCTCGTCAACAGGCTACTATTGAGAATGGCAGGGTCATGGTTCAGCCAATTCAACCTTATCAGGGGAGACCTTCCACTTCAACCAATGCTCGCACGATTAATCCTGCTCCTGCTCCAATGGTCAACAATCCTCCACGGGCTAATACAGGCAAGTTGAGAATGATTACATGCTACAACTGCAAGGAAGAGGGTCATATGTCCAGGGATTGTAAGAAACCCAAGAGGAGAAGGGATGGACAGTGGTTTGCAGAAAAGATCTATCTGGTAAATGCTCAGGCGCAAGGAAGGGAACTTGATGAAGAGGAGCTTGCATTTCTTGCTGACCCATGGATTGCTGAACAAGACGTTGTCACTACGCAGAATGCAGCTTACCAAGCCGATGATCTTGATGCGTATGACTCCGACTGTGATGACTTTCAATCTGCAAAGGCTGCTCTCATGGCAACTATCTCCAGCTTAGGGCCAGAAAAGAGATCTGAGGTACTTATTAATACCACCGATAATACCACTGATGCTAGTATTCAACCACATCAAGTTGTGCAAGAGAGTGCTGATTCGAATGAATCTTCGGTGGTGAGTCCTTCAAACGAGGAGACAAACAATGATAGCAATATCAATGTGAGTCCCCAGACTTTGAGTGAATCACAACCGGGACCCAGTTCGCATACGCCTACTCCTGCTCAAGAAGATTTGGTCATGGTTCCTGCTACATTACTTAGCCAAATGAATGCTGCACTCTTAGAAACCTTAGCTAAGAATAAGAATTTGTCTGATGAGCTTGCCTTAAGCAATGAGAAAGTTCAAACCTTGGAACTAGTGCCTTCGTCTAGTGTTCTAACTAATCCCGAGTATGATCACTTTAGAAACAAACAAATGGGTCACTTGCAAGAAATAGAAAACTTAAGAGCAAATCTGTCTAATGAACTTCAAGAAAAAGAGTTAGTGGTCACTAATTTTCAAAAACTTCAAACGGATTTTGAATCACTAGAGTCTAAGAAGAATGAAATGGAGATTAATGCCACTAATAAGATTAGAAGTCTAGATTACCTGCTGTTAAGACAATACGCTGCTTCTCAACTAGTTCACTTATTTGATGCTTCATTTAGAGAATTTAACTTATCACGTCAAAAAGGCCTTCCCCCTAATCCACGGTATGCAAAACAAGCTTTAAGACATAGTCCTAGACATAGTCCTAATCCACGGTATTACAAGACTCTTGTGACACAACTCACGCCTTTCCTCCAATTCAATATCATCATGCCTGAAAGTTTAGTGATTTGCCAATCATTTCTTCGAGATACACATACCGAGCTTCGAGTTTTCCGTGATACGATCTTGAAACTCATGACCTCGGTCTCGTCTTCGATTTATGAAAGATCTCGACTTCAGCAAGGGTATGATAATGGAGTGCAAGACTCTTCGATGCAAGAGAAAACTGATCATACGGTTGAAAACTTGGAGCCTAACGATGCCAAGAGCACAGAATCAGGAGGACAACATGATGCTAGTGGCACGTCAGGGAATGTTCACGAGATTTCTCTTGATGACACCTTACAAATTTATGACGCAGAGCATGCAAACATGGTACAATGTAATGTGGTTTATGATGTATATGCTGATGATATGCCGCATATTGAGAATTCTGAACCTAATTATGACAAACATGGGATGGAAACGAGTGATAGCAATACCACTTCTGATTCATCCGATGTAAGTCATAATGGGGGAGAGATTATTCAGAATGCTATAGTTCATCATGATAAATGCTTTATAACTGCCTCGTTAACTGATTCTGATTCCAAGATTAAAGAGCTCGAAACGATCGTAGCTCGGCAATCAAAAGATCTTGAGGACGCCAAACTTGAATTTTCTAAGAAAACGGTCAAATTTGAAACATACTTTGAAAAACTTGAAAAATCAAACGTTGTTCTTGAAAGAAAATTGGATCAAACTGTTTTAGATTCTAAAGCTGAAAAGGATAATTTTTTGAAACAAATTCAACTGCTTGAATCTCAGTTGGCATCCCAAGATAACTTGCTCAAAGAAAATGAAACGTTAAAAGCCCAAGTTCAGGAAAAGGTCTTTGCTATAGCTGCGTTGAAAAACGAGTTAAGGAAAAATAGAGGAACTAGTGTGGACACTAAGCTTGAAAAACCATCAATCTTGGGGAAACCGCCTACAAATCAGTTCGTCAGACAACCGATTGTCAGACAACCTACTGCATTTAGATCCGAGCGACCACCATCCTCGAGACCGCGGTTTGCCTCCCAAGTTGATTTGGTTCATCTTTTTAGACCAGTCACTCCAGCAACTAGGCCCAATGTGATCACTCCAGCTTTAGCAAGACCAAATCATATGATTGCCTCTAGTTTCCCTAAAAATACCAAGACCACGTCTAGAACTAGTTCAAATGACGTTTGCCATATATCTGGTCAAAGGGAAACTATTGAAAAGACACATGTAAGAGATAGCAATGTCCAACCTAGTCAGATGCCTTCTAGATTACCCAACACTGCTAACCGTAGCATGCCATCTTCTAGGAGCATCGATCAATCATCTAGGAATTATTCAGACATTAAATATGCTACTTGTAAAACATGTATAAAATGTGTCTTTACGGCAAATCATGATGCTTGTGTCAAAAAATTACTTGATGAGGTGAACTCCCGTGCTCGAATTAAGTCCCAGTGGATAGCTAAAATCAAACCCTTTGGTAAAGTTTGGCGCCCCACTGGTAGAAATTTCACTCTTGTAGGAAACGAGTGCCCTTTAACTAGGATAGTCTCCGATTCTACTAAGTCTACTAGGGAGGAAACTGATAAATATGATACTTCACTTACGCCTAAACTTAAGGTTTTCTATAAAAGGAAACGTTTGCCAGCCAAGACTAGTGAATCATCTACTCAGGTCGCCTCTGAAACAAGTAAAGCCAACTGTGAACCCCCATGTGCTTCTATAATTGATATCGCTAACCCACGTCAAAGCATGCAAATTCCTGATGAGATTGCAGGTACCAAAGTTGATGTTCCAAAAGAACGAAGCGGTCCAATCGTTGTGTACCGTTCAACTAAGGACACTCTTAGAGTTTGGTTGCTGAAGAAGCAGATATCAGAGAAACAAATGTCTCAGGGGATTCATGGTTAAGCTGCAAAAAGGACTTATAGTCATATCACAGACTGTAACTCACTCATCAAAGAAAGGAAAGTTTATCGCCGATGATAAACTTATCCTAACAACGAGAAATTAAGTTTTCTCGGGCATGAGCTAATATTAAAAACATTCAAAGTTTTTAAGCTCATGCACTAGGACTTACAGTCACATAACAGACTGTAACTCGCTCTCAAAAGACAGGAAAGTTCATCCCGATGATGACTTATCCTAAAAACGAGAAATTCATTTTTCTCGGGCATGAGCTTATATCAAAAACATTCCAAGTTTTTAAGCTCATGCACAATGGTTTATCATTAAATATCATATGGTAACCCGTGCTTCAAAGAAAGGAGAGTTTATCGCCGATGATAAACTTATCCTAACAACGAGAAATTAAGTTTTCTCGGGCATGAGCTAATATTAAAAACATTCAAAGTTTTTAAGCTCATGCACCATGACTTACAGTTAAATGTCAGACTGTAACTCGAACTTAAAATAAAGGAAAGTTTATCTTTTATGATAACTTATCCTCTTAACGAGAAATTCACCTTTCTCGGTCATGAGCTTGTATTAAAACATTCGAAGTTTTAAGCTCAGAAAGGAAAGTGTATCTTTTAAATAAGAGAACTTTTCCTCATAACGAGAAATTAACCTTTCTCGGTCATGAGCTTTTCGTTAAAACAGTCAAAGTTTTCAAGCTCATGAAAAACGACTTCTAAGTAAATGTCAGCTTAGGACTCGTCCTTCAGATAAAAGGAAAGTTTATCGCCGATGGTAACTTATCCTTAACAACGGGAAGTTTACAACTTCTCGGACTTGAGCTCGCCTTTAAGATATTCAACATCTTAAGCTCAAGTAATTGGTTTTCAAAACTTTGAACACAATCTTTCAAGAATTTTTCAAAAGGTTTTTCTAAATCTTTCAAACTTGTGTGTTCAAAATGTTTTGATAAAACGAGCATGTCTTCTGGAATCGATAATATTTATGAACCTAGAAATGTCATTCAATAATGACACGGGGTTGTAAATAAAGTTCGAGCAGAAGTTTAAAAGATTTAAAACATGCTCCATATGGTTTGCTATTATTTCAGATAGCAACCCGCTTTTCATAATCAAGTCAAGCATTTCACCGGAAAGCTTTGACTCAACAACGGGAATTAATTTTCTCGGGGACGTGACGAGGTGACCAACATTCGTGAACAAGAACCATGTGCTTCTTTCATATGATGTTCTCCATTATTCAGGTCCAACCTCGTAAATTGCTAATCTTGTGAATACATTATCATATATGATCCTTGCACGTGATAAATACCTTACACTTGTGTTTAAAAGGTATTTAATTTACGTTTCAAGTACACCCTCATTAATTTGAGGGGGAGCTTGTTAAAATCATGAAGATAATTGGATTTGCATTTTTCTTCCCAAATTTTCTTAAAATGCTATTAAATCAATTGATATTAAAAACATCGATTGGGTTAATATTTTTAATATGGGGGAGAAAATGTGATTTAATATGAGATATGATCAATCATAAATGGTTTGACTTAACGTGTTAGCTCATCCCGACATGTGCGAAATGTTTTCGAATATCGTAGCATATGTTAAGGGGGAGCAAAATGGATTTGCACTTCAAAATGGATTTCATGGTGACATACACTTACCCAAAACATCTCTATTCACGACGGTGAAGGTTGTGGTGACATAAGGATGGTAGGATAGGTTAAAGTCCAATGATTTCTCTAGAACCGGAGGAATCTTCCCAAGGACATTCCATAGCTAGAAATAGTAGTCCTTAGGAAAGATGGAGAAAGATTGTGAACGTAGCTGAATGCCGACCAAGTACTTAAGTTAGCACTGGAACAATCACAACAAGGTGCTAGTTATGACGTATTGGTAAGCATTGAAGGGGTTGAAGAATGAAAAAGAATTGTAAAGATAAAGGGTGTAAAGAAAGAAGCCCTCCTTACAACTTAGGCAGAAACCGGCTCAATTCATATGCTATTGAGATCATTTTAATGATTCTTGATATTGAAGATAGACATCATGGACCCAGTGATGCAAGGCACAACCCATCCCAGCTAACTCAGATATCTCTTAAAAGATATTTGTTTTAATCACACGGAGACAACACATTATCTATTGATTTATTCACTCCGAATAAATTGGTATTGAAAAGGTGGCACTCCTCTCCAGCCTCCGATCACTAAAATCCAAAATGCACGATCGAGTCTAGAGCCATTTGAGATCATCAAATATCTCATTAGGACACACTTTCATATTTCCTTGCTTCTTCACACACTGTGAAAAGTAAGAAAGATCTTAAGAGTCCTACGCAAAATCTTCATGATCTTGCCTGAACATCCGAGTAATACGAAAGTATTTACAATGAAGATGGAAATCCTTCTTGAGCGAATATCAAAAAGCTCATGGTAGATGACTTGTGCGATTCTTTATGAATCAAACTTGTGATAACTGGAAAGCAACAGTGGTTTAATTCTTAAATGAATTTAAACACGTTCCAGGCCTCTACGCATTATCATATGATCTTGCCAGAACACTCAGAGTGACTCTTTATTGATCACAGTGACGAGTGGAAATCCTTCTAGTGTTAACATCAAACAACACTTGGTAGGTAACTTGCAAGATTCTTTATGAATCAAGCTCGTGACAACTGGAAAGCAACGATGGTGCGGTTCTTAATTGAACTTCACTTGTTCCAGGAACATGAATTGACGGCTTCAAATCATGCGGATAATATTATCCAAATGATTCACTCTTTACGTTCGCAGTCAGCTTTGGACGGTCGAGTAAAGAGAACGGGTTTACCCGCGAAATCTTGTCAAGGAGGTTCTTAATTGAAACTACCTGCCACAAGTACGATATTTAATATCGTCCAACGGTCTTCACCGACCAGAGGTAAAATGCTACCGAATTAGAATGAAATGTTCAAGGCCATTTCATCCGTGTATATTGTTTGTTGCTAACTGTCTTATGCAGCGTAACAAGAAGGTGGCATTGCGGTGTACAATCCAGAAGGAGTCCTCACCACATGCTTATACTACATACACTTAGTACTTCAACAAATTCAAGAAAGTCTGAAGGTCAAGTCTTCCGCTGTATCAAACTCTGAAGCTTTCAAGAATTTAAAGGTATAAGTATGTGGAACATGAAGTCACGAAGAGGCAAATTTCACAAGTGATGAATGCACAAGGTCAAGGCAAGGAAACATACTCAAGACTAAAGTCAAAGATCACATCAAGCATATTCACAAGAACAAGATCGAAGACTCAAGCATAGTATGCTAGGTTTAAGATTTTGTAAAATGGTGTGACCTCCCTTAGGGGGAGATTGTTGGAAATGTGTTTTCCCAAAGAAAGTCTCGGTCACATCATTATTAGCATAGATCACGAGCTATAGAATATTTAGAACTTTGTATCTTGGAGCGACCTCCCTTAGGGGGAGATTGTTGGAAATACGTTTTACGTATTTATGAAGGATCGGTCGCTCCAACGATATATTATTGTATTAGGCTCGTGATCCAGTTTGTAGTAAATATAGTCCATATAGCCCACATGTAGGGTGGGCTATATATATACCCCTCCTAGCATGTTAGGAGGGGTGGTTCATTCATTTTTACAACATTTCATTAATCTAATTTCACTTTCTCTCTCTACTTTTCTTTTTCTCTCCTTTCTCTCTCTACATCTCATCCCCTTCTTCCCCATTTCCACCATCTAATCAATAGATCAATCCATCATTTACCAAATCCTTAGAAAACGTAGACCTTCACACATCAAGCTAGCACTCCTGCAAACCTATAAAATCATACACAACACACTTAGCTCAGGTCCTAATACCCAAGTTAAGTAACAATCAAGGAGATGAATCTAATTTCCCAATCCTCACTATCTAGTTCTCCCACTACAAGCTATTCTATAGGTAAAAATCCAGTTTTTCCCGGTACGGTTTACTAGTCACTAAACGATCACATGAAGTGAACTTAACACCACACTTGGTTCCTACCCTACTGGAGTTATGTTTTTATATGATCTAAGAACTCCAAAAACCAATTTTACTTCCTACTTATACATTTAACCCTTCCGTTTAGTCTCTACGCCAAAAGTCGTTTTCACCAAAACTGATTTTCTGTACATGCTAAATGTTCGACACCAAAAGCCCGACCTAAACACCATAACTTTTATTGAAAACCTCCAGTCCTTTTATATACATTATAAAGAGTTCCCAAATCAAAAATCTTTGGCTATCTCATCCATTTGGTTAGGTTTTGACTCAAATTCCCGAAATCCAAATTTATTCCTGAACAGCGCACTGTTTTTGTAAAACTTATTTGACAACCTTCCCAAACTCCATTTTCGACCAACCTTACTTTTCTGAAAAGTAGACTCCCTGAACTTAATTTTAAAAAAAAGAAACTCGACCAAAGGTTCTACCTACTGCCCGGAACAGTCGACACAAGACAGCCCTAAAAATCAGACTGTTTTACGCTTTTATGCACTAACCTCCTAAACATCATTAATTACCCCTAAATTATTACACAAGAACCCTAAAATCATTAATAGATCTTAATTACTATGTTTTTACAGAAAATTAATGAAACCTTAATCATCTCAATGATGGTTAATTAACATTCTAAACATGATTAATTAATAAAACATGAATTAAATTAAAGTTAAATTGATCACTTACCTTGAATCAAGAAAAATTTGATGAAACGCTAAAAAAACTTGTAGAAACCGTCGACCAAAAAAAAGCTGGAGAAAATAATGTGTTTTGATTTGTTTTTATACTAAAACAATGAGAATCCTAGCCCAACACAAATAACACTTTCCTTTTTTTTTCCTTTTTCTTATTCCACTGTCCTTTTTAATTTTTTTACCAAAAATAATATTTTTTTTTCTTTATATATATATTTCGTTTTTTATTATATTATTCCTTATTTATATTTATTTTTTATTTAGTTTTTATTTATTTTATTAATCCCTTAATTAATTTATTTACACCTAAACTTTTTAACTAGTCAAATTTTACGCGTATACCGTAAAAGACGTACAAATATACAGTTTTATAAAAACTCTTGAAATTTGAAATAAACTTTATATTTAAGTCCTAAATGACTTAAAACCATCTCGAAAAATATTCCCGTGACTAAATACCTCACCCGAGACCTCAAAATGCTAAACACTAAATCGTAAAAATTATGATTTACTATAATACATATACGTACACATAAAATCTTAAAATAACACCATATCCTATCATAGTCACATCCATGTGAACTCATGAACACCATCTATTCCCATCGTAACATCGTATAACATACCACGCACTACATAACCGATGTCTAACATCCAATCCAAGGCTCAAATATAAACAGAATATACGTAAACACACACTAAGCACATAATCAAAGCCAAACAGTCAATAGTGACAAATCCAAAATCTAGGGTTGTCACATCACTCCCTCCTAATAGAAATCTCGTCCCGAGATTTACTCCATAAGCTCAATAACTTCATTTCACAACCAACTCACTATCTCTTCTCATAAGAACGTAACCGGATCATCCGTATGACTACAACAACGTTCTCAATGAATATAAGCTCACGGCAAATTTTAGGACCCCCAAGTTCGGATAACAGATCAAACCCATGGACAACTAACCGACGTTCTCATGAACGAATTTAAAAATATGAACCAAAACCATGAAACTCCAAAAGATACTCAAACATAAAACATGTATCGACTCCAAACGAACCATGGAAACGGACCAAATGACACAAGAAGCACCCAGCGACAACCGAAACGTATTACGACCGGTGACATACTATTAAAACCTTGTGCAAAACCAAATTTTACCCCAGAATGGATTTTGTACTGTAATGTATATTAGTTGTTCTAAAACCATGGTATCACATTAGTAATTTATGTAATCATTTGACGAAAAAAAAAATCTATAGTCTCGTCACAAACGATCAATTGTCTAAAGCACACAACACAATATCACGCGTCAACATTGACTCCGGAACCCACATTCTTCATCAATGTAACAATCCCTATTATGGAAACATCTCAAATCCTATCCAAAGCAGCCCTATGTTAGCCCTCTAAGTGTCCACTATCTCAAAATACCCAAAACACAAGTTTAAACCATGTTGTTCGAAAATTAATCTTGAACCCGACACTTGTACAATTAATTTGACCAAGCTACTGAACTCCAATTACTAAACTTTCTGAATATTTGAAAAGTATGTTTCGAGTACATAATTTTAGGCTTTTGACTCACCCAAAAAGCTTTAAAAACGAATAATTTATAACCAAAACGATTTTACTCAAAATCTGCCTAGGCATTAGCGACAGTTTCTGACAGTTAGCGACATATTTTGACAGTTTAGCGACAGTTTCTGCCTACTCCGATTATACTAAAAAAACAATTTTTAAACCCTAAAACCCCTCATTAATTACCAAAGTTAAAACCTAATTTATTTTAATTCCAGAAAATTAAAACTCTCACCCATCATATGATTAATTACATGATTTTAACATATTTAACTAAATAAGAACAAAATTTTAACTTAAGAACAATAACTTTAGGTGATCAAAACCAAAATATTTTAAAATAACCGAGTCATGCTTATATGTTAAAGAATTTATATTCTACCTTATTTTGAAACATGTTTCTGACACTTCCTTATTTCATCGACTACCAACAACTATTTTTTCTCAATTTGCAAGTTCTATTTTTTTTTACCATGTATAACTCGAAACAAAAGATATCGTTACCCCAAAAAGAAATCTCCACCATCTCAAAAGCCTTCACGCCAAAAGTACCGTACAAAAGAACACATGAAATGAGAACTCGATAAATGTACTACTACGGAAGTTAAACATCTCGAAGAGGAACGAGCTAGCAAACCATCCCAAGAATACAACCGATAAGTAGAAGGGAATTATACATATATAGGCATATGCATACATACACTCAAATCCATCCAACATATACTATACAAACATGTATTAACCCTCTTTCATGCAACCATACTCAGGAATCCATTGATGTCGTGGTACTTGTATAACTATGTTGGCCACCATACTTATACCAGTCCCCTTTCACTAATGCACTCCCTCCTATGATGACACTTATAAGAATTAATAGTACACATAACACATCGGTCTACCAACTCAATAAGCACATAGATCCTACAACTATATAAGCACATAATCCACAACATAACATAAGGTCCAAAATCACATGTATTAAAATAACATAGCCAATGCATGAAACAAATAAACTCGTAATCCAGCTGAACCACCGTAGACAAAATTCAAAATGTATAAAGAACATGAAAACGTAATTAAACGAAATCCAACAATGACTAGCGTATACGACTATAGTTCAACCCGCACTATTCAAAACTAGAAAAGAAAATAACATGTAGCTAAGTATGAACCATAGTAGTTCATAACCTAACAAATACTGCGAAAATAACATTCAAACACATCAATTACTATAAAATGCACACATACTCCTATGACGCCTATATGCAGGGACCCTTAAGCTATAGACTAGGCTATGCGACTAGGCAACCTAATTCTCTATAACCATTGTCTCTGATACCATTCTGTCACACCCCACCATGGCGGAATATGGGGCGCGACGTATGGATATCATCACAACAATAGCGTGTCTATAGAGTTAACTAAATGAAATAGAAATGTCATAAAAAGGTGACACAATGTCATGAAAATATCTCAAACAATGCAGGCGTCTAGGTAAGTAGGTAACAGGCCTACCTCTTACCAAAGACATACAAATAAACAAACATCGAACATATAGATACCATAAAGTCTACTTAATCAAAAAACAAAATAAAATCTATACATATAAAATTTCACCATTAAACATTCCAAATATAACCGTTTAAATCCATTTTATTAATTTTTATGGGTTCCTGTTCATCGGACCCCTTTTCCCTCTCAACCTTTTTTCTTAATCCGTTACCTCTCTTCGTTAATCCTTGTCCCTCCCAACCATGTAACATGTCTAATACAACCCAAAACACTATGATTGATCTGGGTATTGTATTACCGCCTCCGGTAGCTAATCCTACTATGAAGAAATCCAATAAGAAGTCTCTCAAAACCAGGCAAACTACTAGAACGATGAATCCTGACCCGAGGGTCACCATGAAGTATGCTACGGTGGATTTATTAGGTGAATCAGTTAACCAAATTAATGTGAAGGAAGGTATCTCCCAGAACAGCTCTGAAGTGAAGACGGAAGGGGTTGTTGCTGCTGAGGTGTTGAGTGATGTGTTAGGAGATAAGGCTAAGCAGGATGATGTTGTCAAAGGTGATAAAACTGGTAAGGATGATATGAATATAGATTCTAATAATTTTAATGCTATGTTTCCTGAACTTAGCACTAGTGTATTGAAAACTAAGGTAGTTGATGATAGTATTTTAGTTAATGGTGTTGGTATTAATGTTGATGTTAGTAAGGATGCTAAGGTTGATAGTATGAAGAGTGTGATATTGGAGATGAATGTTAAGAGTAAAACTAGCTTACAAAATGATGGTAAGGTTAGTGCAAATAGTGATGGTAGTGCTCATGGTGTGAAGCCAATAGATATACAGGTTGAGGCAAAGAAAGAAGTAGATAGTAAGTTTAAGAAATCAGTATCGTTTAGTAATGCTGTACAAGGGAATGGTGATAGCTATGATAACACTCTCATAAAGGTGCCTTCCGTAGACAGAGAGGGTAGGAAGGTTGTCAAAATGGACCCGGTTATTGCTGAAGGGAGCAAAAAATAGGATTTAAATGTGGTGGGGTATTTCGTGGGATTTAAGATGAGCTATAGAGAAATTGTGGGTCACCTTAGAAGGATGTGGAGACCCTATCAACTAACTAAAGTAATTGTCAATGAGGGTCTTTATTTTTTCAAATTTAAATCTGAGGATGGATTGCAAACTGTTATTGAGAATGGACCATGGTTGGTTGATCAAAAGCCGCTATTTGTTCAGAAATGGGCTCCGGGAATATGTCTAGATAAGAATGAGCCATCTAGGGTGCCGTTGTGGGTGAAAGTTTTCAATATTCCGTTGGAAGCATGGAATAGAGATGGAATTAGTCGTATTTCTAGTAGGGTGGGTACCCCTATTATTATGGATAAGGTCAACCACTTCTATGTGTGAAAAAGGATTTGGGAGGGCTAGTTTTGCAAGAGTCCTTGTTGATGTTGATGTTGTGGACGGTTTAACTGATAAGGTGGAAATTTGGTATGAAGAGTTGGATAGAAGTATGATGCTTAGGGTTGACTATGCTTGGCAACCTCCCTGTTGTAGTCATTGCAAAGTTTTTGGTCATGATACTAGGACTTGTAAGGTTCTGGCTAAAGTTAATGATGCTAGTGGTGGTGTGGGAAGTAATGGTAATCAGAAGGTTGCCAAAGAAGATAAGAGTGTGGAAGAGAAGAGTGATTGGAAGACTGTTGCTTCGAATAAAACCGCGCCTAAGACCTCTAAGCCATCCCAACCAGTGACTGCTCAGGGTAATATGAGTTATGGTAATGCTGCTAGAGGTGGTTTTTCTGGTAATAGAGGTTATTATTCTATGAATAGAGGGGGAGGAAATGGTAGGGGTAGGAGTAATCAGTATGGTAGAGGTGGTATGAATATGGGAAGAGGTGGAATAAGTGGTGGACAAGGGAATTTGAATAGCAATGTTGCTGGTAGTAGTACTAGTCATAGCGTTCCGGTGGCTAATGTTAATAATAGGGTCAAAATTGATGCTGAGAATATTTCAAAGAATCCTAAAGTTGGGGTAGTTAAATAGATAGCTAAAAACATTGCATCGGCTAATAGTTTTGCTGCTTTAGCTGATATTGATGGTGAAGAAAGTATGGAAAATTTAAAGACAAATGTGGATCAGTTAAAGAGGAACATTGATGTTACTTTTGAGAGTGGGTTGTTAGTTGATGATGATATCTTGAAGAATTATCCTGTACAAGTCCAAGATTATTATAAGAATAGATGGGAGAGTTTAGACAAGACTGTGAAAATTCAGTTTGTGAATAATAAAATTAGTAAGCTTAATCATGATATTAATATTAGGAAGAATGCTGCTAATGAGACGGTCAGTAAGATTGTGGGTAAGAATGGTCCACCTAGGACTAGATCAGGTCAGTCCATTAAGCAGGCAAATGATATTTCCTTTAGTGAAGCAATGATGGATGAAAAAGAGGAAATTCACAAAATGAAGTGTAAAAAAGATTGTTATGAAGTTGACTTGTTCCTTTTGACTGGTTTAGTGCCTTCGTTTGGTGATGATAACAAATGGTCTGATGGAATGAGATCATATTATAAGACTAAAATTGCTGAGGGTAAGGCTAAGGATGTCTCGGATTTTGTTGATAAAGAGATTGAATAAGTAAGCAATGATAAGTCGGCTCATGCAGATTTTATGGTTCAGAATATCGTTTCTGGACCTATTGATGCTGAAATGGCTAATGTATCAGGGAATGGTGATGGTTCTTCATCCTCATCTCTCTAATGAGTATCAAAATTTCATCATGGAATATTAGGGGTATGAGTGATACCCCTAAACAGGATGAGGTTAAGCTCCTTATTTCTGAAAATAATTTGAAGATGTGTGCTGTTATTGAAACACAGCTTCATAAAAAGAAATTTAAGCTTGTATGTGATAAGGTGTTTGATAAATGGGACTGGATTTCGAATTCTAGTGATAGTAAAAAAGGTTGTAGAATTGTGGTTGGATGGGATGCGGATTCTATTCTTGCTACTATTTTATCTATTTCTGATCAAGCCATTCACTTTGAAGTTAGTTTGATTCATGATAGGAGAAAGTTTTTTGTTTCATTTATATATGGAGAGGTTAATCCGAAGGATAGAGTAAGGCTTTGGGATAACTTGAATGATCACATGGCCACTGTTAAACAGGAGCCATGGTTCATGCTTGGTGACTTCAACATTATTCTTAAATCAGAGGAGCATTCTTTAGGAGATTCGGATAAGTATCATACCACTAAGGATTTTAGAGAATGTGTTCAGCAACTTGATATGGATGATTTAGCTATGTCAGGATTTTTCTTCACATGGGTTCAAAAAAGATATGATCCGGGAAGTGGAATAATGAAGAAACTGGATAGATATATGGGTAATTGTGGGTTTGCTGATTTATTTAAATCCTGCTATGCCTGTTTTCTACCGTATGTTACATCTGATCACTGTCCGGCTTTACTTGTAATGTCTGATGTGGTGATTAAAAGGAAGAGATCGTTTAGGTTTATGAACTATCTTACTTATAAAGATGAGTTTCATAATACTGTTAAAAATAATTGGAGCATTCCAGTGGAAGGATATGCTATGTATACTTTCGCTAAAAGACTTAAAGGGATGAAACATCACATGAGAATGCTAAATAGACAAAATGGGAATGTGTTTGAGAAGGCGAAAATGTTGAGGCAGGAGTTGAAGTTGGTCCAAAGTGAGTTGGATAAAGATCCTCTTAATGTGGAGTTAAAAGAAATGGAAATGGTTTTCAATTCGGCTTATCGAGAGGCTGTCCTTGATGAAGAAAGAGTTCTTAGACAAAAGGCGAAGATTGAATGGCTTAGGGAGGGTGACCAGAATACGGCTTATTTTCATAACATACTTAAAGGCAGATTGAAAAGAAGTAGAATTATATGTTTAGAGATGAAGTGGGTAACGAGTATGAGAATGATGTTGTTGCGGAACAGTTTGTGAAGCACTTTCAGGAGTTCCTTGGTTCATGTGATGAAGTTTTCCCAGTGGAGTTGCCTGAAAGTTTATTCAAATCCAAGATTAGTGATGATATTGCTTTACATTTGATTAGGGGTGTTTCAAATGAAGAAATTAAGATTGCATTGTTTGACATTAAGGATGACAAAGCCCTTGGACCGGATGGTTTTACATCAAAGTTCTTTAAAGCAGCTTGGAACGTTGTGGGAAATGATTTATGCGCGGCTGTTAAAGAGTTTTTTGTGTCTGGTAAGATGCTTGGGGAATTAAATACCACTCTGATTTCTCTAATTCCTAAATGTGCTATTCCTACTAAAGTTACTGATTATAGACCCATTGCTTGCTGCAATGTGGTCTATAAATGCATAAGTAAAGTAATTACAAATAGGCTTAAGACGGTCCTCAATGGCCTTTGACCCTAATCAGAGTGCGTTTATTGAGGGTAGGCAAATATGTGATAACATTATGCTTGCTCAGGAACTGATGTGTGGTTATAATGCGATTAAGAAGCCTGCTAGATGCAGTTTTAAAATAGATATCCAGAAAGCCTATGACACGGTGTCATGGGACTTTTTGTAATTTTTCTTAATAGAATTTGGGTTACATAGAACTATGATAGGATGGATTATGGTATGTTTAAAATCAGCATCGTTTTCTGTCTGTGTTAATGGTGAATCCCATGGGTTTTTCAAAGCCAAGAGAGGACTTAGGAAGGGGGATCCCATTTCACCTTACCTTTTTACTATGGTTATGGAGGTATTTACCCTTATGCTTAAACGACAAATTTTGAAGGAAAAGAAGTTTAAGTGCCATTGGGGTTGTAGGAAATTAAGCATTGTCAATCTTTGCTTTGCTGATGATCTGATGATGTTTTGTCATGGTGATTTAACTTCAGCTTATGTTCTTAGGAGAGCATTAGATGAATTCTGTTTATCGTCGTGTCTTAGACCTAGCATGATTAAGAGCACATGCTACTTTGGTAATGTGACTGATAATGTTAAGGAGGAAATTAAACTTGTTATGCCATTCCAAGAAGGTTCTCTGCCTGTCGAATATTTAGGGATTCCACTTGATGCTAGACAGATTTCTAGGAGCGATTGTGGGGTTCTTTTAGATAAGGTCAAGAAGAGTGTTCATGATTGGAGAGATAAGAATCTTTCTTTTGCAGGAAGACTCCAACTTATTGTCTCAGTCCTTAGTTCTCTTACGGTTTATTGGGCTTCTATTTTTGTTATTCCTATTGGGGTGTGTAATGAGATTGATAAAGTAATGAAATGCTTTCTATGGGGTGCTGAAGGTAAGAAAGGGTATATGCATAGTGTGTCGTGGAAGGAGGTTTGTAAACAGAAAGATGAGGGTGGTTTGGGTCTTAAGTCATTGCATGAATGGAATAAAGCTCTTATGATTAAACATATATGGAATATTGTGAATTACAAGGATTCCATATGGGTTAAATGGGTAAGAGTTAATTGGCTTAAAGGTGAGAACTTCTAGGCAGTTAGGTGTATACAACACATTTCGTGGTGTTGGAAACAACTTCTTTTATTAAGGGACGTGACTAGAAGATTTATACATATGAAAATAGGCAATGGCAAGTTGTGCTATTTTTGGTATGACAAATGGTATAATGGGCAGTTATTATGTGATCTTGTAGACCAAAATTATCTTATGCAGGATTCTGTTGCTAGACAAACTAGAGTTGTTGATATTATTAGCAATGGATGCTGGAAATGGCCAAGGGAGTGGTGTTATAAGTATAGAAATGTGATTAATTGCTCTGTGCCTACTATTGACCAATCTATTGAGGACAAAGTAGTTTGGGTTGATAATAGGGGTCAGCAAAGAAGTTTTACTATCAATGAAGCGTGGAAGGGCATTAAGGTTGAGTCGCCTAAAGTTATTTGGTATGATCATGTTTGGTTTTCACAGTGTGTCCCGAGGCATGCTTTTATTCTTTGGTTGGCTGTTAAGGGAAGATTAAAGACACATGATAGGATGTCCAGGTGGCTCAACATTGCTGATATGCGCTGCCCTTTTTGCAATAACTGTAAGGACTCTCATCTTCACTTATTTTTTGATTGTGAGTTTCCTAGAAGGCTTTGGGAACGGTTAAAGATGATGGCAAAGCTCGAAGGTATCTCCAACTCTTGGCCTCAAATTATTTCTTTCATAATTAATATGCCGGCTAGGAATACCATATGGAGTGTGATTCAAAGACTTATGTGGAGTGCTGTTCTTTATTTTATATGGCAAGAACAAAATATTAGGATTTTTGAGAAAACCTTTAGAACTGAAGAGGAGGTCTTTAGGATCATTGTTAACTCTGTTAAATATAGGGTTATGAGTTTAAACATTAGGATTACCCCGGACTCTTTGTTAGCTGCTAGGATTTGGGGATTTCCTATGAGGATCTGTGAATGATATTAGTCGTATAGATAAAGAGTTCCCTGAAGACCCTATGATTACTGATGAAGAACCATAATCTTGTTGTTTGGTTTCGCTGGTCTCATGAAAGGACTGGTTTTTGGGAATGTAATAGGAGTTGGGTCCATTTGAGCTTAATTCCTATTGATTCTAAAGAATTGCAGGTTTATAAGGTAAGTATGTTCCTTAATGTTATTTTCTCCTTATTTGGTAGGGAGATGTGGGGGGACTGTTTGGATATATGGTTGGTGGCTTGATGTGCTATTAGTGGACGTATAGATTTAGTTAGGGGGAGAGTACTATGCAAGCTGGAGCGTGCGGTTGGGAGTGTCGTCTTTGCTTTGTTTGGTTCTTTCCTTTTAACTTGTCTATATTTACAATTTTTAGTTTCCAAGCTTGTGTTTGATGCTTAGTCCTCCCGTTTATCTTCACATTACCTAATATATGTTTAATGTTGTGCTGATGGATATTATGGTATGTTTTGCATCATTTGAGAGGGTTTATGTTGTTGTTGTACTCTTTCCCCCTCCAAGGTTTCCCA
This sequence comes from Glebionis coronaria, assembly GCA_025667525.1. Taxonomy (NCBI): domain Eukaryota; kingdom Viridiplantae; phylum Streptophyta; class Magnoliopsida; order Asterales; family Asteraceae; genus Glebionis; species Glebionis coronaria. Next base: position 42,517,567 of record CM046878.1, read on the forward strand.
CTGGGTTTTACTTGGTGGGGGTTTTGAGGAGGCAAAACAATGTAAACTGCTACACTGGCTCCTCTCTGTATTTTTCTACTTTTTCAGATGGCGTTTTATAGCAGTTGTTTTTTTACTGCTGTTCATAGTCTTAACTCAGGTAAGAGTTTCCATTGTGATGGATTGGGGTGTTCCTGGTTCTTTCCCTTTGTGGTCTGAATTTTGGGCATTTCATGGATTCAGAAGTGGGCTTTTGCTTGGGTTAAGTTATGTCATTTTGGTAGTGTCATTGATGTGCAGAATCTTGATCTTTGCCAATTGGGATCAAGTGGTTTGGGATTGCAGCTAGATCTTCACTGGATTTGTAGTTGCTTTATATTAGACTAGTGATGTAATGAGCATGGGGTTTTGTCCATTGCCATTGCCATTTGTTTTTTGCTGCCAAGACTAATGAATTAGGGGTTTGTCCTAATTTGTTTTAGTCCTTGTGCTTTTTTGTTACTTTTTCTTCTGGTGCTTAATAAAATTTACCTTTAAGCAAAAAAAAAGATTCAAAGCATCCCACTGCTGTCTCTCGGCACCATCACGCACACATCGTCTAAAGGACATATCCAACAAGGCTGCAGCAATTTTGGACGCAACGAAGCTTCCTTATCCGATTCTAAGGCAAACACACGAGGAAACTTCTTACATAACGGAGAACCCAAAATCCAGTTATCATACCAGAACCTAGTCAAAAGATCGTCCCCTACTCTTTTCTTGCAGTGAGAATTAAAATCAAAGTCGTTCGCTTTCAAATAACGAACTTCAAGAATAATCGAGCACCAAGGAGAAGACTGAGAAGTCGAATGATGATCAACAAAGTCACCATATATCGCTTGGATCACCTTGAACCAAAGCGACTCATCATGCGAGATAAACCTCCAAACCCATTTAAGGAGAAGAGCCCGGTTAAGCGCGAAAAAACTAGAGACACCCAAACCCCCGTTCTTTTTAGACGCTAAAATCTTCTTCCAAGCTATCCAGGAATCTTTTTCTCCGAAGAATCCACACCATTGAAAAATTCCGTCTAATAGCTTCCATATCATTCAGCACTCCTTTGGGAGTTTTGTAAATGGACATAGAGTATAAAGGCGTCGCCCCTAGAACCGATTTCAATAAAGTCAACCTACCACTAATGGACAACGTTTTAACCTTCCACATAGATAATCTCGAACGAAGCTTGGAGATTATACCCTCCCAAGCCGACTTACGAGACATTTGTTCCCCAACCATGACACCTAGGTAACGAAACTGATGGTGTAGCACCCCACAACCGATATTAGTCGCTGCTTGAGAAACTAAATTCCTAGACACCCTAATACCCAACAGCTGACATTTATGTAGATTTATATTCAGCCCCGATGCAAGGAAGAAACATTGAAGAATTGTAACAATACCCTTTAAGTTAGAATCAGACCATTCCCCTAAGAACATGGCATGTCACACCCCACCATGGCGGAATATGGGGCGCGACGTATGGATATCATCACAACAATAGCGTGTCTATATAGTTAACTAAATGAAATAGAAATGTCATAAAAAGGTGACACAATGTCATGAAAATATCTCAAACAATGCAGGCGTCTAGTTAAGTAGGTAACAGGCCTACCTCTTACCAAAGACATACAAATAAACAAACATCGAACATATAGGTACCATAAAGTCTACTTAATCATAAAACAAAATAAAATCTAAGAGGAAAGGAATTCCTCCTAATGCAGTCCTAGCAGCCTCTAAACTCTAGCCACTTCTAATAGCATCCTTTTCAACTACCTCACCTGAAAATGACACTAAAATCAGTCAACATAAAGTTGGTGAGAACATAGGTTTAAGTTACCGAAAACATCTTAAGAACCCTTAACAACCGCTGTAAATAGTTGAAGAAAACAATTTATAATAATGGACCATAATGTGATAATCATGCTACATTCATCCACAACAAAACTCAAGCCAAGTACCGATCACATCTACAATTCACAAAGCACACTATAACAATCAAGAAGTATCCCGTCACACACACAAGAACACACACCACACTATCTGGATCTTTCCCACACCACCTGTGGAAGATGAACTATATCCCCGTCGAGATATCTTGCCTCCAAAGAGACGATGCACAAGTACTCAGGACGGATCGTGCCCCCCGAACCAAGAACTCAGGACAGATCGTGCCCCACGAACCAAGAACTCAGAACCAAGAACTCAGGACGGATCGTGCCCCACGCTCCACACACATCACAACTGGTCTCATAGACGCCCATACATCTATGTACCAATCCCAATCATAACACAATCAAGATTCACATATCATAACACATATCAAAGCACATATGAGAACACATAAGCACACAAATCACACAATAGCACATTTATGTCCACACATTTTAAAACATAGTACTAAATCATTTTAAGAACATTAGAAGTGTCATCTCCATCCTATACTGGAGAAACATTTAAAAACGTAGCAAAAATGGGACTATGAACTCACCTGATAACACATCAAGCTAGCACTCCTGCAAACCTATAAAATCATACACAACACACTTAGCTCAGGTCCTAATACACAAGTTAAGTAACAATCAAGGAGATGAATCTAATTTCCCAATCCTCACTATCTAGTTCTCCCACTACAAGCTATTCTATAGGTAAAAATCAGTTTTTCCCGGTACGGTTTACTAGTCACAAAACGATCACATGAAGTGAACTTAACACCACACTTGGTTCCTACCCTACTGGAGTTATGTTTTTATATGATCTAAGAACTCCAAAAACCAATTTTACTTCCTACTTACACATTTAACCCTTCCGTTTAGTCTCTACGCCAAAAGTCGTTTTCACCAAAACTGATTTTCTGTACATGCTAAATGTTCGACACCAAAAGCCCGACCTAAACACCATAACTTTTATTGAAAACCTCCATTACTTTTATATACATTATAAAGAGTTCCCAAATCAAAAATCTTTGGCTATCTCATCCATTTGGTTAGGTTTTGACTCAAATTCCTGAAATCCAAATTTATTCCTGAACAGCGCACTGTTTTTGTAAAAATTATTTGACGACCTTCCCGCACTCCATTTTCGACCAACCTCACATTTCTGAAAAGTAGACTCCCTGAACTTAATTTTAAAAAAAATAAAGTCGACCAAAGGTGCTACCTACTGCCCGGAACAGTCGACACAAGACAGCCCGAAAAATCAGACTGTTTTACGCTTTTATGCACTAACCTCCTAAACATCATTAATTACCTCTAAATTATTAAACTAGAACCCTAAAATCACTAATAGATCTTAATTACTATATTTTTACAGAAAATTAATGAAACCCTAATCATCTCAATAATGGTTAATTAATATTGTAAACTTGATTAATTAATAAAACATGAATTAAATTAAAGTTAAATTGATCACTTACCTTGAATCAAGAGAAATTTGATGAAACCCTAAAAAAAACTTGTAGAAACCGTCGACCAAAAAAAAGCTGGAGAAAATAATGTGTTTTGATTTGTTTTTATACTAAAACAATGAGAATCCTAGCCCAACACAAATAACACTTTCCTTTTTTTTTCCTTTTTCTTATTCCACCGTCCTTTTTAATTTTTTTACCAAAAATAATATTTTTTTTCTTTATATATTTATTTCGTTTTTTATTATATTATTCCTTATTTATATTTATTTTTTATTTTTTTTATTAATCCCTTAATTAATTTATTTACACCTAAACTTTTTAACTAGTCAAATTTTACCCGTATACAGTAAAAGACGTACACATATATACATTTTTATAAAAACTCTTGGAATTTGAAATAAACTTTATATTTAAGTCCTAAATGACTTAAAACCATCCCGAAAAATATTCCCGTGACTAAATACCTCACCCGAGACCTCAAAATACTAAACCCTAAATCGTAAAAATTACGATTTACTATAATTCATATACGTACACAAAAAATCTTAAAATAACACCATATCCTATCATAGTCACATCCATGTGAACTCATGAACACCATCTATTCCCATCGTAACATCGTATAACATACCACACACTACATAACCGATGTCTAACATCCAATCCAAGGCTCAAATATAAACAGAATGCACGTAAACGCACACTAAGCACATAATCAAAGCCAAACAGTCAAAAGTGACAAATCCAAAATCTAGGGTTGTCACATCACTCCCTCCTAATAGAAATCTCGTCCCGAGATTTACTACATAAGCTCAATAACTTCATTTCACAACCAACTCACTATCTCTTCTCATAAGAACGTAACCGGATCATCCGTATGACTACAACAACGCTCTCAATGACTATAAGTTCACGGCAAATTTTAGGACCCCCAAGTTCGGAAAACAGATCAAACCCATGGACAACTAACCGACGTTCTCATGAACGAATTTAAAAATATGAACCAAAACCATGAAACTCCAAAAGATACTCAAACATAAAACATGTATCGACTCCAAACGAACCATGGAAACGGACCAATGACACAAGAAGCACCCAGCGACAACCGAAACGTATTACGACCGGTGACATACTATTAAAACCTTGTGCAAAACCAAATTTTACCCCAGAATGGATTTTGTACTTTAATGTATATTAGTTGTTCTAAAACCATCGTATCACATTAGTAATTTATGTAATCATTTGCCGAAAAAAAATCTAGTCTCGTCACAAACGATCAATTGTCTAAAGCACACAACACAATATCACGCGTCAACATTGACTCTGGAACCCACATTCTTCATCAATGTAACAATCCCTATTATGGAAACATCTCAAATCCTATCCCAAAGCAGCCCTATGTTAGCCCTCTAAGTGTCCACTATCTCAAAATACCCAAAACACAAGTTTAAACCATGTTGTTCGAAAATTAATCTTGAACCCGACACTTGTACAATTAATTTGACCAAGCTACTGAACTCCAATTACTAAACTTTCTGAATATTTGAAAAGTATGTTCCGAGTACATAATTTTAGGCTTTTGAATCACCCAAAAAGCTTTAAAAACGAATAATTTATAACCAAAACGATTTTACTCAAAATCTGCCTAGGCATTAGCGACAGTTTCTGACAGTTAGCGACATATTTTGACAGTTTAGCGACAGTTTCTGCCTACTCCGATTTATACCAAAAAAACGATTTTTAAACCCTAAAACCCCTCATTAATTACCAAATTTAAAACCTAATTTATTTTAATTCCAGAAAATTAAAACTCTCACCCATCATATGATTAATTACATGATTTTAACATATTTAACTAAATAAGAACAAAATTTTAACTTAAGAACAATAACTTTAGGTGATCAAAACCAAAATATTTTAAAATAACCGAGTCATGCTTATATGTTAAAGAATTTATATTCCACCTTATTTTGAAACATGTTTCCGACACTTCCTTATTTCATCGACTACCAACATCTATTTTTTTCTCAATTTGCAAGTTCTATTTTTTTTACCATGTATAACTCGAAACAAAATATATCGTTACCCCAAAAAGAAATCTCCACCATCTCAAAAGCCTTCACGCCAAAAGTACCGTACAAAAGAACACATGAAATGAGAACTCGATAAATGTACTACTAAGGAAGTTAAACATCTCGAAGAGGAACGAGCTAGCAAACCATCCCAAGAATACAACCGATAAGTAGAAGGGAATTATACATATATAGGAATATGCATACATACACTCAAATCCATCCAACATATACTATACAAACATGTATTAACCCTCTTTCATGCAACCATACTCAGGAATCTATTGATGTCGTGGTACTTGTATAACTATGTTGGCCACCATACTTATACCAGTCCTCTTTCACTAATGCACTCCCTCATATGATGACACTTATAAGAATTAATACTACACATAACACATCGGTCTACCAACTCAATAAGCACATAGATCCTACAACTCATATAAGCACATAATCCACAACATAACATAAGGTCCAAAATCACATGTATTAAAATAACATAGCCAATGCATGAAACAAATAAACTCGTAATCCAGCTGAACCACCATAGACAAAATTCAAAATGTATAAAGAACATGAAAACGTAATTAAACGGAATCCAACAATGACTAGCGTATACGACTATAGTTCAACCCGCACTATTCAAAACTCGAAAAGAAAATAACATGTAGCTAAGTATGAACCATAGTAGTTCATAACCTAACAAATACTGCGAAAATAACATTCAAACACATCAATTACTATAAAATGCACACATACTCCTATGACGCCTATATGCAGGGACCCTTAAGCTATAGACTAGGCTACGCGACTAGGCAACCTAATTCTCTATAACCATTGTCTCTAATACCATTCTGTCACACCCCACCATGGCGGAATATAGGGCGCGACGTATGGATATCATCACAACAATAGCGTGTCTATAGAGTTAACTAAATGAAATAGAAATGTCATAAAAAGGTGACACAATGTCATGAAAATATCTCTAAGAATGCAGACGTATAGGTAAGTAGGTAACAGGCCTACCTCTTACCAAAGACATACAAATAAACAAACATCGAACATATAGGTACCATAAAGTCTACTTAATCAAAAAACAAAATAAAATCTAAGAGGAAAGGAATTCCTCCTAATGCAGTCCTAGAAGACTCTAAACTCTAGCCACTTCTAATGGCATCCTTCTCAACTACCTCACCTGAAAATGACACTAAAATCTGTCAACATAAAGTTGGTGAGAACATAGGTTTAAGTTACCAAAAACATCTTAAGAACCCTTAACAACCGCTGTAAATAGTTAAAGAAAACAATTTATAATAATGGACCATAATGTGATAATCATGCTACATGCATCCACAACAAAACTCAAGCCAAGTACCGATCACATCTACAATTCACAAAGCACACTATAACAATCAAGAAGTATCCCGTCACACACCACAATATCCGGATCTTTCCCGCACCACCTATGGAAGATGAACTATATCCCCGTCGAGATATCTTGCCTCCAAAGAGACGATGCACAAGTACTCAGGACGTGTCGTGCCCCCCGAACCAAGAACCCAGGACGGATCGTGCCCCACGAACCAAGAACTCAGGACGGATCGTGCCCCACGCTCCACACACATCACAACTGGTCCCAAAGACGCCCATACATCTATGTACCAATCCCAATCATAACACAATCAAGATTCACATATCATAACACATATCAAAGCACATATGAGAACACATAAGCACACAATCACACAATAGCACATTTATGTCCACACATTTTAAAACATAGTACTAAATCATTTTAAGAACATTAGAAGTGTCATCTCCATCCCATACTGGAAAAACATTTAAAAACGTAGCAAAAATGGGACTATGAACTCACCTGATAACACATCAAGCTAGCACTCCTGCAAACCTATAAAATCATACAAAACACACTTAGCTCAGGTCCTAATACCCAAGTTAAGTAACAATCAAGGAGATGAATCTAATTTCCCAATCCTTACTATCTAGTTCTTCCACTACAAGCTATTCTATAGGTAAAAATCTAGTTTTTCCCGGTACGGTTTACTAGTCACTAAACGATCACATGAAGTGAACTTAACACCACACTTGGTTCCTACCCTACTGGAGTTTACATGATCTAAGAACTCCAAAAACAAATTTTACTTCCTACTTACACATTTAACCCTTCCGTTTAGTCTCTACGTCAAAAGTCGTTTTCACCAAAACTGATTTTCTGTACATGCTAAATGTTCGACACCAAAAGCCCGACCTAAACACCATAACTTTTATTGAAAACCTCCAGTCCTTTTATATACATTATAAAGAGTTCCCAAATCAAAAATCGTTGGCTATCTCATCCGTTTGGTTAGGTTTTGACTCAAATTCCCGAAATCCAAATTTATTCCTGAACAGCGCACTGTTTTTGTAAAAATTATTTGACGACCTTCCCGAACTCCATTTTCGACTAACCTTACATTTCTGAAAGGTAGACTCCCTGAACTTAATTTTAAAAAAAAATAAACTCGACCAAAGGTGCTACCTACTGCCCGGAACAGTCAACACAAGACAGTCCTAAAAATCAGACTGTTTTACGCCTTTATGCACTAACCTCCTAAACATTATTAATTACCCCTAAATTATTAAACAAGAACCCTAAAATCACTAATAGATCTTAACTACTATATTTTTCCAGAAAATTAATGAAACCCTAATCATCTCAATGATGGTTAATTAACATTGTAAACATGATTAATTAATAAAACATGAATTAAATTAAGGGTTTTGCTAATGACAGCCCTAAGGGTTGTCGTTAAGAGTATTAATTTTGTTACAACTATTTGTAATAACACAATTCAACCAATCAGAATTAAGTATCAATCATATCTTCACTAAATCCGAGATTTTCTCCATTTTTTTCGGAATTATCATCCAATCAGAATTAATCATAAGTTGTATTGTCATTAAAAGTGTTTGCTTAATGACAACCCTAAGGGCTGTTGTTAGCATTTCCCTTAAATTAAAGTTAAATTGATTACTTACCTTGAATCAAGAAAAATTTGATAAACCCTAAAAAAACTTGTAGAAACCGTCGACCAAAAAAAAGCTGGAGAAAATAATGTGTTTTGATTTGTTTTTATACTAAAACAATGAGAATCCTAGCCCAACACAAATAACACTTTCCTTTTTTTTTCCTTTTTCTTATTCCACCGTCCTTTTTAATTTTTTTACCAAAAATAATATTTTTTTTCTTTATATATTTATTTCGTTTTTTATTATATTATTCCTTATTTATATTTATTTTTTATTTATTTTATTAATCCCTTAATTAATTTATTTACACCTAAACCTTTTAACTAGTCAAATTTTACGCGTATACCGTAAAGACGTAAATATACAGTTTTATAAAAACTCTTGGAATTTGAAATAAACTTTATATTTAAGTCCTAAATGACTTAAAACCATCCCGAAAAATATTCCCGTGACTAAATACCTCGCCCGAGACCTCAAAATGCTAAACCCTAAATCGTAAAAATTACGATTTACTATAATACATATACGTACACATAAAATCTTAAAATAACACCATATCCTATCATAGTCACATCCATGTGAACTCATGAACACCATCTATTCCCATCGTAACATAGTATAACGTACCACGCACTACATAACTGATGTCTAACATCCAATCCAAGGCTCAAATATAAACAGAATGCACGTAAACGCACACTAAGCACATAATCAAAGTCAAACAGTGAAAAGTGACAAATCCAAAATCTAGGGTTGTCACATGGCATCATCGGCATAAAAAAGATGAGAAATACAGGTCGAACCGTTCAGTTGAATACCCTTGAAGAAGCCCTCCGAAGCTGCACTAGATACAGATATGTGCAATGACTCTATAACTAATATAAATAAAAAAGGAGACAAAGGGTCACCTTGTTTAAGCCCTCTATGGAACGAAAACTCGGCCGTAGGACTCCCATTAACCAAAATCGAAGCTCGTGCAGAAGAGAGAGTCCCAAGTATCCATCTACACCAATTCGGACCAAAACCCAAAGCCTGCAAAACATCAATAAGGTAATCCCAACGAACAGAATCATACGCCTTAGCGAAATCCACTTTGAAAAACATCGCCTGCTTCTTAAACTTTTTACACCAACTTAGAATCTCATTTAGAATGAAAGGACCATCTAAAATATTCCTCTTAGCAACAAAAGCACACTCTGAGTCGGAGACAAGATCAGAAATAACACAAGACAAACGATTAGCAAGAATCTTTGTTACTACCTTGTAAACACAACCAATCAAACTAATCGGCCTAAAATCTGAAACCACCTTAGCCTCCGTAACTTTGGGAATCAAAGCATTAAAAGACGAGTTACATCCATTCGAAAACGATCCTTGGGCAAAAAACTGTTCCACTGCACAACAAAAATCAGTCCTCACTGTATCCCAAAATTTTCGAAAGAACTCGAACGTGTACCCATCTGGACCTGGTGATTTATTCTCACCACATTCCCAAACGGCTCTACGGATTTCATCCCTAGAAACAATACTGTCCAGCTGAACGACCTGCTCCGAAGATAAACGTCTATTAAAAGGAGCGTTCAACTTGAAACGAGAAGTAGAGGGTTCCTCGAACCGCTCTTGGAAATGATTCTTAAAAGCCTCCTTCACCTTAATTAAATTTCAAGACACGAGTTTCTTTTGCATTGTATCGAAGGTGTAGAATTAGAGCATTGTCATTTTTTAATGAAGTACTCTATTTTGTTTACATGTATCTTGATCATTAACCGGAACACTTTTTTTTTCTAAAACACCTGTGCAAGAATCAAGATGGTTGTTGTTGTATCTATAAATTCATACGAAAAGCCCAGACTGCTGTTTTGCGACTTATTCATCATCTGCTCGCAACCATTATGATTGAAGCGAATATTAGCCTTGGACAACACCATACCTGCTTTGACCTTTTTAGATTGTTCACTTTCTGAGAACAAGCAGGAAATGGCATACGACCAACCTGTTTAAGTATTTAGCTTAGAGAAATTTCTAGGAAAATTAAGATAAATGACTAAAGAATGAGTCTTTGTCTCAATCTTATATATTATGGAAAAAAACACATTAAATTCTACCATGAATATGTCTAAGATCTGAACCACATATAATGGAAGGCATGAGCTGGAATAAAAGATTGACTTTTGCTCTATTATTAGGTTAGTAAATTGCTTTCAAAGAAATAAAAACATATCAAAGTGTAAACCTTACAAAATATGAATCATAGATATTCTAGAATGACTCCTATTGGCATCATAATTTTACAAAAGAAACAAATGAGACCATTCAACAAGTGACTAGCAACTACAAAACTAGAAACAAATCTTCAGATGTTTGATAAGGCACAAGTGCATGCTTCATATTAGAAAAATGGTTGTAACAGGCTACACATCACCTATCTTCCTTGTAAACCGGAGATAAGCAACCTTCAAGGTAATTTACTAAATTGATTTGACTTTATTTGTATATAAGCTTCTTCTTACAAGCTATCATACATTATTTTTTCCATCTTTCTGTTTTCTCATTTGTTACAATCAATAAATCCAAATGACTTTCATTAAAGATTTCAATCACCTTAAGATCGAAATGAATGATGTCTTATCGGCTACAAACAGCTTTGATGGCGCCAAGTTGATCGGGCATGGTGGGTTCGGGAAAGTGTACAAAGGAGAACTTTCTCTCCCTGAGGGGCAGATCATGGTCGCTTTTAAAAGACTGCATCGTCATATGGGACAAGGGAACACTGAGTTTTGGAAGGAGATCATGACGCTTTCCAAATACAAACATGAGAATTTGGTCTCTCTCATGCACTTCTGTAGTGACGGTAAAGAGAGGATCCTTGTATACGAGTATGCTTCTCGTGGGAGCCTTGACCGCTATTTAAGAGAAGCTAGTGTAACATGGACCCAACGCTTAAAAATATGTCTTGGTGCGGCACGCGGGCTAAGTTTCCTACATGATCCAACGGATACATATCAAAGAGTTATACATCGAGACATTAAAAGTGCAAACATCCTTCTGGATGATAATTGGACGGCTAAAGTTTCTGATTTTGGATTGTCAAAATCTGGCCCAGCTAATCAACTGCAATCATATGTTGTCTCGAATGCTGCTGGTACACATGGGTATTGTGATCCTTTATATATAAAGATGGGTTTACTCTCAAAAGAGTCTGATGTTTACTCATTTGGAGTGGTGCTGTTTGAAGTAATGTGTGGGACACTATGCTATAAACTGGATAATGGTGTGCTTAATATTTTAGTGCCCACTTGGAAGAAATGCTATGAGGAGGATAAGTTAGACGAGATCATCTTTTCTGGTTTAAAAGAACAAATGGAACCGGGTTCTTTGAAGCTCTTTTCAGCTATTGCCTATCGATGTTTGAAGAAATCTCGTGAAGAACGACCAACAATGGATGAGATCAAAAAAGAACTTGAGCTTGCACTTAAACAGCAAGTAATATTTCTTATTTTCACTAAAGGTCTATTGTTTTGATTTATTTTACTAGTCGTTCACGAATTCCTATAAGTTGCAAGTCTATATCATATCACCTTTAAGTTATATATTGTCCGTAACTCACGCTAGAACATTTTTTCAGGAGGTATTTGAAGATCTTGAAAACAAAGTGAACCTTGAAGAAATTAGCAAGGTTGTGGAACTTGCAGGTGTATCCTATGAATCTAAAAATCAACTTATCTTGCTTCTGTTGGAAGGGATCCTTGTGGACAATGGCAACACGGTATTTACCCTTAAAACCATCTCGCTATAGGTATTTAGCTTAGTTTACTACTGTAATCAATATAACAACCGACAAAAATTCAATTTAATTTGTTTTGACACATAGAAATTGCTGAAAATCCTTCTTTAATCACAACAGCACATCGATTAAATGAACTAATCAATTTAGGAAACGGTCTCTTAAATTTCTTGGAACACAAATACAAAATATAGTGGTTTTATTCTTTTAGTTTTGGATAACAGATAATTTGTGCAAACCAAATTTAACATCTGCTCGTATTCATATTGACAGTTTCTTTCAATAAATAAGAAGGGGGAAACTTGTGAAATGATATCTGCAATGAAATGCATATCTGGAGATCGTGTTTCACCTTTTAGTCTCCAAGAGTCAAGGTTAGTCAATTTTTCTCCATCGCTACGTTGTAGATTGAAATGATAGTTTGAAAATAAGCGATCATGATATGTGCAGGTTTGCCAGTGGCCGAACGACTGACATGTTCAAGGGTTTTAAAGTAGAAGTGAGCTCTCAGTTTCTGTCACCACAAGTTACATACACCATAAACCTTGTCCTCAAAAGAACTGACTATGCTGGTGCCACAAATGTACCATTCAAATACAAATTAGAAAATGAAACAGAATACTCAAATCCATGCATTGTGGAAGTGCGAGAAGATGGATGGCTAACGATTGAACTATATCATTTTACAAGCAGTGAAAAGGAAGATAGTTTTTCAATCGATGTAGCACAACTGTTACAATATTATTCCTCACCCCCTACGTATTTCCTCGAGGGCATTGAATTTCGACCGGTGGAGCACGTAAGTTACCAACACAAAAATTAGCTTGTTTGCGTTATTTTAATTAAGACCAGGAGTACGTGGAGGAACTGTACGTCTTATTGTTTGAAAGCACTCTCGCAATAACCATTTAGATAAAGCGCTGAAAATATACAATGACATAAGTTTTTTTGTTTGGGTTAATGGTACAATTTCTGGTGATGATATAAATCAATTAATGTGTTCATATATACTATAGGGGTCAGATGAAAACCAAGAGGATAAAAATAAGATAGATTTGCAACGTATATCAGATGCAGATGTATTTTGGGAACGAAAGTTGATGAACGATTTTACTGAGGTAATCACATTGTCGAAAGAAAAACTAGAGTGGACAACCAAGAAGGAACTGTACTTTCTTCTTCGGAAAGGATTTCTCGTTGGCAACTACGAAAAGGTAAATTATATCAATCTAACAGTCTATTTCAACTCAATATCTAACTATGAAGAAGACGATTAACATCTATGTATGTGTATATAGATTTAATTACATATATGTGGTGTATGTATCTCCAATATGTTTGATCAAGATAGATTGAAAATCACCAAGCTTCATATTTCATATTTCGATAGTTTGTTTGAACGGGACAGAAACTCAAAACTTAATAGAATATCATAATGGTAAAAGCTTTTAGCTTATTTAAGTTAATGTCATAATTAGCTAGCAACTAAATTTGTCCATCTGACTCACATAAAGTATGATTATATAAGTTTGACAGTAGTTTTTATAGATACTAACAAAAAAGTTATTTGTATTGACAGAAGTGGTTTTCCATGAGCAAAGATATGGAGAAACGTCTTATGATACCAGCAAGAGCATCTTTGTTACAGAAAGAATGGACATGGAAGTCTCTACCAGAATCAAGGTTATCCGACTTCAATTTTGTTTTCACATTTTAGTTTCATACATCGTTATATTTGTCCCTAATGTATATAGATAATATGCTAAATTAATTTTAGGTTGCATAGATTGCGTGCTTCTCACAATTCTGATATTTTATCTTTTCTTATCATTACTAATTTAATACGTTCTCTTCTCCTAAACTTTTGTAGATTTGGGGAGATGGCTGAGTTTCCAGATGGAGATAGATTTACTATTAAATTTAAGCTCAAGTTGGAAATATTGTCACCTCAGACACACTATTCATGTCACATCATTTACAAATTACCCGAAAACGATTCTTCATTTCAGCATCACATACAAACCACTATTGATGACCCATTATGTGGTTCAAATCGTGAACGACTAATCTTTCTAGTCATTCCTCCACAGACTCCGGTTATTGGACCCACGCCGGATCAAGATCACATCCAACCACGTACCCGTAAGTTAAAAGGACATCCAAGAATAAGAAAGGATGGTTGGATGGAATTTCAATTCTGTGAGATTTCGACAGGCACCTCTGAATATATTAACATGGAGATTGAGTTCATTGGTTACAGAAACGAAAATGTAAACTTTATTGGCCTAGTTGTGCAAGGGATTGAAATTAGGCCTTTGTAAATGTCAGATTACAATAGTTATTTAGGTGTATAGTTGTACAGAAAGTACAGTTAGTTAACATGTAATTAAATTTAATTACTAATCATTATTTGATTTAATTATTTTATGTAATAATGCCCATTTCTAACCACGCTTCTTTTCTGCTCTACCAACTTATTATGAGAAATTAATGGCTGGATATCAGCACTTGTATCTTATACTACTTTTAAATTTTACACGTGCTATATACTAGCTGTCGCATACAAAAATGTTAGATGGTGATAGAATTCTTATGATTAAAACCATTTACGAATAATGATTGGAATGAAAATTTTGATATGCCAAGGACAGAATGGAAGAGAAAAAAGAGAGAGTTTTGACATTGTGAGTTTATTGACAATTGTCACCATCGATGACCTATTATTGTGGCCGTCGATGATGATTTAGCAATAGCACGTACGATGTCCAACATTTATAGTTCTGAAAACCATTATTCCAATTGTAATTTCACCTCAAGAAAAACGTGAAACACCAAACATGTAAACAAAAAAAACTATAGCCGCATTGCTTGCAAGGTGACTACAAGAAAATGGGGCAACACCCGCAAATATTTCTTTGGTATACCTTTGAAACTCCAACAAATTTTCCAACCCTTGTTAAAACCGCAGAATTTCCTACTGAATGTTTTAGCAATTAGTGACAAAGAAATTGTCATCAATAACCGTCGGAAATATTTAGTGATTTCCTAACACAATATAAAGGGTTGACCCAACCGAATTGGGCGGGCTTAGTGACGCATGGTCGTCCGCGGCTACCCCGAGGAGAAAATGAGATGTCGGTCACATACTAGAATTACTTGTGGTTTGTGTTCGTGTGTGATTATTATTTAAAATGTATGTTAATGAGATATGTTTTTTGTGATGTCGGTCTCCTTATTGCACCAAGTTCACCAAGTTGGTAGCATGTATGTCGCAAGAGAGGAAACTGATGTAGCATGAAAGATGTTGATCGCATGAATTCCTTATTGTAGGGTATATTGTAGCGGAAAAAAGAAAGCACATATAAAACGCGAGTAATACGTGTAGCCGAAAAGGAAAGCACATATAGACATATAATTAACATAAACTCAAGCGAAAACCATGTCTCTAGCAACCAAGCTAGTGACAAATCGAGACACTCTTCAAGTACATGAAAGTGCGTAATACCTTGTGAGTTAAAACTCCACTAGTCGCTAAAATAAACGACCTTGTACCCATACTATACTTCAACAGGTAACTCTCGAATGCTAGTTCTTGAACTAACGAGCAAAAGAATACTAAGAAGACCAAAAACAAAAAGAACCCATCGGGGGGATCCTCTAGATTTCGGATAAAAGAGAAGAGAAGAAAGAATGTTGATATCTTGAATGAATAAAGAGATGTTCTTTATATGGGGGTAGTCCTAGGGCATCTCTATGATGGGCTTCTTCTTCCCAAAGTTATTCAAGCCCAACCAATCACCTTTCTTGTGGACTTGGTTGGTCAAAATCCTCCCCAAACAACTTTTGGGTTGAATTTTTAACTTTCTGAAATATTCTTGTGTAATTACATCTATTTACCAAATAATTAAAAGTCTTACCGTTAGTTACCCGTTAAACTATTTTTTGGAAACGGCAAATAATTCAACGGACGCCTACTCGTAATATTTCAACGAGTACCCCGAGTTCGAGCACCGCATAGCGGGCAAACCCAGCCCCCAAAGGGATTTCCAGGGAGAATTCCCCACGTGTGCCCGTGTGAGGTATGAGTTACATTACGCTAATGCGACGACCACGAGGATCGAACTCACAACCTGCAGCCCACAGTGGTTGTAAACCCAGTGCATCGCGCCAGCTGGGCTGGAGGTCATTTGCCGTTAAACTATTTAACTAACTACCGTTATGTATTCTTCGTTAGTAAATTAAATGTATCATAAATATACATTTATGTTATTATATACATTCGATACAAGTTGTCTAAATGTGTTAGTGTGTGACCCCATAGGCTCACGTATTCCTAGACATATAAATATCTATGACTTGAGAACTTCCCAATAGCTCTCACTTGGGAACGAACGTCAGTTCATAGTATAAATTATACTAACATTGAAAAATAGTCTAGCAAATCATTAATGCTCTCAGAAGTACCTTAGTATGGATTCAGTAAACGTCTCGGCCTATTATAATATAAGTTAAGGCATCCTTTGGTTTATGATACAGTGTTAATTATGAATATGGATCATAATCATTTCATAAATTAACGATCATGTTTCTCGTGTCTGTATTGATCTAGAATACCAATCGTAAAGAGAATCATATTAACTACCATTTGGGAACGACCATGCAAACATCTTATCAACCCTACGTATGGGCACAATATGTATTATACTCCCTAACTTGTGGATGAATGAATTCTATTTTGACTACAAATGTCTTTCACGTATTTCAAATACATTTCTCAAAATAGCTTTTATAACTGCCTTATTCAGCACGACATTTTTTATATATTCAAGAAATGCTATCCATACATACAAAAACCCGCTTGTATCTTAAGTATAAGGATTCAGGAATGTCTGTCATACGTGTAATACTTAATGACGTCGACCCATATAGAGTGATATAGACTAGTTGGGTATCTAATTATTCACTTGTATTAAATAACATATGAGTTTGGAAGAATCATCTTTAGATATTCATCATAATATTATCAACCCTCATATTTGTCTTGATTTAACAACATTCCTATATTGTTAATCAACAATGAATAATTTTAGAATACAATTAGTCATTCATAGATTTAAACATGCAAATATAGAACACACATATTATGAAATGAAAACAACCATACCACATACGTTAGATCAATTATTAAAATAAAAACCGTTTAACATCCCTTTGTCCAAATTAGTAAATAACATAAACATATCGCGGATTTACATGACTACTAGCTCTACGAAATCCAACTGACATAGTACGCTCAAAATGCTTGTTTAATGGCATTGGCTTCGTTAATAGGTCAAATATGTTATCATTTGTGTGAACTTTGCTAAGAACAATTTCACCATCTTGAATTACTTCACGAATGTAGTGATATATCCTTGGATAATGTTTGGCTCCCTTCATCATTCTGGGATCATTGGCAATTGTTATCACGGCTATACTGTCACATAACATTTTCATAGGTCATTTATTAGAAGGCATGATATTTCCAAGTCTATCAATAAACTTTCTCATTCATAAAGCTTACATTATAGCTTCCGCAACAACTATGTACTCTAATTCTGTATAAGACATTGCAATAGTGTTTTGCTTAGCACTCTCCCAATCCACGGCTCCACCATTAAGCACAAAAACATATAATGATTGGGATTTGGTATCATATTTATTGGTTTCCCCCATTCTGTTCAAGGATTTGGTAACCCTCAGTTTAATTTTAGGATTTACACCATAAACAACAAGTATTTAGTATTTCTTAAGTTAATACTAAAGAATAGTTTTAACACAGCCCATTGAGCTTCACCAAAATTCGGTTGAAATCGACTTTATAATTTTTTCATAAAGGCAACATTAGGTCTAGTGCATCTTACTACATACATTGTAGACCTGATAGTCGACTCATAAGGAACTCTTTGCATGCATTATACCTCTTTAGGTGTAACTGCATCTTATGACTAATCTAAGTCTAACTTCTATTACATTGGTACACTCTCACGTTTGGAGTAAGCCATCATATACTTCTTTAGGATTTTATCAAAATAAGCATGACTTAGAGTTAATAACTGCTTAGATATACCATGTGTAATCTAGATTCCTAGGATGTATGTTGCTTTACAGCAGTCTTTCATGAAAAAACACTTACAAAGCCAAGACTTAACATCTTGCGTCATTTTTTTGAACGGTTATTTTATTAAAAACACTAGAAAGAAACTAGCAAATTACAAGGAAATAAGATTTGGGTTTTTAAGCCAATCGTCCAAACTAAACGATACTTTACATCTAGAAAGACACCAAAAATAGAATTTAGACACAATATCATAAAAATGTCGCTTTCGCTGGGATGATATTGTCGAATATCGTCTTGTTACGGAACGTCCACAGATACCACCAGATAACATAAAACACTCCTTCCAACGTCGATTTCTTCTTTGACGGAAGATGTAAAGTTACCAACCAAGACACCCATTGCTCATACGAATCAAACTCCTTATAAGACAGCTCCCACCGCCGAGAAATCAATCTAACTGTTTGATGAGCCATGTAGTAAGAGAATAATAGATGGTTGGACGTTTTGTTGATCCCTTTGATTGGATCTATATTTTGCTAAAAACTAGTATAGTAGTTTGTAATCAAACTAAAACACTTTAAGAACTCTTACTCAAGCTAAATAAGTTATGCGGAATCTAACTTATAAAGCACAGAAGAATAGAATTACTTTTAACTATTCGATTCTCTTATTAATCGACTTGAATGAGGTACATGAATAACATCGTACCTATGTTCCTTTTTTTTTGGTAACCATGATTTCCGACTCATTGGCCGACTAATCTACGTGATTTCCTTTTATAGAGTAAGGAACCCTAGAAACCTTAGATTATTCTATAAAGATAACTATATCATAGACGATATATTATCAATATTCTAACTATTTAAGTAGATCACATAAGATATACTCTAACTATAACTATGACATATCTTATACAAAGATATATTCATCCTAACCAATAGAGCAGTACTTACTTTATAAGTAGCAGTACTTACTATGTACCGCGTTAACACTAACGGTACTTGAAAGATAACTAACAGTACTTCAATAACACTAATGGTACTTGACACTTAACAAATAATTCCCAAAAATCCCTAAACAAGAATGATAACTTGTTATCTTCTTGTTTCTCTTTGTACTGGATGTATTTAGAATACATGTCTTCAGTCTTTTCTTCAACCTTGGATTGAACTTGGTAATTTGTATTTGTATCCAACTGAATGTAGCCAAACACTTCAATGTAGATCTTCTTCTGATAAGATAATCTTCAAGCATCATGAACATCATCTTTGTCTTCAAACTATGATCTTCTTGTGTCTTGTAAACATTCATTTATCTTTGCAGCAACAGTAATTGTCTTCTTGAGTTAAATCTATGAACTCTAAATCATGAACTTCAGTCTTGATTTGATGAGACAAAACTTTCTAAGTATCTTTTTCTTTAATACTTCTTTGCTTGCAATCTTCATACCTGAAATAAAACAGTTAACAACAAAAACCAATCTGTATTGGCTTCATGATTTTTAGCAAATCACCAGCTATCAACGAATTTGATATATTCTTTACCAGTTAGCCGTACCCTCTGGAATAGCCAATACTTTATTCATAAAGAATAAGGTGTACTGATAACCCTACAATTTTTGGTAAATTGTCAACCATCAACAGATTTGATTAAGTCTTTACCTAGTACCGTTTGTCTAGGACTAGCTAACTCTTTGTCTCGAAACAAGGTGAGTCAGAACCATATAGTTTTTAGCAACTACCAGCTTTCAACGGATTTGAGAATTCTTTACCACAAATCGTTTGCTTATGGACTAGCCAGTTCTTATGTGTGTTAGACATGGTAAACTGAGAACCATTTGTGAAGTGTGACTAAAATTCAAACACTTAAGGCTCTTTCTCAGCTTCTTCCTCTTGCTCCAAATCCTTGATTTGTTGTTTAACCATTCTGATCAACTCCAAAGAACCAACAGACTCTTTTGAGACTTCTAATTGTTGTTCCAACATACTTTCCAACAATCTTCTCTCAAATGGATATCTCTTCCCTTGTAGCATATAGTAAGTAACATCATCTATATCTAAAATATGCAGTCCAGATGACCTATAATATCTCCAATAACTAGGAACCTGATTCTCTAATACCTTCAACATTTTCTGATCACAGTTGTGTGGCTCATACATGAAGAGTAATTCATTGTATAATAGTGACACCTCAGTTTTACCTGCGCTGGCTTCTTGAACTAACTTGAAAAGATCTTGAATATCTTGTTTGTCAAGAATATGAAGAATGTCTTCCAAAAGTCTGAACATTCTTGTTGTGCCATCAGTTCTTTGTATTCCATGAGCTTCCAGTCCTTGATCCATAGTGTATATCCATCTAGCAATGGATGATCTCTTTCCAAAAATCTCTGTATCAATACATTGATCTTCAAAACTTACTATCTTCAAGTACTTTTTCAAACTCTCATCATCATCACTATCTTATGTTGTTGGTTTAGCCTTTTTCTTGACTTTCTGCTTCTTCTTTGTTGATCTTTTCCTCTTAACACCCTTGGAGGTTCCTTCAAATTCCATTGAACCTTCTTCCAAGTTTGTATGTACCATTTCTTTAGTATGTACTGTTGACTGTGTATCTACTGCTTGTACATTTTCAGTCTGATCAACATCTTGAGCTTTATCTCCTTCATTCATTCTTTGAGCAGTCTTTTCTTCTTTTGAACTTACCTTCTCCTTTCTATTCTTCCTCACATATGTGGTCTTGATAGGTGGAGATGTTGTTCAATAGTACTTGGCTCAATTCTAGGAGCACTTCCAAATTGCCTTTGTTGTTGCAGATGTCTTCTAGTTTCTTCAACAGCTATCATATCTGCTTCAGATCCAATCTCAACAAAATTCAATTCAGCTCTTTTGTGTTGTTCATTCAAAGTCTTGATTTCTTCGAAATTCTTCTTGACCAGTTGAGCATGAGTGAAATGCTTAACTTTCTTGAGAAATGTCATCATTTGATTCCTAATCTGCATGGTAGTTGGAGGCTTAATCTTTTCTCTCCTTCTTTTCTCAGCAAAGAATCTTTGTTGCTCCCTTACCAGATCATCAATCAACTTTGATTTCTCTTCTTCATCATAAGCATTAATACATGGTTTTTGCTTAGCATTTGTGTACTCGATATCGTTCTCGGTATCTAATTGAATTGATCACGGTTAATGGTGGAATAGTTGGTAATGGTCACTAAAAAGGAGGAGTTGATTTTCTATTCTACTTGAAGTGTAAGTGCGAAACGTAATTAAAATAAGCTAAAAGCAAATCTAGAAAAACTGTCACTTTTTTTTGTAAAATTAGAAAAACACCTGGTAAAAACAGAGATTTCGGGAAGCGTGCAATTTTTGGAAATTAAAATGAAAATCGAGAATGGATCGCAGTCAATGCGATCGTGCTCCTTGATCGTATCCTGGATCGCAATCAATGCGATCGTAACTGGTGATTGTACTCCACCACGATCGTGACTTTAGATCATACTCCCAGTGATCGCAGCCTACGATCGTATCAGTCGATCGTAGCCTAGTGATCGTAGTATAGGTGATCACACTCAATGCGATCGTAACAAGTGATCGAATCCAAGCAATCGCAGCCACAGATCGCACTCAATGATCGTATCCACGATCGCAACAAGTGATCGTGGTGTGGATTATGGAGTGTGATCGTAGTGAACGATCGTACTTGGTGATCGAAGTAATGGATCGCAAGTAGAAACCCTAAGGCTTATGCGATCACACTTACTTGATCGTACCTGGTAAAACCCTTAAGCATGATACGATGGAAATCAAAGAGCAAATAAGCCAAAAATGAATAATCACGAATAAGCAACACGAATAAGCACTTATCCAAATCTTAACCAAATGAAAACAAGCATAAATTTAAAAACTTTTAAAACACGAAATAAGCAAACTTTATGAATCAAACTTTAAAAAGACTAAACTTTTAAGAAAACTTAAAAGTAAATAAGCTAGATACAAAATAAGCCAATAAGCATGATAAGCTCAAAGCTCAAATCGTATAAAAACTTGGATATGAATAAAAAGTTAAACTTTTTAATCAATCAAACATCAAGACTAAACAAGATGCTTTAAAATTTCGGATCAAGAACAAATAAAAATCAAGAAAGGTAGAAGAAGATTAAAGATGAAAAGCTTAACTTGAACTTATAGATTAATGATTCCAAAATACAAGATCAAATCAAAGCTTAAACATGAAAAGAAAGAAAGATGAAGTTCTAGTGAGAGAAAGTTAAACACTTTCTCTCTCTAAAAATAAAACTAGGAAAGAAAAAATGAACTAGCTAACACCCTCCTAATGTGTCATTAGGAGGGTATATATAGGAGGTGGGGAAGTGCATGTGTTGCTTCCTTTCTCTTTCTTTCCGTCTCGACTCGATTTAAATTCTTTGTCTTTCTCGACGTCGTCTCGGGATTTGTCGATATAAATTGAACTTGTCCTATAATTTTCTTCTTCTATTAGACTTGAGTTCTTCGACTTCATTAAACTTCCGTCTTTAGACTTTTTCTTCGATAAATCTTCAGAATAGGCCTTGGACTTCCGTTCTTTTTACACTCTTGATCTTTTGACTTCGTCTTTCGTCTTTTTCTTCGATAAAAGCCCGTGATAGCCAATGTTTTCTTCCTTTTTCATATTTTTATCCTGAAGCACAATAAAAACACAAACCATGCATAATTCCGACTTTTACGACACAAAATACACGTTTTGGTCTTGTTATTATTGGAAATAAGTGGTAAAAGGATAAGTGTTTTCACACTTATTAAATCCCCTACACTTGACCATTGCAATGCCCTCATGCAATGCATTAATTTTAAAGCACAGTTTACATTTCTCATCATAAATAACCCACCTTGGCCTTTATTAAGTACTAAACTTTAAGGAAACTAAAAAGATAGAAATATGTACAAAACAAGTAAAGAAATCAAAGACTTACATTGGGGTTTTGGCCATCATGAATGTTCATCATCCTCAAGTTTCATGTTCCCTAAACCAAGCTTAGAAACAAGATCATTGTTATTATAAGTTAGCAAACTAACACAAACTCATGTGGCCCAATTATTCACTTAGACTCTCTTATTCCTAGGTGTATCTCTTATATTTTAATTTTGTCTTGAATGATCACGAGGATGCATTGTTTAACTTATTTCGATAGTTATTTAGGCTGAAAATAAAGTGGGACGATTTAATCAATAGTTAGCTAAAGGACAAAATCTTTTAAAACTGCTTCTCGGGACCTCATAAAGTTCATATCTTGGCATAACTCGCTTCACGATTTGAGACCTTTCTCGGACCGATATTTGGCAGCGACTTCATACTCGAATCTTGAGAGACGTTCTTGAAATTATGGTCTTCTCTTCATATTAGGAATTTCTTCGCTTGAACTTTTTGAGAGATTCTTCATATATGAACCACGACTTCTTCATTTTTCTCCAATCTTTATTTTGGACTTTGATATACAACGATCCGTCTCCTTTTAGGACTTGGATCTATTTATCCTCATACCTTGTTAGGGCCTTTTTGGATAGACTTCTCCATGATCTTTAGGGGAGTGCTTGCTTTTCGTCGTGTGTCTCGATCCTTCATATTGATTTTTGATAAATGATTCACTTTTGGATCTTTAGCAACAAAATGTAGCCCTCATGTCTTGTTAGGACCTTTTCGGACTCGCCAATCTTCGCATCCCGCTTCAATAAGTTATGCCTTGGCTATGAACTCTAATTAATACCGAGCAACTTTTAAACGATCTTGGGCTAGAAGCTAAGTAACTTTTCAAATCGTACAACCTTATTTATTGCAAATATATTTACTTACAAGCGATAGGAGAAAAAGCTTATAATCAACTCACATAAATTCATGAAAGAATACCAAACTTATAATTGACTCTATCATCTCTCGTTCTCCACAATTTAAAATCTCAAGGAATGAGACTCGTGGATGCTTAGCCAAATAAATCAAAGTTTTGGGTTTTCAAGTCATCTATAGGATCTTGCAACTTCTTAGACTTTTCAAGTTTAGAATTCGCATTTTAAAGTTCCCTTGATAAACGACTTTCTAGGATCAATTATAGGATCTTGCGAAAAGTTCTTGTTCTTAACCCGTAAGAGTTAAGACTTTCGCGTTTTAAAGTTCCCTATATAAAAGCCTAGCAAAACTTGACTTAAATACGTTAAGGATACTAGCTGGAGTAAACTTCGATAAGTAAACTCGGGTTGAGTCAAAAGATTCATGACGTTGAAAAATTTAAAACCACTTTATTAAAAAATTTATTCTAGCAAAGAAAGTAAATAACGATAGCAAAGGAAAATACTACTATACTACTAGGCCAAAATAGATTAAAATTTTTGAAAAATGTCGAAAAATTAAATTTTCTGGTTAAAATGAGGATAAATTTATGGAAAATCCACTTACTTTGATAGAAGTCCCCCCTACACTTGATATAAACATTGTCTTTAATGTTTAAGCATGTGGGAGTAAACTCCCCTACACTTAGGACATTGTGCACTTTGTTTAAATCTTGCTAAGGAAAGGACAACTATAGTGATTTCAATGTGAACATATGAGATATGAAATATTGAATCACGACAGTTTAGGATAGAACCAGGAAGACGGGTACACGGGATCACGGTTCGTCAAAAGTCATCGAGAATGGATCTTTGAAGCTTTAATCCCTGCACATCATAAGAAACAAGACAACAAACACATATGGGGCTCCCCCTACACTTATTATGAAATGGTAAAGGATAGATCAATGGGTTACCTCCCGAGAAGCGCTTGTTTTTGTTAACCGAGTCACGAGCCTGACTCGACCCAAAACTAATTCAAGGGAAACGTGGTGAGGTATAGAATCTTCTCATGAGAGATGTCCTCACCAAAGTACAGCTTCACATGCTGGCCATTCACTTTGAAATTAGGCCCATTTGGCTGAGAAAGCTCAATGGTGCCATATGGGAAGACTTTGGCGACGGTGAATGGACCAGACCAACGGCTCTTCAGCTTACCCGAGAAAATCTTCAACCGAGAGTTAAAGAGTAAAACTTGATCACCAACGTGGAACTCTCGGTTCTTAATCCTAGCATCATGGATGATCTTGGTCTTCTCCTTGTAGATCAATGAATTCTCATAAGCTTCATTCCTCAGTTCATTTAGCTCATTGATTTGAATCTTCCGAAGATCACCGACTTTGTTGATGTCAAAATTGGCCCACTTCAAGGCCTAGTACGCCTTATGTTCCAGCTCAATAGGGAGGTGGCATGCCTTCCTGTACACAAGACGATATGGAGTACAACCAATAGGTGTCTTAAATGCGGTACAGAAAGCCCACAAAGCATCGTCTAACTTATCGGCCCACGAGGCACGATGCTCTCCCATAGTACGCTCAAGAATTCTCTTTAATCCACGGTTAGAAATCTCGGCTTGACCATTTGTTTGGGGATGATACGCGGTAGAAAGACGATGATTAACACCGTACTTAGTCATGACTCGTGAAAATTGATCATTGCAAAAATGAGTCCCGTGGTCACTGATGATAGCACGAGGAACACCGAATCGAGCAAAAAGATGCTTCAGAAAGTTCACAACCACCCTCGCATCGTTCGTAGGGAGAGCCTTGGCTTCAACCCATTTATATACGTAGTCAACGGCTACAAGGATGTACTTGTTCCCTTTGGATGATGGAAATGTCCCTATAAAGTCGATGCCCCATACGTCAAAGATTTCACATTCTTGTATGAAATTTTGAGGCATCTCATCTTTGTTTGTGATCTTACCTTGGCGTTGGCAAGCATCACAATTTTTAACCATTTCGTGAGCGTCATGATAAATGGTGGGCCAATAGAATCCCGAGTCAAACACTTTCTTCGCGGTGTAGTTGGGACCAAAATGACCACCGGTGGGTCCTTTATGGCAAGCTTCGAGAGTGTCTAAAGTTGCGGGTCCATCAACACACTGACGAATAATCAGATCAGCACATTGTTTGAAGAGATAAGGGTCATCCCAAAAGTAAGTCTTAACATCTTTAAAGAACTTCTTCTTTTTTTGGGATGTTAACCCTTCGATGAGAATACCACCCGCTAAGTAGTTTACAATGTCCGCAAACCACGGGGTATCATCAAGATTGGAATTGATAGACATTAAGGCCTCAAGGGGAAAAGAGTCATTGATCTCTTGATTCGGATGATCCCCTTGATAAGGATCCTCAAGTCTACTTAGATGATCCGCGGCTAGGTTTTCCGCTCCCTTTTTGTCACGAATTTCTATTTTAAATTCTTGAAGGAGCAAAACCCAACGAAGAAGTCTTGGCTTCGAATCTTGTTTAGTCAACAAGTACTTCAACGCGGAATGATTGGTGTACACGATTGTGGTGGAAAGAACAAGATAGGGGCGGCATTTCTCAAAGGCATACACTACAGCTAAAAGCTCTTTTCGGTAGTGGTATAATGCAATTGAGCCCCCGTCGTTGTCTTGCTAGCATAATAGATTGGTTGGAAGTTTTTGTTCACTCTTTGGCCCAAAACCGCTCCAATGGCAAAGTCGCTAGCATCGTACATCAATTCAAAAGGTAGCTCCCAATTAGGGGTAACCAAGACCGGTGCCTTAGTTAGCTTGTCCTTAAGAATATTGAAGGATTCAATACACTCTTTAGAAAAGATAAAGGGAGTATCTTTTTCCAAGAGGTGGGTCATCGGGCGAGCGATTTTAGAAAAATCTTGAATGAAACGACGATAGAAGCCCGCATGACCAAGGAAACTTCTCACACCCCTCACAGTTGAAGGTGGAGGCAATTTAGCAATAACATCGACTTTAGCACGGTCGGCTTTGGAGATTTTATGTCCAAGAACAATGCCTTCTTTTACCATGAAATGGCATTTTTCCCAATTTAGAACAAGGCGAGTGTCTTCACACCATTTAAGCATGCGTTCCAAATTGGCAAGGCAAGTAGAGAAAGAATCACCATAGACCGAGAAATCATCCATGAAGACTTCCATAGTTTCTTCAACCATGTCATGGAAGATAGCCATCATACACCTTTGGAAAGTCCCAGGAGCATTGCATAAGCCGAAAGGCATTCTTTTGTAAGCAAATGTTCCATAAGGACAAGTGAATGTGGTTTTCTCTTGGTCTTTAGGATCGATGGGAATTTGAAAATACCCGGAGAAACCGTCTAAGAAGCAATAATAGTCATTACCCGCTAGACGTTCAAGCATTTGGTCCATAAAAGGAAGGGGAAAATGATCCTTTCTCATGGCATCATTGAGTTTGCGATAGTCTATACAAACTCTCCACCCTGTAACGAGAAGAGTAGGAATCAACTCGTTGGTTTCATTGGGCACAACGGTGATTCCGCCTTTCTTAGGCACACAATAGACCGGACTAACCCATGGTGAATCCGAGATAGGGTAGATCATTCCCACATCAAGAAGTTTGATAACCTCTTTTTTGATAACGTCATGGATCTTGGGATTCACCCTTCTTTGGTTTTGAATAGTGGGTTTAAAGTCGTCCTCCATGAGAATTTTATGTGTGCAAAAGTGAGGATCAATTCCACGAATATCGGAGATTTTCCAAGCAATAGCTTTCTTGTGATTTTTCAGCATGTCGATAAGTCGAGATTTTTCTTCTTCTTTCAAGTCCTTAGTGATGATGACGGGTAACTTCTTATTGTCTTCAAGGAAAACGTACTCGAGATGAGACGGTAGATCCTTAAGCTCTAAATCCGGAGGATTTTCGATGGAAGGCGTAGTCAAATTCGGATCATCGATAGAGATTTCCTTAGGAGATGGTGGAGAAATATGGTCCTCATTGATAAGTTTCTCAATGGTACGAATGTCTTCATCCCAATTGGAGGGAAAATCGTCATATTGTAAGTCCACATCCCACAAAGTTGCTTCAAATTCTTTCAAAAGGAAATCACTTTCTCCAAATGGAGTTAGTGATGGAGCAATAGAGGCAACGGTCTCAATGATGGGTAGAGAAGAAGAACCACTTTTACAAGCGTCTTTGATATGTTCTTCACGGGCCTCATCAAGAACGTCAATGAAGTTAACGCTCTCGCTTTTAGAAGGCTGCTTAGAAAGTTTACCCATGTTGAAGACGATTTTATCATCACCCACTCTCATGATTAATTCGCCCGCAGCTACATCAATGAGAGTGCGACCGGTCCTCAAGAATAGACGTCCAACGATTAATGGAACACGGGGATCCATCTCGTAGTCAACGACAACAAAATCTGCCGGAAAGGTGAATCTGTCGACACCAACGAAGACATCTTCAGTTATCCCCACCGGATAAGCAACCATACGGTTAGCTAATTCCAATGTCATTCGTGTGGGGACTAGCTCGGGTAGAGATAATTGTTTCCAAATGCTTAAAGGCATTAAGTTGATACTAGCACCTAGATCGGCTAGGGCCATACAATTCTCTACCCCGGGGAAGTTGTAAGGAATAAGAAAGCGACTTGGATCACCAAGTTTGGTGGGTAATTTCCTTAAGAGCACTTCGGAGCAATTCTCGTTAAGTTGGGTCTGAGCGATATCAAGGAGTTTTTCTTTGTCACTGAGAAGATCTTTAAACATTTTAGCATATTTCGGCATGTGAGCGAGAGCCTCAGCAAATGAGATGTTGAAATTCAGTTGTTTAAACATTTTGAGAAAGTTAGAAACCTGAATATCATCCTTGTTCTTCAATTTCTCTTTCCTCAACCTTGAGGGATAAGATATATTGGGTTGATATAAAGGATTTGGAATAGAATTCTCACTCACATCCTTGGGTGGTGGAGGGGTGGAAGTAGAAGGTGGAGGAATTGGAGAAGGGGACTCGTTTTCCTTGGTCACAATCACCGGTGTAGGTGTAGGAATCTCGGGTTCCTTTAAACCTTTGCCACTCCGGGTGGTAATTGCTTTCATCTCCCCTCTTGGATTAGCAACGGTGTTACTCGGAAGAGAACCCGAACCAGAGGCTTGATTACTTGGGAAAAAACTAGCCATCATATCCCTTAAGTTATTCGTTTGATTGCTCATAGAGTTTCTCATATGGGCTCGAAGATCATTCCCTTGTTTCGCCATGTCATTCCTTAGCTCGGCTCGAATATCGTTCCCTTGTTTTTCCATGTCTCCCTTCAAGTTAATGAATTGGCTTTGAAGATTCTTCACCATCTCTCTATTGGTTCTCATGTAAGTTTCGAGGTCTTGGTTCAATGCCGTTGGTTGATTGAGAGGTGGGGCTTGGTAAGCTTGATTATTTCCGTGAGGTGGATAGGGGTTTCTTTGGGATTGATATTGATTAGCAGCTCGAGGTTGGCTTTGATTGTTGCGGTTGAAATTGTTTTGGTTTTGGTTTTGAGGAGAAAAACCAGGTGGAGATAGAAAGTTGTTGGAACGATAACTTAGCAAGTTACGGTCTCCTTGAGGACGTGCTTGATAGCCTCCCGTAGAAAAGTTACCGTTGGCGGCATACACATTTTCCGGATTGTCAAGAGTAGAAGGACAATTGGTGTATGAATTAGAACCCCCGCAAATCACACAAGAAGTTGCTACAGCTTTAGCTTGTTGAAATTGGTTTGTAGCCATGGTTAAGAAGTTTTTGTTCATCTCAGCTACTTGGCGAGTAAGTTCGGTTATCTCTGAGTTGGATGATGTAGAAGAAACATTGGACCTCTGGTTATTCCTTGAAGATGCAGATGAATCCCAATTTTTGTGGTGAGTGGTCATGTTCTCTATAAGCTCTCTACACTCCTCAGGTCTTCTCTTCATGAATGTACCACCGGCGGCAGCATTAATCGTATCACGATAACGAAAAGTTAAACCATTATAGAAAGTATCAATCAAAGTAACGGGGAGCATGTTATGGTTTGGACAACGGTCGATCAAGACATTATAGCGTTCCCAAGCATCTAAAAGCGACTCATCAGGTTCTTGAGTGAATCCACTGATTTGGTTGCGAAGACTAGTGACCATGGATGGTGGAAAGTAGCGCGACAAAAATTTTTGAGTCATGTCATTCCATGTTTGAATTGAATTTTTGGGAAGACGATCTAACCATTTTTCGGCATGGTGGGATAAAGTGTGTGGAAAAAGGTGAAGGCGAAGAAAATCCATGGAAGCACCGGGTAGTTTCATGCTTTGAGTTACGGTAATGAACTTGTCGAGATGTTTGTTGGCATCATCATCCGGTAATCCGCGAAACGGGCAAGCGTTTTGAACTTGCTGGATCATGTGATGCTTCAACAAAAATTCAAGAGCCGTGATTTGCATCGGCGCAATCGGTCCTCCGCGTCCGTTCATGGTGGGTTGACAAAGCTCCTCCATTGTGCGTAGGTCGGGTGGCGGAACATTGTTGTTGTTGTTATTGTTATTCAAATTGGGGTGGGGTGGGTTGTTATTATTGTTATGCACACCGGCCATATCTATGTCTCTAAGAGTCTCGGGCTCAGGATAAGACGTAGATCGAGTACGCATACACTAAAAGGAAAGAAAATATTTTTGATTTTTTATCTTTTTATTGTTTTTGGATTTTTGAAAAGTTTATATTTTTTAGGATTTTTAAAATTTTTGTGCTTGAAAAGAACGTTCCCAAGAGAACGGATCCCAAATCCAATTTCTCACTAAAACCCGTTAATCTTTACGAAAAGAGCCGGCAGCGGCGCCATTTAATACATAGTTTTTGCTTAGCATTAGTGTACTCGATATCGTTCTCGGTATCTAATCGAATTGATCACGGTTAATGGTGGAATAGTTGGTAATGGTCACTAAAAAAGAGGAGTTGATTTTCTATTCTACTTGAAGTGTAAGTGCGAAACGTAATTAAAATAAGCTAAAAGCAAATCTAGAAAAGCTGTCACTTTTTTTTGTGAAATTAGAAAAACACTTGGTAAAAATAGAGATTTCGGGAAGCGTGCAATTTATGGAAATTAAAACGAAAATCGAGAATGTATCGCAGTTAATGCGATCGTGGTCCTTGATCGTATCCTGGATCGCAATCAATGCGATCGTAACTGGTGATCGTACTCCACCACGATCGTGACTTTATATCGTACTCCCAGTGATCGCAGCCTACGATCGTATCAGTCGATCGTAGCCTAGTGATCGTAGTATAGGTGAACGCACTCAATGCGATCGTAACAAGTGATCGCACCTAAGCAATCGCAGCCACAGATCGCACTCAATGATCGTATCCACGATCGCAACAAGTGATCGTGGTGTGGATTATGGAGTGTGATCGTAGTGAATGATCGTACTTGGTGATCGAAGTAATGGATCGCAAGTAGAAACCCTAAGGCTTATGCGATCACACTTACTTGATCGTAACTGGTAAAACCCTTAAGCATGATACGATGGAAATCAAAGAGCAAATAAGCCGAAAATGAATAATCACGAATAAGCAAGACGAATAAGCACTTATCCAATTCTTAACCAAATGAAAACAAGCATAAATTTAAAAACTTTTAAAACACGAAATAAGCAAACTTTATGAATCAAACTTTAAAAAGACTAAACTTTTAAGAAAACTTAAAAGTAAATAAGCTAGATACAAAATAAGCCAATAAGCATGATAAGCTCAAAGCTCAAATCGTATAAAAACTTGGATATAAATAAAAAGTTAAACTTTTTAATCAATCAAACATCAAGACTAAACAAGATGCTTTAAAATTTCGGATCAAGAACAAATAAATATCAAGGTAGAAGAAGATTAAAGATGAAAAGCTTAACTTGAACTTATAGATTAATGATTCCAAAATACAAGATCAAATCAAAGCTTAAACATGAAAAGAAAGAAAGATGAAGTTCTAGTGAGAGAAAGTTAAACACTTTCTCTCTCTAAAAATAAAACTAAGGAAAGAAAAAATGAACTAGCTAACACCCTCCTAATGTGTCATTAGGAGGGTATATATAGGAGGTGGGGAAGTGCATGTGTTGCTTCCTTTCTCTTTCTTTCCGTCTCGACTCGATTTAAATTCTTTGTCTTTCTCGATGTCGTCTCGGGATTTGTCGATATAAATTGAACTTGTCCTATAATTTTCTTCTTCTATTAGACTTGGGTTCTTCGACTTCATTAAACTTCAGTCTTTAGACTTTTTCTTCGATAAATCTTCAGAATATGCCTTGGACTTCCGTTCTTTTTACACTCTTGATCTTTTGACTTCGTCTTTCGTCTTTTTCTTCGATAAAAGCCCGTGATAGCCAATGTTTTCTTCCTTTTTCATATTTTTATCCTGAAACACAATAAAAACATAAACCACGCATAATTCTGACTTTTACGACACAAAATACACGTTTTGGTCTTGTTATTATTGGAAATAAGTGGTAAAAGGATAAGTGTTTTCACACTTATTAAATCCCCTACACTTGACCATTGCAATGCTCTCATGCAACGCATTCATTTTAAAGCATAGTTTACATTTCTCATCATAAATAACCCACCTTGGCCTTTATTAAGTACTAAACTTTAAGGAAACTAAAAAGATAGAAATATGTACAAAACAAGTAAAGAAATCAAAGACTTACATTGGGGTTTTGGCCGTCATGAATGTTCATCATCCTCAAGTTTCACGTTCCCCAAACCAAGCTTAAAAACGAGATCATTGTTATTATAAGTTAGCAAACTAACACAAACTCATGTGGTCCAATTATTCACTTAGACTCCCTAATTTCTAGGTGTATCTCTTATATTTTAATTTTGTCTTGAATGATCACGAGGATTCATTGTTTGACTTATTTCGATAGTTATTTAGGCTGAAAATAAAGTGGCACGATTTAATCAATAGTTAGCTAAAGGACAAAATCTTTTAAAACTGCTTCTCGGGACCTCATAAAGTTCATATCTTGGCATAACTCGCTTCACGATTTGAGACCTTTCTCTGACCGATATTTGGCAGCGACTTCATACTTCGAATCTTGAGAGACGTTCTTGAAATTATGGTCTTCTCTTCATATTAGGAATTTCTTCGCTTGAACTTTATGAGAGATTCTTCATATATGGACCACGACTTCTTCATTTTTCTCCAATCTTTATTTTGGACTTTGATATACAATGATCCGTCTCCTTTTAGGACTTGGATCTATTTATCCTCATACCTTGTTAGGGCCTTTTTGGATAGACTTCTCCATGATCTTTAGGGGAGTACTTTCTTTTCGTCGTGTTTCTCGATCCTTCATATTGATTTTTGATAAATAATTCTTCACATCACTTTTGGATCTTTGGCAACAAAATGTAGCCCTCATGTATTGTTAGGACCTTTTCGGACTCGCCAATCTTCGCATCCCGCTTCAATAAGTTATGCCTTGGGTATGAACTCTAATTAATATCGAGCAACTTTTAAACGGTCTTGGGCAAGAAGCTAAGTAACTTTTCAAATCGTACAACCTTATTTATTGCAAATATATTTACTTACAAGCGATGGGAGAAAAAGCTTATAATCAACTCACATAAATTCATGAAAGAATACCAAACTTATAATTGACTCTATCATCTCTCGTTCTCCATAATTTAAAATCTCAAGGAATGAGACTCGTGGATGCTTAGCCAATTAAATCAAAGTTTTGGGTTTTCAAGTCATCTATAGGATCTTGCAACTTCTTAGACTTTTTCAAGTTTAGAATTCACATTTTAAAGTTCCCTTGATAAACGACTTTCTAGGATCAATTATAGGAACTTGCGAAAAGTTCTTGTTCTTAACCCGTAAGAGTTAAGACTTTCGCGTTTTAAAGTTCCCTATATAAAAGCCTAGCAAAACTTGACTTAAATATGTTAAGGATACTAGCTATAGTAAACTTCGATAAGTAAACTCGGGTTGAGTCAAAAGATTCATGACGTTGAAAAATTTAAAACTACTTTATTAAATATTTTATTCTAGCAAAGAAAGTAAATAACGATAGCAAAGGAAAATACTACTATACTACTAGGCCAAAATAGATTAAAGATTTTGAAAAATGTCAAAAAATTAAATTTTCCGGTTAAAATGAGGACAAATTCATGGAAAAGCCCACTTTTTGATATAAGTCCCCCTACACTTGATATAAACATTGTCCTCAATGTTTAAGCATGTGGGAGTAAACTCCCCTACACTTAGGACATTGTGCACTTTGTTTAAATCTTGCTAAGGAAAGGACAACTATAGTGATTTCAATGTGAACATATGAGATATGAAATATTGAATCACGACAGTTTAGGATAGAACCGGGAAGACGGGATCACGGTTCGTCAAAAGTCACCGAGAATGGATCTTTGAAGCTTTAATCCCTGCACATCATAAGAAACAAGACAACAAACACATACGGGGCTCCCCCTACACTTATTATGAAATGGTAAAGGATAGATCAACGGGTTGCCTCCCGAGAAGCGCTTGTTTTTGTTAACCGAGTCACGAGCCTGACTCGACCCAGAACTAATTCAAGGGAAACGTGGTGAGGGATGGAATCATCTCATGAGAGATGTCCTCACCAAAGTACAGCTTCACACGCTGGCCATTCACTTTGAAATTAGGCCCATTTGGCTGAGAAAGCTCAATGGTGCCATATGGGAAGACTTTGGTGACGGTGAATGGACCAGACCAACGGCTCTTCAGCTTGCCCGAGAAAATCTTCAATCGAGAGTTAAAGAGTAAAACTTGATCACCAACGTGGAACTCTCGGTTCTTAATCCTAGCATCATGAATGATCTTGGTCTTCTCCTTGTAGATCTCCTCAGTTCATTTAGCTCATTGAGTTGAATCTTCCGAAGATCACCGGCTTTGTTGATGTCAAAATTGGCCCACTTCAAGGCCCAGTACGCCTTATGTTCCAGCTCAATAGGGAGGCAGCATGCCTTCCTGTACACAAGACGATATGGAGTACAACCAATATGTAACACCCCCAAATTTACACAATTCAATACAGCGGAAGACTCGTTGGTGTTACGGGATAGCACATTACTCACATCATAGACAACGCTTAAAAATCGCGTCGTTTAATAATAAAGCATCTCCATTCATAAATATCAAAATTACATAGGTCCCAAGTCATATTATTTCATACAGGTTTTACAAAGTATTTGAATGGAAATTTGTTATTTAAGTGCGGGCCATGAATTCTTGTTGTCTTCCCGAGAATTACCTTCAAGTACCTGAGACAAAACATGTTAAAATAAAAGGTCAGTGATAACGCCGAGTGAATCATAGAGTTTAATAAAATCCATCAATATAACATCAGTATAAAATTATTACCGAAAATCATTTTGTACAAATCTTTGTAATAGGCCATAAAATAGCCAAAGTCATTTTATACATATCCTTATCGAAAATCATAATATAGGCTTCGCCTTCAAAATCATTATACGAACCATTGTCGTTAAAAACATCATACAATGCGTTTTATAACGTTGTATAAAGTTAAATAAAAACCGTTATATGAATATGGTTATGTAAAACCAAAACACGAACATAAAATCAATAATAAGACCATGTATTGCTAGTCAGGCAATATATCGTAATTTATTGCGTATAGCAGTATTTCGTTATTTTGGATTATTATAAGCCGCATGACATTGTTACCTTACTACAACAAACAACGGGTAGCTAGCCCGAAACTCAATTTGCCCATCTAAATTAGCGTGTCGTCACAATAATCACGCTTGTGTAAATCTTCTCATACATAAATTCGCTTACCAATCAATGTGGCACGACGGGGATCAACCGTCAAGGCGCGAACTGGGGTGATCGTCCCCAAATAGTACTATTATATACAAAAGCGTCTACCAAATCCCGGTAGTTCATAATTCAAGCTAATGGGACTTTTAGTGACATAACCTAACTTTAATAATCCATTTCATTTCATCTATCGGGTCATATAATCATTCATCGGGTCATACAATCATTCAGGTCCAAATCAATAAACGAATAATCGGGACAACTAGTGTCCTATTTCTTAAAAACTAACATGTTATCTCCCTCGCGGGTTTATAAAACATTTCATAGAAACATTTAAATGAGTGCGAGGCTATGAACTCACGTTGATGTGGGAAGGCGGTTATCGGCGATTCGGATGTACGGTACGTGCTTCAATCACGGAAACCTATATAAATAATAATCGGTCTTTGACTTTTGTCCAATGACTTTATCAAAATAAAAAATATACATATGATGATTTTGTACATATGATGATGATCAAGTGGGTTTATACATTCTCATTTACTCATTTTAGTGTTTATGTATTGGTAACTTTGTACTAGTTTACTAAGTTTTACCTATTTACATGTTTTAGGTCCAATAAGCCTATTATAAGTTCAATAACTTATATTAATCCATTTTATACTTGTATTATCAGTATTTACACTTTACATGTTGGGCCCAAATGGGTTAAGCCCAATAAGTAATTTTTATAAGTGTTTAACTTATTTAGTTAAATTATTAGTCCAAATATGCTAACTTAGCTCGTTAATGTCCGTATGTCATATAGTTCGGGTTTTATCGGTTTTTACTTGTATTAGGTACTTATACATCAGTATGTGACTTTTAAAAACTTTAGATTAGACGGTTTTGATCGTCTAAGTTTTAATTGGCGAAAAACGTTAATTTTACGGTAATAGCCGAAAAAGTCATAAAAATCATGTTTATAGTTTTTATAACTTATAAATCTTATTCAACTACCATATTTATAAAGTGTCCATTTATTTAACCTTATACATATTTATATAAATGAAATTTATAAGTTAGTGGGTTTTAATTCACATTTTATACTATATTAGTTTGAGTGCTTATATAATACTATTAAACATTAATTCTTCAAAATCTGATTTTTAGTTTCATCTTCACCATTTTTATCATATCTTGAGTTCTATACGGAGATAGAAGCTCATTTTTGGATGGCATAAACTTCATATTATGTGATACAAATAAGTTAGTTATAGCTACTGCTAATTCCATGTTTAACTATCATTAACAGTCCCTACAAAACAGACTATTCAGATTGGTGCACTCATCTTGTTTTGATCATATCTCACTCATTTTGATGATTCCATTGTACGGCCAACTCTCACATGTGTATATCACCTAATAATTACTGTATATTGATTCCACTTTACCATTTTA
Organism: Glebionis coronaria; assembly: GCA_025667525.1. NCBI lineage: Eukaryota > Viridiplantae > Streptophyta > Magnoliopsida > Asterales > Asteraceae > Glebionis > Glebionis coronaria. The sequence goes on from CM046878.1 coordinate 42,555,069, forward strand.
TCAGTTTATCATTTGGTTACTTACTGTTTTTATATAGCCATCTTATTAAGCAAGATTTAACCATTTTTACATGTGGTTTTTCCATCTTTTTTACCCATGTTTATCAAATCTATCAACACCAAATCCCCACATAATATTTTTAATCATCATTCATCATCATATACATATACATAAATAAATAAAATACAAGATTACATAATCAAAATAACAAGAGGATAGGAAGAACAATCTCTATACCACCAAGGTTGTGTAGTTTATGATCAAGGCTTAGATTTTTGATGGCAAAACTTGTGGTAGATCAACACCAATCTTCAAGGCCACCAATACTAGTAAACTTCATGTAGAAACTAGCCCTTGAACATCACGAAATCTTCTCCTTGGATGTTAGAATCACCACCAATCAATAGAGCTTGAAAAGGGCTTCATCATATGTGTGAATAACATATGATTTCATGGTTAAATTTGATCAAATGAGGGTGTTTAGGGATGGTTCTTGGACGAAATTTAGAGAGAGAGGGAGGAGAGTTGTGTGGTTTTTGCATGTAAGAAATGAGTTAGTTGTTTTAGGCTTGGTGGTTTTGCTAGTTTGGTGGGATGAGTAGCTTACATGTTAAGCATAAGCTTACATGTGTAAGCTACTTGCTTAAACTTTGACACATCACTTGTGTGGTGTCAAGTTTTGGCCATCCCTTAGTAGTGGGGTGGGATAAACTTGTTTTGTCCCATCCCGCTAATTTACGGGTATTCCTCGATTCTAGTTTCCTCGATTTGCGTGCCCTCGGGTCGTTTTACGAAAAACGTTTTTATAAATTATGAATCAACGGCACAAAACGAATCTAATAAAAATTGTCTCATCAAAAACGGAGTTCGAAAACGTAAATACGTAATCCTAAGGTTTCTGGTTTAGTCGTAAAGGATGTTAAATTATAATCGTAAGTCCTAATCTCTTCTCGTAAATTTGTGAGTTTATGAACCAACTCAAAATTAAAATCCCAAAATAATATTCACGGATAAATTTATTTCCTGAAATGTCGGACTGTCACCAAAACGGTGTAGGTAAACGCAAGCACGTAACGTTGAATCCTCCGGTTTAGACGTAGTCGATGCTACTTCAAGACAAAAAATCCAAATTTCTTCCCATAAATAAGTGAGTTCATAATATAACATTAAAATAATATTTTTAAAGAATACTTGAGAATAAAATATCAACCATAAATTAACGGATTGTCACAGCATTTACCCCTAAACAGGATCTTTGTCCTCAAAGATCATCTTATCTTACTACTCGCTTCTTATAGAGTTAAAGCCATGTGGGTATTTCCTCCACATTCGGTCTTTTCTCACAAGTGTAATTCATTACAATACACGAGTTTCATCAAACATAACTACGGGAATAAGATCAGGCTTAATGTTGACTTACTTTCTCTATCCATGATGTTCACGGGTTTCTGATGAATGCAACTTTTCGCCGGTCTAAACTTTACTAAGAAACAATCAGATTTTCACTTGATAGACATTTTATCAAGTTCGATATACGAAACATAATTTACGCAGCTCTTGAAGTCCTAGGGTAGATCCAGCTTATATGCCTTTCAAACCAATCTTTTACATCATCTCAATGGTCCCATACAACGGGGACTTATATCCCATGATCTTTCAGATCATCATTTCATTTTTCTAAGGTGAAATTTTTTGGCATAATTTCGCTACCCATTCGACATTTCAAGATCTACATTTCATATTCACATAACCTTCTGCCCACTACCGGCAGTCAATAATCATATCCTAATTTCAACAACCATTTCAGGTCTCACGGGTCGGGTATTTTGCAAGGTTAGGTTTGTCATCATAGGCAACCTTAAAACCTAAAAGACATGTCCAACTCACAATGGATGTATGTCGGGTGTCTTCATCCCAACTCCTGCTTACAGATGCTCTAATATTTAAATCTTAACAAGATTCGATCTCGATCCTAAGATGATAATTATCAATGATAATCTTTCCAAAAGAAAGCGATTATACGGTTCATTACCAAAGGTCAATCATTCAAACATAAAACAGCACTTATAGTATTTTGTATCGTTACTTTACCTCGTCCCTTCGATTGGGGTGGTACACAGTACTCTCATCAAGATTCGTTCTCAATGACTTCTGAGCAAATTTCTAGAAATTCGATGCGAAGCGAGGATCTTGATAGAGATGATCGATATAGGCACACCATGTTTACATAACTCCTTTAAATACAAAAGAGTCAATTTCTTCATCAAGAATCTATCATTAACAGGAATGATATTAGCAGATTTGGTCAGTCTGTCGACGATGACCCAAATCGAATCAAATTCAGATGATGACCTTGTAATAGTTAGATGTTTACTAATGTATGAGGCGATGTCTGCCTTCATAATTTGCCATTAGTACAACTTCTTCTGATAATGATACATTAAATCAGAAATGACAGGAATAGAATACTTATACTTACAAGATTCCAACATAACTATATCTCACAATCCTCCATATTCAGACAACCACAAGCGGCCTTTTATACATTTAGCGTCGTCAGCTTCTCAATTCTATTGGTTCACATTAGCCGTGAACCCCTTTTATTATCTATATTATCCTTTTTACAAGCATCGGCTATTTTTTTTTAAAATTGTTCGGCAATTTATTTTGCACAGTCATTATTAAAGAACACGTCCTAATTGATTCTTTATCCTTTCTATATTATGTGTCAGTATCTACATTCCCCTTTTCGGATGAAATAATTATCATAACAAAAATTCACTCAGAATTTCTTTCTTCATATTTTCTAAGTTTTAGTTTCGTCTCAGCTATTATTTTAACTGTTTTACTCAATCTGACGTCTAAAGCGTAGATAATTATTACAATTAATTAAATAATAATTATTAAATTTTTATGAAACATAAACGTAAAAATTTTAAATTTCTTAGTTCGACCAATTATATAAAAATGTTCAAAATAAATTTGAATTTAATTAACACAATTTTTGTTGATTTATCGGAAATAATTAGTAAGATCCGTAAATGTTCGAAAAACCTTCGTTTATTCTTTGGTAAAAATTTTCTTAGTTAAAAAGCAAAAATTGTCGTTTCAAATTTTAAGTCATGATTTAACGGTTTCCTCAATCCCTCTTAGGTTGTCTTGAGGTATACACGAACATTTACCCCTAAACAGGAGTTTAGTTAAATGTTCTGGGTATAAGGGAAGAATCCTCTTAAAAATCCTTTGTTAAAACATTTGTCAAAACACATTTTCCATTTTCTTTTTGGTAAAACCCAAAGTCTTAAAAGGGCTCTTAATTTTTGAAGAGTCAATATAGATTCCATTATCTTTTAATCACACCGTCAAATAATGTAAAAGATTAAGTCTTAAATCATATGTTAATTATTCAAGGTACAGGTTTTAATTGTTCGGCCAATTCAGGGCAATCTATAAATAATTATTAACTCATTCTTATTCTTATAAACAAATAGATGGTCCTTAATGATCACAAGCATGAATTTATCAATTTACAGCCTACACACGTGATTTACCCAATTTAAGGATGCTACATGTGCATTGGTCAATCCAAACAACATAATATGAAACTCATAATGTTCAATACGAGTCCCGGATGTAGTGATTGGAATAGATAATCTTCTTCGCGGATGCGAAGTTGATGATAACCATGCCATGGATCAAATCCTGAATATGCGCTAGAACCTTGTAAATGATCGAACAATCTATCATCTTGGATAGTGGATATAGACTTTTATCATCAATTTACCTAGTTCACGGTAATTAAACAAATATAAGAAATAATAACATCATAGCTCTTCATGATGACGAGCTTGGTAGAATAAAAGCTTTCTCCGACAACTCTCTCAGTTCTACGGTAATTCTTTTAATTCAGATGGTGCTGACGTACAATGCACAAGCCACAGGTGCAGCACCGGGAATATAATCAATACCAATTTTAACTTGCCTTAATGGCAAAAGTTTAGGTAATTCACCAATAAACACCTCCTAAAGTTTCAGACAACAGAAACATCTTTTATTAAATTCATATTAGGTTCTTTCTATATTATAATATCTATGACTAATTCACAACCATTCACGGTATAATTACAAGTCTAAATGCAGGATATGGTCATCCATCAAGAATTATTTAGATCACTTTTGATAATCAACATCTTATCATTTAGGGGAATTCTACTCGAGTTCCCATCAATTAAGACAATGTCGTCATGTCATAATCAATCAATCCATTCTGCTGGCACTACCAACTTTCCAGTTTCGTTACCGTTGATAAGATGTGAACTTCTCAAAAGACTAATAATAACTCATAATCCTTCACAAATTCAAGGATATCAGGAGGCATAACTAACCTTAAAAGAGTAAGGTTAACACATAATCTATGCGAGAGAATTTCAAATCAGATACTGACGAAAACATTTAACGAATATGAATATATCCCATGTTTTCATAATTTGAGTACGCATTCGAAAGCTCCTCGGATCGTTACCCAGGTCATTCAAATGAAATCAAATCAAAAGAAATGATAGGAACGTCAATACATCCAGTCGGGTATCAACACTCGGTAATCAGATACTTTTCCTAAGAATCTCACTACGGAAGAATTGGACAAGAAGGAATTGTCAATTGTCAAATAAGACAATTTCCACAGATGAGTAAATTCAACTCAGAAGAATAAATGGTACGGGCACATATGTAGATATCTCTAACAATATTTCCCTATTTTTCACTTCTTGCAGATCTCATAAAATTTAATCTTTCGCAATCTTTAAAGAAAATGTAGTGTTTATTAATCAGTTTTATGGTGACTACTAATCAGCCTTGCATGGTCCATTCCAAACTGTATGTAGGCGCGCAACTATATACAGTTTCAAGATTAACGATGCAATACTCAGTTCGTCAAAAATTTTATCATCATGTTTATAATAAAAACATTTTCATGCTTAATTATCAAATAAGAATCAAGAATAAATTTTACAAAGATTTTCTTTGTTATGAAAACAATTAAGTTTTCCAAGATATTTCATAATCAACTTTATTTCAATAATGATTATTTATAAGTCTCACTTTAAATAATCCATATAGTGATGAAAATTCAATTTTCTCAGAGGATACTGCTTTATCTTATAAAACAATGAGTGATCTGCAAAAGAGTGATGAAGAGTTGTTCACCAAGAACTAACTACAATATAATAGGAAATGAGCTTAGCCAAATAATCATGAGGTTCATGACCTCGATGGCACTCAAAAAGAATAATCCACAATGTAACTCAATTCGAGATGAGTACTTGTTCAATGGTTGCATCACTAATGCGAACATTAGGATGAAGCAATAAAGGATAGATAACATCGATACATGTAGAATTTAGCAATCAAAGGTAGTCTTTTCATTAATCACAAACAAGTCAAAATTGTACCGTAACACATTATGTGTCACTATGTCATACAATTCCAAGAACTCATCCTACCAACTGATGTCTCAGTTAAGTTAGGGATTTTTAAAAGATACCACGATGAATGTACTAATCTACAAGAGTCATTAGGTGTTCCACATGTCCCAGAAGATCCATCGGTCTCAATTCAGAAGAAGATTTCTTCAATTTATTTCTTGGACACTGGGCATCCTCGTCATTGGACAATGGTCTAGGAACAACCCTTAACACGAATCAACAATCAATTAAAACCTTATAATCCAATCACAGGACTTAATGACTTCCTCTTAATAATCTCATATTCCATACGGGTTAAATTTTACTTTATTCAAGTTTTAACCAACTTACACTAAATGTGATATCCTACTTCATTCTCCAATACTTTCAACCTTATTCATAAACCTTAAAAGGGCAATAAAAGCTCGATATGATCAACACTTAATTTCCAATCCTATAGCTCTTACAACAATAGTTATCAAATGAGTCACTAGTATGAAATGACTCACACATTCAATTAGACTTCTCGGAAAGGTACTTGTGACATGAGGCTTTTGGGTAATGGTTCCAATGACAGCCTCCAGTGCAACATTCACCCTTTCGATTTCAATTTAAGAATTGGATGACAACGAATCACATGACACCTTTCCAGGTGGTAACGTTTTGTCAAGCTACACTCTATAAGGAAAGATCGGCATAACATCGATATCAGTTTTAATCTTGCCAATTCTTCTTCAATATCACAATCAACTAATATCTACATTTCTACGAATATCAACCATTTTTTTGGGATCATAAATATCCACAACTTGGTTTAGATCTAGAATAGCTAGAATTCCTACGGGAATAGCTTCGATTGATTTGCTAGGGGAGTTAGGGTTCCTTGTGACAATCTACGTCGTATAAATACCTCGTATAAATATAGAAATAATCATCAAACAATCATGTAATCAAATTACTTCATATGTATATATATAATCCAAGTTATATATTAAAATAACACTTCTCAGTCTGGCCTTGTCGGTAACTCGGGAATTCTTCGGCACCGTTATAGTCAAAATATTTTTAGACATTTTTGAGAAAAATGTTTATAGTTAAAAGATTTTGAAATGTTTTATTCAAAACCTTGGTTTTAAAAATCTTTCGTTCTCTATAACAAGAGCTCTGGTACCAAACTGTAACACCCCCAAATTTACACAATTCAATACAGCGGAAGACTCGTTGGTGTTACGGGATAGCACATTACTCACATCATAGACAACGCTTAAAAATCGCGTCGTTTAATAATAAAGCATTTCCATTCATAAATATCAAATTTACATAGGTCCCAAGTCATATTATTTCATACAGGTTTTACAAAGTATTTGAATGGAAATTTGTTATTTAAGTGCGGGCCATGAATTCTTGTTGTCTTCCCGAGAATTACCTTCAAGTACCTGAGACAAAACATGTTAAAATAAAAGGTCAGCGATAACGCCGAGTGAATTCATAGAGTTGAATAAAATCCATCAATATAACATCGGTATAAAATTATTACCGAAAATCATTTTGTACAAATCTTTGTAATAGGCCATAAAATAGCCAAAGTCATTTTATACAAATCCTTATCGAAAATCATAATATAGGCTTTCGCCTTCAAAATCATTATACGAACCATTGTCGTTAAAAACATCATACAATGCGTTTTATAACGTTGAATAAAGTTAAATAAAAACCGTTATATGAATATGGTTATGTAAAACCAAAACACGAACATAAAATCAATAATAAGACCTTGTATTGCTAGTCAGGCAATATATCGTAATTTAGTGCGTATAGCAGTATTTCGTTATTTTGGATTATTATAAGCCGCATGACATTGTTACCTTACTATAATAAACAACGGGTATGATGAGACTGCTTTTATACATAGTCTCATCGTCCAAATAGGGCTTAAAATGCATTAAATATTATCAAAATGCCAAATATATGCTTGTGTTTGTTGCTTGTGTATTTTAGGTACGGATATTGAGAAAATGACAAAAGATCACAAGAATCATGCAAAAACGAACACGGGAAACGAAGCCGCACAATAAACCAAGCCCTAGTGAAGAATTTTCCAAAGAAAACCCTTGAAGATTTGAAGAATTATGAAGAAGGGTCCTCCAATATAGAATAATTGACACTTTATACCCTTTTATCTTCATAATTACAAGTTTGGTCCCTAAAGTTTGTCAAAATTACAAAAAGGACCCTTAACTTTGAAGAATTGGCAAATTTAGTCCCTCAACAAAGCTAAATTGTCAACATTGGTCCTCCAAGAAGTCAACAAACAAGAAGACCTCCATGTTTGAAGATTATACAAGTTATGCCCTTGAAGAATGAGAAAAATGCATGAATAGTCCTTATTTATGGCTTGAAAAGTTATTGTGCCAAATTTGCCAACTGCCCCAAAGTTATTTATAAAGGAAAATAGAGTTATGGTTGTTTAAATGCAAGTGAAAAAAACAAAGGAGTTGGAGGACCATTTCTGCCAGACAACTAATCTTCACCCCATCACTCCCTGCTTGACACGCGTCCCACTACTCCCAATCAACCAATCAGACACTCTCCCCTTCCCACGTCACCTTCCACCAAAACTTTATAACTTATTTTTAAATCAGTTATAAGTTTCCCTCTTAAACACTAATTTAAACTAAACCCACCCTAACCAAAATTAAAACCCCGCCTGCTAAACCCATGAACTATATAAACCCTAAAATCCTAAAAACTTGAAATCAAAGGGGTTTTCCCTAATTTGCTCCAGATCCTAAATAAACCCCACCCTAATCACATCCCACTACCCAACAACCCATCACCTTCACCCATATGGCCCCCACACCCCTCCCCTGCTCACGTCTCTTTCACCCAAACCCCAATACCAGACAAAACCAACGGATGGATCAAGATTATTTGTCCCCAAGCATAAATAAACGTCTAGGATGAGTATCTAACAGCTGGCCATCACTTTCCATCACATGAGGATGTTTTTGACTGAAATTCAAATTCAAACAAGGCATATTCTAGAGAATCTTGAAGGGCATTTGAGGGAAATCACACATTAGGGTTTACTTGTTCCTTTTGCTTCTAGAATTCTTGTAAGCCTATTATATAAAGGCCTCATAGGACTTAGTTTAGACTGTTCTTTTTCCTTCTCTTTGGTCACGGCCTTGTAAATCCAATTTTGTTTAAAGTGAAATGAAATGGTACTGAGTTGTTGACGAGAAACAAAAGAGCCATATTTACTTTTCCATTGCATCTTTAAGTTTTGAAGTTGAAATCTCATTTTCAATCTTTGTTTATTTTTGGAAACTCAAGTTATCAATTCCTTAAGTTATTCATCCAAGTGCTTTAAACTGATTACATGAGCCTGATATTCTTGTTGAATATCAAGCTCGAGTAAGGTTTGAGGTGTTTGTTGATTTAGTTATCATTAGCAATTTTCAGAAAATCAAAAGAGAAATCAGTCTCACGTTTTTTTATATACCTTTTTTTCAGCTACAAGCCATAAGCTAGCTTAACCAATAAGCTCAGCTTATTGCTTATAGCTTGTACCACTCCACTTTTCCTTGGACTTTCTTTCTTAGCAGGTTTACAAGACACAAAATCCATATGCAGTATTTTAGGGGGTGTTTGGGACTGCTGTGGTCCCCACCTTGCTCCTTTCTACATCCAAAAGATCAGCACAAGCCCGGGCTTGTTTGGAGGTGACTTTTCAGTCACTGTGGGACCTAGATGTGGGTAGAGATGGCAACGAGGTCGGGTTCGCGGGGAATGATTGCTACCATCCCCATCCCCAAAGTTAACTATTTATCCCCATCCTCGTCCCCATCCCCATCGGGGATTACAAACTACATACCATCCCCAACCCCAGCGGGGAACGGGGATCCCCAATGGGGAATCGGGGATTTTTTTCCGCGTTACATAATTAACATTTAAACTATGTTTCAAATGACACAACCATTACGAATAACACAATACGGTAATAGCAAACAACATTAACAAGATTAACATTCATGTAATCATGCTCAGTATTAATAATACAAAATTAACACACAAGAGCTCATATTAGAAGGTTAGTGTCAAAGGAGATATTAAAAATCGATTGATAGTGTTTCAAATATCTAATAGATATTGAAACATACAAGATATATATATGTATATGTAGAATAAAGATATTCGGGGGCGGGTTCGGGGACGGGTTAGGGAAGCAAGTGTATTACCATCCTCGCCTCCATACCCGCTTTTTATTATCGGGGAATCCCCACCCCCATCCCCATACCCAGTCAACTCGGGGAATCCCCGGTCAAATCGGATTCGAATATCGGGTTCGGAGTTTTTTGCCATCTCTAGATGTGGGTCCCACAAGATAAATCTCTTAAACTTGTTTCAGTTTTCAAAATTTCAGTCTTATGTGATTTGGTATGAAATTTGTGAAATCTGCTTGTTATTGCTTCTTGGGTAGTTATATGTGTGTTTAGATAGTTTAGGATTGATTTGGATTGAGTTTCATTTGATTTGGTTTGAAAAAAATCACTTTCTGAAATTTTAAGGGGTGTTTGGATTAGGGTTTAAGTGGGTTTAAATGGCATAAATCTTTCTTAAAAACCTGTTCAACACACTTATTTGGTTGTTATTAGGTAGAATAGGTATTTGGTTTTCAGTTTGGTAAGGTTTAAAACAAGATTGCATGCTAATACTTTGGTTTTTATAGCTAAAATCAGTAAACTGCATAATTGCTTAAATTTGTGAGTTTTTGCCATGAAAATCTTATGACTTGATAGGATATAAGGTAGGTTAGGACCTGTATTTGCTTAGAGGGAGTTTGTGAGTGACTTGAGTAAGTTTTGGCCAACCAAAACTCACTCAAGTGTACATTGCATCAGCAAAGTACCCCCACAACCCCCCTGATTCATCAGTAACTGATTAGAGCTTATTGAGCTTGATTTTTGTGAAGTGATTGTTTGTTTTTCTTGTTTGATTGACTTCCCACAACCCTACTGGTTGTGGGAGTGCCCCCATTATCCATCAAAAACCAACAAAAATCCAGGAACAAGCCCCTCTTGTTCCATCTTCACAATTGAAGATATACACTTGTGTGTTCTTCATTTAACTTGTAATCTGGGCGCGTTTTGGATTCCTAAGGCTTTGATTCTAGTTTAATTGGCATAAAGTTGTTGATTTAGAGTAAGTTAAGGTCACTGTTTTTGGGTTTGTTAAGTTTTAAAAAAAAAGAGTTTTTACAAAAAGTACGTGGTCAGGACTCGAACCTGCGCCACTCCTCTCACACTCCAACGTGATAACCAGTTGCCCTAGGGTCTTTGACTGGTTATCACTTGGAACTTTAATTACTTAAGCAGTATTTGTTTTTAGCTTATTTAACTAGTCAGCTTAGAAATAAGCTTATTCCAGCTTATTCTCTTTAGGTTTTTACAACTTAGCATTTTTCCTCTGTTCTTATTAGGGTTTAGGACTTTTTGGTTCAAAAAGTTTATTTTTCACGTGTTTATTTAATTTTCTAGGATTATTTTAAGTTTAAATTTTGAAAAGTAAATTAAAAATAGGAAAAAGTATTTTAAAAATCTGGAAAAATAGTTTTTAGGTTTTTAATTATATTTTTGAGGTTTACACCCAATAAAATTTCCAACTTAGCTACTTTTTGATTTTATATGATTTTAGGGTTTTAAACTAACTTTGGAATTTATATAAAATTATTAAAAAGGTTTTGGAAACTTTTGATTGCATTTCTGTCTTATTTACATTATTCTAGATTTTTGGTAATTTTTAGAATTTTTTTATAAACTTTGAATTTTTTTGAATATTTTAATATTATTTTATTATTAAAAATTAAAAGTCTGATTTTTTAAGTTTTTACATTTTTCCTAAATTGTAGACACCTAATTAGGAATTTTGTAACTTTCCAAATATTTTTAGGGCTTTTCAATTATTTTCTAGAATTAATTTAAGTTTTAATTGATTTTAATAGTTTTTAAGTGTTTAAAAATAGTTTTATTTGGTTTTAAAATTTTAAAAAATACTTTTTAGCTTAATTAGGTTATTTTTGAGGTTTACAAACTTTTAAATCTTGTTTGGGACTTTTTAATAATTAATTTTTATTTTTAGGGCTTTAATTAGCATTAAAAAGTCATTATCTAATTAATTAAAAGGTTTTAGCAAGTTTGGATTTTTTGTAAACTCTTATAATATTATTGTGGATTTTTAGTAATTTTTAGGTTAAAATTTTAATTTTGGTAGTTTTTACGGTTTTACGTGAACGCCTTTTTCGTCTTAGTTTAATCCGTCTTCGTAACCGTCTTCCTTTTCTAATCCCATTTCTATTTTCTTTTTCTCAATATAATCACAAACCATTAATCATTTCTTAACACAACGCACTTGTCTCCTTGGGAAAGGAACTTGATCTTATTTGGTCATTAGTGCTCGGTTTTCCTAAACCGACACTTAACGCTTACCACTACTTTGTGCACTCTTTTCCTAAAGGGTATACAAAAATATACATCAATTTTGGCGCCGCTGCCGGGGAGGCGTGTTGTGTTTTGATTTGGAAATTGTTGTTTTTATATATAGCCATAATAGTATTTGTATTAGTAGCACTCTACTAATACGTATTATCGGTTTTTTGTTTTTTGTGTGAATACTATTACTATATTGTATATGTAGAACAATAAATTCACAAGTACTCCAAATACGTGAGAAATCACAACCTTGACTTGGGAGGTCATTACCCAATCATTGTATTCGTATCTCAAACCAAAGAAAAAAGGCAAAAATAGATAAATACTTTCGTGAAGCTCGATTTTGAAAAATACAAACTATAAGGTGGGTATAAGGCGGTTGTATTTCACGACCTAAAGGAAAAAGGCTCTTAAGTGCTTCGCGCCGCCTCGTTTCCTCCGCTTGCTTGTGCGTATTTTGCGATTGAAAGCTAATCGAGGGTTTTGCCGCCCAAAGTATTATTACATATCATATATATTTTCTTGGTTTCATTGATTAAACCCTCTTGAACGTTTTGGTGTTCCACCAACGTTCTAAAGTCATCGAAGGCGTTCACTTCACGTGATCGTTTTCATTCCTTGAGGCTTCTTTAATCGAGAGATTTGATTAAGGAGGAGATTAGTAGATTTTTGTCTACCTAATACATTCCACAAAATCCAAAAAAATTAAAAACAATCAAAAACCAAAAAAAAAATTGAAAAAGTAAAAACACCAAAAAGAATCTTCTTTGCTCGCCCTCTCGTTGTACGTGACGTTTATGCAAACTCGCTCCAAAGCAAGACGTGCATGTAAACGAAGAAACAAATCAACCACTCCTTCTAGTGAGGAGTCTCCTATTGACGAACCCATCGTAGTGAAAGAAGCACCCATGGCTAATCGAACTATGATGGAGTTGCTTCAAGCACCCACCGAGGGTTATGGAGAAGCGATTGTGATTCCCGCTATCCTTGCGGAGAATTTTGAGGTTAAGACGGGTTTGTTGTCCATGATTCAAAACAAGTTTCGAGGTGACGAAAAGGACAACCCTCATAACCACATTCGCCAATTTAATCGTCTTACCGCCACTTGCAAGTTTAAGGACGTCTCTAACGACTCAATTAAGATGATGCTTTTTCCGTATTCCTTAGCGGGGCCCGCAAAAATTTGGTTAGAGAAAGAGCCACCCAATTCTATATTGACGTGGAAGGATCTCGTTTCAAAATTCGTGAACCAATTTTTTCCGCCCTCTAAGACTACGCATTTGAAAAACGAGATTTCAAATTTTTCACAAGAGTATAATGAGAGTTTTTCAACGGCTTGGAATAGGTTTAAGGAAATGTTGCACGAATGTCCTCATCATGGTTTTTCCGACTTGCATCAAATTGACACGTTTTACAATGGCTTGAACGATCATGAGCGTGATTATCTTAATGCCGCCGCGGGTGGTAATTTTTTGTGTAAGACGGTCGAGGAAGCATTGTTAATCATTGAGAATAGGTCTAAGGTTTATTGTCCTCGTTGCACATCGAGTGTTCGTAAGACTTCGTCTTCGCCTTCGCCTTCATTGTCACATACCGTTGATGCTTGCCAAATCGAGGCTAATTTGGAGAACAAGATTTTTGATAAGCTTAAAGGATTGTTAATTGAGTTTAAAGTTGGTGAACAACCCACTCCCGCTACGGCTAAAGCGGTTGAGATTTCTTGTATGTATTGTGGTGGAGCTCACGATTACTCCGAGTGCATTACCAACGGTGGTAACACTTCGAGTGCCTACGCGGCCGCGGGAACTTATAACCAAAACGGTCAAGTTCCCCGCACTAATCAATTGACTCCACCGGGTTTTCCACCAAATCAAAATGCTAACAATTATCGAAACAATCAAGTTGGTTACCAAAACAATCAAAGAAACAATTACAAGGGTAATAACAACTATGGGAATCAAGGAAGTAGTAGCCAATTGCAAAATCAAAACCAAAACCGTAATTTTCAAAACATAAGTCAAGGTCTTCAAAATGTTTACACTAAAGAACTTCCAATGGACTTTTTGAATTACGCTACGGCAAATGATAAGATTTTGGAAAACATTCAGGAGCAATTGGCTAGTCAAGCTAGGGACACGGCTAAAAACACCAAGGAATTAGCTAATTTTGTTAAGGAAAATCTTAACATGAGAAATGAGTTGAAAAATGATTTTGCTAATCAAATTAGAGGTCAAAACAACAAAATTGAACAAAGTCATGCTATGCTTGAACAAAGGATTGACCAAAAAGCCGCTAGTCAAGATGTTAAGCTTAATGCTATTTTAGAAGCCGTCATGGGGAACAAAGCCTCTACTTCGGGTAGTTTACCTAGTAACACCGTTTCAAACCCGAAGGGAGAGATGAAAGTGATTACCACACGAAGTGGTAAGACACTTAAAGAACCGACTCCTCAACCAATTACTCCAACGGTGGAGGAAATTGAGGAAGAACCCGAGGTGGTGGTCGAAAAGGAGCATATCTCAAGCCCACAAAGTACCGCTCATGCCACACCTACGGTCGACCCTTTACCAACATTGGAACCCGAGATTCCAAAGGCTATGCCTATGCCCCAACCCACACCACCCTTGCCTTACCCATCGAGACTTAGGAAGGAGAAACGACAAGAGCGCGACAATTATCAATTTGAGCTTTTTATGAAAATGTTTCGTGAGTTTCACCTTAATGTGAGTTTCGCCGATACTTTGGTCATGATGCCTCGATTTGCCGCTAACTTTAAGAGTATGTTGAACAACAAGGAGAAATTGCATCAATTGTCTAGTTGTTCGTCGGTTTATCTTAATCGCATACCTCAAAAAGTCGGTGATCCCGGTAAATTTTTGATCCCTTGTGCAATCCAAGATATGGAAGAATGCTATGCCTTGGCCGATCTTGGTGCTAGCATTAAGTTGATGCCACTTGCAATCTTCAAGTCGCTCAATCTTCCTAATCTTACTCCTTCACTAATGTCTATCGAGATGGCCGACCATTCCACGGTTCGTGCATGTGGATTGGCGGAAGACGTTTTTTGTAAAAGTGGGGAAGTTCTACTATCCCGTAGACTTTATCGTTGTCGATATCCCCACAGATCCTCAAGTTCCTCTCATTTTAGGTCGTTCGTTTTTAGATACGTCTATGGCTTTAATTGATGTGCATGCTAGAAAGATCACCTTACGTTTCAACGACGAGGAACTTGTTATAAACGCAACTCAAAATTCTCAACTTTCTCATGTTTATTCCGTTGCTACCATAAACCTCGTTGATATGATCGACGTGATTTGTGAGGAATTTTCACAAGAAGTTCTAGGGTTTGGTGATGAAGAAACTAGTGGCAATCCCACTATGTTAGATCCAATTCTTGATAATTCGACACCAACCTTCACTCCATTTGAAGGTGGTGGTTTTACGTTGGAAGAATGCAATGTTCTACGTACTTGTGACGAAGACCTCGACAACGATGAGGACTTCTCGATTATCAAGGATTTTCTTAACGATTTCCCATTTCCTCCACCTGAGGAGGTTATGAGTATCGAGCCCAAATCTTCACTTGAGGAACCACCCATCCTTGAGTTGAAAGATTTACCTCCTCACCTCGAATATGTCTATTTGGAGGAGGACGACAAGTTGCCGGTTATTATTGCGAAGGAACTTTCGAATGATGAAAAAACCGCACTTGTCGATGTTCTAAAGGACCACAAAGGGGCAATTGCGTGGAAGTTATCTGACATTAAGGGAATCGATCCCAAGATTTGTACCCACAAAATCTTAATGGAGGAGGATTTCAAGCCTACAATCCAAAGTAAAAGGCGGGTGAACCCCAAAATTCACGACGTCATCAAAAAGGAGGTCCTTAAACTCCTTGACGCAGGAATGATTTACCCTATTTCTGATAGCCCTTGGGTGAGTCCTATTCATCGTGTCCCTAAAAATGGGAGGGATGACCGTTGTGCCAAACGATGCCAACGAATTGATTCCCACTAGACTCGTGACCGGATGGAGAGTGTGCATTGACTATCGAAAGTTGAATGAAGCCACTCGAAAAGACCATTTTCCCTTGCCCTTCATGGACCAAATGTTGGAGCGTCTTACGGGAAACGATTTCTATTGCTTTTTAGATGGTTTTTCCGGTTACTTCCAAATTCCCATCGATCCTCGTGATCAAGAAAAAACTACGTTTACGTGTCCATATGGAACGTTTGCCTATCGTAGAATGCCATTCGGACTTTGCAATGCACCGGGAACCTTTCAACGGTGCATGATGGCTATTTTTCATGACATGATCGAGAAGACGATGGAAGTCTTCATGGATGAATTTTCCGTGTTTGGTGATTCTTTCACTTCGTGTTTGTCGAATCTAGAGAGAATGTTAAAACGTTGTGAGGAAACCAACCTTGTGCTTAATTGGGAAAAGTGTCATTTTATGGTTAAGAGTGGAATCGTCCTTAGGGCACAAGGTCTCGAAAGCGGGGATTGAGGTAGATCAAGCTAAGGTAGACGTCATCGCCAAATTACCTCATCCCAAAACCGTTAAGGGAGTTAGGAGTTTCCTAGGCCACGCGGGCTTTTATCGTCGATTCATCAAGGATTTTTCAAAGATTTCTCGACCTATTACACATCTTCTTGAAAAAGAGGCACGTTTTGTCTTTGACGAAGATTGTGTATGAGCCTTTGAAATCCTTAAGAGGAAACTTACCGAAGCTCTCATTCTTGTTGCTCCCAATTGGAACCTCCCCTTTGAGCTCATGTGTGATGCTAGTGATTACGCTATTGGGGCCGTATTGGGGCAACGTCATGATAAGCACTTCTTGCCTATTCACTATGCTAGCAAGACGATGACCGAGGCTCAACTAAAATACACTACAACGGAAAAGGAATTCCTTGCCGTGGTGTATGCATTTGAGAAATTTCGACCTTATCGCGTCTTGACGAAATGCATAGTGTATACGGATCATTCGGCTATCAAGTATCTTATGGCAAAGCAAGATGCTAAGCCTATATTGCTTCGTTGGATTCTCCTCCTTCAAGAATTTGATCACAAAATCGTTGACAAAAAAGGAGCCGAGAATCTAGCGGCCGATCATCTTTCTCGTTTGGAAGATCCTCACCAAAGTGTTTACGAGCCTAAGGAAATCACCGAAACATTTCCACTCGAGACGCTTGGTGTAGTGAATTCTAAGCTTGATCCTTCCACCCTATGGTTTGCGGACTTTGCAAATTAACATGCGGGAAACTTCATCATTAAGGGTATGACGACTCAAGAAAAATGAAAATTCTTTCGTGACGTCAAGTTCTACTTTTGGGACGACCCTTACTTGTTTCGAACTTATGTGGATCAAATCATCCGACGTTGTGTATTTGGCACTGAAGCTTCTAACATCCTTATAGCTTGTCACGAGGGACCCACGGGTGGTCACCACGGTGCTAATCTCACGGCTAAGAAGGTGTTTGATGCCGGCTTCTTTTGGCCTACTATTTACCGAGATGCACAAGATCTTGTGAAGTCGTGTGATGCATGCCAACGACAAGGAAAAGCCTCACAAAAAGATGAAATGCCACAAAATATCATCCAAGTGTGTGAGATCTTTGACGTTTGGGGTATAGACTTTATGGGGCCGTTCCCATCATCTCGTGGTAATAAGTACATTCTCGTTGCGGTTGACTACCTTTCTAAGTGGGTGGAAGCTAAGGCTTTGCCCACCAATGATGCTCGTGTGGTAGTCAAGTTTTTGAGAAGCTTGTTTTCTCGGTTTGGAACCCCTCGTGCTATCAGAAGCGATCGTGGAACCCATTTTTGTAACGACCAATTCGAAAGGGTCCTAAGCAAATATGGGGTTGCACATCGGCTTTCTACGGCTTATCACCCACAAACGAGTGGGCAAGTCGAGGTCTCAAACCGAGCGTTGAAGAGGATCTTGGAGAGATCCGTTGGGGAAAACCGACAAACTTGGTCGGATAAGTTGGACGATGCTTTATGGGCCTTTAGGACCGCTCATAAGACGCCCATTGGGTGCACTCCCTATAAGCTTGTGTATGGAAAGAATTGTCATTTGCCTATCGAATTAGAACACAAGGCTTATTGGGCCCTAAAGCATTGTAATGATGATATGGAGACCGCGCGAAAACACCGGAAAATGCAATTGAATGAATTAGATGAGTTGAGGGACATTGCTTATGAAAAATCATTGATTTATAAGGAAAAAACTAAAAAGTTGCATGATTCTAAAATTAAAACCGGGTTTTTAACATTGGGGATCAAGTTTTGCTTTTTAATTCAAGATTAAAAAAATTTTCCGGTAAGTTGAAATCCCGTTGGTCCGGTCCATTCACCGTGACTCAAGTGTTTCCGTATGGGACCATCGAGTTAGCTCAAGATGATGGTCCTAACTTCAAGGTGAATGGACATAGGTTGAAGCACTACTTTGGCGGGGAAGTTCCATCCTTGAACTACCTCGACCAAATCACTTTCCCCAATGATAACTAGTATTGAGGGGATCGAGTCGAGCTCATGACTCGGTAATCAAAAACGAGGTGCCTCATGGGGGAGTCCCATGTTTATCCTATGTACATATTATCGCTTTCTAATGTAGTTAACGTGTGGGGATTTGTGCCCTTCCAACCTTTGTTCCGTGGTTGTTTGTGAATTATGAACTTTAGATGATCATGATCTTCACGATTGGAGCCTCTCGTGTTCGTTTTATGGGAGCACTTGATCGTTTTCATTGAAGACTTTCTCAATATCCATGATATATCCTTGATTGTTCTAACCTTAGGTTATTAGCACACTTCATAAACGGCTATTAATTTATTGGTTACACCCTTTCCATGCTAGATTAGGCATTCGACTACGTCTCTAGTATGGGGGTGTTTGCACCCCTAGACTCGAAACATTGAGGACAATGTTTAAATTTAGTATGGGGGGTGAATAGATACTTGCCTTGCCAAACCTTCACGCTTTCCAAAGTTTATCTTTTTGTTATCGTTTTGTTGCAAAATAAGGCTAAAAATGGCCAAATTTTAATTTTTTCTCATGTTTTATAAGTGTTTGAAGACACGAATGTAGGTTTTCCGATGGCGAGAATAAGAGTAATTTTTGACTCGACCGTGCGTGTTGAGCACTTAGCTTTGATTCCTTAACTACACATTAGGCTAAGTCTCTTAAATGAGGACGAGAAATGATAAGGGTTAATTATAAGTTACTATGCTAAACGTAGAGTACTCGTATTCTTTCAAAAACTCATGTGTTCTCGTTATTTGCTTATTCTCCCTTCGCATGTAAATATTTTTTGCTTAATAAATATTGACTTAGCGGTTTAGTTAGGATTGTTGGGTTTCTAGTCTTTTCTAGTAGCTTCCGTGTAATTAAATTGGGAAGACATTAAGGTATCGCCAGCGTCACGGTTTTGAAGTATTGGCACCCGAATAATCAAAAGCTTCACCCAATAATAAGATTTCAAGTGCTCACCTAAATCAAGCAAACAATTTGAAGCCCCACAAGGCCGAAAAATCTATGCAAAATTGAAAGTGAATCAAGCCTTAATCTTCGAAGCTTTAAAGATCCAAAATTCGTTTTAGCGTGAGGATATACGTCTTTGGCTAATAAAACCACCGATGAGGCGGATAATAAAAGGCAAGGCAAGACCGAAGTCATAATAAAAGCTTCATGGCGAAGTTGAATAAAAGATGGAGGTAAACCAAAGATAATAAGGCCCTTCCGTTAGGGGGCGTATAAAAGTCTTGGTAATAAGTCTCATGTTCAAAACCGTTATAAAACCGTGTTTATCGATTCTTCTTGTCAACTTAATTTTTTAACATCGTTGTCTATTAGGAGGGGTTATTGATTTGATGGTCTTGATTACACCGTTAGGACTCTATTTTTAGACCTAAATCTCTATTATCGCATAAGTCAAACAATGTATCCTCGTGAAACATTCAAGACAAAATAAAATATAAGAGATACAACTTAGGAATAATGGGAGGATAAGTACGTGATTAGGGCATATGAGTAGTGTTAGCATTACTAACTTATAATGACAATGATCTCGTTGCACGCTTGGCATGGAATTGGGGTGAAAATCGAGGACGATGAAATTATTTCTAACGAAGCATTCACATGTTCTTATTCTATGAACCGAAACGTCTCATTTTGCGATGAAAATCATACATTATGTCTAAAACGCAAGTAGTAGTAGCAATAGTAGTAGTGTAGCTAGTTTATCGTTCAATAAAGTGAATAAAAATGAATTTTGGAGGTGCTAAGATACTTTATTCTAGCATTGCGTGAGGGCACGGTAATGGTTTAGTATGGGGGAGTGATGAGACTGCTTTTATACATAGTCTCATCGTCCAAATAGGGCTTAAAATGCATTAAATATTATCAAAATGCCAAATATATGCTTGTGTTTGTTGCTTGTGTATTTTAGGTACGGATATTGAGAAAATGACAAAAGATCACAAGAATCATGCAAAAACGAACACGGGAAACGAAGCCGCACAATGAACCAAGCCCTAGTGAAGAATTTTCCAAAGAAAACCCTTGAAGATTTGAAGAATTATGAAGAAGGGTCCTCCAATATAGAAGAATTGATACTTTATACCCTTGTATCTTCATAATTACAAGTTTGGTCCCTAAAGTTTGTCAAAATTACAAAAAGGACCCTTAACTTTGAAGAATTGGCAAATTTAGTCCCTCAACAAAGCTAAATTGTCAACATTGGTCCTCCAAGAAGTCAACAAACAAGAAGACCTCCATGTTTGAAGATTATACAAGTTATGCCCTTGAAGAATGAGAAAAATGCATGAATAGTCCTTATTTATGGCTTGAAAAGTTATTGTGCCAAATTTGCCAACTGCCCCAAAGTTATTTATAAAGGAAAATAGAGTTATGGCTGTTTAAATGCAAGTGAACAAAACAAAGGAGTTGGGGGACCATTTCTGCCAGACAACCAATCTTCACCCCACCACTCCCTGCTTGACACGCGTCCCACTACTCCCAATCAACCAATCAGACACTCTCCCCTTCCCACGTCACCTTCCACCAAAACTTTATAACTGATTTAAAAGTTTCCCTCTTAAACACTAATTTAAACTAAACCCACCCTAACCAAGATTAAAACCCCACCTGCTAAACCCATGAACTATATAAACCCTAAAATCCTAAAAACTTGAAATCAAAGGGGTTTTCCCTAATTTGCTCCAGATCCTAAATAAGCCCCACCCTAATCACATCCCACTACCCAACAACCCATCACCTTCACCCATATGGCCCCCACACCCCTCCCCTGCTCACGTCTCTTTCACCCAAACCCCAATACCAGACAAAACCAACGGATGGATCAAGATTCTTTGTCCCCAAGCATAAATAAACGTCTAGGATGAGCTTCTAACAGCTGGCCATCACTTTCCATCACATGAGGATGTTTTTGACTGAAATTCAAATTCAAACAAGGCATATTCTGAAGAATCTTGAAGGGCATTTGAGGGAAATCACACATTAGGGTTTACTTGTTCCTTTTGCTTCTAGAATTCTTGTAAGCCTATTATATAAAGGCCTCATAGGACTTAGTTTAGACTGTTCTTTTTCCTTCTCTTTGGTCACGGCCTTGTAAATCCAATTTTGTTTAAAGTGAAATGAAATGGTACTGAGTTGTTGACGAGAAACAAAAGAGCCATATTTACTTTTCCATTGCATCTTTAAGTTTTGAAGTTGAAATCTCATTTTCAGTCTTTGTTTATTTTTGGAAACTCCAGTTATCAATTCCTTAAGTTATTCATCCAAGTGCTTTAAACTGATTACATGAGCCTGATATTCTTGTTGATTATCAAGCTCAAGTAAGGTTTGAGGTGTTTGTTGATTTAGTTATCATTAGCAATTTTCAGAAAATCAAAAGAGAAATCAGTCTCACGTTTTTTTATAAACCTTTTTTTCAGCTACAAGCTATAAGCTAGCTTAACCAATAAGCTCAGCTTATCGCTTATAGCTTGTACCACTCCACTTTTCCTTGGACTTTCTTTCTTAGCAGGTTTACAAGACACAAAATCCATTTGCAGTATTTTAGGGGGTGTTTAGGACTGCTGTGGTCCCCACCTTGCTCCTTTCTACATCCAAAAGATTAGCACAAGCCCGGGCTTGTTTGGAGGTGACTTTTCAGTCACTGTGGGACCTGGATGTGGGTCCCACAAGGTAAATCTCTTGAACTTGTTTCAGTTTTCAAAATTTCAGTCTTATGTGATTTGGTATGAAATTTGTGAAATCTGCTTGTTATTGCTTCTTGGGTAGTTATATATGTGTTTAGATAGTTTAGGATTGATTTGGATTGAGTTTCATTTGATTTGGTTTGAAAAAAATCACTTTCTGAAATTTTAAGGGGTGTTTGGATTAGGGTTTAAGTGGGGTTAAATGGCATAAATCTTTCTTAAAAACCTGTTCAACACACTTATTTGGTTGTTATTAGGTAGAATAGGTATTTGGTTTTCAGTTTGGTAAGGTTTAAAACAAGATTGCATGCTAATACTTTGGTTTTTATAGCTAAAATCAGTAAACTGCATAACTGCTTAAATTTGGGAGTTTTTGCCATGAAAATCTTGTGACTTGATAGGATATAAGGTAGGTTAGGAACTGTATTTTCTTAGAGTGAGTTTGTGAGTGACTTGAGTAAGTTTTGGCCAACCAAAACTCACTCAAGTGTACATTGCATCAGCAAAGTACCCCCACAACCCCCCTGATTCATCAGTAACTGATTAGAGCTTATTGAGCTTGATTTTTGTGAAGTGATTGTTTGTTTTTCTTGTTTGCTTGACTTCCCACAACCCTACTGGTTGTGGGAGTGCCCCCATTATCCATCAAAAACCAACAAAAATCCAGGAACAAGCCCCTCTTGTTCCATCTTCACAAGTGAAAATATACACCTGTGTGTTCTTCATTTAACTTGTAATCTGGGCACGTTTTGGATTCCTAAGGCTTTGATTCTAGTTTAATTGGCATAAAGTTGTTGATTTAGAGTAAGTTAAGGTCACTGTTTTTGGGTTTGTTAAGTTTAGAAAAAAAGAGTTTTTACAAAAAGGACGTGGCCAGGACTCGAACCTGCGCCACTCCTCTCACACTCCAACGTGATAACCAGTTGCCCTAGGGTCTTTGACTGGTTATCACTTGGAACTTAAATTACTTAAGCAGTATTTGTTTTTAGCTTATTTAACTAGTCAGCTTAGAAATAAGCTTATTCCAACTTATTCTCTTTAGGTTTTACAACTTAGCATTTTTCCTCTGTTCTTATTAGGGTTTAGGACTTTTTGGTTCAAAAAGTTTATTTTTCACGTGTTTATTTAATTTTCTAGGATTATTTTAAGTTTAAATTTTGAAAAGTAAATTAAAAATAGGAAAAAGTATTTTAAAAATCTGGAAAAATAGTTTTTAGGTTTTTAGTTATATTTTTGAGGTTTACATCCAATAAAGTTTCCAATTTAGCTATTTTTTTATTTTATATGATTTTAGGGTTTTAAACCAACTTTGGAATTTAATATAAAATTATTAAAAAGGTTTTGGAAACTTTTGATTGCATTTCTGTCTTATTTACATTATTCTAGATTTTTGGTAATTTTTTAGTATTTTTTTATAAACTTTGAACTTTTTTGAATATTTTAATATTATTTTATTATTAAAAATTAAAAGTCTGATTTTTTAAGTTTTTACATTTTTCCTAGATTGTAGACACCTAGTTAGGAATTTTGTAACTTTCCAAATATTTTTAGGGCTTTTCAGTTATTTTCTAGAATTAATTTAAGTTTTAATTGATTTTAATAGTTTTTAAGTGTTTAAAAATAGTTTTATTTGGTTTTAAAATTTTAAAAAATACTTTTTAGCTTAATTAGGTTATTTTTTAGGTTTACAAACTTTTAAATCTTGTTTGGGACTTTTTAATAATTAATTTTGATTTTTAGGGCTTTAATTAACATTAAAAAGTCATTATCTAATTAATTAAAAGGTTTTAGCAAGTTTGGATTTTTTGTAAACTCTTAGAATATTATTGTGGATTTTTAGTAATTTTTAGGAATTTTTAGGTTAAAATTTTAATTTTGGTAGTTTTTACGGTTTTACGTGAACGCCTTTTTCGTCTTAGTTTAATCCGTCTCCGTAACCGTCTTCCTTTTCTAATACCATTTCTATTTTCTTTTTCTCAATATAATCACAAACCATTAATCATTTCTTAACACAACGCACTTGCCTCCTTGGGAAACGAACTTGATCTTATTTGGTCATTAGTGCTCGGTTTTCCTAAACCGACACTTAACGCTTACCACTACTTTGTGCACTCTTTTCCTAAAGGGTATACAAAAATCTACATCAGGTAGCTAGCCCGAAACTCAATTTGCCCATCTAAATTAGCGTGTCGTCACAATAATCACGCTTGTGTAAATCTTCTCATACATAAATTCGCTTACCAATCAATGTGGCACGACGGGGATCAACCGTCAAGGCGCGAACTGGGGTGATCGTCCCCAAATAGTACTATTATATGCATAAGCGTCTACCAAATCCCGATAGTTCACAATTCATGCTAATGGGACTTTTAGTGACATAACCTAACTTTAATAATCCATTTCATTTCATCTATCGGGTCATATAATCATTCATCGGGTCATACAATCATTCGGGTCCAAATCAATAAACGAACAATCGGGACAACTAGTGTCCTATTTCTTAAAAACTAACATGTTATCTCCCTCGCGGGTTTATAAAACATTTCATAGAAACATTTAAATGAGTGCGAGGCTATGAACTCACGTTGATGTGGGAAGGCGGTTATCGACGATTCGGATGTACGGTACGTGCTTCAATCACGGAAACCTATATAAATAATAATCGGTCTTAGACTTTTGTCCAATGATGATGATTTTGTACACATGATGATGATCAAGTGGGTTTATACATTCTCATTTACTCATTTTAGTGTTTATGTATTGGTAACTTTTTACTAGTTTACTAGTTTTACCTATTTACATGTTTTAGGTCCAATAAGCCTATTATAAGTTCAATAACTTGTATTAATCCATTTTATACTTGTATTTTCAGTATTTACACTTTACACGTTGGGCCCAAATGGGTTAAGCCCAATAAGTAATTTTTATAAGTGTTTAACTTATTTAGTTAAATTATTAGTCCAAATATGCTAACTTAGCTCGTTAATGTCCGTATGTCATATAGTTCGGGTTTTATCGGTTTTTACTTGTATTAGGTACTTATACATCAGTATATGACTTTTAAAAACTTTACATTAGACGGGTTTGATCGTCTAAGTTATAATTGGCGAAAAACGTTAATTTTACGGTAATAGCCGAAAAAGTCATAAAAATCATGTTTATAGTTTTTATAACTTATAAATCTTATTCAACTACCATATTTATAAAGTGTCCATTTATTTAACCTTATACATATTTATATAAATGAAATTTATAAGTTAGTGGGTTTTAATTCACATTTTATACTATATTAGTTTGAGTGCTTATATAATACTATTAAACATTAATTCTTCAAAATCTGATTTTTAGTTTCATCTTCACCATTTTTATCATATCTTGAGTTCTATAAGGAGATAGAAGCTCATTTTTGGATGGCATAAACTTCATATTATGTGATACAAATAAGTTAGTTATAGCTACTGCTCATTCCATGTTTAACTATCACTAACAGTCCCTACAAAACAGACTATTCAGATTGGTGCACTCATCTTGTTTTGATCATATCTCACTCATTTTGATGATTCCATTGTATGGCCAACTCTCACATGTGTATATCACCTAATAATTACTGTATAATGATTCCAATTTACCATTTTATCAGTTTATCATTTGGTTACTTACTGTTTTTATACAGCCATCTTATTAAGCAAGATTTAACCATTTTTACATGTGGTTTTTCCATCTTTTTTACCCATGTTTATCAAATCTATCAACACCAAATCCCCACATAATATTTTTAATCATCATTCATCATCATATACATATACATAAATAAAGAAAATACAAGATTACATAATCAAAATAACAAGAGGATAGGAAGAACAATCTCTATACCACCAAGGTTGTGTAGTTTATGATCAAGGCTTGGATTTTTGATGGCAAAACTTGTGGTAGATCAACACAAATCTTCAAGGCCACCAATACTAGTAAACTTCATGTAGAAACCAGCCCTTAAACATCACGAAATCTTCTCCTTGGATGTTAGAATCACCACCAATCAATAGAGCTTGAAAAGGGCTTCATCATATGTGTGAATAACATATGATTTCATGGTTAAATTTGATCAAATGAGGGTGTTTAGGGATGGTTCTTGGAAGAAATTTAGAGAGAGAGGGAGGAGAGTTGTGTGGTTTTTGCATGTAAGAAATGAGTTAGTTGTTTTAGGCTTGGTGGTTTTGCTAGTTTGGTGGGATGAGTAGCTTACATGTTAAGCATAAGCTTACATGTGTAAGCTACTTACTTAAATTTTGACACATCACTTGTGTGGTGTCAAGTTTTGGCTATCCCTTAGTAGTGGGGTGGGATAAACTTGTTTTGTCCCATCCCGCTAATTTACGGGTATTCCTCGATTCTAGTTTCCTCGATTTGCGTGCCCTCGGGTCGTTTTATGAAAAACGTTTTTATAAATTATGAATCAACGGCACAAAACGAATCTAATAAAAATTGTCTCATCAAAAACGGAGTTCGAAAACGTAAATACGTAATCCTAAGGTTTCCGGTTTAGTCGTAAAAGATGTTAAATTATAATCGTAAGTCCTAATCTCTTCTCGTAAATTTGTGAGTTTATGAACCAACTCAAAATTAAAATCCCAAAATAATATTCACGGATAAATTTATTTCCTGAAATGTCGGACTGTCACCAAAACGGTGTAGGTAAACGTAAGCACGTAACGTTGAATCATCCGGTTTAGACGTAGTCGATGCTACTTTAAGACGAAAAATCCAAATTTCTTCCCATATATAAGTGAGTTCATAATATAACATTAAAATAATATTTTTAAATAATACTTGAGAATAAAATATCAACCATAAATTGACGGATTGTCACACAATAGGTGTCTTATATGCGGTATAGAAAGCCCACAAAGCATCGTCTAACTTATCGGCCCACGAGGCACGATGCTCTCCCATAGTACGCTCAAGAATTCTCTTCAATCCACGGTTAGAAATCTCGGCCTGGCCATTTGTTTGGGGATGATACGCGGTGGAAAGACGATGATTAACACCGTACTTAGTCATGACTCGTGCAAATTGATCATTGCAAAAATGAATCCCGCGGTCACTGATGATAGCACGAGGAACACCGAATCGAGCAAAAAGTTGCTTTAGAAAGTTCACAACCACCATCGCATCGTTCGTAGGGAGAGCCTTGGCTTCAACCCATATAGATACGTAGTCAACGGCTACGAGGATGTACTTGTTCCCTTTGGATGATGTAAATGGCCCCATAAAGTCGATGCCCCATACGTCAAAGATTTCACATTCTTGTATGAAATTTTGAGGCATCTCATCTTTGTGTGTGATCTTGCCTTGGCGTTGGCAAGCATCACAATTTTTAACCATTTCGTGAGCGTCACGATAAATGGTGGGCCAATAGAATCCCGAGTCAAACACTTTCTTCGCGGTGTAGTTGGGACCAAAATGACCACCGGTGGGTCCTTTATGGCAAGCTTCGAGAATGTCTAAAGCTGCGGGTCCATCAACACACCGACGAATAATTAGATCAGCACATTGTTTGAAGAGATAACGGTCATCCCAAAAGTAAGTCTTAACATCTTTAAAGAATTTCTTCTTTTGTTGGGATGTTAACCCTTCGATGAGAATTCCACCCGCTAAGTAGTTTGCAATGTCCGCAAACCACGGGGTATCATCTAGATTGGAATTGATAGACATTAAGGCCTCAAGGGGAAAAGAGTCATTGATCTCTTGATTCGGATGATCCCCTTGATAAGGATCCTCAAGTCTACTTAGATGATCCGCGGCTAGGTTTTTCTCTCCCTTTTTGTCACGAATTTCTATTTTAAATTCTTGAAGGAGAAAAACCCAACGAAGAAGTCTTGGCTTCGAATCCTGTTTAGTCAACAAGTACTTCAACGCGGAATGATCGGTGTACACGATTGTGGTGGAAAGAACAAGATAGGGGCGGAATTTCTCAAAGGCATACACTACAACTAAAAGCTCTTTTTCTGTTGTGGTATAATGCAATTGAGCCCCCGTTATTGTCTTGCTAGCATAATGGATTGGTTGGAAGTGTTTGTTCACTCTTTGGCCCAAAACCGCTCCAATGGCAAAGTCGCTAGCATCGCACATCAGTTCAAAAGGTAGCTCCTAATTAGGGGTAACCAAGACCGGTGCCTTAGTTAGCTTGTCCTTAAGAAGATTGAAGGATTCAATACACTATTTAGAAAAGATAAAGGTAGTATCTTTTTCCAAGAGGTGGGTCATCGGGCGAGCGATTTTAGAAAAATCTTGAATGAAACGACGATAGAAGCCCGCATGACCAAGGAAACTTTTCACACCCCTCACGGTTGAAGGTGGAGGTAATTTAGCAATAACATTGACTTTAGCACGGTCGACTTCAAGACCGGCTTTGGAGATTTTATGTCCAATAACAATGCCTTCTTTTACCATGAAATGGCAATTTTCCCAATTTGGAACAAGGAGAGTGTCTTCACACCATTTAAGCATGCGTTCCAAATTGGCAAGGCAAGTAGAGAAAGAATCACCATAGACCGAGAAATCATCCATGAAGACTTCCATAGTTTCTTCAACCATGTCATGGAAGATAGCCATCATACACCTTTGGAAAGTCCCACGAGCATTGCATAAGCCGAAAGGCATTCTTTTGTAAGCAAATGTTCCATAAGGACAAGTGAATGTGGTTTTCTCTTGGTCTTTAGGATCGATGGGAATTTGAAAATACCCGGAGAAACCATCTAAGAAGCAATAATAGTCATTACCCGCTAGACGTTCAAGCATTTGGTCCATAAGAGGAAGGGGAAAATGATCCTTTCTCGTGGCATCGTTGAGTTTGTGATAGTCTATACAAACTATCCACCCTGTAACGAGACGAGTTGGAATCAACTCGTTGGTTTCATTGGGCACAACGGTGATTCCGCCTTTCTTAGGCACACAATGGACCGGACTAACCCATGGTGAATCCGAGATAGGGTAGATCATTCCCGCATCAAGAAGTTTGATAACCTCTTTTTTGATAACGTCATGGATCTTGGGATTCACCCTCCTTTGGTTTTGAATAGTGGGTTTAAAGTCGTCCTCCATGAGAATTTTATGTGTGCAAAAGTGAGGATCAATTCCACGAATATCGGAGATTTTCCAAGCAATCGCTTTCTTGTGATTTTTCAGCACGTCGATAAGTCGAGATTTTTCTTCTTCTTTCAAGTCCTTAGCGATGATGACGGGTAACTTCTTATTGTCTTCAAGGAAAACGTACTCGAGATGAGACGGTAGATCCTTAAGCTCTAAATCCGGAGGATTTTCGATGGAAGGCGTAGTCAAATTCGGATCATCAATAGAGATTTCCTTAGGAGATGGTGGAGAAATATGGTCCTCATTGAGAAGTTTCTCAATGGTACGAATGTCTTCATCCCAATTAGAGGGAGAATCGTCATATTGTAAGTCCACATCCCGCATAGTTGCTTCAAATTCTTTCAAAAGGAAATCACTTTCTCCAAATGGAGTTAGTGATGGAGCAATAGAGGCAACGGTCTCAACGATGGGTAGAGAAGAAGAACCACTTTTACAAGCGTGTTTGAAATGTTTTTCACAAGCCTCATCAAGAACGTCAATGAAATTAACGCTCTCGTTTTCAAAATGCTGCTTAGAAAGTTTACCCATGTTGAAGACGATTTTACCTTCTGACACAAAAGCCAAGTTAGACTTTGTTGTTGTTGCTGCCTTGGACACCTCAACGCCTTTTACATCCATCTCATATGCTCTAAGATTGTTGTAGATATGATCAAAAGGAATTGTATCTAGATCATATCTTGTGATGAAGTGGATAGCCATTTCTTTCCACTCTTGTGGAACACTCCTTAAGAATTTCATATTAGCTTCTTCATTGGGAATAATTTGTCCATAAACTGCCAACTGAATAAGCAGCTTACTGAACCTTCCATAGCCACCATGGATTCCTTCTATACTGGATATTGAGAAGTTATCAAATTCCTGTTTCAGAACAATCTTCTTCATCTTCTTAGATTTGTCATTACCTCTAAATCTAAGTTTGATGGCATCCCACATAGCCTTTGCATCCTTATAGTGATGAAAGCTAGGTAAGATGTCTTCTGAAAGTGCCATAGCCAAAGCAGTTTTGGCCTTTCTTTCTATGATCTCTGCTTGTACCTCCTCAGCAGTCACAGCAGGTAGAGCATATCATGTACCATTAGGCAACCAGTGTAGCTTCTTAGGTGTATTCCCATTCTTGATAACTTGCAACAGAGTATGATCTGTGTGATTCAAGTAATGTTCCATCTGCATAGCCCATGTCTCATAGTTATCACCCTTGAGAACTGGGAGTTTGATAACAGACAGAGTATAGGAAGGTGTTGTAGTTGTAGAAGTAGCTACAACATATATGGCTTGAACACCTTGTGGTGGTGCAGGATGCACAACTTGAGGCTGTCCTTGTGGTATTGGATCAGGATCTCGAATATCTTCCAAGTGAGGGTCATCACCAGGTTGAGACATTGAGTTTTAGTGTGAGTGGAGTTTTTGGGGTTGTGTTCTTCTTTTATAGAGTTCCTCAACAAGCTCTGATACCACTTGTTGATCCCTTTGATTGGATCTATATTCTGTTAAGAACTAGTATAGTAGTTTGTAATCAAACTAAAACACTTTGAGAACTCTTACTCAAGCTAAATAAGTTATGCAGAATCTAACTTATAAAGCATAGAAGAACAGAATTACTTTTAACTATTCGATTCTCTTATCAATCGACTTGAATGAGGTACATGAATAACATCGTACCTATGTTCCTTTTATAGAGTAAGGAACCCTAAAAACCTTAGGATATTCTATAAAGATAACTATATCACAGACGATATATTATCAATATTCTAATTATTTAAGTATATCACATAAGATATACTCTAACTATAACTATGACATATCTTATACAAAGATATATTCATCCTAATTAATATAGCAGTACTTACTTTATAAGGAGCAGTACTTACTATGTACCGCGTTAACACTAACGGTACTTGAAAGATAACTAACAGTACTTCAATAACACTAACGGTACTTGACACTTAACAAATAATTCCCAACACATTTCGACTTCCATATCACAGATCACACACTTGATGGAATCAATAGGGATACCTCGACGCAAGATGTTAAATCTCGTAAGCAACGAATCAGACTTCACCTTCCAAGCAATCACATTATCCTAAATAGGAACATACCTCAATCACCTGCTTTTATAAAGAGTCTCAGCCAGAATTTTATCATCAATCATCTGTCTAACCGATGCCATAGAAAATTCTCCCAAACCATTCAGCTTCCACGTCTACCGATCAACCATATTCGATAAGCGAACATCAATCATGAGCATGAGCATATTCTAGAATTGTCCTTGTTCCACTCCTCCTCTCCGGCTTCTACGAAACATGAAATCCATACTAGATTGTATAACCTTAGAAGCAACCGTTATATCTTTACATAATTCCAAATCATAAACTCTCAAGAATCACATTTTAAGAGTATTGTCATCTAACCACCTTTGATCCAAGAACCGCGCCTTCAACTCATTCCTCAGCTTGAAGCATATACAACTACGGAGATATATACCTCTGTTTACCAAAGTATTATCTTCCTGAGTGATGGTCATCCAACGAGACGTATATCCATTATTACCCGTCCTATCCAAATTGCCATCTTCCCCATATATTGCCTTAATGACTCTAAGCTATAATGATGAGTCTTGAGTGTAAAACCTCCAAATACGTTTAAACAACAAAACTATATGCAAAGCATATAAGCTAGAGACGTCCAGGCCTCCTTTATCCTTTGAAGCTAACACACTCTTCCAATTAACCCATGACGCTTTATAAGGTCCGAGAGAATGACCATCGAAAAAATGACTTCGTATCGATTCAAGAGTACAAAGAACTCCTTGAGGAGCTTTAAAAATGGACATATGGAAAATAGGCATCGATCCTAAGACCAACTTAAGTAATGTAAGTCTACCACCAATAGATAACATTTTCATCTTCCATTTAGAAAACAGTTCTTAGCCCTTTGAACCACGTCTGCCCAGGCCTAAATTCGAGACATAGAGCCACCCACCTTCGATCCAAGATACAAAAAAGTAGTCTTAAAGGAAAGGCACCCAATTTTTAAAGCAACCCCTTTAATTTTCTCGTTGTCCACATGAAGGCTCATTAACTTACTTTTGCTCATATTGATTTTCAAACCCGAAGCCCTATAAAACAATCAAGAACACTCACAAGGGTATTAATATTTCTCTCACACCACTGTCCAACAAACACCGCATCATCGTCATAAAACAAATGAGATATAGATACCGAATTTTCTAACTTAATACCCTTAAACATTCCCACTCCTCCACCCGTTGAAAAGCTATATGTAAACTCTCCATAACTAATAAAAATAAAAATGGAGAAAGTGGATCACCTTGTTTGAGGCCTTTATAGAATTGAAATTCCTCCGTATGACTCCCATTTAAAATAATTAAACCTCTCGAATATCTAAGACAACTTTGAATCCATTTACAACATTTATCACCGAACCCAAACATCCATAGAATATCATCCAGAAAGTCCCATCTAACCAAGTCATATGCTTTCTCAAAATCGACCTTAAACGTTAAGAATTGTTTCTTCTTCCTCTTGCACCCTTGTATCAATTCATCAAGAATAAACAGACCATCCAAAAGCTGACTATCCACAATGAAAGTGGATTGCATCTCGTTAACAATATCCCCCCAACTTCCCAGCAAGGCGGTTAGCCGGAATTTTAGCAATAATTTTATACACACTCGCTATAAGGCTTATAGGGAGAAAATATTTAACCAAGTTCGAATCCGGGATTTTTAGAATTAGAGCAATGAAGTTGGAATTACAACCTTTCGGAATCTCTCCATACCTGAAAAATAATTCACGGCCTTATACACTTCTTTCTCAATAAGATACCAAAAATGCCAGAAAAATCCAAAAGTAAATCCATCTGGACCAGGAGCTTTCTTCGTACCACAATCCCACACTGCTCGCTTAATTTCCTTGTTAGAAACCTCAGTTTCCAGCTCATTCTATTGTTCCATCATCAATCTCTTCAAAAAAACTCGTTTAAATACGAGCAAGCGTGTCATCGGGTTTAAAAAATCTACTACTAAAGTGTAACACAAATTCACGTTTCACTAACATCGGGTCGTCAATCCAAACACCATCAACCATGATACCATGAATAGAGAGAACATTACATATTTTACTAAGCATACGATGAAAAAGAACTCGAGTTCTCATCACCTTCGATAGCTATTTAACTTTTGACTTTTGAATCATCTCAAGCGAATTAAGTTTATCGATCTGTTGAAGATTCTTGACAAGTTCTGATCTTTTTAACCAATCTACTCATTACCTTTCCCACTGTCGATGATACCCTCCACAACCTCAATATTAGCCTTGCATTTATCTTTAACGTTTTTTCCGACTTACCATGTTAGTTTTATTCCGTTCCTAAATCTTAGTTTTATGAAATTTGAGCTTTTCATTGCATTGGAAGCATTCTTCAAAATTTCCTTCCAATCGTCCTCCACTGTTTTATTGAACCTGTCCACTTCACACCAATAATGAAAAAAATATGAACAACGCCAAACCATAATCAACATGGTGTTCACATAGGAGAATAAGAAATATTGTTCAAAAGAAATAGCAACAATATAAGGATAACTATTGAGAACACTATTAGACACCCAAAAAAACACTATTAGACACCCCGAACCTGTCTCGCTTGCTCATCTTCGTCGTTGATTTATAGCACCACGTGAAAGAACAGCCCCCTAACTACACCTCCACCAAGCCAACATTAAAGATAAAAGATTTGAACACATTAACACCTTGAACATTGGAAACCGAACCAAACCTATCTGAGCTATATCGAACCTCGTTAAAATCAACCATTACTAGCACCACCCCTTTTCATCTACTGATCTCATAAGTGAAATAATCCCATAGCATATTTTTTTCTTTAGCATCATGAGGAGCATATACTATGATAAATAGGACATCCTTACCATTTTGTGCCACACACCACAAACCATGATAAAGTAATCAGACACGGTATCATTACTCTTACAAAAAGCATTAGGATCCCAAACATACAAAATACCTCTCGAAATCCCTAGATAATCACTATGAACGTAATCAAAAGTCACATTACCCCAACACTGCTTGACACACAAAAGTTCCATACTTTCCATCTTAGTTTCTTGTAAAACCAAAAAGTTCATCTTATTTTTACCACACAACTCCTTGACCCAATCTTTTTTATCCATTTGAGCGAAGCCTTGAATGTTTAAGGACAAATTATTCATCGATACCGCTCGCCCACTCCTTCTGATTCAATAATATCCTCTATATCATCCATACACCTATCCATATTATACCCCATAACTCGACCAATTTTTACCACATCATCAAGCAAATTCAAAATAGATCCACATGTGCGAGAGTCCATGGATATATTAAAATGTCCAGAACAAGCGAATATTGTGCCATCTGCCTTCGAATTCATACTAGCCATATTATCCTCAGCAACCTTGTTTCCCACACCAATGTGAGCCTCGTCCTCATTCTCACAATTACTCCGTCTAACTTCTTCTTCATTCACCGGTAACAAATCACTACCCTCCTTAGGAGTATACCCAAGGGGTTAGGGCCAATCCTGAGATTTCAAATTCTTTGTGATGCCTTGGGCGAGATGTTAAAATAATGCCCTTACCTAAAGGTTTTTGATATATAAACAAACTTCGTGTATTAACTTAGATATTACTATGATAAATATTAAGTTTAATTTACTTTTAAGTTGGTTCAAGTATATTATAACACAAAAAACAAATTAAAAAATTAAAACATGTTCATGTCGTGTTAAAAATTTATATATGATCAAAAGTATCGTACATGCTAGGACTGATATTAATATGCGTATAGTTTTTTAGCAAATAATTTAGAAGTGATGTTAATATGCATATAATTTTTTAGCAAAATAACTTATTTTAATTTGATGAGACCAAAAAGTTAGTCAAATACTTTGCATGCTATTATAGTACTGTAAAAGAAAGAAAATAGAGTTTGCTAAAGTGTTTTAAAATTTTATGTAAAATTATAACTTTACAAGATAGAAGTCAAAAACTATTGGTTTCTTAAAATCCCACGTGACCTTGAAACAAGCAAAAAAATATCCACCAATCAAAATTAATATTAACTTCATCTTCCTCCTTTAACACCTTTGCACCAAAACTTCGCAACTTCCATATTTGTCGGTGTTTTGCATGCACTTTTATAATCCAAAATTTTGTTTCACTATATTAGATTTGTCCCTATTCTATCAGAATGTTTTTTCATCACAACTCGATGTGCATCATATAAAATCAATGTGTAACACAAGAAATTTGATGCCCCCGACTTGTTTGATGCCCTAGGCGGTAGCCCACCCCGCCCAGCCCTAGGGTCGGCCCTGCAAGGGGTGTTGCAAGCTGGATTCTAACTCCTGATTGCTCACAACCTTGTCTTTCTTTTTCTGCAACGAGTAAATATTAAAAGGATCCTTTGACTTGTTATCATGTTTTCCCAGACTTTCCACTTCTCTTTGTTTCTTTATCAGTTTCTCCTCGTCAAACAGTGTTTCAGAAACATCTTCGAGATTACTATCATCAACAAAACTAGCTTCATTCATATTAGGCATATCATCCTTAGAATTTACATCACTCTGATCATCCTCTTCCACCTCTTCCTGAAAATTAGGGACCCATCTAATAGTTTCTTTAGCTCTAATCCAAAACATTTCCCCATGAAATATAATCTTAAACTCATCAGAGATAACTCTATGACTTTTCGTTTGTACACATATTCTCTTCAAATGAAAACATGGCTCCTCTTGATCGACAATGTTTAACAATACTCCTCATTTCGCCGCAATACGTTTGAACGTGTTTCCCTACCACAACTTGAGTGGTATACCTTCTAACTCCACTCATGTTGTCCTACCTTCCGTAACAACATCCATGGAGGCTTTAATAATTTGTGAGAACCAAGAACCAACACTAACATTCTCTCTAAAGAGACTCATAGATTAATCGGGACCAAACTCCATCATAACCCACAACTCAACCATATAATAAATTTTCATATCCGCGAACCCTTCACTGTTAAACATCACTCTAAGATTCGCTAACGAAGCGAATTTCTTTCACTTTACCAAGCAGACACTTTTACAATTCCTTAGACAATAAACAATCTTCGTCCAAAACCATAGCAGAAGACGCATTATCACTACTTCCATACTGTATAGGACCCTTCACCGCATTCACATATGTCTGTCCAACACCCGTAGGTTTTTCATTCCTATGAATATTAGTGCTCACATTCGTGTTAAAATTATAATCCTTACCCCCATCATTTATTGGAGCATTATTATTAACATTCACATAAAGTCGTTGAAACCTAGTAATGTTTACATGTAATTTATAGCGACCAATCCAAACCGTACACAAACTGTATACCAATTGCTCGATACTAAAAACATTAATAAATCTGACAAAACCAAACCTCTTGCCAGCTTTTGATCTCTTAAGAGGTACGGATGCATCCACGACATGCCCGTACTGTTTACATGTGTTAAACAAGTCCTTAGCATAACACGTATTCGGGAAATTTGTATCAAATATTGACGTAGAGATCCTAGCTACATCATCCTCTTTCATCCTTTGACTACCCATGTTAACCCAGAACCAGCAATACAAAAGCCAAAGGAAATAACCAATCAAAACTGAAACCTATAACACTCGTCAAATCAATTAAAGAATGATTACCAACAGAATCAACGAAAAGATCACAACCCCCGGTTATTACTGATCGTGGTGATAATACGGGACGATTAGATCGAAGTCATATACCACTCACAAATAATAGCGGCAGAACTAGAAATCGAAATGATGATAAATTGATAAATCATAAGTTAATTAATGAATGGAGAAAAAAAGAAATACACAATCTAAAAGAGCATGTGGATTCAATTAAAAATTGATTGCAAATGATTAATCACATAGGATATCCCAACCCCCGGTTTAGTAAATGATCATATCAAATGTAGGGAACGATCAGTCGTAAGCTTACACCACTCACACGTAACAGCGACAAAATTGAAACTACCTACAAATATTAAATCACATAAACCAGTTGTTAATCGAATAATGATGTCTAAACAGATCGAATAAGGCAGCGAAAAATCACAAAATCAAAATGAGGGGGTTTAATTTAAAATTTCTAATTAATTGGATTAAAGGGAGATCAGATGTTGTAGTGGGGAATAGGTTAAAAGATTGATTTTAATAGATGAAAGGATTCGTTAGTAATGGATCAGGGAGATCCAGAAAGTTGATCGGCATCATGGATGGATAATATTTTGACATATCTTTGAAGTAATGCGTCATTTGATCGTCGTTGCCCATGATTAATATGTCATCAATATAGAAATGACTAATGCAACCTTGCTCCTACTAGCTTTCACATATGCAATCACTCATCTAGCTTTTGAGTTAAAAAAATCTTCTTTTCCTTATAAAATATCTTACTCCAGATTATGGATGCTAATAAGCTTCTTAAACACAATGGCTCTCGTTGCGAATTTCCAAAAATTCCCATCCCGGAACCGAACCGAAGAAATAGGGACAGTTCTCGATTCTTGTGGTTCGGTTCCGGTTGGCCAAAACTAATGCTCTTATGAGTAACTAAAGGACCATCTTAGAAAGGTAAAAATATGTTAAGCCAAACATGTAAAGTCTATGGTTAAGAGGACTAAACATGTTATAACACATACTCCAAGCACCAAAAATCAATTCCAATATCTTCTTCACAACTATAAATAGAAAAATATCTGGAAAAACTGATAATAACCCTAAACCTCCAAATCATATTCAATCTACTTACGCCACTTTTTATCATCATCAAATTCTACTTACTATTTTTATTTTTACAGATCGATTCATATCACCATCATCATCGGTGCAATCTTAGGTACTATGATATACATTATGGTTTTTTTAACAATAGATTAGATTTTCCTTTTTTATATTTGCAAACATATGATGTTTCGATTGGCTTTTGGGTATTGGTTAAACGTTGTTTTTTCTTCCGATAAGCTCATACAGTTATTGGCTTTTTAGATTAGTGTTAGATGATAAGCTCATAGTCGTAAATTTGCAATTGCGTCGTATTTATAGTATTAAGGTTTAAAGTCGTGAACATTATTATTGAAGGATCACTATGGGGTGTTTGCTTTAGATTATATTGTTGTGTTAAGGCTTATTTAGTTTAGGGATTTTGTTTCATAAGTTCACTTTTTTGTTACTATAATGAAGTTATATAAGCCCGAAAGTAACTTCTTTTGTTTTGTCTCTTTGATTGAACCTAAGAATGTTAAAGAAGCTTTTATGGACGCGAGTTGGGTCATCGTCTTGCAAGAATATTTGAATTAATTCATTGCTAATGACGTTTGGGAACTTTTTCCTTCACCTAGAAATACCAATATGATAGGAACCAAATGGGTTTATAGAAATAAACTAGATGATAATGGTATAGTGGCTAGACTTGTAGCTCAATGTTATAATCAATAAGAAAGAATTGGTTATGGCGAGACATATGCACCCGTAGAAAGGTTAGAGTCCTTTAGGATCCTTTTAGCTTATGCTTGTGCATTAGACTTTCAGCTAAAAAATGGATGTAAAGACCGCATTTCTTAACGGTTTGATCAATGAGGAGGTATATGTGGCTCAACCTTCGGGCTTCATTGA
The DNA here is from genome assembly GCA_025667525.1 of Glebionis coronaria. Classification (NCBI taxonomy): domain Eukaryota; kingdom Viridiplantae; phylum Streptophyta; class Magnoliopsida; order Asterales; family Asteraceae; genus Glebionis; species Glebionis coronaria. Next base: position 42,594,125 of record CM046878.1, read on the forward strand.
TTTTGAGAAACCGGATCATGTCTACAAGCTTAAGAAAACTCTTTATGGTCTTAAACAATCACCCTAAGCTTGGTGTGATAGACTTAAAGCATTTCTTGTAAAACATAAGTATACCATGAGAATGGTAGACAATACACTCTTTACAAAGAAGAAAGGACCTCAGCTCATCCTTTTTTAAATATATGTCGGTGACATTATATTTGGTTCAACTTGTCAACGTATGTGTGAGGACTTTGCCAAAATCATGCATGACGAGTTCGAAATGAGCATGATGGGTGAACTTAACTTCTTTTTAGGGCCTCCAAATTAAACAAATGAACGATGGTATTTTCTTTCATCAAATTAAGTATGTTAAAGAAATGCCAAAGAAATTTGGGTTAGAGGACTCTAAGCATATGAAGACTCCCATGGCCTCGGATACTAAACTCATCGTAGATGATGATTATGAGTCGGTCGACAATACCAAATATAGAGGTATGATTGTGTAAGTTTATGGACTTATATTTAGTAGTCGTGTGATAGGATCGAACTCGAGATTACGGGATTGTACACAATATATAAAGAGTTAATTTAATTAATAAATATATTTATCGTATTTATTAATTTATTTAATAAATATATTTATGTATTTATTAATTTAACCGAGCAAGTAACTATATAACTTTAACGATCGTTAATGAATTAATAGTTAAGTATTAACGAATGTTAAATAAATATATAGTATGTAAAACAAAAGGAAAGAAGTTTGGAAGATTCCGGAACACCCCTAATGGGTGTTTTGGTCGGTCGGTTATGGGCTCCAAGGGGGGGGGGGGCAAAAGTTGCCTTTTATTTATCTTGGGCTATAAGATGTTTAGGCCTATAAATACACCTCCCTATCCCTCATAATTCACATAACAATAATCTTTCCCCTCTTCTTCTTTTGGTTCGATCGCAGGACACATCCAACAAAGGGTTTCGGTTGGTTTTTCTTGGTTGATCGATTGTGTACGTAATTTAGTCCTAGCCCCTCTCTAGGGTTGTTGGGTAGATTATTTACAAGCGTTGTAGCTCGTTTTTCACGTGTTAGAATCACGGTTAACTCGTTGTATTACGTGTGTACAAGATCGTAATATAGTCTTACTTTAGACTATATCTTGGTGTATTACGGTATAAACCCGAATTGGTGATTCGTTCTTCGTCTTGTGGATTTGCTTTAGCGTATAGGTATGTAACCCTAATTCGATTAATTATAATTGTGTTATTATTATGATCTTGTTAAATCGCTTCCGCTATATGTGCTTTGATCTCGTTTAGGGTTTTATATAATTGTTATGATAGTAATAAACCTTCATATTGGTCTTTTGTTGTACCTAACGGCAAGTCGACCCGATATCATGTTTAGTGTTTTTCTTTGTAACCGCTTTCAAGAGGCTCCCAAAACTCTCACCTTGATGTGGTTAAGCGTATCTTCCGATACATTAAAGGCAATATACATTTGAGATTATGGTATCCCAAAGGGACCGACGTAGAAACCATAGTTTACACCGATTCGGATCATGCGGGAGACTATGTGGACCGAAAAAGGACTAGCGGTATTTCTACCTTCATAGGTTGTTTCTTAACTTCTTGGTTCTCTAAGAAACAAACCGCACTTTCTATATCCACCACGGAAGCCGAGTATGTGAGTGCCGGTAAAGGTTGTCAACAAGCTCTATGGATGAAGCAAGCCTTTGTTGACTACGGATTACACTAGATGATGTTCTCAGCTTATGTGATAATAAGGGTGCAATAGACCTTAGTAAGAATCCCATGCAACATTCGCGAACTAAGCACATAGAGATTCGCCACCATTTCCTTAGGGATAATGTTCGAAATGGGAACATTACTATTGAAAAGGTACCCTAGGTAGATAACTTAGTCGATATCTTCACTAAGCCACTTAAGAGAGAACCTTTTAATTACTTGCGCTTAGGTCTAGGTTTAATAGAACATATTCCTTGATTATGCATGCTTGATCGAGTCTTTTCCTCTTGAGTCTTTTATTTTTAGTCAAAATTTTTACTTTGTTTTTATCTAAAAACATTGCATTTGACCACGGTTCTTTATCTTTATGGAACCGCGGCCGAGCTGATGAACCCTGGGTTCATTTATGGAACCACAGAGTCAAAAAAAATTCTGGTCATTTTCTTTTTAGAGTCTTTGAGTTTCTGAGGAAATTCTAGTGTTTTCGAAAACTTATTTCCTTGATTTCAAAACACCTCAAAGTCTTTTCTCAATGGTCGAGAAATGTTTTTCATTGTTAATTCAATCACAAAAGGTTTTTTATATGTTCTTGCGATTGCTAACGAACATACATACGTAATATGTATGGGTCACACAATCATAGCGATAACAACATTGAATTATGGAAGATTCATGGATTATCGAAAATATGCCATGACTATGTGTCTAGATTATCGCACCTCCAACATTGTTTTTACTTTCAAACAAAAGTCTTTTGGTCAAAGTCGCGTTTGATGTTTCTTGTGTACGTTCTAGTCTTTATTTTCTCTTTAGAATAACTTTAAGATAAGTTACACTAGAATATTAGGATTTACTAAATTGGATAAATTCCATCAATCCTTTTAAACACCCCTTTGTCTACGGATGCTTAAATATTTGTGGCTCCTTATATTTAAGGAACCGCATGCATATTTATTGAGCGTGGTCAGAAGCCTTGAATTTGTGTCTTCTCAAACCTCTTTTTTGAACCATCCTAATTATTCCAACATTTTTTGGAATATCAGTTCTACCCTTTGACCATTCCTAAAATATTGTGTGCTTTCTTTACATAACCCACATATTTTTGCATCTCCTCTATTACAAAGCAAAAATGTCTTACTGGCCAAATCAAAGCCTTGATTCACCACCATTTTCTCAAATTGCTCTTTACCCAAATTCAACCAAGAACACCCAAATCCAATCACTTCTCCTTCTAAGGAAATTGATTATTGAACTTCTTCTTTCCCTATTCATCCCTTTTGTGTTCTTCCTTCATCACATGATAATGCCATGCATCATGAAACATATAGTCATTATTGACAATATCAATATCTTGCCATGTCTTATATCTATGATAAGTTGAATTACATCAAAGTTCTTCTAGTTAAGCCCCCACTTAACTATGATTACAAGAATCTCACCAATACATTTGCACCAAATTCCGCTACTACATCGTCTTCTAATTAAGCAAGTACCTTGCTTATTAATAAGATATCTAATTTAAGCAAATCTTAGGATTCTAGTGCAACCAGGATTAAAATTATGCTCAAGTTTTAAGCTTGTGTTTCATACATCTTTGCATGATCTTTATATTCTTGTATCTTTTCATGTTTTTCAAGCATGATTTATCTATGGATCTTGAATCTTTTGATTCTTGTGTTCTTTTTTTATTTTCTTTTATGACCATTGATATGTATTGTTAGGTGTTTCTTTCTTTCTGCTAACCCTTCTATGTTTATTGTCACCATAGCTCGATCTCTTGGTGCCCCAAGCACCATGGAGAGCCTTAGCAAATTCGATCCTTTTCTTCTTCAAAGACTTGTGCTACCTTTTTGATTTGATAAATGGGGATAAATGGAATAAACTCGTCTCTGAAAATCTTGTTTTTATACATGATTGAGTTTATATGTTGTCACAATCAAAAGGGGGAGATTGTTAATGCAACAATTCCTAGAAACGTTAATTGCATTTTTTGGTCTCGCTTTGTTTTGATTATGACAAAATATAAAAACAAGCATTTGCCAAAAACAACGAATATCGAATTCTTGACTTCAAGTATTTTCCATCTCATCTATAATCACTTTAGGTATGAATAAACAAGTTCTTAACCTAACTAAGTGATCAAAGATTTATAATTCTCTTAAAACTCGTTTTTATTTTTAAGTGACAAAAGTTTGTAAATAAACTTTATTTTTAAGAAAATATTTTATTAAAAAATTGGAAATTTGAAAATATGATATTCCAAATGGATAAAAGATATCCCTTTGGGTAAAATCTGCACCAGATGGATTTTTCCCACTACATGACAAAATAGAGCATAGTCTATGGCACGCGGCTCATTATTGGGGCCAGTGGTTCCTTATCGATAAGGAACCATAAGGCTGTTTATTGAGCCGCACCCAGAAAGAGCCGTTGGACCTTTCTCTTATAAATAGTGGATCATTTCCAGATTTTCTTTTCACCTCTTTTGCACACACTTTTTCAGATTCAAATCCCCTTATTTAATCACACAATCCTTGATTATTTGGTTAATTATACTTGTTTAAGAAGTGAATTTTTCTCCTCTGATCTCATCCTCTAAAGTGCAAAGAGAAGAAAACTTTCATCCTTGAAGTATTGTGTCAAGTTCAAGATCTACTCAAGATCCAAACTTTATTCTTATGTCATTGTGAAGATCCAAATTGTTGTTTAATTTGGAAATTGTGTATGTATTGTGGTTAATAATTAGGCCTTAAATTATATTTGTGTAGATTGGTCCTAGCTAATATTAGCGCTCGACTTTTAACTTAGAGTTGGTAATTGGTTAAGGGACGTGTAAGGTTTCTCCACCTCAAAGATCTTGTTGATAAGTGAACTCTCGAGTAGGATACTCGTGTTGATCCTAAACTTAGATCGATTAGCTTTGTATTATCAAGATAAATCAAGAGTAATACGTAGAGAAACTTTGTGTATTTGACAATTTAAGATTATGCGGAAACTAATACTTAGAAGAAAGAACAAAATAACAAGATGATTATCAAACTTTCAATCAATTGATATATCAAAGATGAACAGAAAGTGTATGAAAAGTATGTGAAAAAGTATATATTATGTCTAACCCTAAGGCCTCCTTTTATACACTAAAGAGCCTTGTACAAAAAACTAGAATCAACTTATTTTAGGAAGATATACAAGATAAACATAGAAAATAACTTATTGACTAAATCTTTTAAACATTTAAGAATATATTCTGAATTCTTATATTCATATTTTGTCCACCAGCTTGAAGAATTCATCATTGGCAGTTCTAGTCCTTGTCTTCCTAATTTAAACATAATGTGTTGATCTTCACATCTCATGCAATCTTTCAGTGGCTAAGATTCTTCTTGTCAACGGCTTCATGTCAACGGCTACAATAGTCATGTCAGCGGCTAGAATCTTACTTGTCAGCGGCTAAAATCTTACTTATCATTTTATTCCCAACAATCCTCCCCTAAACTTGATATTTACCCCAAACATCAAGTTTCAGAATAAAACAAAACATATAGAGAGGATTCTTAAAGATATACTTATCCCTGAATTTGAGTATGAATAAATCTCAAAGAGTTAACACTCAAATCACTTGTGTAGTCAACCTTTCTCTATCCAATTATACACACATGCATAAGCAAGATAGACATAACTGTCCTCAAGTGAACCTTGCTAAAGTAAGTCCTTTGGAGTGAATTTATCTCATATAAACACTTTGTAACTCCCATGTAAGCCCATTTTTATTTACACCAAGTCTCCCAACCAACCAATCCCAATTCTAGGTAAAACAGTCTTGGCAACATGCACAATTATATTGATTTTGCATGCTACAATGCCTCAAGGTTTAGAAATTCCAACAATTTTTTAAAAGAAAAGTTTTCATTATTCCAAACCCCTATTCACCAGTGGACACAATCTAGAATTGTGATAAGAGCACTTTAAAAGTACCCAAAGACCTAAAGGTTTCCTAAACCTCCCCTTAAACTTACACAGTTTTCAAAATAAATGAATATGATAAATATTTATTTCAAGATAGGAAAGTAAACATTCCAACCATCATAAATCAATATTCTTCATATCTTTGAAGTCCATAAGAAACTTTGTATACTATTACACAATGCTTAATACGCTTGCATGATTAGATGAAAAACCACAAAAACTAACATAGGCTGTCAGCGGCTTCTTTTCACTTGTCAGCGGATAGAATGCCTTTGTCAGCGGTTAGAAAATATAGTGGAAAATCTAATACATTTTACAAGTAATAACAATGTCCATCCTGTACATACTGCACATTAAATTCAAAAACACATATTTTATGGATTGATCATTCCAATACTTGTTACCAAGTACTGGAATCTCCCAACATCAAAAGGTTTAGTTAAAAGATCAGACACATTATCTTTTGTGTCTACTCTATCTGGCTGTATTAAACCTTTTTCAAAACAATCCCTTATAAAATGATGCCTAATTTCTATGTGTTTAGTTTTAGAATGATGTACAGGATTTTTAATAATGCAAAGGGTACTATTATTATTTACAAAAATCTTGGTATGCATAAAATATTACCCATAATCCAAAAGCTGATTTTGAATCCATAGTACTTGCCCACAACATGCAGCAGCAACTACATACTCAACCTCAGTTGTTGAATTGGCCACCACTGTTTTTTTCTTGCATTGCCAAGAAATAAGTCTGCTCCCAAGAAATTGACATCCACCAGTTGTGGATTTCCTATCATTGTTGTCACCTCTGTAATCACTATCTGAATAGCCTACAAGCTCCAATAGATAATCTTTAGGGTACCATAATCCCAAAGTAGGATAGCACCTAAGATACCTAAAGTTCCTTTTGACAGCATGAAGATGACACTCTTTGGAAGTCACTTGATGACGTGCACATGCACACACAATAAACATGATGTCAGGTCTAGAGGCAGTGAGATACATCAATGAACCAATCATTGACCTATAATGCTTGACATCAATATCCTTCCCATCTCCAATCTTTCCCAGGGGTGTTCCCTGTCCACGAGGGTGCTAGCCCGTTTTTCATGTGGGGAAAAACCAAATTTCTTCAAAATTTCTTCTACATACTTGTCTTGAGAGATGAAGATACCATTTTCTTTCTGTTTGACTTGAAGCCCTAGAAAGAAGTTCATCTCTCCCATAGCACTCATTTGAAATTTGTCAGTCATTAGCTTAGAGAATTCTTCACTCATCTTTGGATTAGAGGATCCAAAAATGATATCATCAACATAGACCTAGACACGCAGAAAATCTTTTCCATTCTACTTGGTAAAGAGAGTTTGGTCTATGGTGCCTCTCTTGAAACCATTTTCCACAAGATAAGCGGATAAAGTACCATACCATGCTCTAGGGGCTTGATGAAGGCCATGCATTGCCTTTTTAACCCTATAAACCTTATCTAGATGCTCTGAATATTCAAATCTAGGAGGTTGCATAACATATACTTCCTCTTGAATTGTGCCATATAAGAAAGCACTCTTGACATCCATCTGGTAGACTATGGAACCCATGCAAGAAGCACAGGCTAGAAAAATCCTTATTGCTTCAATTCTAGCAACATGTGCAAAAACCTCTTCATAGTCAATGCCTTCTTCTTATGTGTAACCTTGAGCAACCAGTCTTGTCTTGTTTCTGATCACAATACCTCTTTCATCTCTCTTGTTCCTTAGAACCCAACGTGCTCCTATTGGTCTCACATGTTTGGGACAATCGACAAGCTCTCAAACATCCTAAATTGCAAACTAATGATGCTCATCTTGCATTGCTTCAACCCAACTTGGTTCTTGAAGAGCATCAAAGATCTTCTTGGGCTCATTCTGTGACAGAAAGCAGGCAAATAAACATTCTTGAACTAAAGGGGTATCATCCTTTTTGTGAATGTTGGCAATGAATCCTCCTTGAGGATTCTTCTTCCTTCTTGTTTGAACTGGTGAATTGATGGGACCAATGATTTGAGTGAGAGGATGAATTTTGGAAACTTTAGTGATAATTCCTCCCCCAAACAATGTATCGTCGTGCACTGTAGACTCCAAGGTGCCATAATCCCCATCATCATGATTTCCATACTCACTTGAACTATGAAGCACATTGTCAACATTTGGATTGATGACGCTGACACCTTCATTGGGTATGGAATTTTCAACAAGTTCAAGCACTTCTTTGTCAGCGGATGAAAGCAAGCTGTCAGCGGCTGGATCAGGCGTGTCAGTGGCTGAACTACTTTTGTCAGCGGATGAAATACTTTCACTGACTTGCTCTTTTTGTTGCTTTCTCTCCACTTGTCTTTTAGCAGCAGATGCTTTAATGAATTCTTCACTCCAAATGTGTAAGTCCGCAAAGGAAAATGTGGGAGTGAATTCATATGCTTGTGATCCTATCACCTTTGTAGCTTGTGTACCTACATTATCAACAATAGGTTCTTCCACAATCTTTGGAGATTTATCCAAGACAACTGGATTAGTAACAGGCAAATAATTCATGGACCTAAACAATGGCTCTAAATCAAAAAGCCAATCTGGTCCATTTGCAGGATCACTAGGTTTACTCTTTAAAAAGTCAACATGCACATTTTCTGTGATGACCTTATCCCTCTTGTGGTAAACCCTATACCCTTTGTTGTTCATTGAATAACCGACAAAATATCCCTCATCACCTTTTAAATTAAACTCACCTAGGTTGTCACTAGTATTAAGAATCACTACATGACATCCAAAGGGTCTAAGAAAATCTATATTAGGTTTTCTATTCCAACAGAGCTCATAGGGGGTCTTATTGTGAATTTTGTTGACCAAGGCTATATTCTGAAGATAGCATGCAGTATTCATAGCCTCAGCCTAAAAAGCAATGGGTAACTTAGCATCTACTAACATGGTTCTAGCTGCTTAAATAAGGGTTCTATTTCTCCTCTCAGCTACACCATTTTGCTGTGGAGTTCTAGCTACGCTAAAATCCCTAGTAATTCCGTTTATCAACACAGAAGGCATCTAAGAGGTCATTTCTAAACTCACCACCATTATCACTTCTAAGAATGTTAATTGTAAACCCTGATTTCTTTTCCATTTGGTTAATAAATTCAATCAAAGTTTTAGTAGTATCACTCTTTTTGACTAAAAAGAAAGTCCATGTAAACCTAGAATGTTCATCAGTGACCAAAAAGAAATAAGATTTACCATTTAAACTCTCTATATTAGTAGGTCCAAATAAGTCCATGTGAAGCAAGTGTGTGGGTTTAGAACTTGAATGAACACTCTTAGACTTAAATGAGGACTTGTGTTGTTTGTCTTTAAGACATGCAACACAATTATGATCATTGTGGAATGCTTTTGAGGGCAATCATCTCACAAGATCATGCCTCACACGTCTATTCATGTTCTTAAAGTTGATGTTCCCCAGCCTTCTGTGCCATAAGATACTCTCATCTGCTGAAGCTTTAGCATATAGACATGACAAGTTATTACTTATTTTAATCCCTTGTAAATTGACATTATAAATGTACTTATGGCTAGGTGTTCTAAATTCAATGAACTTATCAGCAGGTAACACATAGTCTTTACTCAAAATTAAGCATTCAAGTAAAAAGAACTTTATTTTGGTTGTCACATACTTGTGACACACTAAACAAGTTATAGTCAAGTTCTTTTACCAGAAAAACTTCGTTAAATCTTAAGTTGTTAGTGATAAGAGTGCCTTTGCCTGATATGGTTCTAAATCATCCTCCAAAGTACACTTTATCACCATCTAGAATAGGAGTAAAGTTTGTCAAATAATCTTCCTTTCCAGTCATGTGCCTTGAGCATCCACTATCCCAATATCCATGATCATTAACCTGCTTTGGAATGCCCTACACATAAAGAAAACAAACCAGTTTTCTTTAGGAACCTAAGCCTTAGTAGACTTGGATCCATTTGGTTGTTCAACAAGAATGGACTTGTTTCTTGTAACAACCCTCTGTTCATCCTTTTTAACATTAAACACCCAGTTTGTCCCAACATGCTTTTCAAGATATTTAAACTTATTACAAGTCATAAAGACACCATTAAAAGTTGATGACTGTTCTTGTTTTGGTCTCCATGTTAAGTTGGATGAAGCCTTAGATCCCTTCCCCTTAGGTGGTAAATACCTATTATTACTAGGTCTAACAATGGGTCTCACAACTACTAATTGTGGCATTTTCATACCAAACCTAGTTCCGTCAGCGGTTGATTTTGCCCTGTCAGCAGACGAATTGTTCCTGTCAATGGGTGAATTAAGGTTTGCTACAGGAACCCACTGTTTGTTAGACCAAGTGTTGGTCTTTTGGAAAGGTCTTTGGCCTTGGGTATTAGCTTCCTTAGAGAAGTAAGGAGCTGGTCTAGTGGCTTGTGGTCTAATATGAACATAAGGCTTAGGGTTGACCATAGTTGACCTGTTGTCAGCGGCTGGTTTGTATTCGCTGACACACTTATAAGCCAAATGTGAGAAGCTCCCACATGAATAACAAGCCTTTCTAGACATAATCTTTGGTCTAGGTTCATACAATCCAGTCCCATTAACACTAGATTGACTCTTTGGTGATCTAGGTTTTCTATACATTTCAGCATAATTAACACTATATTTACTTTTAGATTGTGAGCCAAGGTCAACAGGTTTGCCAGTAGCAAGGTTAGTGATAACAATGGGTTTGGGGTTAGTTTGTTCATCAGTAAGAAGTCCTCCCTTAACAAAGAGAGTAGGGTTGGCTTTCTTCCATAGGTCAAGGTTAGTCACCCTTTGCTTGTATTCCTCAACTGGTGTGAGAACACGTGGTAGAGGAGTAAATTCCTCCACTTGGAACTCTAGAATACCAGTCCAAGACAAGTCTTTCTTAGAAACCCCATAGAAGTCACATGCTAGGGGTGGAACAACAGCATACTCCTTTGCATGCATCCCAATCCCAAACATGTCTTTAGGATTTATTTGTTCACTTATAACCTTTTCTAGGGTTTGACTAGCTTTTTCAAACTTTTCAATTTTAAGCCCTACATTCTCTTTAGCTTGTATTGCCTCATCTAGCTTAAGTTTCCATTCATTGTTAGCTTCTATGTAAGAAGCTTTTGCTTCATAACTAAGTGCTAGATCTCTTTTTAGAATAGTTATTTGATCTTTTAGATTAAATTCCATGTCCTTATATTCTTGCATCATCCCATCTGATTGTGCAAGCCCCCTTTTGTAGTTTGAAATAGTGATATTTAACCCAAGAATATCATATTGTAATTTTAAAACTTCTTTGTTAAGCTTATCAGTATTTAGTCTACAACCCCTACTACAAAAAGCATCATCATATACCTCATTATCTGATGAAGAAGAAGATCTGGCCATGGGAGCATATAGGACATGCTCTTCATCTTTTTCAGCAACCAAAGCTTGATTCTCCATCTCATTCTTGTCCTGAAATATCCAGTCAAATCCAACGCCATCACTTCCTTGCATGGCTACCATTGCTTTAGGTTCAACATCCTCAACCTTGATGATCTGTCTAGGATTCTGTCCTCCATAATTCCTCTTGGGAGATCTACATTCTCTAGCAAAGTGTCCCATTCTATGACAATTAAAACACTCAACTTTGGATTTATCAAATCCAGTAGTCTCTTTGCTATTGAAATTCATCTTCCTTCCAAATCTCTTGTTCCAACTATTGGCTCTTATACTGCTAAGAGTCATATTCCACTTGATATCCATATCCTCAAGATCAATATCACCAATTTGCTGAAGATCTTCAAAAGAAATTGATGATCCATTGGGCAAAGAAGCAATATAGGCACATACGGTATCCAAATCAATTCCTATTGGCTTAAGATTTGGTGAAGCATAGTTGTATGTGTCAGCGTCTGATGAGCCGCTATCATGAGAAGTTTGTCCGCTGACAAAGCAGGAGTTGTCAACGTCTGAAGAGTCATTATGGGAAATAAAAGCCATGCTTCCAAAAGGTGTTTTACTTCCTTGTTTAAGCAGAAATTCAAGTTCCATGACCTTTAATTGATTGTAGATATCATCAAAAGTCATAGTCTTGTAAGCTTGTGTGGCCAATATTAAATTGGCATGAAATTCCCAACCATCTCCAAGGGCTCTAAGGAAAGCAGCATTAATGTCATCATCTTCAAATTCAGTCTCTATGAATGTCAGCTTGCTTGTAATGTCTTGAAGACGACTTCTCACCTCGCTTAAATTTTCATTAGGTCGAGCTTTAAAGACTGCAAACTCCATTACCAGCTTCTTCTTCCTTTGTTTAAGAGTTTCCTCATTACCACCATAGTTGATCTCAAGGGCTTCCCAAAGCTCTCTAGCAGATTCATACTTTCTGAATTTGTGTTGGTTTTTGCTTCCAAGAGCCAGTTTGAGAATGCTCAATGCCTTCATGTCAAGCCTTTTATCGGCTACCTCTGCAGCTGAGGTGGCTCTTCCATCTTCAGGTCTAGGAAGCAAATCTTCAGGCTTAGCATTGGTTGTTCTCCTTTTTTTCAATAAAGTCCAAGATCTTTTGAGCCTAGTTGAACTTGTTTCCAAGCTCAACAACCTCCCAGAGAATATAATTATCCACTTGGAGATATTGCTCAAAGTTGAACTTCCATATTTCAAAGTTATCAGGGTCAATCATGGGGATTTTGAGGTTATGATTTGAGGATCATGAACTTTGGGTTTCTAAGGTTGAGGTCGACATGATGATTTAGGGTTTTATACGATTAGGGTTTTGATGTTCTTCTGATCAAAGTTTCTCAACAAGCTCTGATACCACTTGTTGATCCCAAACTTAGATCGATTAGCTTTGTATTATCGAGATAAATCAAGAGTAATACATAGAAAAACTTTGTGTATTCGACAATCTAAGTATTATGCGAAAACTAATACTTAGAAGAAAGAACAAAATAACAAGATGATTATCAAACTTTCAATCAATTGATATATCAAGATGAACAGAAAGTGTATGAAAATTATGTAAAAAAGTATATCTTATGTCTAACCCTAATGCCTCCTTTTATACACTAAGGAGCCTTGTACAAAAAGCTAGAATCAACTTATTTTAGGAAGATATACAAGATAAACAAAGAAAATAACTTATTGACTCAATCTTTTAAACATTTAAGTATATATTTTGAATTCTTATCTTCATATTTTGTCCACCAGCTTGAAGAATTCATCATTGACAGTTTTAGTCTTTGTCTTCCTAATTTAAACAAAATGTGTTGATCTTCACAGCTTATGCAATCTTTCAGTGGCTAAGATTCTTCTTGTCAGCGGCTTCGTGTCAGCGGCTACAATAGTCATGTCAACGGCTAGAATCTTACTTGTCAGCGGCTAGAATCTTACTTATCGTTTTATTCCCAACAACTCGAGGAGTGGAGTAGGGACGAAGAAAGAGCTTCGTGTCCAAACCACTATAAATCCTTGGCGTTCGGTTTGATCTTTCCTTTCCTTACCTCTTTATATTCTTTATTCATTCTTGCATATACCTTGTAATTATTAGCTTAGTAGCACTATCACTTGTTCATATTGTGCATAAGAAGGTTTCATATAATCCACTCGAATTGAACTTATGGAAAAGGATTCTTACAAACTGATCTTTTAGATCATTTAACTAGTGAAACTATTCAACCTCCCCCCCCTTCTGGTTTGTACATGATCATTTACTTTCGTTGTTATTACCAATGTTTAAAAAACCGGTTTGATCCGTCCGGTTCAACCGGTTCAACCGAGAACCGAAGTAACGACCGGGCCGTTGTGAGTCGGTTCTTACTAAAAACTGAACCGGACTGAACCGCCGGATTTAGACGATCTGGATCGAACCGTCGAGCCAGATACCGACCGGTTCACTACATGTCAAATGGAAAAAATAGAAGATCTACATCAGTTGATGTGCTTTCTAGTCTTGTTTATATCGATTAGAGTTTTTTTCTACTACACCGGCGGGATTAGGATCTGTTTTTTGTAGGAAAGACCATTGGCATATGAAAATGATGTTCATCTATGTAAGGGATCATTAGTGGTGGTTGAAATACATTGAAAGTGACGAGTTGTGTTTTTTTAGAATAATAGAGATGGAAAAAGGGAAGTTATAGGGAAAAGGTTGTTGAGAGATAGTCAAAGAATGAATGGTTGAGTGAAGACATGATATAATACAGTGCTATCTTTTGTTTTTTTAGCAGAAGTACTATCTTTTGTTGGATATACAAAATAATTGGTATTCTTTTTTCTTTCTTTTTTAATGTGTATACCTATTTTCTTTATCTTATCTTATAAAATAGAACTGATCATGTGTATATACCTTTATACCATGGATAATTGTAAAACCGGTTTGACCAGACGGTTCGACCGGTTGAACCGGCGACTCGTCCGGGTCAACTAAAAACCCGGGTTTTAAAACATTGGTTATTACCCTTGATTATTTAATATATGTGATATATTATATGTTAATCTCCAACACACGTGCACATTAACTCGAACTAAAATTAAACCATTTATGGGTAGTCGTCGTTAATGCGAATAATCATGCTTGAATGCACGAGGTCATGCATGAATAGATGGTGAGATCGAGAATGCCACGAGCAACCATGAGGTCGTGCATGAATAGAATGTCACAAGCCAAATTTTGAAGGGTTTTGTTCTACTTGGTGTGTTGAATGCAAATGTTCTTTGCTCTTATTGGAGTACCCCAACGATAAAGAGAGAACTCAATATGGCACTGCAACGACAGGGAGTTGGGGTCGCTCCCCTAATGAGATCAAGTCTGGAAAAAACAAGTGGACGTCTATTATACATCAAATAAGTGGTTGGTCTTTACTGATGTAAGAATGTTACGTGAAGTCGAATCAATAACTCTGTCAACAATTAGGTATAATAGGTTATAGATTGTGTTATCACTTATCATCCTATCACGTTATATCCCTTCTCATGTTTCAGTATCTTACAAGAGAGTCATCAAAAAAATTTATATTAGGAAACGAGTTTACTTTGATCTAACTTTTTAGTCCATATTACTACTATAGGAACAAGGAGATCTAGTGTAGATTTTACTTGACGTCACTTCTCAATGTATTGATGTGGCCTAAGGGAGTCCAAAAAACCCTAAAAACCATAAGAACTCGGGAACCATCCCGAAACCGAACCATATATTAGAACCATGGTATTGTTCTTGGTTCCTAAAATTCTAAATATTCGGTTCTTGGGACACGGGACAGTTCGGGAAATAACCGACCGGTTCCGGCTCTTTCTCAAAACAACCATTCTTTTGAAAATATGAAGGTTTATAGGATTTGTTAATGTCCTTTTAGGAAAATAGAAAATAGAAACTACTAATTAAAGTTGTAAACGATTTATACCTTTAAGTCCATAATAACTTAAAACTGTGTCCTTTAATCTACATCATTTATCATCATCATCATCAAATCACTACTTGAAAGTAAGTTATATTTGATCCATTTAATAAAATATTCAACACATGTGTACTAATGTTATATTAATTGTTTATTCAACATATGTGTTTTAATGTTAGACCATCATCATCAAAATCATTATGAAGAAGTTGTTAAAGAGACGGAAGTAGAGATGGCAACGACTCGGGTTTGGGTAGGGTTTTAGTGAACTCGTACCCGCACCCGTTTATAATATTCAAACCTGCATCGCTCCAATACCCGATGGGTACCCGATTAGTATTACCCATCGGGTTTTTGATTTTTACCCGTGGGTATCGGTATCCATATTTAAATTTCATTGGATATTATTGTGCGTATAAAGTTATGAAAAAAAAACAATCAAAATATCCTGATATAATTTTTTTAAGTTTTTATAAGATACAAAATAATAATTCAATATCATATCATGCGATTTAATGTATCGAATAAATCATTGTTATTTAAATTACAAAATCCAAATACGCTTGATCACAAACATATTAATGCATACAAAATGTAACTAATACAAGCATTTCGTTTGTTTAACCATCTTTGTCTACTATTTCGCACAAATTTAAAACTTATACAATAGCGATAAAAACAAGTACGCATACGGGTAAACGGGACGGGTATTACTAGAACCCCCGCGAACCTGTACCCGCGAAAAATGGAACATTCCAACCCGAACTCGCATCCAACCCCGCCAACCCGACTCTGAACCCAATCCAGTCGGTTTGAGTTTTAGTTTTCCCCATCGGTTTCGGGTGCTTTTCCCATTCCTAGATGGAAGAAGCAATATGAAGTTATAAAGAAAAACGAGTGATGAGTGGCAAGATTTTGTTGTGAGTTTTGGGTCAGAATTGCGTGTTATAGATATTTAACAGTTATAGATTTTCTTATGTTATTTTGAACTATTGAAATTTTGGTACGATTTTCATGGTTGAAGACACTTTTTTGTGTGTATGCATTGTTATAATACGTCTTTTATAAAGTATTAAAAAATAAAAAAAAAAACTTTGTAAACACAATGGTTCTCGTCGGGAATTCTCAAAAATTCTCATCTCATCCCGGAACCGTACCGAAACCGAACCGAAGAAATAACGACGGTTCTCGGTTCCATATTTTTTTTATTTTACAGTTCTCATTTCTTGCGGTTTAGTTCCGATTGGCCACAACTAGTGCTCTTATCAATAACTAAAGGACCATGTTAGAAAAGTAGAAACATGTTAAACTAGGGAAAAATTCAATGTATACCTTCTTTTTAGTATAGACAAAATCAACCAATCACACTCACTCATTTTTTCATCAAACAAAAATATTCATTTAAAAAAATTAAATATCTCACAAACCGTTAATCGTTACGCAAAACGATACATACCATCGTGACGAGAATTAAATCATCTTTCTATCGAGGGGAACATGTATATACTTTCGACGACCATTTCTTCTGAGAAAATCATATATGATTCATATCACGAATCATATATATAATTTTCCAAAATCATATATACATGTGCCACTAGATAGAAAGATGATTTAATTTTCATTGTAATTATGTATTTTTTGTCACTTGACGATTTACCGTTTGTGAGATATTTTTTTTTTTTTAAAAAGGTGATCAAAAGTTGGTTTGAATGAATCTGATTGGTCGATGGTTATACATTAATCTAAACTCTGTTAAACCAAACATGTAAAGTCTATAGTTAAAAGGACCAAACATGTTAAAACACATGCTCTTATAAGTAGTAACTAAAGGACCATGTTAGTAAAAACATGTTAAACCAAACATGTAAAGTCTTTGGTTAAAAGGACCAAACATGTTAAAAACACATACTCCAAGCACCAAAACTCAATTCGAATATCTGCATCACAAGTATAAATAGGAAAATATCTGGAAACACAAATAATAACCCTAAACCCCAAATCTAATTCAATCGATTTACGCCTCTTTTTTTCATCGTCATCGAATTTTTATTACTATTTTTACTTTTTACAGATCGATTCATAATCATCAGGTACTATGATATGTAATTATATTTTTTAGTTTTTTTTTAATTATTAATTAGTACAGTAGATTAGATTTAATTTTTTATGTTTGCAAACATAAACATATGATGTTTCGATTAGCTTTTGGTTATTGGTTTGTTAACTTATTATAATCTGGATAGAGTTATTGGATTTTTAGATTGTTATAAGATGATAAGCTCATATAGTTAGCTAATATAAAATCTATGGATCGATTATATTTGAGCTAGTTTTAGGGGGTGTTTGTTTCGGCTTATATGCGGGCTTATAAGCTTATTTGATTTCGGCTTATATTGATAAGCCCCAGCATTCTGGCTTATTCTGAAACTTATGGCTTATATAAGTTTTTCATATCGCAATAAACTTATATAAGCCCACAAGTCTCAAAATAAGCTGGAAAATTGAGATTTGTGAAATATAAGCCGAAATTAAATAAGCTCATAAGCCTGCATATAAGCCAAAGCAAACACCCCTTAGAGGGTGTTTGTTTCCACTTAAATGTGGGCTTATGAGCTTATTTGATTTCGGCTAATATTTCATAAGCCTCATATTTCTGGCTTATCTTGAGACTCATGGGCTTATATAAGTTTATCATATCGTAATAAACTTATATAAGCCCACAAGTCGCAAAGTAAGCTCGAAAATTGAGACTTGTGAAATATATGCCGAAATCAAATAAGCTCATAAGCCTACATATGAGCCAACACAAACATCCCCTTAATAATGTGTGACGATAAGTTTATATTTTTATGCTTCGTCTTATATTGGGCTTTTATAAGTTTAGTATTATATGAGAAACTTATATAAGCCTAAAAGTCTTTAAATAAGCCGAAAGGTTGAGGCCAAAATCAATATAAGCTCACGTATAAGCTTAAACAAACACCCTCATAATAAAGTTATTAAAGCCCAAAAGTCCCTAGTTTTTCCTATTTTGGCTGTGATTTTCTCACAACCGGCAGAGGATGAGTATATTGGCTTTTTAGATTTATATAACCCATACAATTAGCTATTTTTTTTTTGAACGGCCCATACAATTAGCTAATAGTGTTACATTCAGATGTAAAATGGATTTTGTGGTTACACACGGTTCTACTTTTTGGAATTTTTATTTTTTAGCTAGTTTTATGTGTTTAGGACTTGCTGTGACTATAAGCTTATGTTTGACTTATGTGCTTAATTGTTTTTCGGCTTATGTTTCGTAAGCTCCAGATTTCCGGCTTAAATTTGTGGGATTATATAAGTTTATTATGATATGATAAACTTAACTTTGTGGGATTATCAAATAAACTCATAAGCTCACATATAAGCTTAAATAAACACTCCCATAGTTGATGTTAACTAACAAAGTTGCTCGTGTCTGTTAATGTTCAAGACAAATATTATATCTCAGTCGCAATTTTCTCTGATTTCTAGTATCAAGGTTTTAACTTTTAAGTTATGGACATTATTGTTGAATTATTGCTACATAGGTTAGTATTCTATACTTAGGAATTGCGAATTCTTGGTCGTGTGGAGTGATTATTTAAAGTTTTGAATATGTCTTTACACTTCACTGTCCAAAAATTAAATTTATGCTTTTGTACCTGATGTCAAACATATTTTATGGGTTTATCGGCTTATTATATTTTGGAAAAGTTGATAACCGGCACTCTCAGATTTATGGGCTTGTTAAATATACTCGAGTTGACAAGCTCATAAGATGAAGATGAGCTTATTGGTTTTTTAGATCTTAATAAGCTGAGAATCTCTTGCATAAGCTAATCCAATCACCCATACATTTAGTGTTGCATTCACTTGTTTTATCATGTATTTACCTTATTGTGATGACATGGTTAATTTTTACTGATGATGTTGTTGTCTTATATCGAGGCCTATGAGTAATGTCACTGTTTTTTCATTGAATGATCTAACGTCAGAGGTTTTATTAGTCCCGCATGGTTTGTCACTAGTTCATACATAGGACTAGCTATTTGTTTTGATAAAGCTTAACGGCATAACGGTGATACTGCTGCTTATATACCTGATATTAAATTCATGCCTTTGTAGTTACTTAGAGCATAATTTTGATGATCTGAACCGTATGGTTCAGTTCAGTTTAATTTATTAATTAAACACCGAAAATTTCGTGTTTTTTCTGTAAATTCCCCGGTTTTTCATCTTTTATTATCAAACAGAGATTGTTCACCATATTCATTTTATTTATAGGATTATTCGACACAACCCGCTGGCGTTTTATATAAATGACATATGTGGAAAATAATGCTCGTAGTTGTAGTCTATCATACTTAAGGTTTATCTATATTCTGTAGTGATAGTAGTTAGCATTATGGTATTCTTGTCTCGATTATTTTGGCTGTACTAATCTTGTCGTTATTGCTTTATGTCAGTTTGAAGCTGTGGATGTTTGAGTTGCCGTAAACATGGCATCCCGTTCTAGCATTCTTCGTATTACTTACTCAAACGAGCTAGTAAACGGAGAGACAGTTTATGTTTCCTCAAACTCCCTTCCGATAAAGGCGTCACATTTTGAACCTGCTGGTCATTCCTTTCACGACATTGCACTTAAGCTTCGTGGTTATTTCGAGGAAGAAAGTTCATCTGATGAAAACGAAAATTCGCCTAAAGACAAAGAAAATGATTACATGCAATCAGCTGGCGCATATAGCAGCAGCAAAGGTAAAAAGAAGAATGCTGATGGGAAACCGCAACAAGATCATTATGCTTTATTGGGTTTGGCGAATTTAAGGTATCTTGCAACCGAAGAGCAAATCAGGAAGAGTTACCGTGATACCGCTTTAAAACATCATCCCGACAAACAAGCTGCGCTTCTTCTTGGTGAAGCAACTGAAGCTGCTAAAGAAGCGAAAAAAGAAGAGATTGAGAACCATTTTAAGGCTATTCAAGAAGCGTATGAGCTATTAATGGACCCTGTGAGAAGAAGAATTTATGATTCCACAGACGAGTTTGATGATGAGATTCCTACCGATTGTTCTCCACAGGACTTCTTTAAAGTATTTGGGCCCGCTTTTATGAGAAACGGAAGGTGGTCAGTTACTCAACCACCCCCAATGCTAGGAGATGACAATACCCCACTCAAAGTGGTCGACGCGTTTTATGATTTCTGGTTCAGTTTCAAAAGCTGGAGAGAGTTTCCAAGTGATGAAGATTTTGATCTTGAACAAGCAGAATCACGTGACCATAGAAGATGGATGGAAAGGCAAAATGCAAAAAATTCAGAGAAGGCAAGAAAGGATGAGCATACAAGGATACGTTCTCTTGTAGACAATGCTTATAAACGAGACCCTCGAATAATAAAGTTGAAGGAGATGATAAAAGCTGAAAAACAGAAGAAAAAGGAGGCCAAGTATATGGTTAAGAAACAGGAAGAAGAAGAAGCCGCGAGGATTGCAGCAGAAATACAGCGTAAGAAAGAAGAAGAGGAAAAACAGGCTGCAGAAGCTGCTTCAAACCAAAAGAAACTAAAAGAAAAAGAAAAGAAACTGTTGCGAAAAGAACGAACCCGTTTAAGAGGTCTCTCGACCCATGTTGTGGCAAGTAATTTGCTCAATATTACACAAGATGACGTGGAAAATATATGCCTGTCATTTGATATGTTACAGTTACAAAACTTATGTGAAAATATGGAAGGAAAAGATAAAGATAGTCAAGGTCAAGCTGAGCTCTTAAAGGAGGCGATCAACTCGGACAGTATTGAGAAAGATCGCGCGGTAAACAACACTCCACAGAACGGATCTGTAAAACCCAAAGTCAACGGGACAATTTCCACAAGCAATTTTGAAAAGAAACCGAAACCATGGGGTAAAGAAGAAATTGAGCTTTTGAGGAAAGGGATTGCCAAGTATCCTAAAGGAACATCTAGGCGATGGGAGGTTATATCTGAATACATAGGCACGGGCCGCTCTGTCGAGGAAATTCTAAAAGCTACAAAAACTGTTCTCTTACAAAAACCCGACTCATCTAAAGCATTTGATACTTTTCTTGATAAGAGAAAACCGACAGTGTCGATTGCATCCCCTCTTACAACCAGGGAAGAAGTCGTGGGGGTGCCGGTGGGGGCTTCGGCCACACCTACACCTACACCTACAGCGACATCTGCAAAACCTGATGCTGTTCCACCTAAATCTAGTGAAAGCGCGGTAAAAGTAGAGGCAGCTGCGTCAAGTTCAGACCAGGACGTATGGTCCTCTGTTCAGGAAACAGCTTTGGTTCAGGCTTTGAAGACGTTTCCAAAAGAAACCAACCAACGATGGGAGCGAGTTGCTGCTGCTGTCCCAGGTAAAACAGTTAACCAATGCAAGAAGCAATTTACATTGCTTAAGGAGAAATTCAGGAGCAAGAAAAAGTAATTGTTTGCGAGTTTTGTTGATTACTCCCCAATGGGTACATCTAAAATTCATCATTTTTGCCGTTAGTTGAGTTGCGAAGCATCTAATGAACTTGGATGCGCCACGATGCAGATGCCAGGATATTTGGCTCTGGGCACATTGCTGCCTTATACTGGAGGTATGAATGGTTATGTATTCTTGCGGGTAGAGTAGCGATGTGTTTCTGTAGTTTGTTTAGCTATAAAAATAAGTCAGTGGTGTTTTACTCTATCCTTATGTAGCCCCTGTTCCGAAACTTGATATGAAAAACGAGTAGGGTTAAACATATGTTTTAGTAGAAATCGCTTTGAACCTAATACCATGCCGTTTGTATTGACTATTGCTCTTTCTGTCTTTGGTTTATGTAAGTTTCATTTATGTGTTCCCTTGGTTGAGGTTCGAAGTCTCCAATTTATGCTTAAGTGCACGAAAAGTAGTTGAGCTGTAAGGTTTGCTCGCAAAAGCATGACATTAACATGCTGTCTTGTACCGATACCTTAACCTTGACTTATAATCAAATTTAATATACATAAGAACACTATATGATGATTCTCAGGATAACACTCTTCTTATAACATTTGTTTGGTAAGAGCAATTTAAGAGCATTTAGCATAAATATTTTAACGCTTGTTTGCGAAAAAAACATTTAGCGTTAAGCATTTAGCGTAAATGCTCTTTTTTTCATATGTTATTCTTGTTAGCTTTGAGAATATTAAATTAGCATATTTGAATGAAATTACTATAATGCCTCTATTTATTAATTAATACGTTATTTTGCCATGAAAATTTACATTGACAATCATGCTATTCAAGTTTGAGGTAATATTTGAAAAAAAAAAGTAAAAAAGAATATCAATTAAAGTTGGGTACATATAAAAAAAATTGTTTAGGTTTTGAGCCAAAATCAAAGACATTATAGATTGCGGATCAAACATATTTTGAGGTATGGTCCTAGGTTCGCCTTTTTCCCATTTTCGGCCTTTGACCCGTTCTTATGCACAACCGGCTATTATTCTTTGTTAGACCATCGACCCCTGCCGCCCGGGCCTGATAAAACGTTTTGGTCATGCCCTCGGTTCGGTTCGGTTCTTGTTGGTCCTGTCTTTAGGATGGGATGTGTTCCAACTTCCAACATGTTTGCAATCTCATGGGTGGAAAATATATTTACTTGATTATATATACCGTGATTTATAGATAATTAACATTGTGAGTTGAGTATTATATTGATGGCTATTGTTACTACTCGTACTAAACAATGTAAACGAAAATGTTGTGTTGAAGATCATCACTAGTGTTTAAGGCACCATTACACTGGCTCGTGCGAAAATATATAGAAACTTAGCATAAACCGAAATACTGAAACTGAAGTGTTTAAGGCACCATTACCATGGCTCGTGCGCTAAAACTATGTAGAAGCTTAGCTTAAACCTTAATACTGAGCATAATTAGAAAAGTAGTTGGAATAAAAGACATTGAACCCGCCGTTAACCTTCAGCCTAATCCTGCTATTCAAATTGCAATGAGGTGATGCTGATGCTCCGGTTGGCAGGTGCTAACCAAACAAGACTGTCAACATAATGAACAAATCTCAGTTGGTGACTGGGTACCATAACTTCAATTGAATTAACCTCGCCTGCGAATGGATCATTGGAATGTCCACCTTCATCATCAGCTACAGAGCCTACCCAAATAAAACTACTATTTAATGTGAACCCAATTGGACGTGCATATTCAGGTTTTGGAAATGCATAACGTTTCTCCCAAGATTCGGCTACTCCATACTCAGCCGTCACCCACACCTCACAATTTTGTTCCAAACCAAAACCTGTAGTTGTTGTAATACATAACTTTTCATCCAAAACTCCAATGATGGTCGTAAAATAATCGTCATCTGTTACACTGCAAGGAAGGGATATTTCACAGAAAGTCTCTAAAACCAAATCAAATGCCACTATCATTAGCTTCTTTTGCTGCATCCGACACTTATGACCAAAACAAAGCCAATGAAGAAAGCCATAATGCCCGTCTATACACATTTCATCTGGTTCGTCACGAATGGAGGATACATCAGGCGGAAACCTTTGAGTGATCAGTTTCCAAGAGTCTTCTCTCATACTATAAACCTGAACTTGTAGCCAATCTGTTTTCTTATTGAAATATGCTTCATCAAAAATACGTACCGGTGGACAGAAGGCTGAAATGTAAACAACTTTGTAATCATCAGTTTTGGGATCAAATCCAAATTTAAGGGATCTTGTACGCACGTGACGGGACAAAGTATGCACAGGTGGAAGAGTTGTTACAACCGAGAGAGAAGGGTTCCAGATGTAAACTTTAGGTATGGATTTTTTGGGTCCATACGAAAAACATATTAAGCCGTTAACTGAACCAATTAACTTACCCTTATAAGTTGTAGACGACGGGGAATCAGCTGGTAACTTAATGAAACTTGTGAGATCAATGTTAGAAGATTGCGACGAATGAGCAATGGTTCTGGGTTCTGGATATATAACTTATCATAAAAGACCAAAATAATTTCATCGTTTTTGTGCATTGAACGCTTAAGGTGAGATTTTACGAATAACGGATGAGATATGAGAGCGTTAAATGGCTTAGATACACACCTCATCTGAGCAAGAAGTTTCGCAGGCAAACGGATGAATATGTCGGTTAACGCATCACTAGGGAGGTTCTCCATAGTAGCAGCCATTTTCTGGTGCAAATGTATATATATCAGCATATGCAAGATTGATAAGCTTTTATAGCTGGTCTAGCCTCTTTGGAAATGAAAGCTGTGCATTTAACAAATTTCTAATTGGCAGAATTCAAACTGTTAGCATTTAATCCCAAGTAAAATACATAGTAAATGCAAAATTTGACATTAGTTTAATTCTCATCGATTCAAAACTGTTAGCTTTTTCAAGTTTCCAAACATTCGCCCCATAAATTTTATTCTCTCCAACACGTGTATTCAAATGGGTCATATCCACTGTACTTACTCCTAGTGTATTCAAATGCTAACAATGACGGCCCGTTTGGTTTGTGAAGAGGTTAGAATCGAATTTGGATTTAGAAATGATATGAAAAAAAGTAGGAAAGAGAAAATAAAAAATTATTTATGTCATATATTTGTTTATATATAAATTAAGATATTAAAAATTGTTCTAAAAAATATAAAATATAAGATAAAATGAAAAAGAAATAAATGAGTGGTCAAAAAAGATGATAAAATAAAAAAGAGTTAACTACATTTTTGGTCCTCGTAGTTTGGTCATGTTTTCATTTTTGGTCCAAAAAATCAAATAGTTTTGATTTTGACCTAAAATGTAAATTTTATCTTCACTTTTGGTCCATTTCTGTTAATAGTGACGATTTTAGCAGCTTGACTGTGTAAAATGACTCAAATACCCTCATTCTCGTGATGTGAAGTTACTAAGTTGCCATTTCTATTACTATTAATATTATTTTAATAATAATAATAATAATATTTTATTATTATTATTATATAAGAACAAAATCCTATTCTTTCACTTTTCTATACCGAATATCACAATGATCACTACACTCTAGTTATATTCTTATCAGTCATACCACAAATCATCCTCAATCATACCACAAATCATCCGAACAACTTTCAATCTGAATATCTCAAACTCACGACGCCGTCTCTGCCACTTTCAGATCCATGGTTTTACCAGTTGAGGATGTGTTTGATTTGAAGGATTCATCATTTTTTTTATTCGAAGCTTCTTCAATTTTCTTGTAACGGTTTAGGTAGTCGGCGAGACGCTGATGTTTGCGGTTTTGTGATAGGTGGCGGTGGAGTGGTCGTAGCCGGTGATGGGTATTGGTAGCCGATGGTGGTTGGCAAGAAGGGATAAAGATCTAGGAGTGACTTTTTGATAGAGGAATATGATTATGAGTGATTTTTTGTTTAGATCTAGAATATGGTAATCGTGTTGATATTGTGTGTGTGCTGATTTTTGTTATTTTTTGATGTGGATATGTAGATTCGAACATTATCAGTATCCTCTCTTTTTTCTATGAACTGACAATGAAATGGTTGTGAGTTGTGTTTGATATGAGAAGAAATTGAAAAAAATATGTTTTACGAAATAAAGAATGGATAATGACAGAGTTTGATTTGGTGGGCACATAGGATTTTATTAATATAAGATAATGAAAAGACAATAATACCCTCATAATTAACAGTCAAATGAGTCAAACTGACGGAGTTAACGGAAATGGACCAAAAGTGAAGAAAGAATTTACGTTTTAGGTCAAAATCGAAACTATTTGAATTTTTGGACCAAAAATGAAAACAGGACCAAACCACGAGGACAAAAAATGCAGTTAACTCAATAAAAAAAAACAAATTCCTAATGGCAAACCACTAGTGCCAGTAATAAAATATATGATTCTAAAGTGGTTGTCAGAAATTTAAACATGAACCAAACAAATCATTTGGAGTTTCTTTGATTCTATACCCCTCAAATCACTTAAACCAAACGGGCTCTCAATAACCATTTGAAATTAAGAGAGCAATCCAGTCAAACTTTTATCAAATAACTCGAGTTCAAGCTTTCACTTAATTCGATCGAGTCAAGTTTTTATCGAGCTCAAGCCCAATAAACAAGCTCAAAACACATAACGAACCGAGCTCGACTTTTCATAGCTCGAGCTCGAGCTTTCATGCACATAAATATTTTTGTTGTACATATTTATATAAATAACGTAAATACTAATGTAAATATTTTTATAACAATTAAATATTTATCGTAGAAAGAATTTTAAACCTTACAATTTTTTTGCTCTCGAGTTCATCACGTATTTTCTTTGCCTCATATTTTAACGGCAAAGATTTATTAACTAGCAAAGCGCTAGAACAAATTTACAAAGAAATCAAATGAGGGGTTTTAAACCAAACATCTTTAGAAAATAACCTATTGCATCTATTACGACACCAAAGAAATGAAAGCGATACTATATCATCAAAAATCAACGAACGAGCACGCGGGCTAGCATAAAAAACGGTACGATTCCGCAACCCCCATATACCATTCCGAATGGACAAAAACCCCCCTCTAACAAGCTTTAACTTTAGAAGGAAGCCAAATGGACAAAAACCAAACATACCATTCCGAGAACGAATCGCAGTCTTGATAACCAACATCCCACCAACGACACACACGCTGAAGAACAACTCGAGCCACATAACATCTTAACAAAATATGGTGGACATCCTCCTCACCTTCGTTACATAAAGGGCAAGCAACAGATTCCAAAGAAATACCACGCCGAATAAGACTGGACCTCGCCAGTAAACAATCACGACGAGCTCTCCAAGCAAATATATTAACTTTTATAGGGACGACCTTCACCCACCTAGTCGGGTCAAACTGAGAAGGAAGGTACAAATCATCAATTGCATTCTTTGCCTCGTTGATATGTTTAGGTATCAGCTGCATCATTTATCAATAAATTCGAGATTTTCGAGTCGAGCTCGAGCCTTATTCGAGTATTACTCTACCCGAGCTCAAGCCTTGATGATTAAAGCTTGTCGAAGAGAGCTCTCTTAGGTTTAACGTTACACACACAATAGTAAAAGCAAAATCAAAAATAAAGAACACAACAGATTTACGTGGTTCGGTTAATATTGATATTAACCTACGTCCACAGGTGGCGAATAGGGTTTGTACTATATTACGGTGCTCAAAAAATAACAACTATAATTACCACATGCCTTCTTAACACTATTTATGAAGGCTAGCTGAAGTTACACATAATTTTAGCTTGTCTAGCTTCACAAACTTAGTGAACATATCTGTAGGATTCTTTACACCTGAGATGTTCTTTAAGTTCATCGTGCCATCACTAATCAACCATCTAACAAAATGATACTTCATCCCAATGTGCTTTGTTTTGGCATGATAGACTGGATTCTTGGCAAGTTTCACAACACTTTCATTATCACAATATAATGAGTAATCAGCTTATCTCTTGTCTAGCTCTTCAAGAAAATTCTTCAACCATACTAGTTCTTTACTAGCTTCAACAACTGCCATGTATTATGTTTCTGTTGTAGATAGAGGTACATTTTTCTAAAGTCTGGACATCCAACTAACTGTTGTTCCTCCCACTGTAAAAATGTATCTGGTAGTGCTTGTGAATGTCGGTTTACATACACCCAAACCAACATATGTATATCCTTTGAGAACTGTACCCTTACATCTGAAACATAATCCCAACATTGAAGTACCCTTCAAGTA
Organism: Glebionis coronaria; assembly: GCA_025667525.1. Taxonomy (NCBI): domain Eukaryota; kingdom Viridiplantae; phylum Streptophyta; class Magnoliopsida; order Asterales; family Asteraceae; genus Glebionis; species Glebionis coronaria. Next base: position 42,621,985 of record CM046878.1, read on the forward strand.
TTTGATTAAGCATTTAACAACTTCCTAATGTTCTTTCCCCGGATGTGACATAAAGAGAGTAACAAACCCGACAGCATAATCGATATATGGTCTCGTGCTAACCATAACATACATGAGACTACCAACAACAGGTGCATAAGGAAGTTTAGCCATGTATGCTTTCTCTTCTGACATAGGAGATTGGTATTTGGTAAGCTTGAACTGACTTCCTAAAGGTGTGTTTCTAGGTTTATTCTTCTCATTATTCATCATGAATATCTCACTAACATTTTCTCGATGTATTTCTCATAGGATAATGTCAAAGAGCCATCTTTCTTGTTTCTGACAATACTCATTCTGAGTATTTGTTTGGCTTGACCCAAGTCATTCATCTCGAATTCTTCAGACATATGTTTCTTTAACTTGTTGATCTCTTTCATGTTTGCACCTAAAATTAAATAACCATCTACATAGAGAAAAAGAATTATATATGAGCCCTTGAATTTCCTCACATAGCAGCAATGGTCCATCTCACATTTTTTGTACCCGTTTCTCTTCATGAAGTTATCAAACTTCAGGTACCACTGTCTAGGTGCTTGTTTTAGACCATACAAGATCCTTTTAAGTTTGTAGACCCAATTTTACTTACCGCAACCTAAGACCCCTCAGGTTGTGCCATGTAGATATCCTCATCAAGATCATCGTGAAATGTGTTCTTAACATCTAGTTGTTCTATATGTAAGCCCTCTGCAGCTACAATACTTAATACCAATTGGATGGTGGCCATTTTCACTAGAAAAAAAATCTCATCATAATCGATCCCCTTTTTCCATTGAAAACTTTTGACCACTAAACGAGCTTTATACAGTTTAGACCCATCATGCTCTTCCTTGATTTTTGAACACCTATTTATTATGTAAGGCTCTTTATCTCACGAAATCTTGGTTAGGACCCATGTTTTGTTCTTGCTAAAAGATCTCATTTCTTCTTTCATTGCATGCTCTACTCAAGCGAATCTTTCAAGTTAACTGCCTTAGAGTAGCTTTCTGGTTCACCATTTGTAGTAAAAAAAGAGAATTGACTTATGGATTATACTTTTTGGTGTTTTAGAGACTCTAGTATATCTCCTAACCTAATGTGATGCAACTGGCTGAGAAGGTGATCCTTCTTCGTCCATAGAGCTTTCACTACTGGGAATGTCTTCTTGATCATCTCCATACTCGTCAGTCTCTGATGATTCATGTTAAAAATCAGCCTCACTACTCCCACTATCCTGAGTATATGTTGAACCTCTCGTTTTGATGACATCACTTTCGAACTCAACCTGTTCTTTCTGACCCTTTGAGTTTACTGTGCTCTAGTCATTATAAAGCTCAGCCTCATTGAAAGTTGCATGTTTACTTCTGACTAACCTTTTGCTTTCAAAATCCCATATCCAGTGAAAGTATATTTCTTGGATTTTGCATCTAGCTTGTCACCATCTTTCATTAGATCATAAACATTCCACCCGAACACCTTTAAATGTTCATACTTTATTGCTTCCTCTTTCCACTCTTCCTCTGGTATCTTGAAGCCCAATGGTACTGTTGGGCCAATGAAAGTTTTAACTATGGCCTAGTCTAGATTTGTTTAAATTAGACTAAGTGTTACTGGTCGCTGAGAGGACCAACGACAGAGACCAGACCAGCGGAAGGCAAAGCCTCAGCTGGCACACTAGGAACATTCAAGTCAAAGACAACGTCAGAGAAGTCGAAGACAATCTGAAGTCATACTTACCAACGATTATGAATAGCTGGGATGTAGAAGGAATGTGCTGGTGTTCAAGGATCTCTAAGTTGACAATACTCAGAGATCACTTAAGAACCCTAGAATTCTGATACAAGCAAAGCTTGTCTAATCCTTTTATAGTTTAGGCGGGAGAATCTACAAAGTGTTTTGAGCGGGACAAAACAAGATATTCAAGATAAAGCCTAGTACGACCTAGTGGGACAAAAGGCAAACACTTGGTAGAACTGTTCACCTAAAGTAGTTTAAAGGTATGTCTCGATTTAGACATGTATTTAATCCGTTGTACTCTTCCACTCAAAAGGTGACACGTATCAACTACTCCTACTAAGGAAGCAACCTCGTACCACTATAAATAGGAGTGAGAAAGAAGAGTTAATCAACCCATGTGCTTGGATAAATTATCTAAGTTCTTTATCCCTTTAGAACCTCTGAGCCCTCAGTTGTCTACCAGCGACTCATAGGTTCTCTTGTAAACTTGAGACTCGAATCAAGTTTACTCGTTCTAGGGTTCATTTCTTATTGTTATTCAACGGGTGTATTCATAGCACTTTGTAATACTTTGTTTATAATAGTTAATAAATCATTACGCGTTTGAAAAGTATTTCGTTGTGTATTTGTCTTTATACGAGTTATAGTTTCGACAATTGTTATATTTTGGGACTTTGAATTGGTATCGGATCGGTTTCATTTATAAAACTTTTTATAAACCGTTCTTGTTTTTAAAATCAAGATCCAAATATGACTGAAACTATGCCTCCTATACCACTAACCTTTGGTCAAACTAGTCAAGGTAACACTTCGACCCAACGCACCGGCCACCGCATCTACTACCATGCCTACACCGGTTGTAAGAACTGGTAATAATGATGACGACCTTCCCCAAATTCTTGATGTTCGTGGGGGGTCGCATGTGTCTAATGTTCCAGCGTTTGATGAAGAAGATTTCTCAAGTTGGAAGAGTGAATTTCTTATATATTTAGATGGCTTAGAACCCTTCTTGATAGAAATCTTAGAAAATGGTTCTTATGTACCACTGGCCGTTTCCTCTACCCTTGAGAGACCCATTAAGAAGCCTGTTAAGCAATGGTCTCCAGCGGATAGACGTATGGCTAACCAGGACAAGAGACTCAAAAGTATCATAGTCTCTTGCCTACCCAAGAACATTATGAAGTCCATAATCAAATGCAACTCTGCTAAAGAGATGTGTACTGAATTAGTTCTAGGGCATGAAGGTCTAGAGGAAACAAAAGAAACCAAAATCCAAGCCCTTAGACTCAAGTTTAATGCTTTTAAAGCTTTGGAAACAGAAACTGTTGCTCAAACTTATACTGGGCTTAAGATTTTGTTGAATGATTTGGGAAACAATGGAGTTGTTCTACCTAAGGCTTAGGTTAATGCTATATATTGTCAATAGTTTACCTAGAAAATGGCTTAGCCTAAACCAGACCTTAAGAGCAAATAATGCTATCAAGAATGATACTCTGGCCCAGCGGTTTGGTAGATATAATTATGAAGAAGGGCTAACTGACTCCATTTACAAATCAGAGACTGATAGGTTTACCACCAATATCACCGGTTCAAAAGCTCTTGTTGCTAACCATTCTTTTCACGACAGTGACTCTGACATAGAAGAGGACACCAGAAGCAGTCACGAATTTCTTGATGAATTGCATGCTGAGTTCCATGACAGGGCTCTTCTAGCTGACCAAAAGAGATACTACAAGAGATCTGGTAGAGTTGGAGCTACCAAAGTCGACAAATCCAAGGTGTCATGCTACACTTGTGGAAAAACTGGTCACTTTCAGAAAGATTGTTGGTCAAACAAAACCTCCTCTCCGAGCTTTCCTTCATCCAACAACAACCACAACAGCAAAAAGAAGTTCTCTCCATCACCTTTCAAGCAAACTTCCCACTCTGACTCAGAGGGAAAGAAGGACTACAAGGTCAAGTACAAAGCATTGAAAGCTGAGCTGATGAAACTCAACCAAAAGGCTGAAGACACAACAAAGAAAAAGGACAACAAAAAGACTGAAAAAGGTATGATTGCTGCTTCATTTTACTAGGATGATGAACCTCTTACATCAGAGGATGAAGGAACCACTACTGTCAGAGCTTTTATGGCTGTCGCTGATGAAGAACCCGCTGTTGGAAAGAGCGAAGCTAGATCAGGTCAATGGGTGGACATCACCATGAAAAGGTACAAAGATTGCTTTCTATGGCTGAAGGTCCTGATAGAGACCACGTCAGTGACTATACCTTAGTTGACCTCCACTTTGTGGAAGAGCAAAGAAAAAACCTGTTAAACAAGTTTCATAGTCTTAAAATTGAGCTAAATCTTTGTCAATCTGAGTTAACTAATCTCAAACCTTTAGTGAATCTTGCCAATCAACTTCAAAATGAGGTAAGCAAACTTTCTATTGAAAATGAGTCTTTAACTGATGAAACGTTGAACTCAGAATAACCATAGAAAAATGGAACCTGGCTCAATCCATTATGGAGGAAATAGTTTTTGAAGCCATTCCAGGTGATGTGATTCAGGCTATAGGGGGGAAGGGTAGGTTCAAAAATCACATACCTGTGCCCAAAGTTAAATTTGTCCCTTCAGATGTCTCTTCTCCGTCTTCCACCCCTGTGGATGAGAAAAGCTCTGACAATGAATCTGATGTACCAGTATTACCCAAACTCGTTGGTGCTAACCCATCTGATTCCTTGCTTAGCCCAAAACCTCTGGGACTTCAAATCTCAAAGTCGCTGATAAAGCGCACAAAAAGGTTTTTGTGGCCAAAGACTCTGCCAAACCCACTCCTCCCCCTGAAGAGCTTTCACCCACCAAGAAACTTCTCCTCACCCTGATGGAAGAAGTAAAGGGTTTAAAAGAACAGATCAACCCTAGAGTTAACAGTCCATCTGTCAACTCTCTTGGTGAAGGATCAAGTAGCTCAAAGGGGAGAGCTTTATTCAGACCTTGCAAACATTGTGGTTTCAAAAATCATTCCTCTAAGGACTGCACTAAGAAACCTAAATGTATCACATGAGAGTCCACTGAACACACCTCTAGAGAGATTGAGGAGACCATTACTGTTCAAAGAACCAAAACCCAATTAAGGTCAAAAACTCCTCACAGGCCCTCTAGGAGACCTGAACCTAAACCCAGAGATAACGCTCAGGGTTACAGACTAAATCCTCCCTGCAAGTATTGTAGTTTCTATGACCATCACTATGATGAGTGTGAACATTATCCCGGATGTGACATCTGTGGAAGCATGCATCATGAAACTAGAGAGTGCAACCAAAGAGGGGGAGACAAAAACTAGAGAAGACCTAATGTCGCTGGTCAGCGACATCATGGACCCACTGGAAAGTGCGTTCATCATCGAAACTAATCTGGATCTGTTATATCTATGCAGACATACTTGAAGAAATCTGTTTGGTATCTGGATAGTGGGTGCTCCAGACACATGACAGGGGTTAAACAATATCTACATAGATATAAGAAGGAGTCTGGTCTGAAAGTAGTCTTTGGAGATGACTCCTCAGGGGATACTAAGGGTTATGGCTTAGTGGATTGCAATGGTATAACTTCACAAGGGTCGCTTATGTCAATGGACTGAAGCACAACTTAATCAGCATCAGTCAACTCTACGATGTTGGTTTCAAAGTTCTGTTCACCAAGACCCAAGGAACAATCTTCAGTCAGAATGATGATGTTGTTCTAACTGCACCTAGAAGAAGGGATGTGTATGTTGTTGACATGACATCATGTCCAGAAGGAAAGAACACCTGTCTCTTTGCCAAAGCATCTGATAGTGAAAATTGGCTCTGGCATAAGAGACTTTCCCACCTTAACTTAAAGAACATCAACAAACTGGCCAAGAATGATTTAGTTGTTGGGCTTCCCTCTCTGACCTTCAGCAAAGACAGACCCTGCTCAGCCTGCGAAAAAGGGAAGCACCATAGAGCCCCATTCAAAACAAAACAATCATTCTCCATAAATAAGTGCCTCCATCTTCTTCACATGGACTTATTTGGGCCAGTAAAACCTCAATCCCTCAATCACAACAAGTATACACTAGTCATTTTGGATGAATTCTCTAGATTCATATGGGTATTCTTTCTTAAAAGAAAGAGTGATGCAGCTAAAAGAATAATGTCTTTCATCAGAGAAATAGATAACTTCAATGACTGCAGAGTTAAGGCTATCAGAAGTGATAATGGCACTGAATTCAAGAATCATGCCATGGAAGCCTTTTGTGATAAAAAGGGAATCTCACAGAACTTTTCAAACCCAGGCACCCCTGAACAAAATGGTGTCGTTGAAAGAAGAAACAGAACTCTCATAGAGGCAACCAGAATAATGCTCAGCGAATCAAGACTTCCAAAACAATTTTGGGGTGAAGCTGTGTACACAACATGTTACACACAGAATAGATCCATTATTATGAAGAGACACGACAAGACCGCTTATGAAGTGTATAGGAAGAGAGCCCCTGATGTAAGCTACTTCCATTTCTTTGGTTGCCTTGTTTTCATTCACAACTACAAAGATCATCTGGGTAAATTTGATGAAAAGTCAGATGATGGATTCTTTCTTGGATAGTTTCCTACCTCCAGAGCTTTTAGAGTATTCAATATTCGTAGGCAAAAACTTGAAGAATCCATTCATGTTACCTTTAATGAAGCAGATGCTGTCATTACTCACACCAACTCAGAAGAATGTGACATTGATTTTAATGAAGTCAAATCATATCCAAAGGATGATTTCTAAAATCCTAAGGAATCACCTCAAGTATGTCACAAGGACTTTCCATATGTTCATGCTTTTGATCCTCACTCAATCTCTGACATCACTCTAGAGGTTGCAATTGTTGAATCTGTCACTCCACCACCCATAGAAGAGAATGTTGATCTGATCTCACCAATCTCTCACTCAGATGAAGAAATAATATGTGATGAACCTCCAACATTCATTGAACCTGTTGTGACTCCTGAACCCACAGAGACTCCTGCTCCTCAATCCAAATGGAGTAGGAACTAAGATATTCTTCTGGTGAATATTCTTGGTGAACCCTCTAAGGGAGTCACCACCAGAGGAAAGTTGAGATCTCTGGAAACCGCCTCAGCGAATGAATGCCTTTTCGCTGTTTTTCTCTCTGGAGATGAACCAAAGAACGTGGCTGCTGCTCTACTGGATGAAGGCTGGGTTGTAGCCATGCAAGAAGAATTGAATCAGATCAAGAGAAACAAGGTGTGGACTCTGGTAAAAGCTCCAGCTGAAAAACAAGTAGTTGGAACTAAATGGGTCTATAGAAACAAGAGGGATGAAGCTGGCATGATAGTTAAAAACAAGGCTAGGCTTGTGGTGGTGGGGTACAATCAATATGAGGGTATTGATTATGATGAAACTTTTACACCAGTGGCCAGATTGGAAGCTATCAGAATCTTCCTAGCCTTTGCAGCTTATATGGGGTTCACAGTATACCAGATGGATGTAAAGAGTGCTTTTCTTAATGGTAAGCTTGTAGAGGAAGTATATGTCTATCAACCCCCAGGGTTCGAAAGCAGTGACTATCTTGATCACGTCTGCAGACTTCACAAAGCACTCTATGGGCTGAAACAAGCGCCTAGAGCCTGGTATGAAACTCTGTCAAAATTCCTACTTGTAAATAAATTTGTCAGAGGTACCATTGACCAAACCCTGTTCACCTATAGGTCCAAGGGTGATGTCATTTTAGTACGGATTTATGTGGATGACATAATTTTTGTTTCAACCAACATTACATTGAGCAAACAGTTTGCCAAACTTATGACCAAAAAGTATGAAATGAGCATGATGGGGGAACTAACTTTTTTCTTGGGTTTTCAAATTAAACAAAATTCAAAAGGAATTTCTATTTGTCAAGAAAAATATGTTAAAGATTTGCTCAAGAAGTATGATCGGTCTGATTGTGCATTAGTGAAATGCCCCATGTTTCCTCCTAACAACTTGGGAGCTGATGACTCAGGGGTCTCTGTTAATGAGACCTTATATCGAGGCATGATTGGATCACTGATGTACCTTACAGCAAGCAGACCAAACATACAATTCGCCACATGTCTTTGTGCTAGCTACCAAGCTAACCCCAAAGAATCCCACCTTGTAGCTGTCAAAAGAATTTCCAAGTACTTAAAAGGATCTCCCTCACTCGGTCTCTGGTATCCAAATGGATCAGGCTTCGACCTCAAAGCCTACTCTGACTCAGATTATGCTGGGTGCTGCCTTGATAGAAAGAGCACCTCTGGGAGTTGTCAAATCCTTGGAGGAAAGTTGGTATACTGGAGTGCAAAGAAACAAAACTCAGTGGCCATGTCATTAGCTGAAGCTGAATATGTGGCTGCCGCTAGTTGCTGTGCTCAAGTTCTCTGGATGAAAAGTCAGCTGGCTAATTATGGGATCAATTGTGAAAAGGTTCCCATATTCTGTGACAACACAAGTGCTATAGCCATCTCTAACAATCTGGTACTTCATTCCAGAACCAAGCATATTGACATCAGGTATCACTTTATCAGAGACCATATTTTAAAAGGTGATATTGAGCTTCATTTTATACCCACTGAATACCAGCTCGCTGATGTTTTCACCAAGCCTCTAGTTGAGCCAAGTTTTACTAGGCTGGTTGCTGAGATGAGTATGCTCAATATTGGTAAACAAATCTGATAAGTGATCTCAGTCTCTGGGCATTTAAGGGAATTGAATGTAACGAGGTAGTTACATTCCAATGAGAGTTAATATATTCCCATATTTAATTCAAATGATTGTCCTTCAATGTCAACAACTTTCCCGCTTTCCAAGGGGACAGAAAAATCACATGAAGGGTCAAGGGGTCCCACTTTTTCTTAAAAGGCAAACATTTGCATTTAATGCTTTAAATAAAAAACGGCAAAACCTTTTTACAAGCCCTTGATTCATTTTCATTGTAACATATTATTCATATTTTTCACACACACATACTATTCATCTCCTTCTAATCCTCCAAACCTTCACTTTAAACAACAATGGCGCCTTCATCAACAAACCCCTCATTCACCGTCCAGGCTGCATCTAACGTAGACTTTGGAATTAACGATGGAAAGATTGCGCTTAACAACTGTGTGGCACTCCTTGAACACAACAATCCCCTTTATACACCATTGTTAACCTACCTGAAGAACTCTCTTATTGCCGAAGCCATGACACGAGAACCCTCATCCTGCTACTCCCAATACCTAAAGGAGTTCTGGTATTCGGCTGAAGTAGATCCGACTTCTTCCCACATCACTTTCCACCTTTCCACCCATCCTTAACCTCTCACCTTCGACTTCACAACCTTTGCCAAGGTCATTGGACTTAAAGTCAATGAAAACATGACCGTTGTGCCAACCAGCGCCACTGTGAAGAAGGCCCTGGCAACACTCAGACCTCGAGATGATGAAGACAAACCCTTCTCCTCCATCGCCTTCCAAAACAAATCGCTGATCAAGGTGAACTACTTCTCGCCCATATGGAGGACCCTAATGCTATACATTGTTAAATGTCTAGGGGAAACCAGGGATCGCATGATCAGTTAAATGCATCTCAGCAGGCAATTGCTTATAGTCTAATTTGGGGATTAGATATAGGGATTGCCCTCATACTTTATACCTATCTCATTGCCAAGCTTGAGAACAAAGGGAAGAAGAACTGTCTGGCAACCATCTGCTATACCAGATATCTCTCTCTCGTTATAGAGGATATTCTTGGTGAAACCTACACCAATGACTAACTTCACTCCATTTCTCCCTATCGCATTACTGCAGCCTCTCTGAAGACTCCTTTAGAAGATGAGGTGCCTCTCACCAGGCACATGTTAAGAGTTGCTTGTATGCTTCCTGCTGGAGAAGAGAATCCCTTGATTGCTACACCAGATGTGAATGTTGAAAGTTTGCCAGACAAGTCTTTGTCCAAGACCTCTGTGCAGTCTACTTCTCGGCCCAATGCGTTGAAGGAAAAGAAGAAGATGAAAGACATCCCCCTTTCCTCTGAAGCCCCTTATGTTAATCCATCCAAAAAGAAGAAGACTAAGAAACACCCATCCCCTACTCAGGAGGATGAGGATAAAGAGCCCATCGCTGACAAACAACCTGTGTCTAGCGTCTCCAAGTCAGCAGAGACTTCTAAGAACCTTCTTGACGCTGATATCTCTCACGTATTAGTTTGCCCTTCATTTTTTTAGGTTCACAAGCAATCACTCTCAAACGTTTGTAGAAGAGGGTGATGAAGTTTAGGGTATGCCTCAACCCATAGAGTGTCTGTGTCAGCACCTAGATCTCTTAGGATTATCTGTACACTCTGTCTTGGCACTAGGAAATGATTCATTTGTGCTCATAACGCACCCCGATGATCCTTCACCCTCTGGACTGTGCTCTTGCCAATAACAACTTGAGCACACTATAGGTCCCGACCTAGAGTCTCTACACTTCACGTGGACTCTGGGTCCCCTCACATTAAAAGAGTCCCAAAGAATTTATTCTTTTGGGGGGACTGAATAATCACCCTCAGTCTTCCTAGAGGCAGCGATAAAATGCGACCTTTACCTTCGACTATTTCACAACTAAAAGAGTCCCAAGGAGCAATCCTTCAGGGGGAGTTGGATAATCACACCCAGCTATCCTAGGGGCAGATAAAGGCGACCATTCCCATATCATATTTCACAACTAAAAGAGTCCCAAGGAGCAATCCTTCAAGGGGAGCTGGATAATCACACCCAGCTATCCTAGGTGCAGCGAACGGCGACCATTACCTCATAGTATTCACAAATCAAAAGAGTCCCAAGGAGTAATCCTTAAGGGGGAGTTGGATAATCACGCCTAGCTATCCTAGGGGCAGTGAATGGCGACCCTTCAACATATCTTTTTTTCATAACGAAAGAGTCCTAAGGAGAAATCCTTAGGGGGCTGGATAATCACACCCAGCTTTCCTAGGGGCAGCGAATGGCGATCTATAACTTCATTATTAATTCACACTGGTTACTAACAGTTCTCATAACAGGCTCAAAATCTTCATGAAGAACAGCAGAACAATGATGCTTACTCCATTGCTGATGACGATAATACTGATGCCTCCACCATTGATCTAGATGCCATGTCAGACATTGATTCCATGCCCGAAGATGAAGTCTTTATCATTAAAGATGATCTTACTATTTGAGACTTTGATGACATGGACGCTGATGATGACCAAGTCACATCTGAGTTGAGGCCCATTTCCTTCCCATCAATGATTAATGTTCAGGAACTGGCTGCCAAGCAGCTATGGGAACAGCAGGCCAGCACACCAACCCTAGTCTCCTTCCCCACTTTGCCAAATGTCATGGAACTGGGTGCAAAGAAACACTTGGAATATTTGCAAAACCTCAAGCCTATCCCTGCTCCAAGAATGAAAGATGCTCAAGAACTGGCCGCTGAGGAACTATGGGTTAAGTGGGTAGACATCAGCATCACAAAGCCTAAAGTCACAAATGATGTTATCCTCTTTGAGATACAAATTCTCACCCATGCTGCTGAAGAACTCACCACAAACTTAGAGACTTCCCTAATTTCATCTATGGAATCCTCTTGGACTTCATTGCTTCCGCAACTACTGGGTAATACCTTGAAAACTCAACTACCAGTGGTTTTAAACCAGAGTCTACAGCAGTATATGCCTTCAGTCCTCACAACAGCAGTTAAGGCAAATGTCGCTCCTATTGCCAAGGTGTCTGAACCTTCCAGGCAACTTCTTCAGGAGCTATTACAGGAGGAACTTAATGAAATTTATCTCTTCGTACACAGAATTCGTGAAGTTCCATAAAGCTGGATCAAGCACAGCTACTGCTGGTGCTATGCCTGAGGGGGAGAATTCAGCTACCTCCACCTCTGAAGAAGAAGAAGATGATGCTCCACCTAAGGGGAGCAACCACTTAAACAACCACAACCCATAACAGAGATCCTTACACCAAAGCCCATCAGATCTTTCAATCCAATCACTGAGGTGGCAAAGGACAAAGGGAAAGGCATTGCCACTGAGGTGCCAGTAATAACCCTGCACTCTCTCTAAGAAGAAGGAAAATCCACTGCCAAACACTCTGATCTCAACAAATTCAAAAGTGCATATGAACCACCACTAACCCTAGAGCAGGCAAAGGCTTAAATCATGGAACAAAAGCGGTTAGCTGACATTAGGGCTGCTGAACTCAAGAGCAAAGAGGCTCTGAAAAAACTACTCTCACCAGCTGTAAAGGAAGCTCAGTTGAATAAGTTAAAAAAACTTGAAGCCAAGAGGAGAAACCTTCAAAAGGAGTATCAGAGATTAGTAAACCAAAGAGCTGAGCCCGGACAAATCACCAAGTACACTTGCTACACTGATAAAGAAAAGAAAGTAATGATGACCTTATACAGAGATAATCAAATAACCAACTACAAAGTCTTTAGTGACTTTAGACTCAGAGACATGGGCCTCTCTGAATCGTTAGAAGTGTTGTCTCTTGCCCAAAAGAAGACTGGGCCTGGTGCTGCCCAAATGATGAAAAATATACAAGCTAAGCTTAATTGGGTAAGAGACACTGCTAAGAAGTTGAAGCTCCTTTGCCTCCCCAACTATCACAACAACAACAAACTCAAGGACAAAGAAAAAGGAAAACCCCAATGGGGCCTCTAGTAGAGAAGTTGGTCACTAAAAATGTTATGGTAGATGGAATGTACAGAAACCTTGTACTTCCAAAAGAGATTACTAAGCCAGTGGGTAGCCAAGCCAACTCCGAACCAGAAATAGAATTGGTATTCATGAATGGGAATTGTGAATACTGCTTCTAGAGAAAAAATGAGTTACACTTGGCCTCAACCATACAACTCATCTGACTCAAACAAGGCATGCTTAGGAACTGCAAGGAAGCCAGTAATTTTGAGTTCGAGATGGAGTTAATCATCAACTCCAGAGCTGCTAAAGTTGAAGCTCAAAGAACTGTGGACCAAGGCCTCGATCGCTGAAGAATCTTTTGTTTTTATTTTACACCTCTGGGTGTCCATGTAATAGACTAAGTTTTTTTGTTGAATAAAACTCTGAGGTATGTTTGTTAAAATTATGTGTAAGAAGAAGCTGTGTACTCACTTACAATAATTCTAGACTTAGTATAATTTGTAAAAAAATAGGGGGAGATTGTTGGGCCAATGAAAGTTTTAACTATGGCCCAGTCTAGATTTTTTTAAATTAGACTAAGTGTTACTGGTCGCTGAAAGGACCAGCGACAAAGACCAGACAAGCGGAAGGCAAAGCCTCAGCTGGCACACCAGGAACATTCAAGTCAAAGATAATGTTAGAGAAGTCTAAGACAATCTGAAGTCATACTTACCAGCGATTATGAATAGCTGGGATGTAGAAGGAATGTGCTGGTGTTCAAGGATCTCTGAGTTGACAATACTCAGAGATCACTTAAGAACCCAAGAAGTCTGATACAAGCAAAGTTGTTTAATCCTTTTATAGTTTAGGCGGGAGAATCTACAAAGTGTTTTGAGCGGGACAAAACAAGAGATTCAAGATAAAGCCTGGCACGACCTAGTGGGACAAAAGGTGCCCAGTTGGCAAAACTGTTCACCTAAAGTAGTTTAAAGGTATGTCTCGATTTGGACATGCATTTAATACGTTGTACTCTTCCACTCAGAAGATGACACGTATCAACTACTCTCACTTTGGAAGCAACCTCGTACCACCATAAATAGGAGTGAGAAAGAAGAGTTAATCAACCCTTGTGCTTGAATAAATTATCTAAGTTCTTTCTCCCTTTGGAACCTCTGATCCCTCAACTGTCTACCAGCGACTCATAGGTTCTCTTGTAAACTTGAGACTCGAATCAAGTTTACTCGTTCTAGGGTTCATTTCTTATTGTTATTCAACGGGTGTATTCATAGCACTTTGTAATACTTTGTTTATAATAGTTAATAAAGCATTACGCGTTTGAAAAGTATTCTGTTGTGTATTTGTGTTTATATGAGTTATAGTTTCGACAATTGTTATATTTTGGGACTTTGAGGTATTGATAGCCCTTGGTTGATAGATAAGATGTAGTGTTAACTACATCAGTCCATAATATCTTTAGAAGCCCGACATTAAGTCTCATACTTCTAGCTCTCTCATTCAAGGTTCTGTTCATCTTTTCAGCCACTCCGTTCTGTTGAGGAGTGTCTGGAACTATCTTTATCATCTAAATGTCTCTGGGACAGAACTGGCAGGTGTGCGGGCTGCATGCCTGTCAGTGGCAGTGAAAGGTATGAGGGGTCGGTAAGGTGAAAGTGGTGGTCGAGCAGCTCTCCCCCGAAGACGTCGTCTCACATAGTAGAAAGGTAGAGTACCAGGTGCTGGAGCAGGAATAGCAGTCCTTTCTCCTTCGTCTTCAGATGAAGATGAGGAGATGTGTGCTAGGGAAACCTCAGGAGTAGCGGCATATGCAGTAGGAGGGTCCTCAGTGTCTGTGACCTCCATAGGCTCTCCTTCCCCATCTGTAAACTCCATCTTGATACGTATGCTTTTGCTATGGTTCAATTTTACTCTCGATATCCTCTCGAATTGATCTCAGTCTTAAGTGGAATGATTGTTCTTGGTAACTAAATAAAGGGGTTTGGTTTTCTAGTCTAATAAGAAGTGAAATGAAAATTTAAATCAAAGACAATTACTTTAATTATGATTAACAAAGACTTGTATTAAACTTAAGATTAAAATCAAGATTAAAATTAAAATTGAAATTTAAACAAACAAACATAAAGAAACAGTAAAGTAGACAAACAGTAACCTAAAGGGAAAACTTGATTCGGAACTTTTAAACCTTGATTCGGAACTTACTCATGCGGAACTTACTGATTCGGAAGTAACTATTCATTCATCCGGAACATCCTCATCGGGAACTTTCTCATTCGGAACTTACTGGTTGATTCGGAACTTTCCGAATGAAGGAGCTTGGTTCGGAAGTGGCTTGATCCGGAACTTATGCTTGACTCGGAACTTTCCGAATGAAGGGCTGGTTCGGAAGATTTTGCTTGATTCGGAACTTACTGGTCCGGAAATCACTGATTCGGAACTTAATGCTTGGTTCGGAAGTTTCCGAATGAAGGCTTCATTCGGAACTTTTTGTTTGATTCGGAAGTTTTGAATACCCAGATACGAAAACAGTTTACGAAGAACACGGAACACAAACTTTAATCAAAATCAAACCAAATACTTAAAAAGAATTTACCAAATTAAACACAAATCATTTAGACATCATAAGCAACGAATCCCACTAATAAAAACACAAATCCAAACAACTTTTGAAGATCAAATCAAGAAAATAAAAACTTAAAAACTTGAAGATAAAGATGATGATGAACAAGATGAAATGGAAGATTAAACAAGAACTTAGTATTGAATGATTGATGTTTTGACAAGATGAAACAAAGATTAAAATTACAAGATTAAAGAACTAAAGATAAAAATCACCAATCACCCTAGTGGTGATGGTGTTCTACGAACCAGGAAGAAAGAGTGGGGAAAAAGAAAGAAAAAACTAAAAAAACTAAAAAACTAGTCTAAAATGTGTGAGGGGAAGGCTATTTATAGTCTTGTCCTTTGGTTGGTGAGTGGGCTTTCTCCCGTTCTTCTTGTCTTTTCGTCTTTTCAGAAGAGTTTCCGTTTTCGATTCTGATTCGGGATTTGTCGTCGATTAAATTCAACTCGTCTTTTAATTTCTTCGTTTAAAGGACTTGAGTTTCTTCGACTTATATAAATCTTCCATCTTTGGTCCTTTTCTTCGATAAATCTTCGAATAGGCTCAGTGACTTCAAATCTTTTGCATCTCTTGGACAATAGACTTTTTCTCGAGTCTTTTTCTTCAGTAAAACCCGTGCAACCCCATGTTTTCTTCAATTATTCATCCGGTTGGCTCTGAAAACACAATAAACACAAAAACCACGCATAATTCCATACAAATGATATTAAATACGTGTTTTGGTCTCGTTTTAGCCCGAATTAAGTGGTAAAAGGATGGGTGTTTACACACCTATCAAATCCCCTACACTTAACCATTGCCATGCCCTCATGCAATGCTTAGTGATAAAGCAAGCTTACACTTTTCTCATAATTAATCAACCTTGGCCTTATTTGAAATTCTACTAAACAGAAATTTAAAGAATATAAAACTTCAAAGATAACAAAGGGATAGAAAACCATTTTCACTTGAAAATAGCTACATGGAAATAACTTGCAAAGAAATTGATGACTTACATTAGGGCTTTGGTGCTGCGAAGATTTATCACCCTCAAGTTTCACGTTCCCCAAACTAAGCTTAAAAACGAGATCATTGTTATTATAAGTTAGCAATTCAAACACTTACACACATGGCTTAATTAAATGCTTAAACTCCCTTATTCCTAGGTGTATCTCTTATATTTTATTTTTGTCTTAGAATGATCATGAAGATGCATTTTTGGACTTATTTCGATAGTTTATTAGGGCTGAAAGCAAAGTAGGACGATTTGATCAATAGTTAGCTAAAGGACAAAATCTCTTAAAACTACTTCTCGGGATATCAAAAAGTTCATATCTTGGCATAACTTGGTTCACGATTTGAGACCTTTCTCGGGCCGATATTTGGCATGTACTTCATACTTCATATCTTCGAGAGACGTTCTTGAGATAATGGTCTTCTCATCATAATAGAGTTTCTTCACTTGGAGACTTTTGAGGGGTTCTCCAACTTTGTTGACCACGACTTCATGATTATTTCTTCAATCTCTAATTGGGATTTTGAGATACAACGATCCGCCTCCTTTTCGGACTTGGATCTATTTATCCTCATACCTTGTTAGGGTCTTTTCGGATAGACTTCTCCATGATCTTTATGGGAGTTGATTGCTTTTCGTCGTGAGTCTTGATCCTTCATTTTGACTTTAGGAATAATGCTTTTCACATCACTTTGGATCTTCAGCAATAAAATTGAATCCTCATGCCTTGTTAGGGCCTTTTCGGACTCGCCAATCTTCGCGCCCCGCTTCATAAGTTATGCCTTGGCTATGAACTCTTATCATTACCGAGCAACTTTTAAACGATCTTGGGCTAGAAGCTAAGTAACTTTTCAAATTGTACGACCTTACTTATTGCAAATAAATTATTAGCAAGTGATGGGAGAATAGGCAAATAATTACACCAAGTGGGCTTGCGCAAGAATACCGACTTATAATTGACTCTATCATTTCTCGTCCTCCACAATTTAAAATCTCAAGTAATGAGACTTGTGGACACTTAGCCTAATAAACCAATTAAGGTCTACATGGTTAAGGATACTAGCTAGAATAAACTTGGATAAGTCTATTCGGGTTGAGTCAAAATAAACGCAACGGGCCTAATAGATCAAAGGCTTCTAAACTAGCTACCCACTTTATTAATATTTTTGACTTTATTGCAAGAATATATACATATGAAAGCAACGATAAGAATTTGAAAAATACAACTAAATGGCCAAAGTTAATAAAAAATTTGAAAAATGTTGGAAAAATAGGATTTTCCGGTTAATTGAAGGCATTTTCATGGAAAAGTCCACTTAAAACTTCGATAGAAGTCCCCCCTACACTTAAGATAAACATTGTCCTCAATGTTTAAGCATGTGGGAAAAATCTCCCCTACACTTATGACATTGTGCATGTTGGTTAACTCAAGTTAAGGAAGAGACGACTAACGTGATCAATTTCAAATGTGAGTATGAAGAAAATTGAATCACGATAGTTGAGAGATAGAACCGGATTTCAGGTAAACACGGGAGCACGGTTCTTCAACGATTCCAAGAGTGCACTTATCCCTGTAATCATATCACCACACAAAGGCAAACACATATAGAAGTCCCCCCTACACTTAGGGGATTAAACATACAAGGATAGATACTCGGGCTGCCTCCCGAGGAGCGCTTGTTTTTGATAACCGAGTCACGAGCCTGACTCGACCCAAAATTAGTTCATGGGGAACGTGGTGAGGGATGGAATCACCTCCTTAGAGGTGTCCTCACCAAAGTACAACTTCACTCGTTGGCCATTCACCTTAAAATTTGGTCCATTAGGTTGAGCGAGCTCGAGAGTACCATATGGAAAAATTTGGGCAATGGTGAATGGGCCGGACCAACGAGATTTGAGCTTTCCCGAGAAGATTTTCAACCGAGAGTTAAAAAGTAAGACTTTGTCTCCAACATGGAACTCTCGGTTTTTGATCTTGGAGTCGTGAATGAGCTTAGTTCTTTCCTTATAGATCAAAGAATTTTCATAAGCCTCATTACGGAGTTCATTCAGCTCATTGAGTTGGATCTTGCGTAGGTCACCGGCTTTGTTTATATCAAAATTAGCCCACTTCAAGGCCCAATAAGCCTTGTGCTCCAACTCAATGGGGAGGTGGCACGCTTTCCTGTACACAAGACGATAAGGCGTACAGCCGATTGGGGTCTTGTAAGCAGTACGGAAAGCCCACAAAGCATCATCAAGTTTATCAGCCCATGAGGCACGATGCTCTCCCACAGTCCTTTCAAGAATTCGCTTCAGCCCTCGGTTGGATATTTCAGCCTGGCCATTAGTTTGTGGGTGGTATGCAGTGGAAAGACGATGATTTACACCGTACTTAGCCATGACTCGAGCAAATTGGTCATTGCAGAAATGAGTCCCACGATCACTAATAATGGCGCGAGGCACACCGAATCTAGCGAAAAGAGCTTTCAAAAAGTTACAAACCACCCTTGCGTCATTAGTAGGCAAAGCTTTGGCTTCAACCCACTTTGAAACGTAGTCAACGGCAACAAGGATGTATTTGTTTCCTTTAGACGAAGGGAATGGCCCCATAAATTCGATACCCCAAACATCAAAAATTTCACATTCTTGAATGAAATTCTGAGGCATCTCGTCTTTATGTGTGATTTTGCCTTGCTTTTGGCAAATATCACATCGTTTGACCATATCGTGAGCGTCACGGTATATGGAGGGCCAATAAAATCCCGAATCAAACACTTTTTTAGCAGTGTAGTTGGGACCAAAGTGACCACCGGTGGGTCCTTTGTGGCAAGCATCAAGGATGTCCGACGCTGCCGGTCCATCAACACATCGGCGAATAATCAGGTCAGCACATTGTTTGAATAGGTAAGGGTCGTCCCAAAAGTAAGTCTTGATGTCGGTAAAGAACTTCTTCTTTTGCTGGGACGTCAACCCTTCCTTGAGAATTCCACCCGCCAAGTAGTTTGCAAAGTCTGCAAACCACGGGGTTTCATTCGGCTTCGAGTTTATAGACATTAAGGTCTCCAAGGGAAAAGAATCATTGATTTCTTTGGTCGGATGATCCCCTTGGTAAGGATCCTCAAGTCTACTAAGATGGTCCGCGGCTAGGTTTTCTGCGCCTTTTTATCGCGGATGTCGATTTTAAATTCCTGGAGCAGCAAAACCCAGCGAAGAAGTCTTGGTTTGGAATCTTGCTTTGTCAACAAGTACTTCAACGCGGAATGATCGGTGTACACAATGGTGGTGGAAAGGACAAGATAGGGGCGGAATTTTTCAAAAGCATAGACAACAGCTAAAAGCTCTTTCTCTGTTGTCGTATAATGCAATTGTGCCCCAGTCATTGTCTTGCTAGCGTAATGGATTGGTTGGAAGTGGTTGTTCACTCTTTGTCCAAGAACCGCTCCAATAGCAAAATCGCTAGCATCGCACATCAACTCAAAAGGAAGCTCCCAATTAGAGGTAACCAAGACGGGTGCCTTAGTTAGCTTATCCTTAAGCGAGTTGAAGGCTTCAAGGCACTCTTTGGAGAAGATAAAAGGAGTATCTTTTTCCAAGAGGTGGGTCATCGGGCGAGCGATTTGAGAAAAATCTTTGATAAATCGACGGTAGAAGCCCGCATGACCCAAGAAACTTCTCACACCCTTCACAGTGGAAGGTGGAGGCAACTTTGCTATAACATCAACTTTAGCACGGTCTACTTCAAGACCGGCTTTCGAAATCTTATGTCCAAGCACGACGCCTTCTTTTACCATAAAATGGCATTTTTCCCAATTTAGAACAAGGCGAGTGTCTTCGCACCGCTTTAGCATACGTTCTAAATTGGCAAGGCAAGCAGAGAAGGAATCCCCGAAGACCGAGAAATCATCCATGAAGACTTCCATGGTTTGTTCAACCATGTCATGGAAGATAGCTAACATGCACCTTTGGAAAGTCCCGGGCGCATTACATAAGCCAAAAGGCATTCTTTTGTAAGCGAAGGTGCCATAGGGACAAGTGAATGTAGTCTTCTCTTGATCTTGGGGATCGATGGGTATTTGAAAATAACCCGAGAAACCATCAAGAAAGCAGTAATATTCATTACCGGCTAATCGTTCAAGCATTTGGTCCATGAAAGGTAGAGGGAAATGATCCTTTCTCGTGGCATCATTGAGTTTGCGGTAGTCTATACAAACTCTCCACCCAGTAACGAGACGAGTGGGAATCAATTCGTTGTGTTCATTGGGAACAACGGTTATTCTGCCCTTCTTGGGCACACAATGGATTGGACTAACCCAGGGGGAATCCGAAATAGGGTAAATCATACCCGCATCAAGAAGTTTGATAACCTTTGTTTTGATGACTTCATGGATTTTTGGATTCACCCTTCGTTGGCTTTGAATAGTGGGCTTATAGTCGTCCTCCATGAGAATTTTGTGCGTGCAGAAGTGAGGATCAATTCCACGAATATCCGAAATTTTCCACGCAATAGCCTTCTTGTGAGCTTTCAACACAGCAACGAGGCGAGTCTTCTCTTCATCTTTCAAATCCGTTGCAATAATGACGGGCGACTTCTTGTTGTCGTCAAGGAACACGTACTCGAGATGAGGCGGCAACTCCTTAAGTTCCAAATCCGGAGGTTTTTCGACGGGAGGCGTTGTCAAAGTCGGAGTAGCGATAGCAATGATCGTGGGAGATGGAGGCGAAGGATTGTCTTCGGTGAGAAGATTGTCAAAGAAACTTATATCTTCATCCCCCTCGGTGGGAGAATCATTAGTAGCAAAATTCACATCTCCCATGGTATCTTCAAGATTGTTCCAGAATAAATCACCATCTCCAAATAGAGACAACGATGAATCAATGGAGGACACGGTCTCAACAGTGGGAAGAGAGGTAGGAATACTTTTGCAAGCATCATTAAAGTGTTCTTCACAAGCCTCATCAAGAACGTCAATACAATTAACGCTCTCATATGAATAAGGCTGTTTAGACAACTTTCCCATGTTGAAGACTACTTTGTCGTCACCCACTCTCATGATAAGCTCACCGGCTTCAACATCAATGAGAGTGCGACCGGTCCTCAAGAATGTACGACCAACAATAAGTGGCACACGGGGGTCCATCTCGTAGTCGACGACAACAAAATCAGCAGGGAAGGTGAATTTGTCGACTCCTACAATGACATCTTCGGCTATCCCCACTGGATAAGCAACCGTACGGTTGGCCAATTCCAAAGTCATTTTGGTGGGGACAAGCTCTGGGAGAGATAATTGCTTCCAAACACTTAGAGGCATGAGATTAATACTGGCACCTAGATCGGCTAGGGCCATGCAATTCTCTACTCCCGGGAAATTGTAAGGGATAAGAAAACGACCCGGATCACCAAGCTTGATTGGCAATTTCCTTAAGAGCACTGCAGAGCAGTTCTCATTAAGTTGGGTGTTAGCAATGTCGAGGAGCTTCTCCTTGTCGCTCAGAAGGTCTTTAAACATTTTGGCGTATTTGGGCATGTGAGCGAGAGCCTCAGCGAAGGAGATATTGAAATTCAGTTGTTTAAACATTTTAAGAAAGTTAGAAACCTGAATATCATCCTTGCTCTTTTGCTTCTCTTTCCTCAACCTAGAAGAATAAGGTATATTGGAAGAAGAGGAAGGCTTTGGGAGTATAGGATCACTCACAACCACGGGTGGAGGAGGGGTAGAAAGAAGAGGTGGAGAAATTGGGGAAGGGGAAGGAGGAGGAATAGGAGCAGGCGACTCGTTCTCCATAGTCACAACCACCGGTGGAGGTATAGGAAGCTCGGGTTCCTTGGTACCTTTACCACTTCGAGTGGTGATTGCTTTCATCTCCCCTCTTGGGTTCGCAACGGTGTTACTCGGAAGAGTACCCGAAGAAGAGGGTTGACTACTTTGGAAAAAACTAGCCATCATGTTCCTCAGATCATTAGTCTGGCTATCCAACGTGTTTCTCATGTCAGCTCTCAAATCATTTCCTTGCTTGACCAAGTCTGCCTTCAAGTTGCGCACTTCTTCTTGGAGATTTCCCACTATCACATCATTGGTCCTCATGTAGGTTGCGACCTCTTGGTGTAAAGCAGTGGTGGTTTGGTTGGAAGGAGCATTGTATGCAGGTGGTTGGTAAGCTGGTTGTTGGTAGACCTTATTGTTACGTTGAGGTGGTTGTTGCTGCTTGTGAGGTGGGATGTATGGTTGTCGAGGTTGTTGTTGTTGTTGAGTAGGGCGGTTAAGGTTTTGTTGTTGGTTTGGGTTGGTAGGAGGAAAGCCAGGTGGTGAAAGATAGTTGTTTGATCGATAGCTAAGCAAGTTACGGTCACCTTGAGGTCTAGCTTGATAAGCAGGTTGTTGGTAGGTGCCATATGCCGCATTCACATTCTCAGCAGGGTAATCTTGGGTGGCGGTACAAGTTGTGTAAGAGTGGGGACCACCGCATATCTCACAAGGTTGGCTGATAGCGTTCACTTGTCCATTTTTGGCGTTGTTGCTGTTGTTGTTGCTGACGGTGTGGGTGACAAGCGATTCAAGAAGCGTGGTGATTTTGTCAAGTCGCTTGTCGCTGTCATTAGTGCTAGCACTAGCAACATTGGTCCTAACACTCTTGGTTTGCACACGAGATTTGTTCTCAATGATATCCCAAGCAGCATTGGAAGTCTTAGCCAATAAATTACCCCCCAAGGCACTATTCAGTGAATCTTGGTCACTCATGCTTAAACCATTGTAAAAAGTATTGATTTGATGTACTTTGGTAAAACCATGTTGTGGGCATTTTCTTAAAAGATCTTTAAAACGATCCCAAGATTCACTGAATGACTCATCGTACTTTTGTTCAAAGTTTATAATCTCATTCCGCAATGCGGTAGTACGAGAGGGTGGAAAAAAGTAGTTGATAAACTTTGTTTCCAAATCCGTCCACGAGAGAATACTCTGTGGCGGTTCCTTAGCAAGCCAATGCCGGGCTTGTCCCTCTAAAGAAAAGGGAAAAAGTTGTAACCTTATCACTTCTTGTGAAACTCCATTGAACTTGACCGTGTTAGTGAGTTGTAGAAATCTCTTGATGTGGTCGTGTGGGTCATCAATGTTGTGTCCCAAGAACGGTTGAGCGGATACCATCTGGATAAAGCCCGACTTTAGCTCGAAATTGTTGGCGGCAATTGGTGGAATAACAATTGGATCCATGTTGCCATCGACATGAGCTTGCAGCAATTCAATCATTGGTCGATTATCCGGAAGGTGCTCATTGTTGTTGTTATTCATGTTGTTGAAAGGCGGGTTGTTGTTGTTATTATTGTTGTTCGGAGGTGGTATGTTATTGTTGTTTTGTACACCAGCCATGTCTAAGTTATCGAGAGGCTCGGGCTCTTGATAAGACGTGGATCGAGTGCGCATACACCTGCAAAAGAACGAACAAAGAAAAACAAAGCAAAAATATTTTTGGTTTTTATTGTTTTTTAATTTTTAGGATTTTTGAAAATTTTGTATTTTTTAGTTGTTTTTGAAATTTTTTGATGAAAAAGTAACGTTCACGAGGAACGGATCCCAAAATCCAAGGTCTCACAAAAAACTTTTGATCTTAACGAGAAGAGCCGGCAGCGGCGCCATTTGATACGTATGCTTTTGCTATGGTTCAATTTTACTCTCGATATCCTCTCGAATTGATCTCAGTCTTAAGTGGAATGATTGTTCTTGGTAACTAAATAAAGGGGTTTGGTTTTCTAGTCTAATAAGAAGTGAAATGAAAATTTAAATCAAAGACAATTACTTTAATTATGATTAACAAAGACTTGTATTAAACTTAAGATTAAAATCAAGATTAAAATTGAAATTGAAATTTAAACAAACAAACATAAAGAAACAATAAAGTAGACAAACAGTAACCTAAAGGGAAAACTTGATTCGGAACTTTTAAACCTTGATTCGGAACTTACTCATGCGGAACTTACTGATTCGGAAGTAACTATTCATTCATCCGGAACATCCTCATCGGGAACTTTCTCATTCGGAACTTACTGGTTGATTCGGAACTTTCCGAATGAAGGAGCTTGGTTCGGAAGTGGCTTGATCCGGAACTTATGCTTGACTCGGAACTTTCCGAATGAAGGGTTGGTTCGGAAGATTTTGCTTGATTCGGAACTTACTGGTCCGGAAATCACTGATTCGGAACTTAATGCTTGGTTCGGAAGTTTCCGAATGAAGGCTTCATTCGGAACTTTTTGTTTGATTCGGAAGTTTTGAATACCCAGATACAGAAACAGTTTACGAAGAACACGGAACACAAACTTTAATCAAAATCAAACCAAATACTTAAAAAGAATTTACCAAATTAAACACAAATCATTTAGACATCATAAGCAATGAATCCCACTAATAAAAACACAAATCCAAACAACTTTTGAAGATCAAATCAAGAAAATAAAAACTTAAAAACTTGAAGATAAAGATGATGATGAACAAGATGAAATGGAAGATTAAACAAGAACTTAGTATTGAATGATTGATGTTTTGACAAGATGAAACAAAGATTAAAATTACAAGATTAAAGAACTAAAGATAAAAATCACCAATCACCCTAGTGGTGATGGTGTTCTACGAACCAGGAAGAAAGAGTGGGGAAAAAGAAAGAAAAAACTAAAAAAACTAAAAAACTAGTCTAAAATGTGTGAGGGGAAGGCTATTTATAGTCTTGTCCTTTGGTTGGTGAGTGGGCTTTCTCCCGTTCTTCTTGTCTTTTCGTCTTTTCAGAAGAGTTTCCGTTTTCGATTCTGATTCGAGATTTGTCGTCGATTAAATTCAACTCGTCTTTTAATTTCTTCGTTTAAAGGACTTGAGTTTCTTCGACTTATATAAATCTTCCATCTTTGGTCCTTTTCTTCGATAAATCTTCGAATAGGCTCAGTGACTTCAAATCTTTTGCATCTCTTGGACAATAGACTTTTTCTCGAGTCTTTTTCTTCAGTAAAACCCGTGCAACCCCATGTTTTCTTCAATTATTCATCCGGTTGGCTCTGAAAACACAATAAACACAAAAACCACGCATAATTCCAAACAAATGATATTAAATACGTGTTTTGGTCTCGTTTTAGCCCGAATTAAGTGGTAAAAGGATGGGTGTTTACACACCTATCACATCTCATCATCCTCTGTCTCCTCTACCGTCTCATCTCCAGTCACTGATGTCTGACCTGGTGACTGCACCACGTCAGTGTCTAAGTCATCCTCTCCTCCGCCTTCTAGGCTAAGCACATCGTCAGCTGATGCGTTAGGAATACGGATCGGTGAGTGACGAACCTCCTCAGCCTCTCTCTCTATATCGTCATCTGAAACCATCCGGTACCACGGATATCCTGACGGCGATCCTCTAGGTAGTCCTACTGATGAACTGATGGTCGACTGTGAACTACGGTTGTAGTACGCTCCTGTAGACGTGGAATCATCAGATGAAGACATCGCTGTAATCATAAACAAAATAAATGTGTGTAAATATCTTATAAAATTAGTCCGTAAAAAGGACATTAACATAACATAGCAATTATTGTTGAATCCACATGTATCCCATATAACATAATTCAGATTTTGTTGTTGCACATGTAACCCATGTAAATATACCTCGTAATTGTTAATTCACATGTATCCCATTTATTACTTATGTATCTACATATACTTAATACTTACAATATGTATGATAATCGATTAAACATAGAGCAGTTATAGTCTAGAATTACTAAATGCAACCTAGTTCTCTATAACTAGTGCTCTGATACCAATCTGTCACACTCCCAAAATATCAGAGTATAATGGCGACAAGGGAGTGGTGACGTCATGATTATCATACGCACATAGTCACAAAGAACGACCTCTAAATGAGACGTCCGGAAAATAGATCACTTGTAATTAATAAAATAAATAGTTTTAACAAAGTGCGGAAGCATAAACTGAATACGGTTACAAAACATAGTTTTCTCAAATGGTACAAATGATCGTTGTTTCAAAGAAATGACGGCAATGCATGAGACCTCATTTAGCATCTTCCTTCTTAATACCTGAGAAAAACATTGCTAAAGTGTCAACATAAAGTTGGTGAGTTCATAGGTTTAGTTAAGTGGAAATGTTTAATGAACCACAAGATTTTCCCAAATGTGATGACAATATAACAGATACAAAGTCATCCCAAAAGTATTTATTACAGTCTAAGCTCGTGACACCGAAGCGTTAACAACACCGGCAGTATAATCATATAATTGTAGCCCAAACTAGATGCCTAAACCCACGACATCCTATATCAGATTCAAATGAAACTGTGCCCGCTTGTCCCCTTGTTGGACAAGACAGACAGGGACGTCAATCCCGATAGATCTATCCATTACATTCGCGCTTACACAAAGTAATTAACGGTTTACGATTCACGGGCCAAAGCAACTGGGTTTTTAGTGGGACTTAGACTAATATACAAATCAGTAAATGCACTTGTGTTCACACGTTAAAATCAAGCAATGTCTCACCCCAAAAAGCAGTGAAAAATAGTAAAGTATGGGGCTATAAACTCACCTCGTAAATTCAGCAAAGAGAACGAAGATAAAATAGCTCGAGAGTACGGTTACGCTAGCCGCGACCTAATTAATTATGAGAATCGAGTTACGATACGAATAATTATATTATTAAATGACTCGACATTCTAGTTGTGCTTGACGAAACCATACGTTTATGAAAAGTACGATTTACGGGAAAAATACGATAAATAAAATCGGTTTATTAAATGGTCGGGTTTCACGGGTTAAATCATAACCTAAATTTACAAAATTCGTTTTGGGCTTTAAACTAAACTAACTAAATATACACAAGGCCCAAATTGGGTCCAAAACCTTTACACACAAACCGGCCCAAGGTCATTAGACCCGGCCCGGTCCACTGGCGGAATAAACAAGGACGGAGGGAGTAAATACACGCGTGTTTAACACACACAATCCCATAACAGAGAGTGAAACTCTCTCTCCTCCCTCGAGAATAACTCCACCGTCCCAAAACTCTCTCTCTCTTAAATCTAGATCGGTTCAATCCTTTTCCATGGCTAATATCTAATCATTTGGGATATAACAATCATGTGTGGTTGTCTGAGGTGTTTAGATCGCGTGAGATGTGGGGTTTAATCCCCACATCAAACCGATTGGGTTTTCTGATGTGTTCATCCTTGCGGTTTCGTGAATCAATAACCAAAATCAAAGATAAGTTTGCTTTTCCTTTATTTCTTTTAAAAGCTTATTTGTTTTTCGATTTAATAAAGATCAGTGGGTTTGTTTGATTCGTATAAACTTGTTGTGAATCATATGATTCTCGGATTTAAAATGAATGAACTTAGGGTTTTGAAATATTTGGGGGTTTTCATCAAACTCGGTTTTAAACATAATTAATTGATGTTTTCTATTGTAAAATCAAACTAATTTTAATATAAAATCGATTTACAAAAATTAGGGTTTCGGTCATTTGGGGGTTTTTGTATAACTCATTTTCAATTAAATTAAATATGGGGTTTGGGTTTAGATTAGGTTTAATTAATGTTTTAATTAATAAAAATTCGATCTAGGGTTTTCATAAAAATTGGGGGTTTTTATGTTCGACTGATTCTCATGTTTATGTGATGTTTCTGAAATGTGGAAAATGTTAATTACACGTTTAAAAAGGGTTTTTAAATAATTAGGGTTTCGATTTGAATTGGGGGTTTTATACCCGCGGCATGATTAATGGTTTTTAGGGTGTTTCTGTAAGAATGAAGGTGATTAAGACATTTGATTTAGATGGTAATGATTGTTGATAGTTTGGCAGAAAGTAAGAACTTGGTTGGTTTGGTTTGATTCTCGGTTTGGTTCTTGTTTGGGTCTCGGTTTGGTTGGACATGGGTCTCGGTTTGGTTCTTGATTGTGGTCTTGATTTGGTTGGACATGGGTCTCGGTTTGGTTCTAAGTCGGGTCTCGGTTTGGTCTCAATCGGGTCTCGGTTTGGTTGACAGCAAAGTAATATCATATACATGTTTGTATTAGTTATAAAGTTTAACAAATTTCAGTTTTTAGTTAAAAGTATAAGACCATTACAATGACTAACCATTGTTTCGTTTATTCGCAGGTTCGTACAAAACAAGCACATCTAGGACTTCATAAGGAAAGACGAAAAGACAAAAGACTCACAATGGGGATGCTATGTTCGGTTTTGCAGGTTCGGACGGGATGAAGACTTTCGGTTTTGCAGGTTTGACGCGACGTGTGGGTCGGCTGGACTTAATCTTCACTCTACCCAGAAGTTGTATTTGAATGACTTGTGCAGATTTTTGTGTTTGTAATTTTGGACTGAGATAAACTTGTATTTGGACATTGGATAACTTTGGGTTTGTATATAAACTTGTATTGTTAGTCTAGGGTTAGTGTAAATCTGAAAATGTTAACTTGTGATATACCCAAAAGGGGTAAACTAGGCATGTGTGCTGTCCTTTAGTGAGGCAATAAACTATGAAGTTTATATGTAGTTTAGACATGTGACTGATTTTTGAGACCCTTGTAAGGCAAGCTTGGTAATATAAATGAATGAAGGTTTATACTCAGTTATTGTACCTGCTGTGACAGCTTATACAACTCGACTCGGGTTCACAATGTTTAAATTTAGACGCGACTGAATAATCCCGACACTAAAACCGTTTAACATACGATCCCAAAACAAAGCAATCGTGCGAGACTCACGTAATCTAGTAAATATACCAAATAAACGTACGGCAAAACATAAAACGCTCACAAACTTGTGTATTGCATTCAACTTAATACTCGCGAATACTCGAGATGTTACATATGCTCTCCCTAAAAAGGGCTTTGTCCGCAAAGCAAAATGATTAACACGTTCATGTCGACAACTAGTCGGTAAACAGTTAAAATACTCGTACTACATGAATAAATTAAGATGGAAATTTGACGAATGTCACAGTATTCCCATGTTTTAGAGATTTCGTCACGAAATCAAGACGTTGTTGTAGTAGGTTGGTTAGCGAAAAGGTGAGGATACTTGCTCTTGAATTGATCTTCACGTTCCCACGTGTATTCTGGACCTCTACGCGCGTTCCATCGGATCTTCACAATAGGTATACGGCTTTGCTTGAGTTGTTTAACTTGACGGTCCATAACTTCTACCGGTTCTTCTACGAAGTTGAGTTTGTCGTCGAGTTGAATCTCCTCCAAAGGGATAACGAGTGCTTCGTCAGCTAAGCATTTCTTCAGATTGCAAATGTGGAACACATTATGCACTCGGCTAAGTTCTTGGGGTAATTCCAAACGATAGGCTACGGGACCAATCCTCTCTATAATCTTGAAGGGTCCAATGTAACGAGGATTTAACTTTCCACGCTTTCCAAAGCGAATCACACCTTTCCAAGGTGAGACCTTCAACATGACTTTGTCACCAACTTCAAACTCAAGAGGTTTGCGTCTCATATCAGCATAACTCTTCTGTCGATCTCTTGCGGCTTGCATACGGCTCTTAATCTTAAAGATCTTCTCAGTAGTCTCGTGTATGATCTCAGGTCCAGTGAGTTGTGCTTCACCGACCTCTGCCCAACACACGGGTGAACGACACTTCCTACCATACAGTGCTTCGAACGGCGCTGCCTTAATGCTAGTGTGATAACTATTGTTATATGAGAACTCCACCAGAGGTAGGTGTCTATCCCATTTATTTCCAAAGTCAATCACACAAGCTCTCAGCATATCTTCTAGGGTTTGAATGGTCCGTTCACTTTGACCGTCAGTTTGGGGATGATACGCAGTGATCATATCCAACTGCGTTCCCAATGCCTTCTGCAGTGACTTCCAAAACTGCGAAGTAAATCGGCTGTCTCGGTCGGAGATTATAGACACGGGCACACCGTGCTTCGTGACTACTTCCTCCAAGTACGTCCTTGCTAACTTATCCATTCCATCAGTCTCCTTGATGGGTAGGAAATGAGCCGATTTGGTGAGTCGGTCGACGATTACCCAAATCGTGTCGAATCCGGCTACGGTCTTTGGTAGCTTGGTAATGAAATCCATAGTGATCCTTTCCCACTTCCATTCTGGCAGTTCGGGTTGGACCAATAATCCTGATGGTTTCATATGTTCGGCTTTGACTTTGGCACAAGTCAAACACTTGCTAACGTATGTCGCAATATCCGCCTTCATGTTCGGCCACCAATACAACATCTTCAGATCATGATACATTTTATTAGATCCCGGATGTATGGAGTACTTTGACTTATGCGACTCATGCATAATCAAGGATCGTAGGTCACCATGGCATGGTAACCAACTCCTATTATCAAGGCATAACGTTCCATCCGAACGTGCTTCCAACTTCTTTATCATTCCTCCAACATCTTCAGTCTTGAGATTTTCTTCCTCGACTGCTTCTTTCTGAGCCTTGAGAATTAAGGATGGAAGGTCTAAGTCAATAGTCATCATCAAAGCCTTCACCCTAAGAACTCTCTCCTTTCGACTCAAAGCGTCGGCCACGACATTTGCCTTGCCCGGGTGATAACGGATCTCGCAATCGTAATCACTTAGCAACTCTAGCCAACGTCGTTGTCTCATGTTGAGTTCCTTTTGGTTCAAAATATGTTGTAGACTCTTATGATCAGTGAATACAACACACTTAGTACCATAAAGGTGTTGGAAATTTAGTGCAATTGTGGGAACGGGTAATACTTGTAAATGGGTTTGGAGGTACGGAGTGTACACCCATTAAGTCCCTTACCTCCCTGGACTCAATATAGTGGTTGTGATATCAGTAGGAAGCTGCTCCTGGTCAGGAAGTTGCTTCTGGTCAGGAAGTTGCTCCTGGTCAGGAAGCTGCTCCTGGTCAGGAAGCTGCTCCTGGTCAGGAAGCTGCTCCTGGTTAGGACGTTGCTCCTGGTGATGCACAAAGTCTTTGTAACCTCTTTGACCAGTTAATGAGGGTTGAATATTGACTTGATGACCAGATTTCTGGTCATGTAACCACTATGCTTTATGAAGGTTATTATGAGATTAATAGGCCGATTAATGCTCTTAATACCTTTGACTAGGAGTTACATTCCTTAAAGGAATAGGATCACTATAAATAGTGATCATATTTTGCATGATGAGAAACAGAAACAAGAAACACAGAAACGCATAGAGTTCTTGATTTGTGCCTAAAACAAGAACTAACTCTTGGTTTTATCCCAAGGAGGTATTCGTGTTAACCCAGGCATAGGGTCGAATAATCTTCTTTGGAAAGTGATTACACGACTCCAAGAGATATCCGGTAACCATTCATTGGTACGTAGTTAGGCTATTGATTATCTTCACCCTGTTGGAACGAAGTAAACCCCAACAATCAAAGAAGATTATTTTGTGATAATCAATGGCGGTGGCAATGAAGCATATGGTGGCTAACTTCTCCAAACTGGACAAGTTTGAAGGGGTTGATTTTAGGAGATGGCAGAAGAAGATGCACTTTCTTCTTTCTACCATGAACGTGGTGTACGTGCTGACCACTCCCATTCCTGATGGTGGTGATGATGCTACTTTGGAGGAACTGAGGAAAAGGAGCAAATGGGAGAATGATGATTATGTATGTCGCGGCATAATTCTAAATGGTATGTCTGATTCTTTATTTGATATTTACCAAAATGTTGAATCTGCTAAAGAACTATGGGATTCCTTGGAAGCCAAATATATGGCTGAGGATGCATCAAGTAAGAAGTTCCTTGTGAGTGATTTCACAAATTACAAAATGACTGATTCAAGACCAGTCATGGAACAATACAATGAACTTCTTGGAATACTTGGCAGATTTACACAACATAAAATGAACATGGATGAGACCATTCAGGTCTCGTGTGTCATTGACAAACTACCTCCTTCTTGGAAAGATTTCAAGCACACCTTGAAACATAAGAAGGAGGAGTTAACTCTTGTTGAGTTGGGCAGTCATTTGCGCATTGAGGAATCCCTCAGGGTGCATGAAAGTGATAAGCCAAAGAGC
Source organism: Glebionis coronaria (assembly GCA_025667525.1). Classification (NCBI taxonomy): domain Eukaryota; kingdom Viridiplantae; phylum Streptophyta; class Magnoliopsida; order Asterales; family Asteraceae; genus Glebionis; species Glebionis coronaria. The sequence continues at coordinate 42,654,054 of CM046878.1, forward strand.
AACAATGTTGCTGGATCATCTGTTGTCAATATGGTGGAGCATAACAACTCCACCAGGTACAATGACAACAAGGGCAAACGTAAGCATCATGATAACACCAAGGCTAATCCTAACAAGAAGTCATCAGTGGCTTGTTGGAAGTGTGGGAAACCTGGACACTTCAAAATGGATTGCAAAGGTGTTAGCATTGGCAACCAAGCTAATGGATCAGGCACAAAAGGTCAGAATATGTTTAATGAATCTCTCCAGATTTATTATGTTACATATGTATCTGAAGCTTACTTTGTGCAGGATGATGATGTTGCGTGGTGGGTTGACTCTGGAGCAACAGTACATGTGTGTAAAGATAGATGCTGGTTCAAGACTTATGAGTCAATGAATGATGGATCTATTCTTCACATGGGAAATGAGTCAACAGCCCTAGTGCATGGACGTGGTTGTGTAGATCTTAAATTTAGTTCTGGAAAGATTGTTTCTTTGTTTAATGTTTTGCATGTTCCTAATATTAGGAAGAACTTGGTTTCTAGTAGTGTTTTGAATAATTGTGGTTATAAACAAGTGATTGAATCTAATAAATTTGTTTTATCAAAACATGGTGTGTTTATTGGTTTTGGCTATTTGAGTAATCAAATGTTCAGGCTTAATATTGATTCTAGTATAAATGTTGATTCTGTCCTGATGACTACCACTAAACTAAATGATTCATCACTATGGCATGCTAGACTAGGCCATGTCCACTATAAGAGGATGCAAGATATGTCTAAGGATGGGTTAATTCCAGCTTTTGACATGGACACTGATAAGTGTCAGACTTGTATGCTGAATAAAATTACTAAGAAATCATTTCAGGATGTAAAACGTGTAACTACAGTTTTGGAGCTAATCCATAGTGACCTATGTGATTTGCATGCTACTCCCTCATTAGGGAATAAGAAATACTTGGTAACATTTATTGATGATGCTTCAAGGTTTTGTTATGTCTATCTGTTACATACTAAGGATGAAGCATTAGATAAATTTAAAGTATTTAAAACTGAAGTTGAATTACAACAAGGAGTCCAAATCAAAAGATTTAGGACTGATAGGGGAGGTGAGTACATGAATACTCAGTATTTTCAGTCTGTTGGAATAATCCATGAAACAACTGCCCCCTATACTCCACAACAAAATGGTATATCAGAAAGGAAAAATAGAGTACTAAAAGAGATGGTTAACTCCATGTTGTCCTACTCAGGACTGAGTCAAGGGTTTTGGGGAGAAGCTATGTTAACAGCTTGCTATTTATTAAATAGGGTTCCCAACAAAAGGAACAGAATTACCCCTTATGAACTCTGGACTAAAAGGAAACCAAACTTGAACTATCTCAAAGTTTGGGGTTGTAGGGCTTTTGTAAGACTCCCTGATCCAAAGGTGAAAACCTTGAGTGAAAGAGGCATTGAATGCATCTTTGTTGGATATGCTGAGCATTCCAAGGCTTATAGGTTCTATGTTATTGAACCTAATGATTCAGTTTCAATAAACTCAATCATTGAATCAAGGGATGCTAACTTTGATGAGACTAGGTTCTCATCAGTCCCTAGACCAAGCCTTAGGACTCCTATAGGAGCTGAGGACACTGGTGTTTCAGTGGAACCTGAAAGGGTCACTGATGAGGTTGTGGTTCAGCAACCTGAGCCTGAGCTTAGAAGAAGCACAAGGCATAGGACTCCAAAGAATTTTGGGCCTGAGTTTCAACTATACTTAGTTGAAGGAACAAGGGATGAGGTCTCTGATCAATACTCCTATTGCTTTAATGTTGAGGATGATCCCAAAACATTTGATGAAGCAATGAAGTCCCAGGATGTTGCTTTCTGGAAAGAAGCAATAAATGATGAGATGGACTCCATCATGGGCAACAACACTTGGGTGTTGGTTGATCTACCTCCTGGTTGCCATCCACTTGGTAACAAATGGATTTTCAAAAGGAAAATGAAGGTAGATGCAACTGTTGAAAAGTTCAAGGCAAGGTTAGTCATTCAGGGCTTTAAACAAAAGTCAGGGATAGACTATTTTGATACTTATGCTCCAGTAGCACGTATCAGTACCATAAGAATGCTGATTGCTCTAGCAAGTATTCACAATCTGATTATTCATCAGATGGATGTGAAGACAGCATTCTTGAATGGTGACTTGGATGAGGAGGTTTATATGAACCAACCTCAGGGCTTCATCATGCATGGTCATGAAGGTAAGGTGTGTAAACTGATTAAGTCCTTATATGGACTAAAGCAGGCACCTAAGCAATGGCACCAGAAATTTGATGAAGTGGTTTTGTCTAATGGTTATTCACTTAACCAAGCTGACAAATGTGTATATAGCAAATTTGATGAATCTGGTAAAGGAGTCATCATTTGCCTATATGTTGATGACATGTTAATCTTTGGTACTGACCAAGCTAATGTTGATCAGACAAAGGATTTTTTGTCATCAAAGTTCTCCATAAAAGACATGGGGGAGGCTGATGTTATCCTTGGCATAAGGATTAAACATGAAAGTGATGGTATTGTAATTTCTCAGTCTCATTACATTGAGAAGGTGCTAAAGAAATTCAATCACTTTGATTGTACTCCAGTAAGTACACCTATGGATACAAGTGAGAAACTAATGCCTAACAATGGTCAGGCTGTCTCCCAGCTTGAGTATTCTAGGGTTATTGGTTGCTTGATGTATGCCATGACTAGTACTAGGCCTGACATTGCATTTGCTGTGGGTAAACTGAGTAGGTATACTAGTAATCCTGGTACTCAGCATTGGCAAGCAATTCAGAGGGTACTGAAGTATTTGAAAGGAACAATGGATTATTGTTTGTCTTATACTGGATATCCTTCAGTGTTGGAAGGTTACACTGATGCAAGTTGGATCAGCAATACTGAGGATAATTCATCCACAAGTGGCTGGGTATTCCTTCTTGGTGGTGGTGCAATTTCTTGGGCATCCAAGAAGCAAACTTGCATTACTGGTTCAACAATGGAATCTGAATTTGTGGCTCTAGCAGCTGCTGGTAAAGAGGCTGAATGGTTGAGAAACTTGCTTCTTGAGATTCCATTGTGGGTCAAACCTATGGCACCCATTTCTATCCGTTGTGATAGTGCAGCTACATTGGCTAAGGCATATAGCCAGATGTACAATGGCAAGTCTAGACACCTAGGTGTTAGACATAGCATGATTCGTGAGTTGATCACGAATGGGGTGATTTCAATAGAGTTTGTGAGGTCTCAACAAAACTTAGCTGATCACTTGACGAAGGGATTGGCTAGAGACTTGGTTATAAAGTCTGGTAAAGGGATGGGTTTAAAAGTCCACTCTAGTCACTGAATGCTAGGACACCCAACTCCCTCCTGAGGAAACTTGGGAGCTGAGTTCAATGTGGTAAGCTGAACATTCAGGGGACTGAAGCACATGTTTTACATATCATCCCAAGGATGTGCTTGTACCTGCTGAAAGGAGGATGAAGTTATAAACTTCTTAATGGTTAATTTCTTTGAAAAAGTGCTTAAGCAGGAGCATGAACTAAAGAGGAACCACCTATGTAAATGTTGAGGTTTCGCCGCCTCAAGGAGCATGGACTTTGGCTCTTACAACATTTATGAATTGGATATGGACACATGGCTTGTATGGTGTCAGGAGCGTTTTAAGTGTTTGAAAACTTGGGTGTATGTTATCTTCAGGTGTTCAAAGTAGTTGAAGGGTTCAATTCTTAGAACACCCTGATTCTCGAATATTTGGAGTGATGTACTAAGATGGAAATTCAATCCTCAGGACATTTTCATTTATGCACTGGTTTTGTTAAAGTTGATTTTCATGCAAAAAGGAATTGTACTAAATTGGGGAGGATTGTTGGAAATTTAGTGCAATTGTGGGAACGGGTAATACTTGTAAATGGGTTTGGAGGTACGGAGTGTACACCCATTAAGTCCCTTACCTCCCTGGACTCAATATAGTGGTTGTGATATCAGTAGGAAGCTGCTCCTGGTCAGGAAGTTGCTTCTGGTCAGGAAGTTGCTCCTGGTCAGGAAGCTGCTCCTGGTCAGGAAGCTGCTCCTGGTCAGGAAGCTGCTCCTGGTTAGGACGTTGCTCCTGGTGATGCACAAAGTCTTTGTAACCTCTTTGACCAGTTAATGAGGGTTGAATATTGACTTGATGACCAGATTTCTGGTCATGTAACCACTATGCTTTATGAAGGTTATTATGAGATTAATAGGCCGATTAATGCTCTTAATACCTTTGACTAGGAGTTACATTCCTTAAAGGAATAGGATCACTATAAATAGTGATCATATTTTGCATGATGAGAAACAGAAACAAGAAACACAGAAACGCATAGAGTTCTTGATTTGTGCCTAAAACAAGAACTAACTCTTGGTTTTATCCCAAGGAGGTATTCGTGTTAACCCAGGCATAGGGTCGAATAATCTTCTTTGGAAAGTGATTACACGACTCCAAGAGATATCCGGTAACCATTCATTGGTACGTAGTTAGGCTATTGATTATCTTCACCCTGTTGGAACGAAGTAAACCCCAACAAAAGGTAGTGTCTCCAAATCTTCAAGGCAAACACCACTGCTCCCAACTCTAGGTCATGAGTTGTGTAGTTCTTCTCGTGCACTTTTAGTTGTCTTGATGCGTAAGCTATGACCTTAGTCCTTTGCATCAGTACTGCACCTAACCCTTTTATGGACGCATCACAATACACCACAAAGTCTTCATTACCCTCGGGTAGGGCTAGTATAGGTGCTTCACACAACATCTACTTCAACGTCTGGAATGCCAAATCTTGTTCCTCCTTCCACTCAAACTTCTTATCCTTTTGAGTCAATTCCGTCATTGGTTTAGCTATCTTGGAGAAACCTTCAATGAATCTCCTATAGTAACCAGCAAGACCTAAAAATTGACGGATCTCCGTGGGTGTTGTTGGAGTCGCCCAATCCTTTACAGCCTCGATCTTAGCAGGATCAACGTGAATACTACTGCTGTCGATCACATGCCCAAGGAATTGCACTGTGTTTATCCAAAACTCACATTTGGAAAACTTTGCATATAACTTCTCCTTCCTTAGCAGCTCTAATATGGTCTTCAAATGTTCCTTGTGCTCTTCTTCATTACGAGAATAGATGAGAATGTCATCGATAAATACAATCACAAACTTGTCCAAGTATGGTTTGCAAACTCGGTTCATGAGATCCATGAATACCGCAGGTGCGTTTGTCAAACCGAAAGGCATAACTTGGAACTCGTAGTGTCCGTACCGGGTTCTAAAAGCCGTTTTATGAACGTCTACCTCTCTAACCCTTAGTTGATGATATCCTGACCTTAAATCGATCTTCGAGTATATGCTAGATCCTTGCAATTGGTCGAAAAGATCGTCAATCCTCGGCAATGGGTAGCGGTTCTTTATCGTCAGCTTATTCAATTCTCGGTAATCGATACACATTCTAAAGGATCCATCTTTCTTTTTGACAAATAAGACCGGCGCTCCCCAAGGTGAGGAACTTGGTCTAATGAAACCTTTGTCAGAAAGTTCCTTTATCTGTTCAGCTAACTCTGTCATCTCGGCCGGTGCTAGACGGTATGGGGCTCTAGCAACAGGCGCGGCTCCTGGTGTAAGCTCGATGTGAAACTCCACTTGCCGTGCTGGTGGTAGTCCGGGTAAATCCTCTGGGAATACGTCCGGAAAGTCTCTAACGATCGGTACATCTTCTACCTTCTTCTCGCGTTCTTCTTCTCCTTCCTTTTGTGTTACTTGAACCAAGAATACCGGACATCCCTTCTCAATGTATCTTTGAGTCCTGATACATGAGATGACTTCCAATCTTGATCCATTCTTCACTCCACTTCTTTCGCCTTGTATGATGAGTACGTCGTTTCCATAAGGAACACGGACACACTTCTCATGACATACAATCTCCGCGTGATGCTTCGACATCCAATCCATTCCAATGATGACGTCGAAACTTCCCAATTCTATAGGGAGTAGGTCGATACTAAACGAACGACCTTGTAGCCTTACACTACATCCTTTCAGAATAACGTCGGTGGTTACTGACTTCCCATCGGCTAATTCTACATTATACTTAACGTCTAATGCAGTAGGGGTAACATTTAGGCGTTCACTAAATATAGACGACACAAAACTCCTATCCGCACCAGAATCAAATAGTACTGAAGCATAGTTGTTATTGACTAGAAACGTACCAGTCACAACATTGTTGTCTTGCACAGCAGCTTCAGCACAGAGATGATACACTTTGCTAGGTGCCGTGAATCCTCCAGGAGTACTAGTTGTGGCTCGGTTATTCCCTCCTCGGTTCCCCTGATTCTGCTTCTGGTTCCCTTGGTTCTGATTTTGATTCCCTCGAATCTGGTTACTACGACCTTGGTTCCCACTGCTTGGACACTTGTTCTTGTAGTGACCTTTCTCTCCACATCCAAAGCAAGTGACATTTGCTCCTTGGCCACCTTGCGTTCCAGGTCCTCTTTGATTAGTAGAACGAGGTGGTGCTCGGCATTCCTTTGCCTTATGTCCCGCCTTCCCACAATTGTAGCACGTAGGGGGACATGCTCCTTCGTGGTGTCGGCCACATTTTCCGCAGAAAGGTAGTCTTCCAGCGTAGTTCCCAGTATTTCCTTGTCCAGCAGTGAACACTCTTGCTACTTCTTGTCGCTTGTTCTGGTTGTAGTTGCCTGGGTTGTTGCTGTTGTTGGTATTGTTGTTGTAGTGGTTGCCAGACCACTTTCTTTTATCCCCAGTATTTTCTCCCAACTCCTGTACCACTTGGTACATCAGACTCTGAGCCATGTCGATTGCCTCGTGCAAATCAGTCGGCTTGGATGAAGTCACATTCCCTTTGATGCTCAAAGGTAGTCCTTCAATGTAGCGCTCCAACAATCGGTCATCGTTGGGCACCATTTCCGGACATAACAAGATCAGCTCTTGGAAGCGCTGATTGTAAGCAGTAAGAGCAGTACCCTTGACCTTCAGGTTCCACAGCTCAACTTCCATCTGCTTGACTTCATTTCGTGGGCAGTATTTCCTCACAAACATAGCTTTAAATTCACTCCAGGGCGTCGCTTGGGCAACGTCAATGGTCACTGCACGAGCATAGACGTTCCACCAAGTCAAAGCACCATCCACTAACGTGCTTGACGCAAACTTCACCTTGTCGGCTTCAGCGACGTTGCTAATCCCAAATTGGGATTCTAGCTTCTCAAACTATCTGGTTAATCCTACTGCTCCTTCAGTACCGCGGAAACTTACTTGCGTAACTGCACGAAATTCCTTGTAGGTACAAGTACGTGCAATAGCATTAGTAGCTCCTTGGTTGGTCTCCTCCTGTGTGCTAGCTGTACGATTTGCTTCAGCGGTCGCGAGTGCCTCGGCCACTCGTTCGGCTATCATTTGGCTTAACATGGCGGTGTCGATTCCACCGGTAGCGGCTGGCGGATTCTGCGTTTCGGATCTTCTAACTGGCGCCATAATCTAACAAGGTAATAGGATAATGAGTTTTTGCCAGACATCACATGCATGGCACACACAACACAATTATGAAATGCTCCAGGATATAATACACAATATATAATGATCTCACAATTCTCACAACTCATAATATCATTCATGGAATCGTTTGATAATACATCATAGTTTGTCATAACATAATACAAGAAAATAAAATACCAACTAGCTAAGACAAACTTCAAAGCTTAGTGGTCATACAGGGATAGGTCGATGGTACAAGATAAATCTAACTAGTGCCCTCACGGCGCTGATGAAGCTCCTTCTCCAACTCTGCTAACCTCCTCTCAACCACTAGCTCACGAGCCTGGGAATCTCTCAATCTAACATCGGTGTCATGACAAGCGGCTCTAAACCTCTTATCCAAGTCTGCAACAGGGTCATCCACTGGTGCCTCTAGTCCGCCTGTCTCCACCAATGGCTCTACTCCCCAACGGGTCATCAGGCTCTCAATCTCCTCAAGACGAGCGTTCGGCATGGATTCCACCTGATCAAGAACAGTAAGAAGCTGTCCTCGTAGACGGGTCACACATACTGTCAACACTGTCTCATCCCTAACTGGACTCTTCTTCGCCAGTGCCTCTAACTTATCCTGCACTTCATTATACTCTTCACCTAAAGCCTCTACAGCATCCTCCAACCTGTTCAATCGTGTCGTCACACATCCATCTGCCGCCCCAAGCATCACCACCATCGATGTAGCTCTCCTAGGAATAGGAGTCGTAGCTCTCGGTCCTGTAGAGATACCAGCGTCAGTAAGCATCTCCTGGTACACTGCAGGTACAGTCTCTGGTGGTGGTAGTAGTAATGGTGTCTCTGGGACAGAACTGGCAGGTGTGCGGGCTGCATGCCTGTCAGTGGCAGTGAAAGGTATGAGGGGTCGGTAAGGTGAAAGTGGTGGTCGAGCAGCTCTCCCCCGAAGACGTCGTCTCACATAGTAGAAAGGTAGAGTACCAGGTGCTGGAGCAGGAATAGCAGTCCTTTCTCCTTCGTCTTCAGATGAAGATGAGGAGATGTGTGCTAGGGAAACCTCAGGAGTAGCGGCATATGCAGTAGGAGGGTCCTCAGTGTCTGTGACCTCCATAGGCTCTCCTTCCCCATCTGTAAACTCCATCTTGATACGTATGCTTTTGCTATGGTTCAATTTTACTCTCGATATCCTCTCGAATTGATCTCAGTCTTAAGTGGAATGATTGTTCTTGGTAACTAAATAAAGGGGTTTGGTTTTCTAGTCTAATAAGAAGTGAAATGAAAATTTAAATCAAAGACAATTACTTTAATTATGATTAACAAAGACTTGTATTAAACTTAAGATTAAAATCAAGATTAAAATTAAAATTGAAATTTAAACAAACAAACATAAAGAAACAGTAAAGTAGACAAACAGTAACCTAAAGGGAAAACTTGATTCGGAACTTTTAAACCTTGATTCGGAACTTACTCATGCGGAACTTACTGATTCGGAAGTAACTATTCATTCATCCGGAACATCCTCATCGGGAACTTTCTCATTCGGAACTTACTGGTTGATTCGGAACTTTCCGAATGAAGGAGCTTGGTTCGGAAGTGGCTTGATCCGGAACTTATGCTTGACTCAGAACTTTCCGAATGAAGGGTTGGTTCGGAAGATTTTGCTTGATTCGGAACTTACTGGTCCGGAAATCACTGATTCGGAACTTAATGCTTGGTTCGGAAGTTTCCGAATGAAGGCTTCATTCGGAACTTTTTGTTTGATTCGGAAGTTTTGAATACCCAGATACGAAAACAGTTTACGAAGAACACGGAACACAAACTTTAATCAAAATCAAACCAAATACTTAAAAAGAATTTACCAAATTAAACACAAATCATTTAGACATCATAAGCAACGAATCCCACTAATAAAAACACAAATCCAAACAACTTTTGAAGATCAAATCAAGAAAATAAAAACTTAAAAACTTGAAGATAAAGATGATGATGAACAAGATGAAATGGAAGATTAAACAAGAACTTAGTATTGAATGATTGATGTTTTGACAAGATGAAACAAAGATTAAAATTACAAGATTAAAGAACTAAAGATAAAAATCACCAATCACCCTAGTGGTGATGGTGTTCTACGAACCAGGAAGAAAGAGTGGGGAAAAAGAAAGAAAAAACTAAAAAAACTAAAAAACTAGTCTAAAATGTGTGAGGGGAAGGCTATTTATAGTCTTGTCCTTTGGTTGGTGAGTGGGCTTTCTCCCGTTCTTCTTGTCTTTTCGTCTTTTCAGAAGAGTTTCCGTTTTCGATTCTGATTCGGGATTTGTCGTCGATTAAATTCAACTCGTCTTTTAATTTCTTCGTTTAAAGGACTTGAGTTTCTTCGACTTATATAAATCTTCCATCTTTGGTCCTTTTCTTCGATAAATCTTCGAATAGGCTCAGTGACTTCAAATCTTTTGCATCTCTTGGACAATAGACTTTTTCTCGAGTCTTTTTCTTCAGTAAAACCCGTGCAACCCCATGTTTTCTTCAATTATTCATCCGGTTGGCTCTGAAAACACAATAAACACAAAAACCACGCATAATTCCAAACAAATGATATTAAATACGTGTTTTGGTCTCGTTTTAGCCCGAATTAAGTGGTAAAAGGATGGGTGTTTACACACCTATCAAATCCCCTACACTTAACCATTGCCATGCCCTCATGCAATGCTTAGTGATAAAGCAAGCTTACACTTTTCTCATAATTAATCAACCTTGGCCTTATTTGAAATTCTACTAAACAGAAATTTAAAGAATATAAAACTTCAAAGATAACAAAGGGATAGAAAACCATTTTCACTTGAAAATAGCTACATGGAAATAACTTGCAAAGAAATTGACGACTTACATTAGGGCTTTGGTGCTGCGAAGATTTATCACCCTCAAGTTTCACGTTCCCCAAACTAAGCTTAAAAACGAGATCATTGTTATTATAAGTTAGCAATTCAAACACTTACACACATGGCTTAATTAAATGCTTAAACTCCCTTATTCCTAGGTGTATCTCTTATATTTTATTTTTGTCTTAGAATGATCATGAAGATGCATTTTTGGACTTATTTCGATAGTTTATTAGGGCTGAAAGCAAAGTAGGACGATTTGATCAATAGTTAGCTAAAGGACAAAATCTCTTAAAACTGCTTCTCGGGATATCAAAAAGTTCATATCTTGGCATAACTTGGTTCACGATTTGAGACCTTTCTCGGGCCGATATTTGGCATGTACTTCATACTTCATATCTTCGAGAGACGTTCTTGAGATAATGGTCTTCTCATCATAATAGAGTTTCTTCACTTGGAGACTTTTGAGGGGTTCTCCAACTTTGTTGACCACGACTTCATGATTATTTCTTCAATCTCTAATTGGGATTTTGAGATACAACGATCCGCCTCCTTTTCGGACTTGGATCTATTTATCCTCATACCTTGTTAGGGTCTTTTCGGATAGACTTCTCCATGATCTTTATGGGAGTTGATTGCTTTTCGTCGTGAGTCTTGATCCTTCATTTTGACTTTAGGAATAATGCTTTTCACATCACTTTGGATCTTCAGCAATAAAATTGAATCCTCATGCCTTGTTAGGGCCTTTTCGGACTCGCCAATCTTCGCGCCCCGCTTCATAAGTTATGCCTTGGCTATGAACTCTTATCATTACCGAGCAACTTTTAAACGATCTTGGGCTAGAAGCTAAGTAACTTTTCAAATTGTACGACCTTACTTATTGCAAATAAATTATTAGCAAGTGATGGGAGAATAGGCAAATAATTACACCAAGTGGGCTTGCGCAAGAATACCGACTTATAATTGACTCTATCATTTCTCGTCCTCCACAATTTAAAATCTCAAGTAATGAGACTTGTGGACACTTAGCCTAATAAACCAATTAAGGTCTACATGGTTAAGGATACTAGCTAGAATAAACTTGGATAAGTCTATTCGGGTTGAGTCAAAATAAACGCAACGGGCCTAATAGATCAAAGGCTTCTAAACTAGCTACCCACTTTATTAATATTTTTGACTTTATTGCAAGAATATATACATATGAAAGCAACGATAAGAATTTGAAAAATACAACTAAATGGCCAAAGTTAATAAAAAATTTGAAAAATGTTGGAAAAATAGGATTTTCCGGTTAATTGAAGGCATTTTCATGGAAAAGTCCACTTAAAACTTCGATAGAAGTCCCCCTACACTTAAGATAAACATTGTCCTCAATGTTTAAGCATGTGGGAAAAATCTCCCCTACACTTATGACATTGTGCACGTTGGTTAACTCAAGTTAAGGAAGAGACGACTAACGTGATCAATTTCAAATGTGAGTATGAAGAAAATTGAATCACGATAGTTGAGAGATAGAACCGGATTTCAGGTAAACACGGGAGCACGGTTCTTCAACGATTCCAAGAGTGCACTTATCCCTGTAATCATATCACCACACAAAGGCAAACACATATAGAAGTCCCCCCTACACTTAGGGGATTAAACATACAAGGATAGATACTCGGGCTGCCTCCCGAGGAGCGCTTGTTTTTGATAACCGAGTCACGAGCCTGACTCGACCCAAAATTAGTTCATGGGGAACGTGGTGAGGGATGGAATCACCTCCTTAGAGGTGTCCTCACCAAAGTACAACTTCACTCGTTGGCCATTCACCTTAAAATTTGGTCCATTAGGTTGAGCGAGCTCGAGAGTACCATATGGAAAAATTTGGGCAATGGTGAATGGGCCGGACCAACGAGATTTGAGCTTTCCCGAGAAGATTTTCAACCGAGAGTTAAAAAGTAAGACTTTGTCTCCAACATGGAACTCTCGGTTTTTGATCTTGGAGTCGTGAATGAGCTTAGTTCTTTCCTTATAGATCAAAGAATTTTCATAAGCCTCATTACGGAGTTCATTCAGCTCATTGAGTTGGATCTTGCGTAGGTCACCGGCTTTGTTTATATCAAAATTAGCCCACTTCAAGGCCCAATAAGCCTTGTGCTCCAACTCAATGGGGAGGTGGCACGCTTTCCCGTACACAAGACGATAAGGCGTACAGCCGATTGGGGTCTTGTAAGCAGTACGGAAAGCCCACAAAGCATCATCAAGTTTATCAGCCCATGAGGCACGATGCTCTCCCACAGTCCTTTCAAGAATTCACTTCAGCCCTCGGTTGGATATTTCAGCCTGGCCATTAGTTTGTGGGTGGTATGCAGTGGAAAGACGATGATTTACACCGTACTTAGCCATGACTCGAGCAAATTGGTCATTGCAGAAATGAGTCCCACGATCACTAATAATGGCGCGAGGCACACCGAATCTAGCGAAAAGAGCTTTCAAAAAGTTACAAACCACCCTTGCGTCATTAGTAGGCAAAGCTTTGGCTTCAACCCACTTTGAAACGTAGTCAACGGCAACAAGGATGTATTTGTTTCCTTTAGACGAAGGGAATGGCCCCATAAAGTCGATACCCCAAACATCAAAAATTTCACATTCTTGAATGAAATTCTGAGGCATCTCGTCTTTATGTGTGATTTTGCCTTGCTTTTGGCAAATATCACATCGTTTGACCATATCGTAAGCGTCACGGTATATGGAGGGCCAATAAAATCCCGAATCAAACACTTTTTTAGCAGTGTAGTTGGGACCAAAGTGACCACCGGTGGGTCCTTTGTGGCAAGCATCAAGGATGTCCGACGCTGCCGGTCCATCAACACATCGGCGAATAATCAGGTCAGCACATTGTTTGAATAGGTAAGGGTCGTCCCAAAAGTAAGTCTTGATGTCGGTAAAGAACTTCTTCTTTTGCTGGGACGTCAACCCTTCCTTGAGAATTCCACCCGCCAAGTAGTTTGCAAAGTCTGCAAACCACGGGGTTTCATTCGGCTTCGAGTTTATAGACATTAAGGTCTCCAAGGGAAAAGAATCATTAATTTCTTTGGTCGGATGATCCCCTTGGTAAGGATCCTCAAGTCTACTAAGATGGTCCGCGGCTAGGTTTTCTGCGCCTTTTTTATCGCGGATGTCGATTTTAAATTCCTGGAGCAGCAAAACCCAGCGAAGAAGTCTTGGTTTGGAATCTTGCTTTGTCAACAAGTACTTCAACGCGGAATGATCGGTGTACACAATGGTGGTGGAAAGGACAAGATAGGGGCGGAATTTTTCAAAAGCATAGACAACAGCTAAAAGCTCTTTCTCTGTTGTCGTATAATGCAATTGTGCCCCAGTCATTGTCTTGCTAGCGTAATGGATTGGTTGGAAGTGGTTGTTCACTCTTTGTCCAAGAACCGCTCCAATAGCAAAATCGCTAGCATCGCACATCAACTCAAAAGTAAGCTCCCAATTAGGGGTAACCAAGACGGGTGCCTTAGTTAGCTTATCCTTAAGCGAGTTGAAGGCTTCAAGGCACTCTTTGGAGAAGATAAAAGGAGTATCTTTTTCCAAGAGGTGGGTCATCGGGCGAGCGATTTGAGAAAAATCTTTGATAAATCGACGGTAGAAGCCCGCATGACCCAAGAAACTTCTCACACCCTTCACAGTGGAAGGTGGAGGCAACTTTGCTATAACATCAACTTTAGCACGGTCTACTTCAAGACCGGCTTTCGAAATCTTATGTCCAAGCACGACGCCTTCTTTTACCATAAAATGGCATTTTTCCCAATTTAGAACAAGGCGAGTGTCTTCGCACCGCTTTAGCATACGTTCTAAATTGGCAAGGCAAGCAGAGAAGGAATCCCCGAAGACCGAGAAATCATCCATGAAGACTTCCATGGTTTGTTCAACCATGTCATGGAAGATAGCTAACATGCACCTTTGGAAAGTCCCGGGCGCATTACATAAGCCAAAAGGCATTCTTTTGTAAGCGAAGGTGCCATAGGGACAAGTGAATGTAGTCTTCTCTTGATCTTGGGGATCGATGGGTATTTGAAAATAACCCGAGAAACCATCAAGAAAGCAGTAATATTCATTACCGGCTAATCGTTCAAGCATTTGGTCCATGAAAGGTAGAGGGAAATGATCCTTTCTCGTGGCATCATTGAGTTTGCGGTAGTCTATACAAACTCTCCACCCAGTAACGAGACGAGTGGGAATCAACTCGTTGTGTTCATTGGGAACAACGGTTATTCTGCCCTTCTTGGGCACACAATGGATTGGACTAACCCACGGGGAATCCGAAATAGGGTAAATCATACCCGCATCAAGAAGTTTGATAACCTTTGTTTTGATGACTTCATGGATTTTTGGATTCACCCTTCGTTGGCTTTGAATAGTGGGCTTATAGTCGTCCTCCATGAGAATTTTGTGCGTGCAGAAGTGAGGATCAATTCCACGAATATCCGAAATTTTCCACGCAATAGCCTTCTTGTGAGCTTTCAACACAGCAACGAGGCGAGTCTTCTCTTCATCTTTCAAATCCGTTGCAATAATGACGGGCGACTTCTTGTTGTCGTCAAGGAACACGTACTCGAGATGAGGCGGCAACTCCTTAAGTTCCAAATCCGGAGGTTTTTCGACGGGAGGCGTTGTCAAAGTCGGAGTAGCGATAGCAATGATCGTGGGAGATGGAGGCGAAGGATTGTCTTCGGTGAGAAGATTGTCAAAGAAACTTATATCTTCATCCCCCTCGGTGGGAGAATCATTAGTAGCAAAATTCACATCTCCCATGGTATCTTCAAGATTGTTCCAGAATAAATCACCATCTCCAAATAGAGACAACGATGAATCAATGGAGGACACGGTCTCAACAGTGGGAAGAGAGGTAGGAATACTTTTGCAAGCATCATTAAAGTGTTCTTCACAAGCCTCATCAAGAACGTCAATACAATTAACGCTCTCATATGAATAAGGCTGTTTAGACAACTTTCCCATGTTGAAGACTACTTTGTCGTCACCCACTCTCATGATAAGCTCACCGGCTTCAACATCAATGAGAGTGCGACCGGTCCTCAAGAATGGACGACCAACAATAAGTGGCACACGGGGGTCCATCTCGTAGTCGACGACAACAAAATCAGCAGGGAAGGTGAATTTGTCGACTCCTACAATGACATCTTCGGCTATCCCCATTGGATAAGCAACCGTACGGTTGGCCAATTCCAAAGTCATTTTGGTGGGGACAAGCTCTGGGAGAGATAATTGCTTCCAAACACTTAGAGGCATGAGATTAATACTGGCACCTAGATCGGCTAGGGCCATGCAATTCTCTACTCCCGGGAAATTGTAAGGGATAAGAAAACGACCCGGATCACCAAGCTTGATTGGCAATTTCCTTAAGAGCACTGCAGAGCAGTTCTCATTAAGTTGGGTGTTAGCAATGTCGAGGAGCTTCTCCTTGTCGCTCAGAAGGTCTTTAAACATTTTGGCGTATTTGGGCATGTGAGCGAGAGCCTCAGCGAAGGAGATATTGAAATTCAGTTGTTTAAACATTTTAAGAAAGTTAGAAACCTGAATATCATCCTTGCTCTTTTGCTTCTCTTTCCTCAACCTAGAAGGATAAGGTATATTGGAAGAAGAGGAAGGCTTTGGGAGTATAGGATCACTCACAACCACAGGTGGAGGAGGGGTAGAAAGAAGAGGTGGAGAAATTGGGGAAGGGGAAGGAGGAGGAATAGGAGCAGGCGACTCGTTCTCCATAGTCACAACCACCGGTGGAGGTATAGGAAGCTCGGGTTCCTTGGTACCTTTACCACTTCGAGTGGTGATTGCTTTCATCTCCCCTCTTGGGTTCGCAACGGTGTTACTCGGAAGAGTACCCGAAGAAGAGGGTTGACTACTTTGGAAAAAACTAGCCATCATGTTCCTCAGATCATTAGTCTGGCTATCCAACGTGTTTCTCATGTCAGCTCTCAAATCATTTCCTTGCTTGACCAAGTCTGCCTTCAAGTTGCGCACTTCTTCTTGGAGATTTCCCACTATCACATCATTGGTCCTCATGTAGGTTGCGACCTCTTGGTGTAAAGCAGTGGTGGTTTGGTTGGAAGGAGCATTGTATGCAGGTGGTTGGTAAGCTGGTTGTTGGTAGACTTGATTGTTACGTTGAGGTGGTTGTTGCTGCTTGTGAGGTGGGATGTATGGTTGTCGAGGTTGTTGTTGTTGTTGAGTAGGGCGGTTAAGGTTTTGTTGTTGGTTTGGGTTGGTAGGAGGAAAGCCAGGTGGTGAAAGATAGTTGTTTGATCGATAGCTAAGCAAGTTACGGTCACCTTGAGGTCTAGCTTGATAAGCAGGTTGTTGGTAGGTGCCATATGCCGCATTCACATTCTCAGCAGGGTAATCTTGGGTGGCGGTACAAGTTGTGTAAGAGTGGGGACCACCGCATATCTCACAAGGTTGGCTGATAGCGTTCACTTGTGCATTTTTGGCGTTGTTGTTGTTGTTGTTGCTGACGGTGTGGGTGACAAGCGATTCAAGAAGCGTGGTGATTTTGTCAAGTCGCTTGTCGCTGTCATTAGTGCTAGCACTAGCAACATTGGTCCTAACACTCTTGGTTTGCACACGAGATTTGTTCTCAATGATATCCCAAGCAGCATTGGAAGTCTTAGCCAATAAATTACCCCCCGAGGCACTATTCAGTGAATCTTGGTCACTCATGCTTAAACCATTGTAAAAAGTATTGATTTGATGTACTTTGGTAAAACCATGTTGTGGGCATTTTCTTAAAAGATCTTTAAAACGATCCCAAGATTCACTGAATGACTCATCGTACTTTTGTTCAAAGTTTATAATCTCATTCCGCAATGCGGTAGTACGAGAGGGTGGAAAAAAGTAGTTGATAAACTTTGTTTCCAAATCCGTCCACGAGAGAATACTCTGTGGCGGTTCCTTAGCAAGCCAATGCCGGGCTTGTCCCTCTAAAGAAAAGGGAAAAAGTTGTAACCTTATCACTTCTTGTGAAACTCCATTGAACTTGACCGTGTTAGTGAGTTGTAGAAATCTCTTGATGTGGTCGTGTGGGTCATCAATGTTGCGTCCCAAGAACGGTTGAGCGGATACCATCTGGATAAAGCCCGACTTTAGCTCGAAATTGTTGGCGGCAATTGGTGGAATAACAATTGGATCCATGTTGCCATCGACATGAGCTTGCAGCAATTCAATCATTGGTCGATTATCCGGAAGGTGCTCATTGTTGTTGTTATTCATGTTGTTGAAAGGCGGGTTGTTGTTGTTATTATTGTTGTTCGGAGGTGGTATGTTATTGTTGTTTTGTACACCAGCCATGTCTAAGTTATCGAGAGGCTCGGGCTCTTGATAAGACGTGGATCGAGTGCGCATACACCTGCAAAAGAACGAACAAAGAAAAACAAAGCAAAAATATTTTTGGTTTTTATTGTTTTTTAATTTTTAGGATTTTTGAAAATTTTGTATTTTTTAGTTGTTTTTGAAATTTTTTGATGAAAAAGTAACGTTCACGAGGAACGGATCCCAAAATCCAAGGTCTCACAAAAAACTTTTGATCTTAACGAGAAGAGCCGGCAGCGGCGCCATTTGATACGTATGCTTTTGCTATGGTTCAATTTTACTCTCGATATCCTCTCGAATTGATCTCAGTCTTAAGTGGAATGATTGTTCTTGGTAACTAAATAAAGGGGTTTGGTTTTCTAGTCTAATAAGAAGTGAAATGAAAATTTAAATCAAAGACAATTACTTTAATTATGATTAACAAAGACTTGTATTAAACTTAAGATTAAAATCAAGATTAAAATTAAAATTGAAATTTAAACAAACAAACATAAAGAAACAGTAAAGTAGACAAACAGTAACCTAAAGGGAAAACTTGATTCGGAACTTTTAAACCTTGATTCGGAACTTACTCATGCGGAACTTACTGATTCGGAAGTAACTATTCATTCATCCGGAACATCCTCATCGGGAACTTTCTCATTCGGAACTTACTGGTTGATTCGGAACTTTCCGAATGAAGGAGCTTGGTTCGGAAGTGGCTTGATCCGGAACTTATGCTTGACTCGGAACTTTCCGAATGAAGGGTTGGTTCAGAAGATTTTGCTTGATTCGGAACTTACTGGTCCGGAAATCACTGATTCGGAACTTAATGCTTGGTTCGGAAGTTTCCGAATGAAGGCTTCATTCGGAACTTTTTGTTTGATTCGGAAGTTTTGAATACCCAGATACGAAAACAGTTTACGAAGAACACGGAACACAAACTTTAATCAAAATCAAACCAAATACTTAAAAAGAATTTACCAAATTAAACACAAATCATTTAGACATCATAAGCAACGAATCCCACTAATAAAAACACAAATCCAAACAACTTTTGAAGATCAAATCAAGAAAATAAAAACTTAAAAACTTGAAGATAAAGATGATGATGAACAAGATGAAATGGAAGATTAAACAAGAACTTAGTATTGAATGATTGATGTTTTGACAAGATGAAACAAAGATTAAAATTACAAGATTAAAGAACTAAAGATAAAAATCACCAATCACCCTAGTGGTGATGGTGTTCTACGAACCAGGAAGAAAGAGTGGGGAAAAAGAAAGAAAAAACTAAAAAAACTAAAAAACTAGTCTAAAATGTGTGAGGGGAAGGCTATTTATAGTCTTGTCCTTTGGTTGGTGAGTGGGCTTTCTCCCGTTCTTCTTGTCTTTTCGTCTTTTCAGAAGAGTTTCCGTTTTTGATTCTGATTCGGGATTTGTCGTCGATTAAATTCAACTCGTCTTTTAATTTCTTCGTTTAAAGGACTTGAGTTTCTTCGACTTATATAAATCTTCCATCTTTGGTCCTTTTCTTCGATAAATCTTCGAATAGGCTCAGTGACTTCAAATCTTTTGCATCTCTTGGACAATAGACTTTTTCTCGAGTCTTTTTCTTCAGTAAAACCCGTGCAACCCCATGTTTTCTTCAATTATTCATCCGGTTGGCTCTGAAAACACAATAAACACAAAAACCACGCATAATTCCAAACAAATGATATTAAATACGTGTTTTGGTCTCGTTTTAGCCCGAATTAAGTGGTAAAAGGATGGGTGTTTACACACCTATCACATCTCATCATCCTCTGTCTCCTCTACCGTCTCATCTCCAGTCACTGATGTCTGACCTGGTGACTACACCACGTCAGTGTCTAAGTCATCCTCTCCTCCGCCTTCTAGGCTAAGCACATCGTCAGCTGATGCGTCAGGAATACGGATCGGTGAGTGACGAACCTCCTCAGCCTCTCTCTCTATATCGTCATATGAAACCATCCGGTACCACGGATATCCTGACGGCGATCCTCTAGGTAGTCCTACTGATGAACTGATGGTCGACTGTGAACTACGGTTGTAGTACGCTCCTGTAGACGTGGAATCATCAGATGAAGACATCGCTGTAATCATAAACAAAATAAATGTGTGTAAATATCTTATAAAATTAGTCCGTAAAAAGGACATTAACATAACATAGCAATCATTGTTGAATCCACATGTATCCCATATAACATAATTCAGATTTTGTTGTTGCACATGTAACCCATGTAAATATACCTCGTAATTGTTAATTCACATGTATCCCATTTATTACTTATGTATCTACATATACTTAATACTTACAATCTGTATGATAATCGATTAAACATAGAGCAGTTATAGTCTAAAATTACTAAATGCAACCTAGTTCTCTATAACTAGTGCTCTGATACCAATCTGTCACACTCCCAAAATATCAGAGTATAATGGCGACAAGGGAGTGGTGACGTCATGATTATCATACGCACATAGTCACAAAGAACGACCTCTAAATGAGACGTCCGGAAAATAGATCACTTGTAATTAATAAAATAAATAGTTTTAACAAAGTGCGGAAGCATAAACTGAATACGGTTACAAAACATAGTTTTCTCAAATGGTACAAATGATCGTTGTTTCAAAGAAATGACGGCAATGCATGAGACCTCATTTAGCATCTTCCTTCTTAATACCTGAGAAAAACATTGCTAAAGTGTCAACATAAAGTTGGTGAGTTCATAGGTTTAGTTAAGTGGAAATGTTTAATGAACCACAAGATTTTCCCAAATGTGATGACAATATAACAGATACAAAGTCATCCCAAAAGTATTTATTACAGTCTAAGCTCGTGACACCGAAGCGTTAACAACACCGGCAGTATAATCATATAATTGTAGCCCAAACTAGATGCCTAAACCCACGACATCCTATATCAGATTCAAATGAAACTGTGCCCGCTTGTCCCCTTGTTGGACAAGACAGACAGGGACGTCAATCCCGATAGATCTATCCATTACATTCGCGCTTACACAAAGTAATTAACGGTTCACGATTCACGGGCCAAAGCAACTGGGTTTTTAGTGGGACTTAGACTAATATACAAATCAGTAAATGCACTTGTGTTCACACGTTAAAATCAAGCAATGTCTCACCCCAAAAAGCAGTGAAAAATAGTAAAGTATGGGGCTATAAACTCACCTCGTAAATTCAGCAAAGAGAACGAAGATAAAATAGCTCGAGAGTACGGTTACGCTAGCCGCGACCTAATTAATTATGAGAATCGAGTTACGATACGAATAATTATATTATTAAATGACTCGACATTCTAGTTGTGCTTGACGAAACCATACGTTTATGAAAAGTACGATTTACGGGAAAAATACGATAAATAAAATCGGTTTATTAAATGGTCGGGTTTCACGGGTTAAATCATAACCTAAATTTACAAAATTCGTTTTGGGCTTTAAACTAAACTAACTAAATATACACAAGGCCCAAATTGGGTCCAAAACCTTTACACACAAACCGGCCCAAGGTCATTAGACCCGGCCCGGTCCACTGGCGGAATAAACAAGGACGGAGGGAGTAAATACACGCGTGTTTAACACACACAATCCCATAACAGAGAGTGAAACTCTCTCTCCTCCCTCGAGAATAACTCCACCGTCCCAAAACTCTCTCTCTCTTAAATCTAGATCGGTTCAATCCTTTTCCATGGCTAATATCTAATCATTTGGGATATAACAATCATGTGTGGTGGTCTGAGGTGTTTAGATCGCGTGAGATGTGGGGTTTAATCCCCACATCAAACCGATTGGGTTTTCTGATGTGTTCATCCTTGCGGTTTCGTGAATCAATAACCAAAATCAAAGATAAGTTTGCTTTTCCTTTATTTCTTTTAGAAGCTTATTTGTTTTTCGATTTAATAAAGATCAGTGGGTTTGTTTGATTCGTATAAACTTGTTGTGAATCATATGATTCTCGGATTTAAAATGAATGAACTTAGGGTTTTGAAATATTTGGGGGTTTTCATCAAACTCGGTTTTAAACATAATTAATTGATGTTTTCTATTGTAAAATCAAACTAATTTTAATATAAAATCGATTTACAAAAATTAGGGTTTCGGTCATTTGGGGGTTTTTGTATAACTCATTTTCAATTAAATTAAATATGGGGTTTGGGTTTAGATTAGGTTTAATTAATGTTTTAATTAATAAAAATTCGATCTAGGGTTTTCATAAAAATTGGGGGTTTTTATGTTCGACTGATTCTCATGTTTATGTGATGTTTCTGAAATGTGGAAAATGTTAATTACACGTTTAAAAAGGGTTTTTAAATAATTAGGGTTTCGATTTGAATTGGGGGTTTTATACCCGCGGCATGATTAATGGTTTTTAGGGTGTTTCTGTAAGAATGAAGGTGATTAAGACATTTGATTTAGATGGTAATGATTGTTGATAGTTTGGCAGAAAGTAAGAACTTGGTTGGTTTGGTTTGATTCTCGGTTTGGTTCTTGTTTGGGTCTCGGTTTGGTTGGACATGGGTCTCGGTTTGGTTCTTGATTGTGGTCTTGATTTGGTTGGACATGGGTCTCGGTTTGGTTCTAAGTCGGGTCTCGGTTTGGTCTCAATCGGGTCTCGGTTTGGTTGACAGCAAAGTAATATCATATACATGTTTGTATTAGTTATAAAGTTTAACAAATTTCAGTTTTTAGTTAAAAGTATAAGACCATTACAATGACTAACCATTGTTTCGTTTATTCGCAGGTTCGTACAAAACAAGCACATCTAGGACTTCATAAGGAAAGACGAAAAGACAAAAGACTCACAATGGGGATGCTATGTTCGGTTTTGCAGGTTCGGACGGGATGAAGACTTTCGGTTTTGCAGGTTTGACGCGACGTGTGGGTCGGCTGGACTTAATCTTCACTCTACCCAGAAGTTGTATTTGAATGACTTGTGCAGATTTTTGTGTTTGTAATTTTGGACTGAGATAAACTTGTATTTGGAAATTGGATAACTTTGGGTTTGTATATAAACTTGTATTGTTAGTCTAGGGTTAGTGTAAATCTGAAAATGTTAACTTGTGATATACCCAAAAGGGGTAAACTAGGCATGTGTGCTGTCCTTTAGTGAGGCAATAAACTATGAAGTTTATATGTAGTTTAGACATGTGACTGATTTTTGAGACCCTTGTAAGGCAAGCTTGGTAATATAAATGAATGAAGGTTTATACTCAGTTATTGTACCTGCTGTGACAGCTTATACAACTCGACTCGGGTTCACAATGTTTAAATTTAGACGCGACTGAATAATCCCGACACTAAAACCGTTTAACATACGATCCCAAAACAAAGCAATCGTGCGAGACTCACGTAATCTAGTAAATATACCAAATAAACGTACGGCAAAACATAAAACGCTCACAAACTTGTGTATTGCATTCAACTTAATACTCGCGAATACTCGAGATGTTACATATGCTCTCCCTAAAAAGGGCTTTGTCCGCAAAGCAAAATGATTAACACGTTCATGTCGACAACTAGTCGGTAAACAGTTAAAATACTCGTACTACATGAATAAATTAAGATAGAAATTTGACGAATGTCACAGAACCCCCCAAAGAAGAGACCAGTGTTGTAAACGTCCGTGTGAACAAGCTCTAGTTTATGATATTTCGGTGTATGTTCTGTCTTCACAAAGGATACCTTTTTTTCTTGCCAAGCACACATGGTTCACAGAAACCAAAATCCACCTTTTTTAGATCTGGAAGCTTTCCCTAAGCAACGAGCATTTTCATACCCTTTTCACTCATTTGACCAAGTTGTTGATGCCAAAACCTGGATGGTTGTAACCCGCTTGTCACTGTATTTATCCTATTATTAGGGACTTTAACCATGTATAAAGTGCCTCGCTTTTTTCCCCTAGCAGTTACAATATTACCTCTGATAACTCTCCATTGCCCTTTACCAAAATTGACATCAAACCCCTTTTTATCCAACTTCCAGATGGAAATCAACATTTTCTTTAAGCCAGGACTAACACGAATGTTCTACAATGTCCATGTGGAGCCCAATAAAGTTTCCAACGCTATGTTACGCATACCTGTGATGTCAAGAATGCGATTATTAGCTAAACGAACTTTACCAAAGTTACATGTTCGTAGATTCTTCATCATCTTCGTGTTGTAAGTGGCATGATGCACCATAATCCATAATCCACGACTCTGCTGAATTCTGAACACAACAGATAAGAGCATCTTTTGAATCGTCATTTGTTGCATTCACCTCTTTCTTATCATTTGATTGTTTAGTGCATTGATTTCTGAAATATCCTATTTCTTTGCGGTTCCAGCATTGGATATCCTTCCTAGGTTTGGATTGGCTTCTTTTTCTAGATTTTGACCTACCTCTGTCATTACCCCTTTATTTCTTTCTTTCTACCTCTCCCCTCAGTGCTAAGTAGAGCACTCGATGATTCTCTAGAACTCTGTTTCCTTATATCCTCTCCTAGGATGAAATCACGAATGACCCCAAAAGTGAGTTTAGAGGTTCCAGCTGAACCACTAACGTTTGTGATTGTTCCTGGCCAACTTTCCGGTAATGAGCATAATAAATGTAAATTTTGGACTTCATCTTCAAACTTGATATCAATAGATAGCAAACATGAAATAATGGTATTAAAGTCATTAATGTGAGAGGTAATAGACGCACCTTCCTTTATTTTTTTGTTTGCTAGCTATCTTATCAGGAATACCTTATTCGAAGCACAAGGTTTCTCGTACATGTTTGAAAAAGCTTTCATCAAACCATATGCAGTAGTCTCTTTCATGATATTAAAAGCCACACTCTTAGCTAGCGAAATTTGATAACATCTAGGGCTTTTCTATCAAGAGTTGCCCATTCTTCATCATTCATCTTCTCAGTTTTTTCGGTCAAGGCTTGATCCATGTCTTTCTGACACAACAAGTCCTCAATTTGCATCTTCCACCATCCAAAATCGTGCCCATTGAACTTCTTAGTTATGAGTTTTGCTTCCTTTGACATTATACCAAACTGTCCGAGATGGCAGAAGAATCTGCCCAGATCTGGCTGAAAATATTCTTGTCGGTTGTCCATTTCTATTGACAATCTGAACAAACACATAACATAACTTCTTCCTGTCGGCAATGAAGAACCCCAAAGAAGAAACGGTCGTTGACGGTGATTGGTGTAGTGGATCAAGAGCCTGAATCTTTGATACCACTTGTTAGGGTTTAACGTTACACACACAAGAGTAAAGGCAAAAGCAAGAATAAAGAACACAAAAAATTTACGTGGTTTAGTTAATATTTCTATTAACCTACGTCCACGGACGACAACTAGGGTTTGTATTATATTACGGTGCTAAAAGAATTACAGATACAATGAGGTATATTTATATACTAACATTATTAGGAAAACCTCCTAATTATAGAAGTCATGATCAACTAATTAAATAAATGTTATTTATGTCAAAAGAAAAGGATTAGAACCAGCTGCCACTAATCAAAAGCCTACACCTCAACAAGCTCGAGCTTAACTTGTGATTTTCGAGCCAAGCTTTAGTTGCAGCCCCTATTTTAAATTTTGAACTAGTTAGATGTGTGTATATTGATGTTTATAATAGTAACATGTGATTTTTAACACATTAATTAGATTTAAAATCTAAAAGAAAATACAAATAAAAAATGTGAAAGTCTCCAATTTACCTATTGTGTTGTACTGATATCTTCACTTAGACTTTGCTTAAAATCAAATTTGCTATACATACAAACATTACATGATTATTCTAACTTCTTCCAACATTATAGAAAATATAATCTACATTGACAATCATGCTATTTACTATTTATACGTCAAGATTATAATATGTACAAGTATAAGGACTAAAAATAAATTTACGTATAAGTTTGAGGTAATATGCAAATAAGTTATTTAAGTATCGTACAACACTTTTTTAAAAAGAAAATCATACATCCACAAAACATTTAAAGCACCGAGTATCGTTGGAGCCAAACTTAGTGCTAAAAAAGAAAGAAAGTGACACGTAGATTTGTTACGGAAATCTTTTGACACTACATTTGATATTATAAGTTTACAAATACCTCACTTTTATTACAAAAGAACAATAAATAAAAATAAGAAAAAGGTTTTAACAGCCGGTTGTTAAGTTCGGCGCCAATAAAGAGTGCACCCTCGCGCCAAAAGGTTAACAACCACGAAAACGTGAGTGTACCTGATGCTCTTACAAATTTTTTTTCATAAAATAACTTGTCACCAATGAAAATCATCTCAAATCAATTTTTTCTTTTATTTTCAAATTCTCATCTTTCAAACAAATCCACGACTTTTTTGGATTTTCATTGTGTGAATAATTTGTGGATCCGAAATGAACCGTGAATCCATCGATAATAGATGCCGATTTTGGACGAAATTTTATGGTTGAACTATTAGTTGAACTATGATCTGGTGATTTATCAAATTCAATTAGAAATCCGATATTTTAAAACATCATATATGAACACAGATAGGGGTGTAAACGAGCCGAAACAGTTCGTGAGTTACTCGAGATCGATTCGTAAACTACTCGAATCGACTCGATCTAAATGAGCCGAGCTCGAGTTCGAGCTACTCGAGTATATATTCGAGTCGAGTTCGAGCTCCAATATATTCGGCTCGAGAAGCTCGCGAGCTTTATCGAGTTTTAATTAAATTATTTTTTTACTTTTTTATATACATAAATCGAGTCGAATCGAGCTTGCTATGTTGAGTATTTATTGAGCTCGAGCATTAAATGTGAAAATATCGAGATCAAGTCGAATTTCGAGCTCGAGTTTTATATGACGAGCCGAGCTCGAGCTCGAAATATAAAGCACGACTCGGCTCGTTTACAACCCTAGACACAGGCGAAGTTAAAATTTTTTTGGCTTGAGGCCTTGAAGGAACACATTTTGATATTTCTTAAAAACTACACTAAGAAATGGTTTCTATGAATAACAAATTATCAAAAAACTCGAATATTTTTGAAAACATACACCGCAATTTTTTCGTTAGAGAGACAATGCTTATGCCCCTCCCATGTCTCGTGCCCCTCCTTTATTCCGTCACTGGGTATAAAATAAACTGTTCGAGTTTTAAGCCAAGGTCAAATACCACTGAGATGACAAAGGTGTGAAATATCCTTTCAATTTCATGGTAGGATGTAAGAAGACATCTCTTATTAATTGAAAATCAATCAAATGAGAAAAGAATCATGCTATTCGAATAAAGGAATGGTATGACATTCCAATATAGCCAAAATTGATCTATACCGCTCAACAAACTCAAAGTTCGATCGCGAAACGTTAGATCACGAGTTGTATCGAGCACAAATAGCGAACACGAAAGAGTACAAAAATCGATAAATATATGCACACAGTTTTTCCTCAAACTCTCATTTATTAAGAACCTAATAAAGTCTAAATTGAGAAAGAATAACTGTTATGAACTAATATCTTCTCATTCATACTTATAGCAAAGAGAAGGTAAGCATCTTCTTAAATCTAATAAAAAACTTTTCATAAAATCTTTATTTAGACCATGTTTATTAGTGAACTAAAACAACCGGTCGTGAGCTATACGACAAAAAACACCCACTATTATATCCAAAACAAAACTAAGGAAGGAAAGAGAAAGTCACGACCTGGATCGATATGTGACTCTCAAATTTGTGAACCAACCGATCCACGTGTCCGAATCTGCCAACAAAACCACAACATGAAAACCATTACACCAAGATCAATGTCGTAACCTTTAAGATAAGTCTTGAAATCCAACTTGTTAATTTGATCATTTTTAATACCAGAAAAATAATGGAGATGAGAAAGTGAAAAGTGGTGGCTGCAAGTGAATGTGTGGCTGCGTTTGTATGTGTGTGAAAATATTTAGGGTAAGAATGTGATATACATTGGTTAAGTGGGTTTGTGGTAGATATGTTTGGGCTGAAAATGATTAATATAGGCTGGTTAGTATTTTGGGTTAGATTGATTGGGCTGATTGGTTTATTAGTATTTTCTTTTCGTAGTTTAGTGAATAAAAATAGCTTTAGTTTTTTTCTTATTGATTCTTAACTAATTAAATAAAATATAAAAATTATAATATTAGATATTAGGTTGGGTTGTTAATAAATGATAAAAAGGTTGATTTAGGTTGTATGTTTTGGTTGTTTAGATGAAAGAGTAAAAAAATAATATTTTAATAAAAGGTTGGGTTGAAGAAGGTTGTGAATAATCATAGTCTTACCATGCAAAAAAATATACATAAATTGTTTATGTTTACGTTTACAACTAATATTTTAAAGATCACTAATCATATCGACACCTGACTTGAAGTTAGTAGAAAAATTCGCATTCCGTGAGAAAGTTAATCATGATTCGCAGAACATAAAGCATATGCTTAAACTCATGCTTAATTTATTCGCCATTTGACAATTGCCATATGTGATGTTTTCACTCTTTACTTCTAATCTTCGCGTGTCATTTATCTTATAGACATCCATTTTGAGAATAAGAATATATGTTACATAGTAACTTACTTGAATCAAAGTTGTCAAAATTGGAATCTTATTAAAGATTATTTTTGTTTTTGCAAGATTAAAATCATAATATCAAAGGATTCTCGTGTTAAATTTACGTGATATTCGGTTTTTTCTTTGACACCAAATTTGAACCTCAACCATACCCGACCATTTAAGTGCATAACCATATAATAAAGTCACAAAGAATACATGCTTGTTAGTGGCACACAAACGAATATTACCACCCCACTTTGACCTATCTCGTTATCTTCATACCATTTCCATGATCACACCATAACAAACAAAAGAAAAACCTAACCACAAAATGGAGCTAACACTTGATCAACTCAAGCACTACGACGGCACGAACCCATCGAACCCGATATACATAAGTGTCAAGGGTCGTATATTTGATGTCACAACTGGCAAATCCTTTTATGGACCAGGTGGATCATATGCCATGTTTGCAGGTAAAGATGCTAGTAGAGCTTTAGCTAAGATGAGCAAGAACGACGAAGATGTTATCGCGTCGCTTGACGGGCTTACTGAGAAGGAGATTGGGATACTTGATGATTGGGAGAAGAAATTTGTAGCTAAGTATCCAATTGTTGGAACTCTTGCTGCTTAAAATGGCTATGTTTACGTGTTTGAATAATCGGTTTTTGTAACCTAATATGTAACATGTTTGAAGATGCATGTATATGTATGTTTATGTTTTGGCAATAATCAGTGGATTTTGTGTTTGATTTAGTAACAGTATCTTCTCTTTAAACCAAGGTTGCAAAAATTATGAATTCGTTAGTCAGTCGGTTGATCATCTTGTAACTTGTAATTGTTCTAGACGGAATTAATCGGTGATTATTCGGATCTGCATATTTAGCAAATTTTGAGTATTTTCGGCAAGTTTTGAATTTTCTAATGAGTTTTAGGTAATTTCAACAATATTATTCTTAAAATTCATCTTATCATACAAATAAATAGTTGTTATAATTGATAAACACAAGTTTACAATGAGTTTTCGCTATTATCATAAAGATTTGCAGGTCTCTAGCAAATTTGATCTCTCTTGACCGTCGTTGACCACAGTTGACTGCCGTTAATTGCTTTTACATTAATCTGCAAAATTGATGGCCTTGTAACGATTAAACGTCGATTAATCAGCTTTGTAAACCTTATTTGCAAATTGGTTTAAAGTTTAAACAACTTAAAAGTTTGATGTTGGCTTGTTCATGGGATTTTCATCTTTAGGTTAAATAAACTCATGATTAAAGAAAGTCTGTATCTAGCGTAAGGGCTTCCTACGTCGTCCCCTCAGGTTTAAGTTCAAAGAATGTAAATGTGTTCGCGTAAGTTAAATAAGCTAACATAGTGTGGCGTCGTTGTTTGCACTGTCGCTCTTTTAGGTAACAAACTAACAATGTGTACGTCGTCCGGTCATCCCCTCAGGGTTAAGTTCAAAGAATGTAAATGTGTACGAGCAAGTTAATTAAGCTAACATAGACACATAGTGTGTCGTCGTTGTTTGCCCTGTCGCTCTTCTAGGTAACAATCAGCGACAAGAATGTCATATACCATTGCATGTAGAAGAGAGCTATACGAGATGTATCACTTCATGACTAGTGTCGTTTGCCCGATTTATGGCGACAAATTGATAACATGTTAGGGGACATAGAATGTTTAATCAGACTCTATTGTTATACATTGTTCTTGAGTGACCAATTCTCAGTCAATAACAAATTATAAAACTCCTAAAAGTGTTCTATATTAAGGAGCATGATAAACGTATGAGCAAAAAATATGTGACTTTTAAACAATCAAACACACATTCCTGTAATCCAGAGGATTTAAGAGTTTATAACGTCTGGTAGAAGCCCACATATAAGTCACTATCTTCTGGATTGTAATTTTGGACCCATATTGTCACAATCCAAATCCATTACAAACTCCAAAAATACAATTTATTTTTGTTTTTACTGAGAGTGGAAAAAAAATTGTTAATCAATTGTAATTAAGTAATTGTATTATCTTTTTATAGTAATGTTATTTTAGGTATACAATAATACTTATTTTCTAAGTATTTTTAAAATTAAGATGATATTATAATTTAATCATTAAAGATAAAATAGTTTTTCCAAGTTCTGGCCCGAGAGGAAAAATTAAGAGGGCTCAAGAGTTTGTACGTCACCTTCTGAATGGCTGGCGATCATTGAGTGGTCTCACATCCGACCTCACAACCAGTGACTCGTTATTCAGAAGATGACACTCAGATAGTAGAATCTTTTTTAAATTAACCCTTACGACAAGTAAAAAAGATATGAGATAAAAATATGGCTTAAAATATGTAACTTTTGTTAATTATGTGATCAGATAGAAAACAAATACTTATAAAGTATTTCATCCACCTTATATTAAAAATTAAAAAAAATATTTTGAATGTATCAAAATAAATACTCCGTATCTATTATTCAATGAACGAAAAGATATTTTAGAGCACTAGGAGTTATCACTTCAAGTGACTCTATTTTGGGGTGTCACGTCATCGAAATTCATTCACTCACTCACTCACATGAAAAAAAACAGGTCCAAGTGATGGGTGAATGTGGGACCACTTTTTTTTTATTTCTCACATTTTCAAATTAAAATAATTCATTTCATAATTAAAAATAAATATTACAATACTAAAAAAATAGAAAAATACAACTTCGAATAATAAAAACGAAAAAAACAAAAAATTTACGAATGAGAATAATTTGAATGAGAGAATGTATGGAATTGGAGAATGATTGTGTGTAAAAAATGATATAAGAAGTGGAGTATATATAAAGTTTAAAATTGAAAAAAAAAATATTTTAAATCAAATCTAGCCGTTGGCAATTAATACAAAAAAAAATTTATATAAGTTTTCTAGCCGTTGGGAATTAAAACAAAAAAAGAACATTTTTTTTCAAACACAACGGCTACTAGCCGTTATTTTTTTTAAAAATTCAAACTTTTTTTTTTAAACTGGTTTCACGCCCCGCGGGAATACCCACGCCCCACCCTCACGTCGTGGGTTTTGAGCTTCGCCGGAGTCATCACGCAGCCCACGCCGCAGGTTTGGCACCCACGGCGCCATCACTCTCAGCCCTCTTAGTGGGTAAAGATAATATTTTAATATTTTATTGATAAAAATTCTCATTTGATGAAAAATTTTAAAACTTTTTATATTTGAGAAGTACATTCTGTTATTTCCTTTGATTCCAAAGGAGCTTAAGCTCGTACACAAATTTAAAAATGGGTTTAACATATTTAGGGCAAAGGCTGAATTTATGTAACGTATTTGTTCAAATTAACTAATGTACGTAAGATACTTTTTTTATTCCAGATCTACGTAACGTACTTTCAGATACTTACTAATCTACGTAATATTGACTAAAATATGACTTGTTTGACCGGTTAACACTTAGAAAAGTTACAGTTTGGTCCTTTGGTCTGCATAGACTTCCACCGTTAGTCCTTTAATATTCTTTTCATTAGAAAATTTAGTAATGATACATTGACTTAAATACACGCATTTTTATACATGTTTTTATACACACTGTTTATACGAGTTATTATATACATGTTTTTATACGCGAGAAATTCTGAACTTTGACAGAAGATTTCAACGTCAAAACTTATCCCGTAAACTCCGAAAATCTCACGTTAAGTCAATGTATACGTTCTCTACAACTTTCATGTTTTATGTTTGTCATGAAAAAGACATTTTGATGGTCGAAACCCCGATTTAAAACTATGACAGCAATACTAGTATTTTCGGTAATCAAGTAAATCCGAATTTCGACAGTCTCGGTTAGTGCTAAATACTTATCTTTAAGTCTCTAAACCTATCAATGACTAAATATAGACATTCTATACGTAAAATGTTACAAAACAAAGTGTAAAACTTATAAAAATAATAGTATGATAAAACTGGTTGCTCGAAAAACTTCTCGTTTAAAATTAAACTCAAACACAAAACATGCGTCTAAAAATGTGTATCGTAGTGTGTATACAAACGTGTATAAAAGTTGTATAAAAACGTGTGTATAAAACTGTGTGTATTAAAAAGCGTAAAAAATATTTATTTAATTGCGTAAAAACGTGAGTATATAAATGCTTTTTACGCTTTTTTATACACACAGTTTTATACACTCGTTTTTATACACGTTTGTATACACACACTTCGATACACATTTTTAGACGCATGTCACTGGAACAGGTGCTTATTGTCTGGGGCTTGGTCCTTGGGGAAGGGCCAGTCGGCACCAAAAGGTGCACGGGGTCAGGGTTTTCCCGCCGATTTAAACCTTTTGAAGAATTTTCTATTTTTATCATACTATCTTTATAAGTTTTAAACTTTATTTAGAATATTTTATATATATATATATATATATATATATATATATATATATATATATATATATATATATATATATATATATATACATATATATATATATATATATATATATATATATATATATATATATATATATATGGTGAGGTTATTTTCAGAACCAAATAAATGTACAGAACTGCGAGAACCATCTTTTTACTCTTAAAACGCATATGTATATTCATCAGGTTAATTCATTAGGTAGAAATACATGAATTTTCATTCTCGTAGGTCACTAGGAACATGTATCCTTGGACCATGCACATGTATTTGTTTTGTATGTATTATAACTATCTTTTCGTTGGATAATATGAAAACACAGGTGCACTCTTCATATCGGTCATCATACTAGGATCTATAATCAATAAAACAATTATTAAATGTTAATTTAAACATAATAATGAAAATACATATGCATTGTTAATAGTATAAAGGTGGTTCTCGCAGTTCTGTACATTTATTTGGTTCTGAAAATAACCTTACACTATATATATATATATATATATATATATATATATATATATATATATATATATATATATATATATATATATATATATATATATATATATATATATATATATATATATATATATATATATATATATATATATATATATATATATATATATATATATATATATATATATATATATATAATGTATATAATTAGTCACTGGTAGGTTTAGAGATTTAAAAGTAAGTTTTTAGCACTAAATGAGACCGTCAAAATCTAGATTTACTTAATTACCGAAAATACTAGTATTGTTATCACAGTTTAAATCGAGGTTTCGACCATCTAAATGTCTTTTTCATGAAAAACATAAAACATGAAAGTTGTAGAGAACGTATACATTGACTTAACGTGAGATTTTCGGAGTCTACGAGGTCAGTTTTGACGCTAAAATCATCTGTCAAAGTTCAGAATTTCTCGCGTATAAAAACGTGTATATAATAAGACGTATAAAAAGTTTGTATAAAAACGTGTATAAAAATTCGTGTATTTAAGTAAAGGTATCATTACAAAGTTTTCTAATGAAAAGAATGTCAAAGGACTAGCGGTAGAAATCCACGTAGACCAAATGACCAAATTGTATATTGCGTAGATTAGTAAGTACTCGAAAGTATGTTGCGTAGGTCTGGAATAAAAAATGTATCTTGCGTACATTAGTTAATTTGAACAAATAAGTTACATAAATTCAGCCTTTCCCCATATATTTAACAGCTACGTTTTTTTCAAATATATCCATATCATACATACTAATAAAATTGCCAAGATAATATTTGAACTTTCGATTTACTTGTTAATATGGTACCTCAAACCTTTTTTCTAGCTATTTTACCATTCAGCCTAATGCCAAATTTTACATCGTTATTCCTTTAGCTAACGATCATTTTTCAGAAAAAAAAATATTTAACTTAAAAAAAATTATAATTTTTCTAAAAAAGAAAAATAATTTTTCCAAAAAAAAATTATAGTTAAAAAAACTTTTTTTTTTTGCTTTTTACGCTTTTCTTGAAATTGTTTAAATTCAG
Source organism: Glebionis coronaria (assembly GCA_025667525.1). NCBI lineage: Eukaryota > Viridiplantae > Streptophyta > Magnoliopsida > Asterales > Asteraceae > Glebionis > Glebionis coronaria. The sequence continues at coordinate 42,688,345 of CM046878.1, forward strand.
TTTTGATTTTTTTTTAAATCTTATTTTTTTCGAAAAGTTAACTTTTTTTTACATTTTTCTCTTAATTTTTTAAAGTTATAGGTTACTCACATGATTTTCTTCTAAACTAATTAAAAAATTTAAATTATTTAAAAACAATTTGTATTTGCCTAAACTAATAATTTTAAAACATTTCAAAAAAATTTAAAACATTTTAAATTATTCCTTTAATGATTTTTTTATAAAAAACTTAATTTTAAATTAAAAATTTATGTTTTTCTCTTATTTCAATTTACTTTTAAAAAAGTTATTTATTTCCAAAAATATAAAAAATATTTAAAAAATATTTAGCTTTTTCTGAAAAAAAAATTATTTAGTTATTTTTAACTTTTAAAAATATTCAGAAAAAATTTATTTTTTCTGAAAATATAATCTTTTTAAAAATAACGAAACAAGATTTTAAACAATTTGAAAAAAATTTAAGTAAAAAAAGGTTTTTGTAACTTAGAAAAAAAATTTAACACAACTTTTTTATATTTTAAATATGTTTGGAAAAATTATAAAAAAATTTATAAGTTAAAACTTTTTTTTTTTTGGAAAACAAAAACGATCGTTAGTTAAGGACTAATGATGCAAAATTTGGCATTGGGCTCAGGGTAAAATAGGTAGAAAAAAATTTGAGATACCATATTAACAGGTAAACTGGAAGTTCAAATATTATCTTAGTAATTTTATGAGTACATATATATCATATGGATATATTTGAGAAAGTACGTAACTATTAAATGTTTTAAACCTTTTAAAAATCAATGAGACTATAGTAGAAATTTTGTAAATAAAAGGCTAACTAGTTTGAGTCTTGACTCTTGTTTATTTCATTTGATGCTCTTATGCATGTTTTGGGGGCAGAGGTGTTGCAAAACCTATTTTTTTAACAATACTTGATGTCAAAAGTTATTTGAAGTCAAAATATTACCGTCAGTTTATAATTTTTATATAAATTTCCATTAGTTTTATATTTTAGGCCAAACATACTTAAACTAGTGTGTGTAAAAGACTAAACTCTACCAGATTTATATACTCTCCAAAGGTGTTTTACTCTTTTTTGTGCTCGTGTCCCGTATCGGGTATCTTGACGTTTCGAGCCGGTATGAAAATCGACATGAACTTCACATGGGCCGGTAATGTGAACAAATAAAGGGGACACGACATAGAATAAGAACTGATACAGAAAGAAGTTTTGATAATCAAAAGTTAGGTTTAATGGAGTATTTTTGTTGACTAACACGTTTGTTATTATTAAAGTTTCATTCACAATTTTCCCCTTTTGCACAAATATTATTTATTTTCATCACGTGCAAAACACGTTGACCATCATGCTGTGCTTTTTTGCTCAAAAAAAAATCATGCTATGCTTTCACTTTTGGGGAAATCTTTTGTTTTATTGGATACCTTTTGGTTCATAATCATTTAACTTTAATTAATAATTTCATTAGGCCATTTAATATACTAGACTTATATCCGCGCATAACTGCGAAAAAAAAAAAAAAAAAAAAAAAAAAAAAATTTAGCAAATGACCTCCAGCCCAGCTGGCGTGATGCACTGGGTTTACATCCACTGTGGGCTGCAGGTTGTGGGTTCGATCCTTGTGGTCGTCGCTTTATGCATAAATTTAACTCATACCTCACACGGGCATACGTGGGGAATTCTCCCTGAAAACCCCTTTGGGGGCTGGGTTTGCCCGCTATGCGGTGCTCGAACTCGGGGTGCTCGTTGAAATATTGCGAGTAGGCTTCCGTTTAATTATTTGCCGTTTCCAAAAAAAAACTGCGAAATTTACCTAGCGGCAAATATTTAACGATTTGTTATTGAACCGATGAAGTGATACCTCCAATTCGTTTTTGATTTCCTCGTATTGTTGTTTGAAATAGCTTGAAAAATACTATATAGATCACACAAATAATGCATAAATTGATGATAAAACACGCATAATTTACAAAGTGGTAACCTTACTTCATATTCGCTTGTTATATTTTCGATCGTTGTTTATAACGACTCTAAAAAATTGGTGATATTCTATGAATGGTGTTTTTGTCAGCATAAGTCAATAATACAACATGCAACACAAACGAATATGCATGCAATGTGATGATCAGTCATGCTAGTGTTTCAGAAAGGTCGGCACGTGATCATGTCTTTTGTATCTATTTTTTTCATGTACCTCATCAAAACACTTTAAACTGTTGTGATGTTTAATGAGTGATATTAGTATTTTTTTTTAAGCTCATGTTAAGTCTGTAAAACTTGTATTAAACTGACGTGACTTAGCTTTATTCTCGATAATCAAAAGGAAAACAGAGCTTTATCATTCATTAAAGCGAAAACTATGCTATTTCTCCTCCCCACTCCCCTCCCCTCCCTTTTTTTACACCCCAAGTAAAAACGGACTCTAAGGAGTTTCCAAACAGGACACTATATCAGTTTTTGTAGGAGTGTTAATCGAGTCTCATGCAAACGAACATTTAGACATTCACAAACGATTATGCACAACTTAATTTCATCGAATCTCATGTAAACAATGATTTATATACGTGCGAATTAAAACTAAAATTAATAATTCGACTATATGCATGCAAACTAACAACATTCCTAAATTAAAGTCGACAATTTGTGTTTGGTATTGTGGATCAAACTTTACGACTTACAATTGATAGTGACACTTTTGATTGGTTTTTCTAATATTAGTGTTCTTTATATAAGAAATGAGAAACCCTTGCCATATAGTTTTTAATTTTCAACTATTTTGAATAACAATATTATGGTTCTTTACATAAAAAAAGAAATTAAAGCGACAGCCATAAAGTTTCCTTCATTTGAGAATCCACTTTTTAACTTCTCAGTATATTTTTCTTACTTGCCGAGTATATCGAAAAGTTCGAAATTAAGTTTTCAATTTTTCATATGACAGCATATCAAGGATTTCAAAACTTGCCTTTTGTAAAGATATTTGTTTAACTTTTTTATATTAAATCATTAATCTAAAACCATTACTTAAAAGTGATTGGGTTGACTAACTTATGGAGTAACATATAAAGAAAAATGAAATGCAGTGTGAGTTTAGCTATTTTCGCTTGTTATGCTTGTTAAATATATCAAGCACAAGTAATAAATCAAGATAAGTATTCAGTAAAGTGATTATTTTCCTTTGTACGTATGCAACACGATTTCTTATATCAAATTGATAAGTAACAAAACGCGTAATTATACATTCTTTTATAACACTACTTTGCCAACAATAAATACACATGACAAAATTAACCAAAATTTTGCACATAAACTTTATTATAACAAACTTTACCAAACAGATAACAAATTTTAAACACTTACATACGAAAATTAGATCAACCTACACTTAACAAATGTCATAAACTCATATAACGAGGATGTTAACCCGCACGTTGCCGCGGGATTTTATTTGATCGTTTATATATGAAACAAATATTGCATTTTACATTTTGCAAACGTATACAAAGCACAACTATGATATATGGCAACGTGGCATTATGAAATTTGCTCAATATGGCTTTAGTGAAAACAATTGTCATGTTGCCTCTAGAGGTAATATAATGCCAATAAGAAGTGTGATACATGACAATGATGCAATAAAATCCATTGATGTCAATAAGTTCTCTAGTAAAATGTAAAAGCTATCTCCAATGTTATTGTGTATCATAAGTTATCTCTAATTAACACCAATTAAATGTAAAAGCTATCTCTAATAATAAAGTTGCCTCTAGAATTTGAGAATACCAATAAGAACTGTAGGAAAGTTACCAAAACTTCAGCAATAGAGATTTGTTACACTTCGTTCTTCCATCACTCTTTCGCTTGTCTTTTCGCCTACGTCCTCTGCCTCATAATCGTTGTCCATTTTTATGTTTATTTTCCTACACAAAATAAGTCATCAAAAGATATTACATTGACAAGTCTAATATCTCCATGACGAAACAAATATATGAAGAGCAGAGATATGTATATTCATGGAGGGCTAGAAATAGACTTACGTTCAAGTAAAGAGTCGACTCGAACATTCATGAAACCTTTTCGCACATTCACACCAATGAAATAATCAATACACCATAACCTACAACCAAAGACGAAGTCAGATACATACATAATTAATTTGTTTATGCGTTCTTATTATAGAGAAAAACAATAGAGATGATGATATTATTAACGATGATAGGTTTGAACTTCACAAATGGGGTGTATTGCCGTATATATGGGCACTGATTTCTTAGATGTCAACTCTCAAAATTTTAACCCACGTCTTGCAAATCAAAACAGAAGTATAGTTTCCTTTTTATTTTCAATTTCAATATTACAGGATTTGTAAACAAGCCTTAATTAACCAAATGTTGAAAATTTTCAACTTTTAAAATAGGAAATGTTGAAAATTCAACATTTTTCAACTTTTTAGATCCCTCCATTATAAGGTAGTATAGATTAGTTAGATTTAATAAGGGTTTTTATATCTTGTGCCTTAAAAGCACATAATAAAAACACTTAAAGTACATAAAAAAATATATCGGGTCTACAGAAAAATACATAAAAATCTACAGATTGTGAATCCCTGTGTATTTTTCTGTTAGACTCGATGTACCTTTTATATTCTTATCATGTGCCCTTAGAGCACAAGATAGAAAAACCCATTTAATAATAGTATGTCTTTTATTTCTATGTTGTAAATGATAACAAAATGAAGCTAAATATGATAATGTTGGTATATTGTTAAGAAAAAGTATACTACAAGATATGAGTTAATGGTATTTGTTAGTACAATTATCAGATCGGGGTAGAAATTGGATCTAGGTTCTTTGTGGATGAGTCTAAATGTTTTGGATCCGGTTTGATCTTGTACTTAAAAAAAGATATGGATAATGATTTCGTGCACAAGTAAAGGTAAACAATTAGCTTTATCGTGGGGACGGACCTCACGATTAGACTTCGACATAAGAGTAAGATTTCATATTGTAATAGATATGTGTGTATTGGGGAGAGTGAGAAAATCATACTTTATGGGAGTGACAAAATTTACCTTTTATATGCGAGCTTGGTACTAGGTTTTCCTAGTATTTCGGGTATTGCTCAGAGTGGGCCTTTGTCGGTTAAAGGCCTTTGTCCCTATCTGTTAATCGTGACTTGCGGATCCGCTCTCGTGGGGTTGATCCTTTAGTGTTTTGCCACCGCGGTGGGCTTACGTGTACTTGGTCCTTAGCCCAAGGTTTGGTGTATAGTTTTAGGCCCAATGGGTCGTGTCCATACTATATGCCATCAAGTCCCCCCAGTCTAGTGGTTTTTGAGTTGTACGGATGAATCACTGGACTTTTACAGCTGTCTTTGTCCACGAATTTCGTCATCAGTTATTATTATTTATCTAGGGTGATATTGTATGACGTGATTAGCCATTAAACCGTCATTCATTGACTGAAATGACCATTGTGAGTCAACTTGTTCCACTTGCTTCTTCCCGCCCTTTGACCTTCCTTATCTTGACCGTCTATTTCTTTAATGTGTTCCACGCGTTAATATCTTATGCAAATGTTTTCACTATGCCGATGGTACAAATAGATTTTTCCTCTTTCATTATTTTATTTCTATTTTTACTGTCATTGTTAGTACCTCTTCGAAGTTTTTTTAACTCTTCTTATTGGCCATTTTGGAGCTTTAGGTTTTGCAGGTTGTTGTTTATTTACCTTGTTTTGTTTCTTTTTGTGCAATGTCGTCGATGGACACTTGTAGGCCTGTTATGACTCAACGTCAGTAAAATGATTTTTTTGCGAGGTACCATATTCAACTTTGTGTTCATCCAACTTTACCTAGTCTGAATAGTAGTATCCGTGATGCTCCTCCTGGACAGATTGGGGTTTATACTTGGTTCTTTGATCATGCTTGTTATTGCATTCCCTTTTCTACTTTCTTCCTTAAAGTGATTAGTTATTTTGGTATTCATATGTCTCAACTTCATGTTATAGCAACTACCAAGATTGCATATTTTCAGGGATCGTGTCGTTGGGGGGGGGGGTCGCCCCAATTGTGGGTTTATTTCGTGCATTTTATGTAAATACTTTTAATAAGGGATGGATGTCGTTTAGTCAGCGTACTCCATTCGGTCATGTATGTTATTCCCAAGAGTTACATTGCCTCAAGCATTGGATGACCCGTTTCTCTTTTGTTGATTCGTCTGTCTTTGTTTTTCCTATACCCTGGTTTTCTTGGTGGTTGGAGAGGGAACCCCCCCTTCTCTGCATGATTTTGACCTTCATCAGCTGACTTTTCTTGTCTCCCATCTTGTTCCTTTCCAAAAGTACATGGAGCCTTTTTGTGTGGAATTGGTATTAGTCGCCATTAAACGCTTAGGAGGGATTTTTATCTCGTCCTTACCAATTCTTCAGGAGAGGTAGGTGTTTTTCTTATTTCTTTTAGTTTGTGCGGATGTATTCTTGTTGCAAACTTTTCCGTTTATGTTTGTGGGGATGTCCTTTTTTGTATACATCACTTGTGTTGATCCTTCCACGGTAAGGGTTTTTATCCAGCGGTTGGGTGCGGGTCAGGTTCCCGTTCTGCAGGCTACTATTGGTCTTACTGCTCATTTAGAGGGCTTTGTTAATCCACATGTTTCTCTGCCTACTCCGGAGGGTGATATTTCTGGAGGAGGTAGGAGAAAGAAAAGAAAGGGTCGTGGTGACGCTAGTACTATCCTTCCCCGAAAAAAGTTTGAAGGGTGATTGCGGGTCTGTCAGTGTGCTTGTTATTGGGAAAGGGTGATAGCTGGTTTTCTTAGATCGAACCTTCTTGATGTTGGGGTTAGTGCTCCTTCAATTGTTACTGATCCTTTTATGGTAGACTTTGTTGTTCCTTTGTCGACCATTGAGGGTGTTGGAGGTTTGAAATCTGCTTCTGCTATTAATGTGTACGCTCAGCGTTCTTCTGATTTTGTCACGGGCCCGGTGACTGTGTTTGGTTCTAATATTAATGTGGTTGGTGCTTCAATAGTTATTGTTCCCCCTCCTCTTGATCTTGTTGTTCTTTCTTGCGGATTGGGGATATGGGTTTTGAACTTACTCGTTTCAAGGTGGGTGAACCTTCTCGAACTGATGGGGGAATGGTGACTTCTTGTCCTAATTTTCTAGTACCAATGCTTTGGATGAGTTGTGCCAGCCCGATTTGAGTGTTGAGGGTTAATGGAGTTTAGTTGATGATATGTCAATACTGCCTTTATATAGCCAGCTCCACGGGATGAGTTTGGCTGAGTTGTTATGTTCATAGTGTAAGTGCAAATATCGCATTATAACGATATTTACGTTTTAATCATGCTTAATGTTTTGTTAACGACAAAACATCGAACATATTTTTATGTTTGAATTATAAGCGTCATATAGGTTTCTTCAAACTTATACAAAAATGTTTTACACATAACATTCAAATAAAACATATAAATGATATATGTTGTCTTAAAAAAATTCAATAGTTGACCTCTAATAAATCAAAATTTTCAAGTCAAACTAAGAAGATTTGATTCTTTCTTGATAGAGTGGACAAACATTTATGAGGCAACAAAAGTCAGAATAGCCGGACCCCGACGGACCCAAAAGGAAAGGGTCTGACGGGTTCCGTAGGCCTCTGGCAGTTTGTCTATAAATAGAACCCTTTGTCCAAGCTTCTAACTCACCCCTCTCTAACTAATCTCCTCTAAATCTTAATATATATCTAGCTCTCTAACTCTTTCTTGTGAATTCTTTTCTTGCTTGTGATTTTGATCATTTGCGCATATAAAGATCAATCACGAGAATTCCAAGCTTTGATCAATAAAAGGCTTTACATTACGTGAAAGTGTTGAAGCATTACTTATACTATCACCATTGTTGTACTCATTCATCTATATAGTTGTGTAAAGTGTGGTTGGTGTTATAACCACGAAGTGTAGAAGTTTACAAGGAAAGTTGTGCCTTTGTAAGAAAAACAAAGACATCTTAGCTTAGGTGTCGGTAAAGATTGTAAGCTAAAGTGTGAAGGTTTCTCCACCGGTGTAAAGGATATTCTTTACTAGTGAAGTAGAAATCTTGAGTGGATACTCGAGGAGTGGAAGTAGGGGCAAGATAAGAGAGATCCTGGTAGGCCGAGCCACTGTAAATGCTTGTGCATTGTGATTTGTTTCTTTATTACTTCAAGTCATTTACTTCACACATTATACTTGATCTATATATCCTTATAATCACGAAAAGTTTATAAAAGCAAGAAAGCTAATCGGTAAAAACTATTCAACCCCCTTCTAGTTTTCTACAATTGGCATCAAGAGCTACGTACTCAAGATTTTTTAAAGTAGATTGTACTTTGAAACTTGAATCGATCCATGGATTCTGAAAATTACAAAGAAGGGCAATATATGCAAAGACCACCACTCTTTGAAACCGATCGTTTTATCTATTGGAAAAACCGATTTGAAACTTACGTGAAATCTAAGGATATAGATCTTTGGTACATAATCATTGAAGGTGATTATGTACCAATGGTGATGAATGTCACTACTAACCAACTCGAATTAGTTCCACGTGAAAATCAAACCGATGATCAAAAGAAAATGTTGGCTATAAGTAATGAAGCCAGAATGATGCTTTATAATGCTCTACCTAAAAAGGAGTATGAAAGAATATTTATGTGTCCAACCGCTAATGAAATTTGACACTCACTAATAGTCACACATCAAGGAAACTCACAAGTCAAGGATTACAAAATTGATATACTTGTTCAACAATACAAAAAATTTTCTATCCTTGAAGAATAGTCAATTGATGTGGGATTTGCTCGATTCAACACTATCATAACATCACTCAAAGCACTTGACGAATCTTTCTCCAACAAGAACTTTGTCAGGAAGTTTTTAAGGGCTCTTCATCCAAAATGGCGAGCTAAAGTCACGACAATCAAAGAATCTAAAGATCTCTCGAATCTATCGCTTGATGAACTCATCGGAAATCTCAAAGTACAAGAAATGGTAATGGAAAAAGAATCCGAGATCATCAAAGGTAAAAAGGAAAAACAAAGAACACTAGCCTTGAAAGTAGAGACTAGTGATGATGAAGACTCCGATAGCGATGACGAAGAATATGTCATGGTCGTCCGTGACTTTAAGAAATTCTTCAAAAGAAGAGGAAGACTCGTAAGACAACCACTCGATAACAAGAAAGTCTCACGAAAGCCTTTTGATATCAAGAAACCTAAAGACGAGAAAAGATGTTATAAATGCGGTGACCCAAGTCACTTTGTCGACAATTGTGCAAAGGAAAAGCAAACAACCTAAAGGGCGTTCATAAGTGGCGCATGGAGCGCAAGTGATGATGAAGGTAATGAGACCAAAAAAGAAGAACTATCTCTCATGGCGCACGAAACAAATGAGGTACACTCCGACTCTTCTTACTACTCTTCTTCACTAGATGGTGACACTTTACAAATTGAATTTGATAAAATGTATGAGATAAGCCTCAAGATTATAGACAAAAACAAAACTTTAAAAGCAAAAAAACGAAAGCTTAGAAAAGGATGTCTATGATTTGAAAGCTAGACTAGTAAGACTAGAGAAAGGAAAAATAACTTAAGACAAATATGAAACATGTCAAGAGCAAAAAATCGAAATTGAGAAACTTAGAACTAATCAAGAGGCGTTAACTAAACAAAACTTAAAATTTGTAAAATTTACCAAAAACGCAAATTGCATCGAAGAATTGCTCAACTGTCAAAGAGATATAACGGAGTTGGGATTTGAAAAAAAAATACAGCCTTTAGCTTAAAAACAACACCACAAAACGAAAATCCAAAAATTGCGGTCACATAGAGACTCGGACCCCTCTGCAAAAGGGTTCGGCACCCAAAGGGTCCGTGGGTCTGAGTGCTGCACAAATAAAGAATAGGGCTGATTTCGTCACCATGTCTAGAAAACCTAAACCATTCAATCCAGAAATATACAACACAAAAATACTAGAGCAAGAAACATACAATATCAACTTATGCCATCCTATTCCAAACACCTGTTTCCCAAAAGCAACTACAACGCACCAAGTAGATATAATCAAGTTCCATACAACTATGACTATCACAACCAATACTCTATGGGAAACTTGGTATATTGGGAGAAAGTTGGCAACACTCCAATCGGAATTGCCTTAAGACGCATGTTTAACCCAAACGGACCCATGAGATGATGGGGACCGAACGTTTGAGTTTTGTAAAGTATAGGTATGCTTGAAGGGTGGATCTAAACCCGACAAAAGGATTAAGGACAGTGGATGTTCTAGACACATGACGGGGAATAGAAATCTCTCTAGCACCTACACATCAACGGACGAAGGTAATGTTATTTCTTCTAAAGCAAAATCATAGGCAAAGGTATGATTTCTAATGACCATATCACCATAGATAATGTTGCTTATGTTGAAAACTTAGGATTTAATTTACTTGGTATTAATCAACTTTGTAGTAATGAAGTTTGATACTTCAAAAGATGCTATTTGCTTGACCACCATAGACGACACCTCTACCCTTTGGCATAGGCGTCTGGGTCACATAAATATGGGTCTCTTGTAAAACTTGGCTAACAAGGATCTTGTAAGAAACTTACCAAAAGTAAGATATGACCAATATTTCTGTGATGCATGTAAAATTGGTAAACAAACGCACGTAAGCCACAAGGCTAAAAATAATGCCACTTCAACAAAATGCCTAGAACTTTTGCATACGGATTTTTTTGTCCATCCGCGGGACAAAGCTTTGGAGGAAATCTTTACACTTTGGTTATTGTAGATGACTATTCAAGATTCACTTGGACAAAATTTTTGAAAACCAAAAGTGAATCTTTTGATCACTTTGAAATTTTAAGTAAGAAAATTGAAAATCAATTAAATTGTCGAATTGTGTCAATTCGAGCGGATCATGGTAGGGAGTTTGAAAATGAAGTGCAATTTGGAGCCTTTTGTGACGCCAAAGGCATCACTGATAATTTTTCGGCTCCAAGAACACCTAAATCAAACGGGATAGTCGAAGGTAAAAATAGAACACTTCAAGAAATGAGTAGAACCATGTTAAACGAAGCTAACATACCTTAAAAGTTTTGGTGTCATGTGGTCGACACCTCTACTTATATTCTAAATCAAGTCTTAATTAGACCATTACTAAATAAAACTCCATACGAAATCCTAAGAGAGAGAAACCCAACCATTTGATATTTCAAAGTATTTGGAAGTAAATGTTTTATTCTTAACACAAAGGGTTATCTCACTAAGTTCGATCCAAAATCGTACGAAGGAGTATTCCTTGAATATTCTCAAAATAGCAAAGTTTACATAGTACTAAACAAACAAACCATGTGTGTCGAGGAATCGTTAAATATAACATTTGATGAAAAACCTCCTCCCTCTAGAACATCACTTTTGGTAGATGATGATCTAGTTGAACAACAAATTAATAACCGACAAGTTGATGTTATAAAAGACAAGGGAAATGAACCATTAAAAATTAAACCTATAAACTTTAAGGTAACAAAGGGACATTAGTTGGAAAATGTCATTGGTAAAATTAGTGAACAAATACTAAGATCACAAGTACAAAATGAAAAGTAATTTCTTTTGTTTCGCATCTCAAATCAAATCTAAAAATATTGACGAAGCCATTATTGATAAAAGATTGGTCCTTGCAATGCAAGAATAATTAAACCAATTGGTTATTAACAATGTATGGCTTCTAGTACCAAGACCTAAAATCAAACGATAATTGGAAAAAAATGGGTATTTCACACCAAATTAAATGAAAAGGGTATAGTATCAAGAGACAAGGCGAAACTTGTCGCTCAAGGATATAATCAACAAGAAGATATAGAAACAACGAAACCTATGCCTTGGTTGCACGAGTCGAGTTCATAAGAAGTTTGCTAGCTTTTGCTTATGCTCATGACTTGAAACTTTATCAACGTTAAAAGTACTTTTCTAAATAACTTTATGAACGAAAAAGTATTCATAACACAACCTCCGGGTTTTGAAAACAATGAAAAACCTAACGATGTTTACAAACTCAATGGGTCTCGAGGACAACACGTTGTTCAAGGAGTTACACATGATCATTATTTATTAAGAAAATTCTTATGAAATGTGATTTAGAAGATTTTTAACCAACAAACACCCCAATGTCAAACTACCAAAAATGGTGTTAATGATTATATGGGTAACACAAGATATAAACTCAGACAACGCTTGTTTATATAAACTCAGACAATGCTTGTTTATATAAACTCAGAGTGTAAATGCAAACATCGCATTAAAACGATATTTACGTTTTAATCATGCATAGCGTTTTGTTAACGACAAAACATCGAACATATTTTTATGTTTGAATTATAAGAATCATACAGGTTTATTCAAACTTATACAAAAATATTATACACATAAACATTCAAATAAAAATATATAAATGATATATGTTGTCTTCAAAAATTTAATAGTTGACCTCTAATAAATCAGATTTTGTAAGTAAAACTAGAAAGATTTGATTCTTGCTTGATAGACTGGATAAATATGTATGAGGCAACAAAAGTCAGAATAGCCGAACCCTGGCGGACCCAAAGGGAAAGGGTCCGACGGGTTCCGTAGGCCTCTGGCAGTTTGCCTATAAATAGAACCCTTTGTCCACGCTTTTAACTCACCCCTCTCTAACTAATATCCTCTAAATCTCAGTATATATCTAACTCTCTAACTCTTTCTTGTGAATTATTTTCTTGCTTGTGATTTAGATTATTTGCTCATATAAAGATCAATCACGAGAATTCCAAGGTTTGATCTATCAAGGCTTTACATTGCGTGAAAGTGTTAAAGCGTTACTTACACTATCACCATTGTTGTACTCATTCATCTGTCTAGTTGTGTAAAGTGTGGTTGGTGTTATAACCACGAAGTGTAGAAGTTTACAAGGCAAGTTGTGCCTTTGTAAGAAAAACAAAGACATCTTTGCTTAGGTGTCGGTAAAGATTGTAAGATAAAGTGTGAAGGTTTCTCCACCGGTGTAAAGGAGATTCATTTACTAGTGAGGTAGAACTCTCGAGTTGATACTCGAGGAGTGGAAGTAGGGGCAAGATAAGAGAGATCTTGCTAGGTCGAACCAATATAAATACTTGTGCATTGTGATTTGTTTATTTATTACTTCAAGTCATTTACTTCACATATTATACTTGATCTATATATCGTTATAATCATGAAAAGTTTATAAAAGCAAGAAAACTAGCGGTAAAAACTATTCAACCGCCCTTCTAGTTTTCTACATCGAGCATATTGGAGATCCTCAATTGTTAACTTGGGAGAATGCTGAGGTTGAGTTTTTGAGAGCTAGGTTATCTGATCTTAAGAAGGAGACCGTTGTTGTTCTGGAGCTCCGTGACCGAATCGCTTCTTTGGAGGCCGCGGGGCCTTCTTTGTTTGCGAATATGTTGGCCAAAAGAGAGAAGAGTGGTTTGTTAGAAGGTAAGGTTACAGAGCTTACTAGCTCCCTTGAGGTTTCATGTGCTCGGGGTTCGAGATTTAGAAGTTGTGGGAAAGGGTCTTGGTGACCAATTATCTACTTTAAAATCCACTTGCTCCCGGCTAAGACTTAAGGTTGTTGGCGAGGCTGCCTTGAAGAGTGCCTTTGTGGCGGTGCAAGATCTATAGGCTCAAGAGCTGCTAAATCGCCTTGCGGTTGTAGATTCTAATTTTTCATCTTTTGCTTGTACTCTTTATGAGGATGGTTTGCCTCTTTATATGACGGTTGTAGTTGGGCGCTGTTGGGTGATAGGTCACGGTCTTCGTCTTGCAGTGGCGAAGTGTCGAAAGTCTCCCAATTATATGGCTGCTTTTGGTGCGGTTGTGAGGCGGGCCATAGGTTTTGGTATGCAAAAGGGGTTGGCCGCTGGCATTAAGCATGGTAGAGCGGGTAGGGATTTATCTAGTGTCGAAGCGTGGGATCCTTTAACCAAGTCTAAATATGATGACGTTGTTAATGCTGTTTCTAATGTTGAGTTCCCTCTTCTTGATCTTCTGGAGTCTCGGAGAGATGTCGATATTAGTCAGTTGATGACTGACCTGTATATTGGTGATGAGGTCCCTGGTTTAGGTGCCCTTTCATCTTTCTCTTCTCGGTTAACCATCCCAATTTGTGAGGGTTTGTCCGGCATACCTGGGGCGTCGATGGGGAGGTCTTGCTTGCTGACGCATTGGGTACAATCCATTATAAGGTGCAACGGTGTAAGTCTTGGCTGTTACTTAAAAATCTTTCTTTGGCTCGTGCTGCTGACATTTTGGTTGCCCAACTTGATACTACGAATGTTCCTGCGGATACTGGAAGTTCTCAGGCGCGTGTGATGGTTGCTTATTCTACTACTCCCTTAAGTCAGCCTTTGGATGTTTCTGATTAAGTCCTCGAGCCTCCCACTCGGAGTTTCTCATGATGCTGCTGGTTCTTCCGTTGTTGGAAGTGCTTCTGGTAGGATCCGGGAGTCGTTAGGTATTACACCAGGGGCATTTTGATTATGATCTTGTTTTTGTTTAGTCGGTGCGACCTTTTCTTCTGGCCGGGTGTGGCTGACAGTTCTAGTCTAGATATTTGTATTGGTCCGCGACCATGTGTGGTCTTTATGTGGCTTTTTGTAAAAGGTTTGATTGTCTTATTTTTGCGCACTGCTTAGTGGGTGCGTCTTGTACATTTTTATGTTTAATGTTTATATGCTATCTTTTACTATCGTCATTTTACGTTTTCGGTGGTAGTCTTGATGTATAATTGTGGGGATGTTCTCCAGTACCGGACTTGCAGTGTCTCTTATGTACATGTTTGAGTTTTTCTCTCGTATTTCTCAATTTGTTTTTATTTGAAGATAATGTTACATGCACGTGTCTTACCATTAAAATGTCGACAAGTAATAAATAAATGAATGAATCTTTGCATTTTTGTTTCTGAGTTTGTTGTATACTCTTACGTATAATGATGTCCTTTGCATTTTTGTTTTTATTTGCTTGAATGAATTTTTTCATTCTTTAATTACTTTGGAGATGTTCCATTCAAATTATTTTATTCTAAACTATCAATTTTCTAGATGTAATCAAAGTTATTTGGTCACAACATACGTTTTCTTGGTCCCGAATAAATATTTTTGGTCAAAACGTGATGTAAGTTTTAATTTTTAAACTATACTTTTATGCTTCTCTATTGAAATGACATGGACACATGTTTATGTCAAGTTCCATGACGTGAAGTTGGTTAACTTTGTATTAGCCAAACAGTAAAATGATTTGACAACCAAAAAAAAATGGTTACTTGTATATTGAATGGAGTGCATAAAATATATTGTGTTTTTATATAATAATATTTATAATTTATTATATATATAGCTTGTTAAATATATTAAGTTTATAAAAAAATGTTGTATATAAAAATAAAGTAAAAAAACTTTATTTGGTTCATCAACTTTATATAAAAAAATCTATTTTATCGAAGTTGACATGAAGAAAGCCTTATTGCATTATGACTTATCGCACATTAGCACGTTTTTGTACTTTTCATATCACGTTAAACCTTAAGTAAACGTCTTGGTGTATTGTGTAGCGTGAAGA
Organism: Glebionis coronaria; assembly: GCA_025667525.1. Classification (NCBI taxonomy): domain Eukaryota; kingdom Viridiplantae; phylum Streptophyta; class Magnoliopsida; order Asterales; family Asteraceae; genus Glebionis; species Glebionis coronaria. The sequence continues at coordinate 42,704,005 of CM046878.1, forward strand.
TCAAATTTTACGTTTTTACGAAACATTTACGAGCCTTTTAAAACATTGACCTAGGACTAGAGGCAAAGAGATCATAGCCACATTATTATGACACAAACCAAAAATGATGACCATGGCCACAAAAATTTCTTGCTTATAAGGCTACAATCAATTAAGCTACAATCAATTAAGCCACAATCTATACCTATTACAATCAATCGAACCAGGTGGAAATAATATAAAGATAAAAATTACAAAACATTATTTTCAAAAACGACTTTTTAAAAAAACTTGGATAAAATTGTTATACCCGATAATGTAAGTATAAAAACAAAAGACCGAACTAAAATCTAAAGCTAAGCGGTATCGCCGTATGTTACTATACAGCACTTTCAAACACCATTTACATAATTAAGTTGGATTATCGTATAAGGTGATAAACGTGTTATCCCCACACTAACACATCACAATGAGCGTGGTGTTATCCACACATTTTGTCCTTCGCTGAGACACAATACATATCAATTGTGTCCACTTAAAAACGAGATCAACACCTACATTGTGTCCACTTAATTGTGGTCACGCCTACCTGAAAAGGGAGGGGTTATCAAGTTTGAGTTTGTGTGATGATGAATTTCAACCATATGAATAATCAGGACTATAAATGTGTAATCTCCGTAATAACAAAACACGTTGTTCCATATCAACTTAACAAGCGCAATCTATTTTGAGATCATAGACACTAAGATACCGATTTTGAAATTATGATCTCCAAATTGAAAATGTAAAAACTGGAATAAGAAACAGACCACGTTCTATGCGACAATGTTTACTTTGGTGTTTCACTTTCACATAATTAAGAGCTAAGAGTTAATGACATCTTAAAGTGTTATGCTAATTCAACATAAGTACACTATTTCTACATTACCTTTTTAAAAGACAAAAATAGCATGTTATTTTTGTCAAAATTCAAATGTAAAATATACCGTAATAGAAAGTGAGGTTGCAAAAATCGCAAGACGTTAGTTGAATGGATGGATAATGCTTAGCGATTAATCCGTTAGGACACGGAATAATTACTCTTGCCAAAATATCCAAAAGTTGTAAAAAAACGACGAAAAGACTAAAGTTGTAAAAAACGACGAAGGGACTAAAGTTATAAATATAAAAAAGTATGAGTTTATCAATAGTGATATTTTACTAGTGAAATCAGTGAAATATATCACTAGTGATAAAACAACAAAAGATCACTAATGATATTATACACTAATTATGTTTATCAAATATCACTAGTGAGTATTTTATTGCTTATAACTAGTGATATTCATTTTTTTTATCACTAATGATAACTAGTTTTCGTCATATTTAAAAATATAGTCCATCTGCCTTTTTTTACAAGTTCATGATATTTTGGCAAAAATAGTTCTTTCATGTAATAAAAAATAAGAATGCAAAATAACTAAAATTGATACTTTGACATGTAATAAAAAACAAGAATGCAAAATAACGTTTGTCCATCCTTATAACTAAAACAAAAATACATGATCATGATTGAAAACTAATTTTTTTAATTTATTGCGTAGTTTTATTTTAGCTATATAAAATTATCAATGCCTGTTCTTGAGTTAATATCTTTTATTTGGTAAAGCAAAACGCTTAATGAGAATTTTATTCGTCCAAAAAATTCAATTCTTTCTTAATTTAGCATTATTATTTAAAAATTAAATAGGTGTTCATAAAATTTTAAAAATAGTAAAAACGAAATTATTTCTAAATTTGGCTAAATTAGAAAAAATGGAAAATTAATGGAGAAAAGATGAAATAAAAATATATGTGTCAAATTTGTGAAAAACAAAATTTAAAAAGAAGGAGGTAATTAATAAAACTTTACTGGTTAAGTTTTAAATAATTTAGATAAAGTAAAGTGAACTTATAACTTTTCATATTATTATTTGTACAATAACTTTAGAAAATAAACAAATATCCCTAACACTTTATAACTTACACACTTTATACTTAAACATACAAAATTTATAAAATTTATTTAAACAATATTATTAATACATAATGAATTTTTTATGTATAACCACGTGCATAGTTATTATTTGTAGGAATATCACAATTACAAATATTAAGCACGTGAAAATTTTTATACACCCGTAATTAAACTAAAATATTAAAATAAATATGATTTATTTGTAAGTCTCGTGCGTGCACAGAACATATAACTAGTTTTAGAGGAACGGAAAATAAAAATAATTTTTTTATCTGAATTAATAACATGATTTATGATTACTTATTTCTTTTTTACTCTATCTCAATAACATATAAATTACCAGTTTCTTTATATATTTTTTTTACTTTCCTAATTTTTTATTTTTATTTGCTTTAAAACTATAAAACAAAGTTATAGTTTATACAACCTAAATAAAACATCACACCTTCCCTAAAATTCATACAACATAAAACCAAAATCATACGTCCTTCGGTCACATATCTCGTTTATTGATAAATTAACCTATATACCTTTTACATATTAGTCGCAAATTAGTAAACCGATACACAAAAACGTCAATTATCTCTCTAACTAGTTACTTTAAACTTACTCCCAAGTAGGGATGTTATTTGATTGACTTGATTGAGTTCGCGTCAATTTGAGTCCGGTTAATTCGGGATGATACTAAAAAATCCACCCAAATCTGTTCTTTTTTAGAACTTGAGTTATTCAGGTTCGGGTCAAATCGGGTTGGGTCAATTCGGCTTCGGGTCAACCGAATATAGGTAGAATGCCTAAAAAAATGCTTGCTTATATATTTAAAATGTAAAAAATGTTAGTCCAGCCGAGTCAAGTTGGGTTGGTCGTGTTCGGATCGAGTCGAGTCAATTCGAGTCAATTCAAGTCAAGGCTAAAAAATACATGCTCGAAATCAACTCCTATTTAAAACTTGGATTAGCCATGTTAGCTCGAATAATTTTTTGACTCAAATGACCCAACCAAAATAAGCATATTCAAGTTCGAGTCATGTCAACTTTTTTAACACCCCTACTTACAAGACAACGAAACATTAAACTAAGAGTAGACTGCAAAATATATCCTTGTGCAACGATAAAGCCAGTGGGGGGGGGGGGGGGGGGGGGGGGGCTGGACGGTGCTCGCCCCCTTTAACGACGGTGGAGTTACCTTATGACAAGTTGATTTCTTGAGACAAATTTAGAGATTAAAGCCTTTTATAAGATATGTAAGAAAATTATTTTTGTTGTAATGGAGAAAGTGTTTAGGAGGAAGATGAAACTGGATATCAATAATGCGCGTTTAATATTTTTAATAACTTATTAATGTAGTTTTACTAAAAAGTACAATTTAATACTTAAAGTTTTAATTCTTCATTTTAATGCTTAAATTGTTATGATTAAACTTTTTCAACTTTTTTTTGCTAGAAAAACTAAGTAATATATTTGAGCTTCTCTTTGTATGTTACTAAAAAAAAATTAAACCCCCTTAACAAGAAACTATGGTTTTGTATCTGTTTTTGTTGTTTGTATTTTCTCACTCAATACATCACTGTCAGAAACTATTAACACTTTACATCTTTAGAAATCTAAATGTCTGACACTTTACATCGCTACAAGGATGTATTTTACAAAATAAAAATAAAAATTATTAAACTGTTTGTAGAAATCATCCCTCATTTAACTCCAAAAATATAAAATGCTAATAGTTTTTGACAAAAAATATTATATAAAAAAGAAAAAATTTCACGTTTGGTCCCTATCGTTTACACCAAACATCAAGTTTGGTCCCTATCTCAAACTAAGTGCACAGATCGTCCCTATCGTTTACAACTTGGATAAAAAATGGTCCCTATCTTGGATGGGAGTTAGTTTTGCTTGTTAAGTTTTGAGAGAGGAGGGGCATTTCGGTCATTTACTTGTTACATATTTTTATATACTTAAAAATCACAATTTTTTTTCTTTTATATCTCATCTCTCTCTCTCTCACACACATCTCCATCTCTCTCTCTCTCCTACCCTGCTCCCCCATCATTTTTAATCCACCATTCTCAATATCCCCATCTATTTAGCAACAACAAATCAACCTTACAACTTTACTCAAACCCTAATAGGGTTTCTCATTTAACCTAGCCACCATCTTTTTCTTCTCTCCCAAAAATCTGACAGCCACTCGCCGACGATCAACTCCGGCCACCACCATCTCGTTCATATAAATCTCCGATCTGCCACCATTACTTACATGTTTGGTCCAATCAACCCGACATGTATATTTTGAACTGTAACCAAAGAATCAGAATCATTCGTGATGACTTTGATTTCGACTTTGACTTCGACTTCGACTTTTCTTTCATAGAAACATGTGCTTTGACGATCTCTTCAAATCTTGACTAGAAAGAGCATCCATCTTAACATTTTTTCTTCTTTCCTTCGATTTTTCTTCATTTGGCTGGTTATCTACATTTTTGGTCAAAAGGTCACCTTTAGCATTATTCCTTGCGGGTGATGTATATTTACCGAGCTTCAAGATCCTCATAGGAGAAGAATAAATTGACTTCACTGTTGACCCTTTTGTTTCTTGGTTTTTAGCTTTCGCTTTATGAGAACCCGAAACCTTTGAAGAGCTTGAAGTAGCAGCCATGACCGTATCAATGTTCTTCAGTTTCATGTCTTCGGTGTTCTTACTTTTACTTGCGGAGATTCCTTCATCAAATGACTGCAACACCCTTGCTTTCTTATCCTTCCTATGGCTACTTTCACTCGTTTCTTTCATATTTTTTCCACTTCCATCAAGTTCGTCCATTTTTTTTCTTTTCTTTATACCTTCTCTTTTATCAGATTTTCCTGTGCGGAAGGTTCCATCATTACCGCCAGTTTTGACTCTCTTGAAATCTTTTGGATAATCTTGACCACTCTCTCTTTTTTTGTTTATCTTCGAGTGACAAATAGCATCACCTGAAGAAATGTTATGTTAAAATTAAGTAACAAGAAAAAAAAAGATTTAACTACTGGAAGACACTACAATTACCGATTACACCGATGACACTTAAGAAATTACAACCTTGTTATCTAGTAAATAAATAACACGTAATAATAATCAAATACATGTGCACCGTAATGTTTTTATCATTTTTACAAACACAACACGTCTAACACCTATTTAAAATAAAAAAATTAATTTTAACAAACATAAAAGGGTTTTAATAATAGCTAATTAAATGCATTAGAAAGCTATAAACGAATCACTCATTTATAATATAAAATGGACATGCTAAACTGTTAAAAAAATGGACATGCTAAAGTACTGACATCAGATCTATATTTATAAAAAAACAAACCTTTATGGAGCAAGTTCTTGGTAATCTTCAATCTAATGTGGACATGAGAAGGAATATCAATCGACCAAATATATATTAACCCAGATCAAAATCGAGACAACACAAACAATGATGGATTCGTTTTTCTTGTGGCCACAAAAACGAATTAGTTTAATTAGATCTGGGTTTCATGAGTTTGATGTGAGATCTGTTCTTTGGATCTTGATATGCATTGTGTTTATGGTGTTTTTGTGAATGAATCTAGGATTTGGTTGTGGATATGAAGATGGTTGTGATAAGATATGGTGAGTTAGATGGTTAGGTGATGATAAGATCTGGGTTATGAATGAATTCGTGGTTTTTTTTTACCAAAGTATGTAAAGGACCAAAGTACCCCTCTCCTTTTACCACTTAACAAGCAAAACTAACTCCCATCCAAGATAGGGACCATTTTTGATCCAAGTTGTAAACGATAGGGACGATCTGTGCACTTAGTTTGAGATAGGGACCAAACTTGATGTTTGGTGTAAACGATAGGGACCAAACGTGAAATTTTTCTATAAAAAACTACAAACCACATAAAAGTATTCAACTGTTTACTCTTAGCCTAATTTACAGAAACAACTTCATTCTCATAAAAACCCTAATTCAAAACCACCCCAAAACAAAGTAACAAACATTTGGTGCACAATAAACATGACACCCCCCCACCACACACACACACACACTTTCAGTTGGCTAATTCTCAACGCATTTCACTCTCAAAGCAAAACAACACTTTATGTCTTTAAAAAAACAAACACTATTTATAACCACGTGTATAGTTATTATTTGTCGGAATATCACAATTACAAATATTAAGCACGTGAAGATTTTATACTCCCGTAATTAAACTAGAATATTAAAATAAATATGATTTATTTGTAAGTCTCGTGCGTGCACGCCGCACGGGACATATAACTAGTTTGAGAGGAACGGAAAAGTGAAAATATTTTTTTTATCTGATTTAATAACATGATTTGTGATTACTTTTTTTTTTCTTTTTTACTCTAGCTCAATAACATATAAATCGCCAGTTTCTTTATATTTCTTTATTTTACTTCCCTAATTTTTTGATTTTTCTTATTCAAAACTAAAAAACAAAGTTATAGCTTATACAACGTAAATCAAAGATCACACATTCCCTAAGTTCATACAACATAAAACCAAAATCATACGTCCTTCGGTCACATATCTCGTTTATTGCTAAATTAACCTATATACCTTTTACATATGAGCCACAAATTAGTAAACCGATACACAAAAGCGTCAATTACCTCTCTAACTAGTTACTTTAAACTTACTCCCAAGTAGGGATGTTATTTGATTGACTTGATTGAGTTCGCGTCAATTTGAGTCCGGTTAATTCAGGATGATACTAAAAAATCATACCCGAACCTTTTTTTTAGAACTTCAGTTAGTCAGGTTTGGGTCAAATTGGGTTGGGTCAATTCGACTTCGGGTCAACCGAATATAGGTAGAATGCCTAAAAAAGTGCTTGCTTATATATTTAAATTATAAAAAATGTTAGTCGAGCCGAGTCAAGTCGGGTTGATCGTGTTCGGGTCGAGTCGAGTCAATTTGAGTCAATTCAAGTCAAGGCTAAAAAATACATGCTCGAACTCAACTCCTATTTAAAACTTGGGTTAGCCGGGTTAGCTTGAATATTTTTTTTTACTCAAATAACTCAACCAAGATAAGCATATTCGAGTTTGAGTCATGTCAACTTTTTTAACACCGTTACTCACAAGACAATGAAACATTAAACTAAGAGTAAACTACAAAATATATCCTTGTGCAGCGACAGAGCCAATTAGGGGGGGGGGGGGGGGGGGGGGGATGGAGGGTGCTCACCCTTTTTAACGACAACGGAGTTACCCTATGATAAGCTAATTCCTTGAGACAAATTTAGGGATTAAAGCCTTTTATAAGATATGTAAGAAAATTATTTCTGTTTTAATGGAGAAAGTCTTTAGGAGGAAGATGAAACTGGATACTAATAATGTGCGTTTAATACTTTTTAATAACTTACTAATGTACTTTTGTTAAAAAGTATAATTTAATACTTAAAGTTTTAAAATTTTCATCTTAATGTTTAAATTGTTATGATTGAACTTTTGTTGCTCTTTTTTGCTAGAAAAACTAAGTAAATATTTGAGCTTCTCTTTGTATGTTGTTAAAAAAAATTAAGCCTCAACAAGAAATTTTGGTTTCGTCTTTGTTTTTGTTTTATTGGTTTGTACTTGGTCACTCAATACATCATTGTTAGAAACTATTAGCACTTTACATCTTTGAAAATTCACATGTCTAACACTTTACATCCCTACAGGGATGCATTTTACAAAAAAAAAATTAAAAAAATTGTTAAACTGTTTGTAGAAATCATCCCCTCGTAAGAATGATTTTTACCAAACATTTAACTCCAAAAGATGTAAAATGTCAATAATTTTTGACAAAAATATATTAGATAAAAAATTGCAAACCACATAAAGAAATTTTACAGTTTACTCTTAAAGGTGGTTTGTTTTAGCTTATATAAAGTAAACTTATTTTGGCTTATATAACATAAGCCTCAATTTACTGGTTTATTTGAAGACTTATGGGCTTATCTAAGTTTGTTATGTTATAACAAACTTGTATAAGCCAATAAGTCATCAATAAGCTTAAAAAATTAAGGTTTATAAAATATAAGCTGAAATATGGTTTATTTTTGGCTTATATAACGTAAGCCCTAATTTTTAAGCTTATTTTGAGACTTAAGAGCTTATATAAGTTTATCTATATCTATATCTATACTAATATATAAAGGGTGTATGCCCAATTCTTGAAAGTGAAAAAAGTGATAATTAAGAAAATAGTGAAAAACTTAAATTTCTTATATAAATTAAAATGCAATAATGTCAAACATTTAATACATGGTCACGGGTTGAACCACCAGGTTAATCCGGTTGTTATATCGGGTCATAAGTTCGATCATCGGGTCAACCTGGTCAAGTCATCGGGTCAGGGTTCGACCATCGGGTCACGGGTTCGACCATTGGGTCAATCCGGTCGAGTCATCGGGCCACGGGTTTGATCACTGGGTCAATCCGGTTGAGTCATCGAGTTACAGGTTCGACCACCGGGTCAATCCGGTTGAGTCACGGGTTCGACCACTGAGTCAACCCGGTCGAGTCACCGGGCACGGGTTCGACCACCGACTCAATCCGGCCGAGTCACCGAGTTAACGGTTTGACCACCTGGTCAATTAGAATATCGTTAACTATGAGTCGGTAGACAATTTCCGGGTCACGAGTTTGACCACCAAGTCAGTTATCATATCGTTAATTATATGCCGCTAGATAATTCCGTTGCTGTACGCGGATAATCATCTAATCATGATATAAACTTATATAAACCCATACATAAAATTAAAAATTATATTATATAAACTAAAATAAACTTAATTTACACAAACAATTTAATTCCCATAAAAACCCTAATTCAAAACCACCTCCAAAACAAAGTAACAAACCTTTGGTGGTGCACAATAAACATGACCCACACACACTTTCAATTGGCCAATTCTCAACGCATTTCACTCTCAAAAACAAAACAAAAAAACAAAACCACTTCATATGTCTTCAAACACAAAAACACTGTTTATAACATCTATAAAAATCCCATAAGCATATTACTCATAAATCCTATCTTTGTGGTCACAAACCCTTCTTGATATTTCCCCAATCTTTTCTTTTTATCCAATTTTAACTCATACCCTCTTCATGATTTCATCTTCTTAACAATACCCATGTCTCAAAATCCCTTCTTTTTTTGTTTTTAATCATCCCCAGATCACCATTTTCAAGATTTTTGAAAAAAAAAACCATACCCAGTTCATATTTTTGTCTGATTAACAAAACCCATGTTTTGAAATTTTTTGTTTTTGTGTTTTTAATCATACCCAGATGACCCATTTTCAAGAATTTGAAAAAAACAGTTAAAAAAAACATACCCAGTTCATTTTTTTGTCTAATTAACAAAACCCATGTTTTTAAATTTTTTTATAAGTTTTTAATCATGCCCATGTGACCAATTTCAAGAAATAGCTATGCAGTCATCAAAGACAGCTTCTGTGACTATAGAAAGTACTAATGCATTTAGTTTTGTTTCTAAATTTAGTAAGTTTGGGTTTGATGGTAGTGTTAGCAAGTTGAATTCAGATGGGTCATCTTCAGTTTTGGCGAGTTTCGCGCAAAATGATAATACTAATAATAGTAAGGCTATTGGTGAGTTTAGGGGTTATGGGAGGAAAAGGGGTTTAAAAGTTGTGTGTGGATTGAGTTCAGGGAGTAGGAGTGGTTCTAGTGTGCATAGTTTCTTTAACGAGTTTAATAAGTTTGTTAGGTTTCATTGCGATAGGATTCCGCTTGGTTTCGCTTCGGTTAAGGGGGATTCGCCGAATAGTAGTGTTAGTGGATTAGGGGAGGGTAATAATGGTGGTGGTGTGTTGGAAGAGGGGAATGTGCCGATAAGTGGTTTTGAGAGTAATGGTAAGAAGAAAGTGCTGATTTTGATGAGTGATACGGGTGGTGGTCATAGAGCTTCGGCTGAAGCGATTAAGTGGGCGTTTAATGAGAAGTTTGGTGATGAGTATGAGGTTAGTTTGGTTTATGTGCTTTTTGCGTTTTGATATAATCTTCAGGGTGGTTGGGTGGGACAGCTTATTAATTGTTTCAAATATGCAACTTTAAAGTGCTTATTTTGATGGGTAATTTCTGAATAAGCAAATAAACATCGTATAATAAGTAATCCTAACACCCTGATAATTGATTACTGTATTTGATTATATGTTTTTTGAACATGATGAGGTTGGTTCTCGTGAATAAGTCGCTTTCAACTTTCAAGAGGTAGTTTTGAATTTCTTACAAAAACTGCTAAATGCGTTTTGATGTAGATTGATAGGTAGTTTTCAAGGTGTTTGGGATTGCCGATGAAATTATCTATCTGGTTATTTATGAATCATAAAACTGCTTATTCAAAAACTTTATCTCAAAACAGCAATAAGCGGATGAAGATTATTAGTAGGCTATCCCAAACACTCATTTATTGGTTTAAATACGGATAGAACTTTATGGAATCTGTTTTAATAATTAAACTTTTGTGTTTTTAGGTGTTTGTGACTGATTTATGGACAGATCATACTCCATGGCCTTTTAATCAGTTGCCAAGAAGTTATAACTTTCTGGTTAAACATGGTTCTTTGTGGAGAATGACGTATTATGCTTCTGCTCCTCGTGTGGTGCACCAGTCAAATTTTGCTGCCACTTCTACGTTTATAGCCAGGTGAAGATTCTAATAAAACCAATCACCTTTTTATGTTGTTTTGTAAAAAGTATATAGTCTCTGGATATCCCTCTATTATCTTTTTTTTTTTTTTGAGTAATTATGGTTTCCAACCTTGCTAATCCACGGACCACGGGGTTTGAACCCAACACCACCCAGACTCAATCCGGGTAAAGCCCTCCCTTTTCATAAGGTTGGTGTGGCCGCTTCAGCCTCAGGGTTGTTTGCACCTAGCACGAATTGAACTTGAGACCTCACACATCTTAGAGAGATAGTCACAACTCACAAGCCCCTTTGCCACTAGGCCACCCGGGAGTGGTTATCCTGCTATTATCTGTGCACACTAAGTTAAGCTCATAAAGGTCTTTATATTTTCCTGAAAATCGGTGGTAACTGAGAAGTTGTTTGGTTTTGATTCTCAGTCTCTAGGAACATATAAGGGTCTTTGGATACGCGTTTTGATGGTGCGCATGAGCTAAATTTGTCTTAAAAGATTGAATTATCACCATATGATATAATAAGTTATATTGATGGAATAGGCCACAAAAACATTCCTAATCATTATTTAACTAGTTTTTGAAAGTGATTGTGGTGACTAATCCACACGTTTTCTATATGCTGTCACAGAGAGGTTGCAAAAGGTCTAATGAAGTACCGACCAGATATTATCATCAGTGTACATCCTCTAATGCAACATGTGCCACTTCGTATATTGAGGTCAAAGGGTCTTCTAGACAAGATTGTATTTACTACAGTAATTACAGATTTAAGCACCTGCCATCCTACATGGTTTGTTTCACTCTGCATACTAATTTACTTAACAGTTAACACATTGTTTCGACTCACAAATTTGAGCCACTGGTTTGTTGGTTATATCATAGGTTTCATAAGCTTGTAACAAGATGCTATTGCCCTACGGAAGAAGTGTCGAAACGGGCTTTAAAAGCTGGCCTACAACCTTCTCAGATTAAAGTTTACGGCCTCCCTGTTCGACCGTCTTTTGTTAAGCCTGTTCGGCCCAAGGTTGGTTTTTTTATTTTATTTGTTTAATTAAAGGGGTTATCTGCATATAATGGTAAACTACTAAAGTACCATTTCAGTTGTATTTTTCAAAATTCGAGGTTTCTCAAGTGAACACCGTGTAGAAATAGGTTACACTTTTGACTTTTAAGGTCAAACTTGATGATCTAATGTATCTATATAGGATGAGTTGAGGAAGGAACTTGGTATGGATGAGGATCTGCCTGCCGTCTTACTTATGGGTGGCGGGGAGGGGATGGGTCCCATTGAGGCTACATGCAAGGCACTAGGGAAAGCGTTATATGACGAAAATCTTGGTGAGCCAATCGGTCAGCTACTTGTGATTTGTGGTCGCAACCAAAAGCTCGCTAATAAATTACAAGCAATTGAATGGAAAATTCCCGTCCAGGTATTCCCATCATCATTATTGTAAATAAATTGGACTATTTTAGTAAATAAGTCGAATGTTAATGAATTTGGATTATTGTTTGTTATTGTAGATAAATTTGGTTTTTCTAATACGAAGTACTACGTATTAACAATTTCAGGTGAAGGGGTTTGTTACTAAGATGGAAGACTGCATGGGCGCTTGTGATTGTATTATTACCAAGGTAAGCGCGTTCTTTTTCTTCAAGTCAAATTGTTTAACCAAACCATTGCTCAGTGAAGCCTGGTATTTTCTTTTAGCATGGACGGAGTGCATTATATGTAGTTAGTTATTGTTTTTATTCTTTCTACACAAACAAAACGATTCTTGTCAGTTTTGAAGTTATGATACTTATTTGATTCTCAAAAGTCAACTTTGACATTCTTGAATGCTGACTTAGTTATTATGTATTTACTTTTGTTAGGCTGGTCCGGGGACCATTGCAGAAGCTATGATCCGAGGACTTCCAATAATTCTAAATGACTACATTGCGGGGCAGGTAATTATTAATAAAAATTTAAAATGATTTTCTTCTATATTTATTGGCTGTTGCATACTAGGACTAGAGTAGTAGAGAGTAGTAGAGAGTAATAGAGTTGGCGTGATGGGTGTGGGTCTAGCTACCGATAGGGTGGGTTGCAGGTCAGAAGTCAAAACGAGTTTTTAAGTGATTCAAGTTTATTTTTAAGAAAATTTTATTAAGACACGACATATTTAATCAAAAGTGTTCTTTTCCATAATTAAACATATATAGTGGCATATGTGATTTGCGTACCATAAGTATGATAAGTTTAAAAACATAGCTAAAAAGGAAATAAGTTGGATGAGTTTGGGTCCAAATGGGCTGTTTGTAAGTGCGTGTTAAAACAGGACGGGCCGGACCCTACTGGCACATTTATTCTGTTTCTTTTGTAACTTTACAGATAATTAGTGTGCTAAATATGTTATAATTTTTTTTGAAATAATAATATAATATCTCGGAAAGAACGATATAGGAGGTTTTATCATTTATGATTACACTTTGTTCAACCTTTGGCCCTTTTGACCCATAACAGCCATTTTGACCCATAACAACCCATTTGACAGGTTACCATCTTAGCTAATTATGTATTTTACACATTTGACCCGTTAGACAACAATGGGTGATTGCCACTTGTAATTGGTTATAACTTAATTTCTCGTTCTGCAGGAAGTTGGGAATGTACCATATGTAGTTGAAAATGGATGTGGAAAATTTTCAAAGTCACCAAAAGAGATTGCGACAATAGTTGGTCAATGGTTTGGTCCAAAAGCACACGAGCTCAATACCATGTCACAAAATGCTTTGAGGCTAGCAAAGCCTGATTCTGTTTTCAAAATCGTTCAAGATCTTCACGAGCTTGTCAAGCAAAGAAGCTTTATGATGCAACAATATGCGACTGCAACTTAAGGGTATAGTCGTCGGATTTACTTAGGTGAGATTGATTTTAAAGCTACAACTTGGATAACCAAAACAATTTTGACTATTGTTCTAGCAAGTTAAGACGCTTTAAAGGGATTTTCCCACGAGAGGCATATGAGCGGGACGATGCACATTAAAGAGCACGTTTCGAAATGAGTTCAGATTGTATGATTATACATGCAAGATTTGAGTAACTATCTCGTGGTATATAACATTTATTCTTTTAAATAAATTTGTAGTATTAATTTGTTTTTTTGCTCATAAAATGAATGTGAGGAATTATGAATGTGTAATTTGGTGGGAGGATGAAGTGGTACTATGAACATACTGCACATTTTTCTTGTTTGGAAAGAAGAAAGAGCACAATTTGACTTTGACTTTGACTTCTTAAGTTCCACCCTTAAAAGAACTCAGACACGGAATTAAGACTAAATATTGTTGGACGTACATCGTAATACTAAAAATATATTTTGATGGATCGAGTGTATTTAACATACAATTAAAGAAATCGATATTTTTTTTAATTAACATTATTACCGAAAAAGTTCAGAGTTCTCGGGCACCCGTAAAAAATCCATACACTACAAAACACGTTGTGTTATTGTAAGGCGAATGTTATCTTATAATTGGAATGACATGATGTAGTAGTTTCAGGATGGAGAACAAATTGCAAGTAAGGTTTTTAGGAACTGACAGTTAAACGTGTAGTTGAAAACATTGTGACGACGATGTATTGGTTCATAACGAATGAGACGTTAACAAAAGATCTCCAAAACCACATGCAAATCATTGGTGCAACAAGTTCAATGAAGATATTGGTCCATCATGATGCACTATCTTCAACTTTGATGTATTATTCAGGGTATGTTTGGCGCGTGAGCTTATCAGAACTTATCGTACTTTGAGCTTATTGTTTTAAAAAAATAAGCTAGTATTAAAATTAAGTCTCGTTTGGTTGAAAGAGCTTGAGGGAGCTTGTTAAAAAAAAGCTCCTAAATGACATGCTAGTTAAAGTAGCATGTGAAATAAGCTCAAGTTACATGCTCTAGCATCCAGCTCCAGCAATCCGCTCCAGCTCCTAAGAATGCCAAACACACCCTTAATGAGATGTTTTGTTGAAAGGAAAAAGATGAAACGGAAAAAAGTTGTCTTGGGGGTGATGGATGTTGGTTAAGTCAACACGAAAAAGGTGGATAAATCATAAGTAATACCATTAGTACTATATTATACTACTCGGCAATTCATCCAGTGACTTCACGGTATTATACTAATGAGACGCTTGGTTAACCTAATGGGAATGGGAATGGAAAAGGGTAAGGGAATACAAAGGAATGCAATGAACATTATTTAGTATTATCATTATCATTGTTGGTGCTTGGTTAATATAACACATGATGTTGATTGGAGATGGTGACAACAACTGTTAGGGTGATAGTTAGTGGTCGCGACGATGACGGTGGTGGTAGCGACAATGGTGGTGGTCAGTGGTGGTGTCAGAGATTGGTGACGGCGTTAAGAGGGTGGTGGTAGCGACAATGGTGGTGGTCCGTGGTGGTGGGGGCATCGGAGAGTGGTGGCGTCGGAGGGTGGCGGTGGCGTTAGGAGGGTGGTGGTAGTGACAATGATGATGGTAAGTGGTGGTGGTGGCATCGGAGAGTGGTGACGTCGGAGAGTGGTGGTGTGGGAGAGTGGTAGTGGCGTTAGGAGAGTGGTGGTAGCGACAATGATGGTGGTCAGTGGTGGTGGTGGTGTCAAAGAGTGGTGGTGTCTGAGGGTGGTGGTGGCGTTAGGAGGGTGGTGGTAGCGACAATGGTGGTGTCGTCAGAGAGTGATGGTGTCGGAGAGTGGTGGTGGTGGCGTTAGAAGGGTGGTGGTAGCGATAATGGTGGTGGTGACGTTAGGAGGGTGGCGGTAGCGACAATGGTGGTGGCGTCAGAGAGTGGTGGTGTCGGAGAGTGGTGGTGTCGTTAGGGGGGTGGTGGTAGCGATAATGGTGGTGGTCAGTGGTGGTGGTCGCGTCGAAGAGTGGTGGTGTCAGAGAGTGGAGGTGACGTTAGGAGGGTGGTGATAGCGACAATGGTGATGGTCAGTGGTGGTGGTGGTGTCGAAGAGTGGTGATGTCGTAGGGTGGTGGTGGCGTTAAGAGGGTGGTGGTAGTGACAATGATGGTGGTCAGTGGTGGTGGCTTCGGAGAATGGTGGTGTTTTAGGGTGGTGGTGGCGTTAGGAGGGTGGTGGTAGCGTTAGGAGGGTGGTGGTCGGGATAATGGTGGTGGTCAGTGGTGGTGGTGGCGTCGAAGAGTGGTGGTGTCGGAGAGTGGTGGTGGCGTTAGGAGAATGGTGGTAGCGACAATAGTGGTGGTGGCGTCGGAGAGTGATGATGGCGTTAGGAGTGGTGGTAGCGACAATGATGGTGATCAGTGGTGGCGTCGGAGAGTGGTGGTGGCGTTAGAAGGGTGGTGTAGCGACAATGATGATGGTGGTGGTAGGTGGAGACGCACATATACATGTGTCAATCTATTACCTTGAATCCATTACGCCCAATTTACAAGGGAATGGTTCATTACCCATTAATGGGTAATGATTACTTATAATTTCATAAACCAAGCACTATTAATAATTCTCTTTCACATTCCTTACCCCCTAATACCCTTAACCAAGCATGCCCTAAGTAATAGTACCATATACTATATTATACTTGTACATATTTGTTGTTGTTATCTTATGAACCGGAAATGCACTCCAAATATCCGTAATTTTTCTTTTTGATGAAAATTGAGTTGATCTGACGGTTTAACCGGTTGAGTCGGTGACCCGATAAACCGACTACTTGAGCGGGTCAAATCCAAACCCATCACCAAACCAAACAAGCCCTTAAAAATAAAATACTTCTTTCTTAGAAAAACTTCACAAACCTCCATGCCAAACATACTCCTAATGTCTGTACTCTGTGGTAGGGCTGAGCATCGGTCCGGGACCGGACCGGACCGGACCGGCTAAGACCGGATCGGACCAAGGACCGAAATGGTCCAAAACCCCGGACCGAGACCGGACCGAAATAGTCCGGTCCGGTCCAGGTTGGTCCGGTCTGGTTCGGTCCTCGACCCGGTTCGGTCCTCGGTCCGGTCCGGTCCTATTAGACATATTTGCCGAGATTTTCGTAAGACCGAACCGGATCGGACCGGACCGACCGGACCGAGGACCGAATTCGTTCAAAACCCCGGACCGAGGTCCGGACCGAAATTGATCGGTCCGGTTCGGTTCGGTCCGGTTTTCCGGTCCGGGTCGGTTTTGGGTCTGGCGTGCTCAGCCCTATTCTGTGGTATGGGTGGCAACTTGTGTCAGGGGTTAGCGGGTTCGGGGTTGTCAGGTTGGCGGGTCAGAAATCCTCGATTCAAACCTGACCCATTTAAATAATCGGGTCAGCTATGTTAACCGTAACATGTTTACACATAATCCGAACCTAACCCATTTATCCCATATATATATTTGGGTTGGTGTTAAATAAGTTACATGGGTTGTATATGTTAAACGGGTTTCGGATTGACCCATTTAACAAGTTTTATATACAAAAATAGGCACATTACACGTGTTAACATGTTAAATGGGTTTAGGTTCGACCCGTTTAACCTAGTTATAAGAAAAAAAATCTTAAACGGGTTGTCGGGTCGGTTGACCCAAACCTGACCTAAAATTTATTATACTCAACCTGAACCTGTTAATTTTCGTATCGGTTTTAGTATCGGTTTCAGGTTGGATTTCGCGTCTGGTCAGAAATCGCCACCCTTACTCTAGAGTAGTATTAGGTTTGTAGTATTTGAAGTATTTTCAACCGTCGGATTACTTGATAAGGATAATCCATCCATCTCTTCCTCTCTACTCCTCCTTTTAACAAGCACACACATCGGCTAAAAAAATACCCAAGACCACAAGAACCATGTTACTACTAATAATCTGTTATCATCCACCTTGGCATACCACTGGAAGATTTTTTGCTGGATTCGCTTACTTTCATAAACCCCTTGTTGTAAGTTTCTTTATTTATTTAAAAAAAAAAAAAAAAACCATATTTTCTAGCTAGATCTTATTTGGTTGTGTTTTGTAGGGCACGGGTCGCCATACCCACTATTATGTTCTGTACGGGGAGGCCAAATTTGTCCAAATCCGGTGTAAAAATGGTTACCAACTCCTGCACCTGACCCGTTCTGCTTCCGCTATTTCAAAAGTTTGATACTCATCTTCAATAAGTGCTGGCGGATGCAGGATCTTCAATAAGTGTAATTCTTAAGTTTTTCATTTTGGGGCTGTTTGGTTTGGTTTAGCTCATATAACGTAAGCCTATTTCCGCTTATATAACATAAGCCTCAATTTTGTGGCTTATTGGGAGACTTACAGGTTTACTCCCTCCATTTTGTTTTTCTTACTTTACAATTTTACCCTTAACAAGTTAATTTACAATATACTTTCAAGTGAGGGTAATATTGTAAACTTAATCTACGATTTTTATCTATTTTTAGACTGGGCTATTAATTTGGGACGTTCAAAAATAGTAAACTGGACTATATTAATATGGGACACAGGTAGTATATAAGTTTGTTATATAAGCCCATAAATAACCAATAAGGTTAAAAAATCAGGGTTTATGAAATATAAGTCGAAATATGGCTTATTTTCGGCTTATATAACGTAAGCCCTAATTTTGTGGCTTATTTTGAGACTTAGGGGCTTATATAAGGTTATCATGATATAATAAACTTATATAAGCCCATAAACCTCCAAATAAGTCAAAATGTTATATAAGCCGAAATTGGCTTACATTAGTATAAGCCAAACCAAACACCCCCTTAATTGACTAGAATTAAGTTATTGTTATTGTGCTTTTAGTTGGCAGAATCTGATTAGTGGGGATTCATTTGATTTTCATGTGTTACTGGCGATATTTGGTTTGGAGTAATCTAAATGATTATACGGAAATAATGTTGTAAATCTAAATGACTTTTAGCTAGATTGTTTAGTAACAGTTGTCTTGAATTATACTAGTAGTAGTAGATTTTACGATTTGGTACAGTCTGCATTAAAACGGCAATTGGATATGATTATGAATCAGCTGATTTGTATGTCACGTACCTGTGGTTTTTCTGAAATGAAACTACTTTCTAATGGCAGTTTTTTTCTTGTCTCTTTTAGTGCGCACGAGAGGCAGCTAAGGCTTTTTGACTACCAGATTAAAAGGCACTGTGCTGTTCTAGGATGGACTCAAGAAGGAAAACCGTCTCAGTCTGGATTGGTCAGACCTCAATGGTTACCAACACCTGCACCGGACGCTATCTGCCAACATTGGTATATCTATTTTTCGTCTATATGTCCTTTTATAAAATAATGCATAATCTGCGTTGCTGGTTAACCTCACATTTTGTATTTCCCACATCTACACCTATGTTGGCGATGTTGTGAATTATTAATGAAAAACTTTGTACGTGTCTTGAAGTTCCACCTTCTTCCTATTCCATCTTAAGTGGTTTCACTTTGTTGTTAGGGACTTGGGTTTGATTTTATATTTTGATTTGCGAGTTAGCGCATTAATTACTTTTTACTCCATTAAACAGATCTGATGGAGAAAGAAGAATAAACTGATTATTTAGTTTCCTTAATTTGTGATATCTTCAATATTTGTATCATAACTAGTATCGGTTCTTCTTCATATTCATCAAATATGGGAGGTCCATCATAATCATCACTAGCCTCACCATAATCATTCCATTCATCAAAAGATAAACCATCACTCTCAAAAAACGGATATCCTAACATCTTAATCAGGAAATTCGGCTCTTGATACCAACTGATGTAGCGAAAAATAACAAGTAACAAGGATGTAGCGAAAAATAAGGATAGATAATTGAAAAATAAGGATAGATGATGGAGAAAGAAGAATAAACTGATTATTTAGTTTCCTTAATTTATGATATCTTTTATTTTAATTTTCTTATTTTGTGGTATGTTTTATTTATTTTTCTGATTTTGTGTTTCCTGGGAAGAAGAATATTGTTATCTTTTTTTCCAAGTTTAGTTTTTCTATATAATTAGGACTTTTTGTATTAAATTATAATGGAGTTATGAATAAAAAAACAGACTTTTAGTCTTTTGTTAATCAACTTAAATCCAGGTTAGGGTTTATTGTTTGATTTCATCCAAATAATCGGGTATTCGTTGAATCAACGATTGTTGGAGTTACCTGATTATCGGTATTCTTTTTGAATCAACGATAGTTGGAAGGATTGTTTCTGGCATTCTTTGGAATCAACAGATTCAATTATCTATCCTTATTTTTCGCTACATCCTTGTTATTTTTAAACTACATCAGTTGGAAGAGTTGTTTTTCCGCTACATCAAGATCTCACTAGCTACCGGATTGAAACGAAGAAGCTTTTACAACTACTAGGAAGGCCAGAGGAAGATAGCTTTTCATCCTCGGAAGCTGCCTCCGCCTCTGCCTCTGTGCAAGCCACATCTCTTAATCAACCACAAATTGGTACTGGTGCTGCACCTAGTCACTGATCAGGTAAAGAATTAACTCATAAATTTAGGTTGATGGGATTCTTGTCGAATATTTAGCTCATAAATTTGTATTAAACGAAAGTTTAGAAAGCTGTAAAAGAGTGTGTTTTGCTTTGTCAAGTATCTACAATAATACACATGTAATGCATTTCATTGATAAGTAGATGCAGTGTGAGATGGCGCACTTCTTATCGAATTAGGCATAGTACAATAGTAGATACAAACATCGTTTTGACTTGTTACTTACATGATTAATCTAAAAACCCCACCAATTACACCTTTTTTTGTTTATGTTAACGAAATTAACTCAAAAAGATGGGACATTTGGGAACTGAGGGAAGGGGAAGAGCAGTTTGATGGACAAAATGATAAAATCTCGTTTCTTATTGTTAGTTACTGTGGGACAAAAACAATTTCATCATTTGATTATGAGGGTAACCGAGATCGATAGTTTTCTTTGTTGGAATATTTACTTGTTTAAACTTTAACCATCCTTGTCTATTTGCTTGTTAAAAGTTCATAAGTTCTTCTTGGAAAACTTATCATTCCAGAATGTCTGAAAATGATGACAGGCTATATTAGCTGTTTTTGTCTAATATGGTGCGTCGTAGCTAGAGATGCAGAAAACATTTTGTATTGTAACGTCGAGTTTGAGATAAGCACATGCTTGTACTCTTTATCCTTCTCACCTTTTATTTTGTGTTGCAGGGCCACATCAAAGAAGTTACTTGGATTAAGGGAATGTTTGTTTCGGCTTATATTTCCTAAGCCTCAATTTTTTGGCTTATTTCGAGACTTATGGGCTTATATAAGCCCACAAGTCTCAAAATAAGCCCGAAAATTGGGGCTTATGAAATATTGGCCGAAATCAAACACACCCTGAAGCTGTCAGGACCTTGTTGACTCGTAGATTGTCGGAAGGAGAAGCATCAGACAGTGGTTCACGTGGCTGCTCCATCTTATATATGGAAGGAGAAGCATCAGACAGTGGTTCACGTGAGCTCTAGCACTAGGGACCGGCATGCTGAAGTACGTGCCCTTCTAGTGATTCATGACAACTTGAAGAGTGTCATGTTTTACTTTTGATGCTAGTAAGCAAGCTTGTAAGCATTAGTTTTTGAAAACTGGAAAACCTTTGGTAGCATATATAGTGAAGTACTTAGTTACTTTCTGTTTGCAAACTTTGAATATTTACGGGTTAATATTTGTCGCGAATGTATGTTTAACAAGCTACCTGTGTATTACTAAAATGATGCTATTAGAATAGAATGTATGCATATGTACATAAGTGCTCTGCATTGTGGATCATGTATCAAGTAATAAAACAGATGGCGCATAAACTATCCATCTTTGAATACTTTGATTTACCTTTAAAAAGGCCCTTTTTAAAAAAGTTTAATAAAAAGACCCGTTCCTAAATATGCAACCCTGAAAAAGGAATTTTTTTTAAGATTGGAAACAAGCGAAGCTTAAGCCTGAATTTTATGTACAAAGTTCGTTTAGGCTCGCGAGTCTAAACGAGCCTAATATTTTATATACGAGTTTATTAACGAGCTTAATAAAAAGCTTATAACGAGCCGAGCCTTTTTTCTACTATTTTTTACCTCAACCTCTCCCAACACTATGAACTTTTGTCTTAAGTATGGTTAGCCTCCTTTAACTAAAAATCCTGGCTCTGGCGTGTCGCTTGGTGACAAACAAATCAAATAACATTTGCTCGTCGCAAAACATAGTTACATGTTATTTGTCGTCATATTTCGCGGCTATAGTCTAAATATAATATTGCATAGCTACATAAGCTTAGTGGTGGAAATTCGAGTCAGGTTCGGGTTATTAGATTGGTGGGTTAGAAAACCTTAACCTGAAGCTGTTTCGTTTAGATAATCGGGTCGATTATACCAACTTTAACCTGCCTTGTTTAAATAACCAGGTCAATTATATCAACCTTAACCTGTTTACACATAACCCGAATCTGATCTATCTAACCTACAATTGGGTTTACTTAAATATGTTATATAGGTTGAATAAGTTAAACGAGTTTCACGTTAAACTATTTAAGAAGTTTTGTATATAAAAATTGGCACGTTACACGTACTAAGGGTGTGTTTGGCGTTTTAGCAGCTGGAACGGATTGCTGGAACTAGATGCTGGAGCATGTAGCTTAAGCTTATTTTTACATACTACTTTAACTAGCATGCCATTTAAAAGCTTATTTATTTAATAACCTTTTTCAAGCTCTGTTAGCCAAACGAGACTTATTGTTAATAATAGCTTTTTTTTACAAAACAATAAACTCATGCTATGATAAACTCTGATAAGTTTATGCGCCAAACATAACCTAGATAAGTTAAATGAGTTTGCGGTTCGGCCCGTTTAATCTTTTTAACACAAATAGAAAAGTATTAATTATTTTTATTACAAGAAAATTTTTTTAGCACATTCTATAACTATTTGATGCACACAATACAGTGTTCTAACAAAGAATAAAAAAAAATAAGTGTGCGAATGAATTCAGTTAAGAGCAGGGGAATCCGTAAGTCATGGTTTAAAAAGTGTTGCCACGTTAGTTTTTTTCCCACGGCACCAGTTTTTCTCATGACGCCAGTTTTCACTGGCAACCCTGAGTCGTGGGAAAACGGGTGCCATGAGAGTAAAAAGTGGTATAAGGGGTCCACATACAGGGGCGGACCTATTTGTTAGGTCCGGGGTGGCGGCGCCCCCCATAGCTTGATAAAAAAACGTGATTACAGTGTATTTTTTCTTCGATTTTTACAGTTTTTTTAAATGCCTCTCATCGGAAACGAAAATTGCCCCCCACTCACACATTGAAATCCAACTTTTAACACTTTAAAACTTAAAATTTCTCTATTTTTAAGTTAAAATATTCTGTTTTTTATTCGGATTTTAGCTTTTTTTCTTTGCTATTATAAAATTTTTTTGCCCCCCAATGTCCGATTTTCTGCGTCCGCCACTGTTCACATATACCCACTCTAATCATTAAAATTAAAAAAAAAAAAAAAAAAAAAAAATCAGAAAAACCCATGGCGAGGGCTGGTGACTATGGCGCCAAGCCGACGACTCAGGAGGAGGGAGTCCTAAGCCATTGTCTTTTCCTGCGTTTTGGCCATGGCGCCAAGCCATGGCAGTGGATTCCCCGTGCTCTAAGGCTATATTGTGTAAAAAAGAAAAGTTGTAATACCAAACAAGTGGGGCTAACCTGTGCAAGAAGAAGTTATAGTTGAATAAAAAACCACAACAAAAGAAAACATCATCTGCCAAAAATAACAACATTAAAAAATCAAACGTTTCTTCGATCTTTGAATCAATGATTTCAACTTCTAGTGGTTGTTGTTGTTCTTGTAACCCTTCACTAATTCCACCTAAGTTGTCGATTAACAGGAGTTATTATAAGAACAGACGTTTAAATCTAATCAACAAAACAGTCAAAGCTTCAATGGTGGAATCATCATCAGCATCTTTTGAAAATAATAATAATAATAATAATAATGGTTTTCTTAAACGTATGGAACAAGCTTGGTTAATCTCCCAGGTACATATTTCTTTATGTTTTCTGCTCATTTCGTTATTCGTCAACAGTTTCAATTAACTTGTTTATAGGTGTAAATATATCAATGCCCTTATGGCTTTTCTGATTTTGGCTTATGTTTCATAAGCTTTTTACTTTTTGTGGCTAACTTTTTGGCTTATTGAGGTGTTTGTTTTGGCTTATGAACTTTGTGGTTTATTTTGAGACTTATCGGCTTATATAAGTTTATTATGATATCATAAACAGATATTAGCATAAATCTCAAAATAAGCCACAAAATTGGAGCTTATGAAATATAAGCCGAAATGGGCTTAAGCTTCATAAGCCAAAAACAAACACCCCCACCATGGGTTTATGACTTATGTTTAAAAGCTTATTACTTTTTGTGGCTAACTTTTCGGCTTATGTAAGCTTATCATGTCGTAATAAGCCGAAAATTTTCTATATAAGCTACAAAAAGTGAGCTTATGAAACATAAGCCCAAAACCACATAAGCTATAAGTGATAAGCCCGCTATAATAAGCCAAAACAAACACCCCCAATACACAACAACATACTTGTCCGTACCTCCAAAAAAACCCATGGGCCCACCGAAAAACCAAGCAGAGTTGCGAGAGCTAATTTTGTGGGGTGGACAATGGCTGGTGCCAAAAAGGCATCCGGGGTCATGGTGTACCCACCAATTCACACCTTCTTATGCATACGTGATCCCCACCGGGGCGGGGTAATGTAGATAGATCCTACCCCTGTTCACGATAAACTCGAAAGTAGGCAAAGTTCCTACACCGAATATCAACTATAAAGCTGTGTCCCAACTCCCAATGGTATATGTTGTCCGATAAGCTCTCCAACCAAATTGTTTTGGGTTCTGCTTAGGACATACGCGTGAGATACATTATTCGTTGTTCAAAAAAAAGAAAGTTGCAGCTTCCTCTCACATCAATAGCACTTATAGATAATAGAGAATGATTAGGAGGCTTAATTTTGTGCCTAAGCGGACATGGAAGTAGTTTATTGGTTTGTGAAAAACTTGGTCCCGATGTTATAACTAATACGATGCTCACAGACAGGTTTGGCATATCAATTAGGCATGTCAATCGATGCTCTAGATAGTATAGGATAGGCGTAGGAGAGCAAAACTAGTGGGAAACAAGTACTTCCGAAAACCACCGATGGCGACGACCATCTTTCGTGACTCACTATTCATAGATGCTTGTTCTTGCCTCTACCAACAATATTCCCAGAGCATCCTATATCTTCGCTTGTCATTTCTTTATTGCTACTTGAACAACTTGACTAGACTGTTTTACTTTGGAACTCATAAGTTGTAATTAGAAGCTTATTTCTCAGCGAGTGTCTCAATGTGCAAATTAAGCAGTTTTCGACAGTAAGAAAATTTCCTTACTAAAGGATGAAATAAGCAGGGTGTTTGGGAGTTGTTTGTTCAAAATGAATCTTAGATGATAATCAGAATTGCCTAAATAACGATCAGTGGATTATCAATTTTTCTTATCGGGTGGGTGAAAGAATCTAATGACTATCTCCATTCTCGTGGAATGCGCTTTTCTATTTCTGGTTATGAATGTAATCTAGGATTTTGATGTCTTTTACACTACTGCAAACTTGATCCAGTTGTCACAAATAGAGAAAACCATTAATTATAGACTCTATCGTGTTGTTTATCTTATTAAACACTTTGATCCTTATGGATTTTATTTCCCACTTTTCTGTGTAATGTTGGCTGTAATGCTACAAAAAGTTAACTCAAAGCAACGCTAGCTCAATAACGTTTGGTAGTATGCTGGCTAGGATCTTTATTGCTAATATTAACTTGGTTGTCATTTCTAAATGGGCAAACAAGTAAACGGAGAGGGGTCCCTCAGGCTACCAGGGAAGAGTCAAGCCTTTTTGGCTCTGACCGGTATTTCTGTGGCCGCTTCCGGACTTTTCCCTGACCATTCCAGCAGAGACGGCTCAAGGGGTGTGCAGGTGGTGCCATCGCACAGGGCCTCCACTTGAAAAAGGGCCTCATGTTTTCTGAATTTTATATATAATTACGTTATATGTTAAATAGATATAAGTCATATAATTCAAGTTTACATGCAATTTATTTTTAATTTATAAGTGTAAAGGGGCCTCTTTTTCATTATTGCCTAGGGCCTCTGGAGATCATGTGACGGCCCTGCATTCCAAGATGTTCACCTACGAGATTTGAACCTGGTCTCATGGGTCTCATCTGAGACCTTCATGAAGCCTTACCACTAGGCTACCCGCATATTACCCATGTCTATCTAAAATCTTAGGCATGCTTGCATTAGATACACGTCCCAGCAGACATGCATCATATTTCATATTATGTGATAGATTGGATGATGGATACATTTGAGGAGACACTGTTACGTGATCCAAACACTGTAAGCAAGTCTTGAAAGTTAAAACTGTAATGTCCGATTCTTTGAGTTGCTTACAAACCTCAACCAAAAGATGCGTTTTTCACTTTTGCCGTATGAAAACATGATACTTTTATTGTTTTTCCATGACCCTGTAGTTATCTCCCACTTTTTTCATATGTGTCATGCATATCCTTTCAACAAGTCGGTTTCATATTCTCAAAGATCCATCACACACTTTTAAAATTCTGTCCCAGGAAGGCATGTTAGCCTTAATATCTATGATTATAGAGTTAAGCAACTCTGTTGCTTTGTTGATTTTATATATGTTATTGGCACCACAACTGTCTAAGTTATTTTTTTGTTGATGGTTCTTGTTGCAGCAACCAAGGCCAGTTGCTTGTTCTTCTTGTGAATCCAGTGGGCACGTCGACTGCAAATGGTGTGGTGGCACAGGGTTTTTCATTCTTGGTGATAACATGCTATGTGAAGTACCTTCCAGAAATTCCAGCTGCGTCATTTGTGCTGGAAAGGTGAACTTTTTTTTAAGTCTGTCAGTTACTTTAAGCATTTGGATAGCTTGAATACTACCTTTTTCAACGTTATAATTAACTTGTTGTTTCAACTTAAGCACTTGACTTCTCTAATTCAGGCGTTAGAATTGGCTGCTCGGGAAGGTTGGTTAAAGGGTCAAAATAGGTTCGGGTCAGTTTGACGAACACCTTTGGTCTTGAAAATTTGGATTTCCAATAGGTGATTAGCGTGTCAAATATAATCGTAAAAGTTATAGATTTTTAATAATAGTATTATGTAAAATGAATATATTAGGAGGTTTTATGAGTAAGTGTGTACTTTTTCACTTTCGGCCTATCTTTATTAGATGATTTCATTGACTTTACCCTTTTGACATAACATCTATTTATGGATGCTGCTAATGCCGTTACCTATATAATGCTAAAATGAAATCTGGCCCAAAAGTTTTTCATTTTTTACCATTTGCTCTGTATCTAAGAAATAAGATAACTTTGAATAAAGATCTAGTGGTTAGAATTGTTTTTCATCCTAACATAGAACGAGATAATCACATTGATCGACTTTTTTATATACTATTTTGCTGAAGAGCGTTGGTGTATCTTGCACTTTAATTGAAGGTCTTTTTATTGGAAATACTCTCATTTTAATTGAATACTGTAGAATTTAGTGAACAGATTATTGCATATTTTTTCTTAATAGTACCCTGTATTGACCATTTGTTTCCCTTTGCTAAATGATAGAGGTAGCAAAACGGGCGGGTTCGGGTAAAGGTCCAAACAGGCATGACCTAGATGAGCAGGGATCAAACCGGAAAATTTGAATTTTGAGTCCAACGAGTTCGGGTCAAAACGGGCACGGAACAAGCAGGTCATCTTAAAAAAAAACAATAAACGTTAAAACAACTTTATTCCTGATCCAAACACCCTCTATGGTTTATTACCTGGTTAGCCGATAGAAACATGTATTTA
This sequence comes from Glebionis coronaria, assembly GCA_025667525.1. Lineage (NCBI taxonomy): Eukaryota > Viridiplantae > Streptophyta > Magnoliopsida > Asterales > Asteraceae > Glebionis > Glebionis coronaria. Next base: position 42,731,556 of record CM046878.1, read on the forward strand.
CCGTGTTTAAGTTATGTAGAAAAACCAAGGTAATTAATAGCGTGAGGCGTGGCGTGGCGGCATCACCAAGCCTTTGCGTTTTTAAGGCGTGGCTTAAGGTGACACAAAATATAAAAATATTTATATCATATTTTATATATATCGAGTTTACAAAAAGCGTGGTTCATAATGAATAAAGTTAAAAACCGATCCTTACATGTAATCTTCATTAAAGTTGAAACTAGTTTGGTTAACATCATAACCAAGTTGTTAACTTTTGCTCTCGGTTCATAATGCAAGTTTGCTGATAAGGGTGTATGATTGTATCAGGGAGCAACTTGTTGTAGCGATTGCAAAGGAACTGGATTTCGTGCAAAATGGCTGGAGCAGCCACCCATCCAGAAGTAATCGTGCTTCATGTAAGTTTTCAAATGTAACACTAGCCCGTCACACATGTTACTCTGTACATGTATTCGTTTAAACATTTTCTTTATTTCATTATACTAGCAGTTAGCGGGCACTACCCCTCTTACAGTGTGTTGGGTAATAGCTCTGTATATTTTCCTCTTTGACATATTGATATCGATTAATTATAGATTCTTTATGTTCATAAATCATATAACACGGATACACCGTACTCTTTCTGTTTATAGTCATTTTCTCGCTTACTAAATAGCATCATTCATGGTAAATCACTTATCACCACTTGCATAAAATCCTACAAAGAACTTTCATTCCTCAAGCAATAAAATACATTGCAATTAAGTTACGAGTTTGTCTTAACTAATATCCAAACCTTACTAATACTGATTAACATCATAGTTGAGTATATGCAGAATCAAATCATTAGGAAAAGAACACATACTTTAACTTGAAAAAAAGAACACATAAACTAGATTTGGAAATTGCAAGACACAAACGAAACCGAGAAAGGTCCATATACACGAGGCAACATATTACAATTCTCACAGTATTTAAACCTCTGGCCAGTTATTTCTTAATCCAATCGCTGTTCGGAAAAATTTGGAAATCCATAGTTTTCTATCCTGTTCCAACATCACAATACTCAAATTCCTTAAATTTAAAAAAGATGGGAGCAATTAACATACTAAAGTTCGAATTTCTACTATCCTGCTTCTAAAGTCATAAACTAAGAACCGAACTACAAGACCTAAAGCAATACGAGAAAGGTCCACATGCACGAGCCAACAATCTCACACATTCTTCATCACCATAGCCGGCTGCTGACAGCAAGTCCTTCAAGTAGTTCATCTCTATTGGTGACAGTACAGTTGCCGCCCCTTTAGCTTGTCTTCGAAAACTCAAACCATAACCCATATTAGGTAGAGGCGTAGGTGTCTTATTCTCATGTATCAATAGCTTCCTCAACACTGGAGTTTTTGGCGGTGGTGAAGGAACAAATCCTTGAGGAAGAGGTACCCAAACAGGCTCAAGAATTGGCTTCAACGCTTCACGACAAAGAGGACATGTGTTATTTTTTAGTAACCATCGTAGAATGCATCTGCTATGGAAGACATGCTGGCACTTTGCGAGCTGACTGAGCTTTTGTTCACCCGAAAATTCGTTGATGCAGATTGAGCAAGTCGTGTCGTGTAGGGTTTTGAGGATGGAGGGATCGAGGGTTATGCTCTTGATTTGGTTTACACCAACAGGTATCGGCATGACCTTAATTTTGTTGGTTGACAATCGTTTTAGAATTTGATATAATATTTTACGAAATCAAATCAGGGATTTATATAAGTATTAGGGTCAGCCGACCTATTAGAAGCCTTGTGGACTCTGGATTATAAAAAAATGGACTGGGTTTCCTAATCGTGTACATGGAATTTCTTGATAAATTTTGTAAAAAAAAAAGCCCATCGAAACAAGTCCAATAGGGATTGGTATTGATAAGTAGTAGATACTTAAATAACTCCTTACCTTATTTGTGAATTAAATAATTTGATGCGTCTCTCCTGATCTAAAGTGTTACTCTTTCTAACACCCATTTATCGTCCTTAGGGAGAACATTGTGGTGAAGAGCAAAGCCTCGCCGATCCTATGTGGCAAGTTCGCCGATTTACGTCAGTCTCCATCACACGACCCCTCACTTTGTCCCTGCTTGCCGAGACACAACGAAAACATGCCGAGATGGAGAGAGAGAGAAAACTAGCCATTACAACGACTAGTTTTCAATTCTTTTTTTTTTAAATTAAAACTTTTTACTATTATATGTATCCCTCATTTATACACTTTTAACACACACATCCTTTTCTAATCTAGGTATATATTCCCCATATACCCCAACTTTATCATAAACCAAGTGAGATAATCCTGGCCCTCTATTTTAATACATTTCAACGGTTGGGTTTTTTTTCATTTTTTTAATTAAAAAGAAACAAAACTTGTTACCCTTTTCACTTTTACACACACAACCACCATCCCTTTCCCTCTCTACACCAACCACCACCGTAACCACCACCCCCAACCGCCGTAACAACCACCTCAACCACCGTATCATCTCCGCCATCCCAACCATTGTTTCCGATATGATTCCGCACCATCTAATCGTAACCCGCAACCACCATATGTTCATTTAATCCTAACCATAACCCTAATTTTTTCAGATCTATGGATATTCGTGAGGAGTATGCTGCGACTAACAAGGCCAAGCTCATATCATCATCTAAAACATCCGGACAAGCTGGTAATCTTCATTTCATTGTTAAGCTTATGCTTATTTGGTACATTATCTTGATATTAAGCTTATTATGCTTATTTTTATGCTTATTTGATACATTATCTTGATATTAAGCTTATTATGCTTATTTTTATGCTTATTTGGTACATTATCTTGATATTAAGCTTATTATGATTATTTGTTGTATTCTGCAAGTGTTTATTATGCTTATTTTGATATTCAGCTTATTATGTTTATCTGATGTATTCTGCAAGTGTTTTATTATGCTTATTTGGTGTATTCTGCAAGTTTGTATTATGCTTAAAATCATATATGTTTCATAGCGAAACATATATGATTCATGATGAATCATATATGTTTCACCATGAAACATAGGCTTATTATGCTTATTTTTATGCTTATTTGATACATTATCTTGATATTAAGCTTATTTTGCTTATTTGTTGTATTCTGCAAGTGTTTATTATGCTTATTTTGATATTAAGCTTATTATGCTTTATCTGGTGTATCCTGCAAGTGTTTTATTATGCTTAAAATCATATATGTTTCATAGTGAAACATATATGAGTCATCATGAATCATATATGTTTCACCATGAAACATATATGATTCATGATGAATCATATATGTTTCACCATGAAACATATATGATTTTAAGCTTATTTTGCTTATCTGGTGTATGGTGCAAGTGTTTATTGTTTCATTATTCTGGCGATTCATATAGGTTTGATGGTGAAACATATATGATTCATCATGAATCATATATGTTTCACCATCAAACCTATATGATTGTAACTTTTTATTCTTTTGTTCAATGTGTTCTCTTTTGCAGTTACTAGAACTAAAGCTAGTATAACAAGCACGCCTCCTAAACCTGAAGCTCCTAAAACAACCATGCGTCCTAAATCTAAAGCTGCTAAAACAATCCCGTTTTCTAAATCCATAGCTCCTAACACAGATAATCCTGAACCACCTCCACTTGGCGTGGAACCAGGAGTTGCCGAAAAAGTAACACAACCACCTCCTCCAATCACTGAGAGACCCGAATATCCTAGTGAAGTTAAACTTGTATTCTCTCGAAGAGGTAAAGCTGTTGAGAATGTATAGGGTAATGACGATAAGGGTGACAAGGTTGTTTCTGACGTAGGGGTAGTGAGGTTGGAAAGGATGTTTCTGACGTAGGGGGTAGTGAGGTTGGAAAGGATGGCGATGATGGGAAAGGTGATGAGCCGGCTGAGAGTGGTAGTGATGAGCCGACTGAGAGTGGTAGTGATGAGCCGGCTGAGAGTGGTAGTGATGATGGGAACGGTGATGAGCTGGCCAAGATTGGGAGTGAGGAGCCGGCCGAGAGTGGTGGTGAGTATGTGGGTGAGAGTGAGAGTGATGAATCTGATGAGCGAATACACACGGATGATACAGTGGATGAGGATGTGGCTGATGAGTTGGTTAAAGTTGAAAAGGTGAGTCAGAAAACGCCTAAGAAACGTGTTAGGAAGGTAGCTGCCAAAGTTGGTACTAGGAAAAAACCAAAGGTTTTGAAAGAAGAGGCTGCTGTGCATGGTGAGAGAAAATCCAAGGTCGATAAAAAATGGAAGGTAGCTGCCAAAGTTGGTACGGGGAAAAAGCCAAAGGTTGTGAAAGAAGAGGGCGTTGTGCATGGTGAGAGCAAAGAGTCCACGTTGGTTTGTTATAATCACCATCTAAAAAGCAGATGGTGGTTCTGAAAACCGTGCAGAAGAAACCTCTTACTACGGAACAGGCTAAGAAGCTTGAGTACTCGAATAAGTTTCCACCGCTTTTGAGTAGAACTGTATCGGCGTCGCTTTTTGAGGTGATAAACAAGGCTAGTTATGTTGACATGGAAGAGTTTTTGAATGAGATTGGGTTTTCTGACTGGTGGGGTCTTAAGGTTGATAATTTGCCAAATCGTTTAGCGAGGTTTGCTGTTAAATCTTTCGAAAAATCCACCTACGACTTTAAGATTGATACAGGCAGCTTTCAAGTCACGCCCGAGAAGATCCATGAGATTTTAGGACTTCCTATTGGTGGAATTTCCTTGTTTGATTTGCCGAGGAGATCTTCAGATGACGATGTTGTGAAGTCATGGAAACAACAGTTTGCGCCAAAGCGTGCGAAACAAATCACGGCTAAGGACATCAGTCAGAAGTTGAAGAAGGCGAAGGAAATTAACTTTATGTTTAAACTCAACTTCCTGATACTTTTTGTGACAGTAATGGGTGATGCGGACACTATGAAAGCAATTCCAAGGCTTAATGTGGTTCACCATATTTATGAAGAAACGAATATCGCTAAAGTGGACTGGTGTCATTTCATTCACTCTTGTTGTTTAAAAGATTGTGTAGAACCTACGACTCTCGCAAGGTTTTACACAGGTCCCTTGTATTTTCTGATTGTAAGTTCCCCTATCTTTTTATTTTTGTTTTTTATGTTTTACATTTTTAAGTAATTTTAACATTCATGCTGAATCATATATGTTTCATCATGAATCATATATGTTTCCTATATGTTTGTAAGACTAAATATTTATCATAATTTGATCTTTATATCAACCTATTTTTTCTGTATTGTGTGCAGCTCCTTTATCTTGATTCAACAAAGTATGACCGGTTCCCAGTCCTTCGATCAAGACCAGCCATCAAGGACTGGAGTTCTGCTGACATGCATGCTCGCCAAGACTTGAGTTGGAAGATCAAGTTTTTGCTAATCTTGAGCTTCATGGAAAGTGGAGCGCGGATGAGGCAAAGAAAACAGAGGGTTTCTTTGGTGCCAAAGATGTTAAAAAGAAGAACAAAGCTTCAGGCGTACCTCCTAAGGACAAAAAGGTATGAATCAACCCTCGGTATATATGATTATAATACTATATATGATTCACCATTAATCGTATTTGATTCTAACTACATTTGTTTATAGAGTATCTGCACGGTTATTGAAGAGAAGCTGTTGAGAGTAACTAAGGAGAAGGGTGAATTAGAAACTCTTTTGAGAAAAGCTAACAAAGAGTCGCCGAATGATCTACAAGTTAATGCGTTGTACCATAGATATCTTCGATTGTTTAAAGATACTTTATGGCTGAAAGAAAAGTCACCTCATCTTGACGATTTTGACGATGTTAATCCTAAGAAAGATGACGAGAAGAAAGACGATGAGAAGAAAGACAAGCCGGCCGGTGATGCGGCTGAGAAGAGAGACGAGCCGGTTGGTGATGTGGGTGAGAAGAAAGACGAGCCAGAGAATGTTGCTGATGCTGGAAAAGGAGACAGAGGCAAGGAGACGTCTCATACTAAGGATGTTTTTGAGAAGAGAGACGAGCCGAAGAATGTTGTTGCTGAGGAGGGGTGTGTTTATGAATTCAATGTGGAAACCTTTACTCAGTGGATTGAATGGAACATATGTTGGTATGGAGATATGGTGGTTGATGTGACTGTTGAATCTTTTGGCCATGAAGTAATTTGTTAACCTTTCATTATTTATTCATATTTTTTACCTTATGTTATTTATGAATTGTTATAATTAAAAAAAGTCCAATGTTTCAGGAGGATTATTGGGCTTGGCCTTCAGATCCTCCACTGCCTGCTGCTGTGCTTTCTGCGAGTCCTCCAAAACAGACTCCTCTACTGAAAGTGACTATGGTCTAACCTGATTCTCCAATAACTTTTGTTTATCAGTATAAGAGAATCAATGTTGTGTCTTTTATTAACAGAGTTGAGTTTATCATGGGAAACAACTTGTTTTCTATGCAAGACGACAAATAGTAAGCTCTCTTTGTCATGTGTTTTAGAATTATTTTGTTAATTGTTATGAAACATACATGATCTATGATGAAACATACATGATTCATCATGAAACATACATGATCCATGATGAAACATACATTATCCATCATGAATCATGTATGTTTCATGATGAATCATGTATGTTTCATCATGGATCATGTATGTTTCATCATGGATCATATATGTTTCATCCATAACTTTTTGTGTAAATTACTGGATAACACAATTTATTTTCTTATTTTGTAGTGAAACTGTTTTTCAAACTGTATTTGGATATCCTCTATCAGCCGTATGTGTCAATTTGGAGACTTTAGCACCAAGGATATGGTTAGATGCTAGTGTCATAGACTGTTTTGTCTCCATTATTAATGCTGAGCATGATACCAAACTTTCAGAGACGAAATATCACTATTTTTTGACTGCTTGTATTTTAAGCTGTCTTTTTACGATTTTTCGAGTGGTTCTATTAGTTCTGTGTTTTCTCTTAAGACTTTTTTTTCTTATACAGAAACCAGATATGATTAGCAGAGTTCTTGATGAGGAACCATCATACAAACTGTTTAAGGAAGCAATATTGGCTCAGTTTGAAGGTGATGAAGCTTCTGCCTCTCTCAAGGACGTTGAGTTGGCGTTTTTCCCAATTTGTGCATCAAATCACTTTTATGTGGTTGTTTTCAACCTCAAGGTGACAACTACAATGTTGATTCTTGATAATGCTCATAGATATACCTATGTAGCAAAGTACAAGGGAGCTTGCGATCTTTTGGTAAGTTTTTATGGGGATTATATCTGATTTCGGATATTAGTTGTATTTCGTTGCACATACATCTTTTTATTTAATCTGTTTTCGTATTTTTCTTTGTCTTTTTGTAGAGAAAGTTCTTTGGAAGGTATGAAGGAGCATAAGTATCCAAGCCACTCCAAAGTTTCAAACATTAGAAGTTATATTCCAAAGTTGAAATGGAGTACTAAAGAAAATCATGACACTCGTAGGGTATTTGCTATGATCCACTTGGAGAAATACACTAGCGACACTATGAGGAGCTGGGATGTTGGTCTTTGCGCAGAATCTGCTGAGCAAATAACATTGTTGATGCGTATGAGGTTCAAGTTAGCTACAAAGATTCTTCTTCATAATTTCAACAAGGAAAGAGCTAAAATGTTCAAGCTAGCCTATGATTTTGAGACAAAGGTTGACAAGGAAAAAAGAATTGAAATAATTGTTCATGCGCTGAACCATAGAAATAAGCATGATCCAGAGAAGGCTTCAGCCCATAGTGAAGAGGGTGATATGGCTCAGAAAGGAGAGGCTGATACATTGAAGGGGAGTGAAGAGGGTGATATGGCTCAGAAAGGAGAGGCTAATACATCGAAGGGAAATGAACAATGACTTTATTCTAAGTAATGTAGGTATTCTATGATTGTGAATGGTAGAAGGATAGGAAAAACACTAATATAGGTCTCTTTTGGTAGATCTAGCTGTTGGGCCTCCCAATGTTTCTAATTCGTAGTAAGCGTTGTATTTTAAACAAGGTAGTCTAAACAATGTAGTCTGTACAAGGTAGTTTGAATTACATGTTGGTATTTTATATGTGTTCAAATCTTTGATAATTACCAGGTTTAACTGTGTACAAATAATGATAGATGTGTCTTGATGAATCATATATGATTCATGATAAATCATACATGATTCATCAAGACACATGTATGAATAATCACACTTGATTTTGAAGTTTGTACATTTAGAGTTTTTTACCAATAATAATGTATGACTCTTGGATGAATCCATCATGAATCATATATGATTTATGATGAAACATATATGTTTCATCATGAATCATATATGTTTCATGATGAAACATACATAATTCATGATGAAACATACATGATTCATGATGAAACATATATGATTCATGATGAATCATATATTTTTCATCATGAATCATATATTATTCATCCTCAAACACTTCCAAACACTTCAAATTAAAATGATAATGCAGAATTAAACATGTATGATTCATGATGAATCATATATGATTCATGATGAAACATATATGATTCATGATGAATCATATATGTTTCATCATGCATCATATATTATTCATCCCCAAACACTTCCAAACACTTTAAATTAAAATGTTAATGCAGAAATAACATGTATGATTCATGATGAATCATATATGATTCATCCCCAAACACTTCCAAACACTTCAAATTAAAATGATAATGAAGAAATAATCAAGTATTAATTGAACTAAATATCAAAACAAAATAGATTCAAATTAGATCCTAACCAAGTATAAAACTAAGTATGAAACAAAGTATCAATTGAAAAACATATTGAAAGTAAACATGACTTGAAAAAACATAGAATGATCAACAAGCTGTGTTTGTTGTTTGTTCTGTAGCAACAACGTTTCCAGCTTCTTTAGCAGCAACATTTCCAGATTCTGCTTGAGCTTCCATAAGCGCCAACTTTGCAATATACTTTGGATTTAATGGACATGTGTTCTTGGTATGTTGATCTGTCACTTGTTTGCAACATAAACATTTCCTAGCCTGCTTTTTCTTAGCTTTTACAATGATTTCTCTTGCACTTTTTATACGTGCTCCTTTATGTGCTGCTTTACGTTCTCCTTTAAGACCGGCTTTCTTTCGAGCCCCTTCTAGATTTCCTATGATCGGTTTATCAGCATCCGGCTTTCCGATTGCATATAAATCTAGAATTACATCACTCGTTTTGGGAAGGTGGCTTAGGAACTTGAACTTGTATTTCCTTCTTAATTTTTTCCAACGTTTGCACAAATTCTACCAACTTTGCTTCATCTTTACTCAACCAAAACAAGCATTCATCTACCACATTGTTGGCGTCATTAGTTAACCTTTCAATGGTTTCGTTCTTTTCTCCGTATCTGTTTGTCTTTCTTCTCAATCCGAGTGGTATTAAATTCCTTCTCCAACGCCTTAGAATGTATTTTTCTGGAATCTTTCCAACATCACGGTTCTTCAAAACACAAAATACGTGTCGACACAGAAAACCATACCGAGTGAAATGTCTACAAGTACAATTAACTGAACCGTCTTCTGGATGACGCAGAACCTGATTATGAAACATTAAAAACAAAATTAGTACTTGGGCATTTACCAAAATAATTATGAAACATGTATGATTCATCAAGAAACATGTATGATTCATCATGAAACATGTATGATTCATGATGAATCATACATCATTTTGGTAACAGTAACAACAGTTAATGATTCATTCACCATGAAACATATATGATTCATGATGAATCATGTATGTTTCATCATGAGTCATACATGTTCATCATGAATCATATATGATTCATGATGAAACATATATGATTCATCATGAATCATATATGTTTCAGCATGAATCATATATGTTTCATCATGAATCATATATGTTTAATCATGAATCATATACTATTTTGGAAACATCAACAACATTTAATTGATTTCACTCACTAACCTTGTAGGTAGCAACCTTGTCTTCTTCTTGTATAACCATCCCTTTGCCTTCCTCGGTATAAATTGTCCGGTACTCCCCTGCCTCGTGTATTTAACATGAACCGTCTTAACTCCCTCTTCCGTTCTAAGCTCTACTATTTGACAAGCCCAAATAGATTCCATTATTTCCTTTTGAACAAGCAGAAATATTGTCCTAGTATATATCTTAGCCGCATATGTTTCAATCTCTAACCTTGTATAAGGTTTTGAAGCTGCTTCAAATGTTTTAGTCTAAAAACTCTTGCCTGTCTTTGCCTTTCCATGGCCCCTTCATAGCACATCATGAAATTGAGTAATGTTGACCCATGATTCGTGAAACATTTGAAAAATGCATTTTCACTCTCGGATATGGAAGTGGTTCTCATTAAGCCAAACAAAGGAGAGGTAATAGAGTATGCCGGTAACCACATTTCTCGAAGGGTAAACATCTTCGTCATCCACTTGTGGTCTTGCAATTTGGAAGTCTTCGATTAATTTATTCCATCTTTCTTCAAACTCCTCAGGCTCTATGAACACATTCTACACAAGTTTGTTGAAACGTCTTTGAAATTTGTTTCTTCATATGTTTATTTGCATATCTGTAAAAATAATCAGACGAGAATGATTAGATACATGGTTCATCGAGAATGATTAGATACACGGTTCATCATGAATCATATATGATTCATCATGAATCATATATGTTTTAGGATGAATCACACATATTTCCTGATGAATCATATATGATTCACCATGAATCATATATGATTCATCATGAATCATATATGTTTCATGGTGAACCATACAGAATTTTACAAGAAAAATACAGAATCATGTTAAGTGAAATTCACCTTTGATGGATTTTTTTGCATGATGTGCCACATGCATAATCTATGTTTAGACTGTGTAAACACTGCTTCAATTTCTCTCTTCATTGCCCCATCTTGATTTGTTACAACCATATCGGGTTGCTTTGGGTGAGCAGTCAAGAATGAAGTTAATAGCCATATATAAGCATGTGTGTCTTCACATAACAACAATCCCGCGCCGACTGTCACTGACTTTCTGTGATTATCTATGACGGTGAATGGAACATAAACCATGTCGTACCCGCAAATTAAGTAAATCATAATAAGACGAGAATGAGTAGATACATGGTTCATCGAGAATGATTAGATACATGGTTTATCATGAATCATATATGATTCACCATGAATCATATATGTTTCAGGATGAATCAAACATGTTTCCTGATAAATTATACATGATTCACCATGAATCATATATTATTCATCATGAATCATATATGATTCATCATGAATCATATACGTTTCATAGTAAACCATACAGAATTCTACAAGAAAAATACATGCGCTGATAGAGGACATAAAAAGTTTTTATTCAACAACTTACTTATTCGTTCTGAATGTTGCGTCAAATGATATTACATCACCAAACTCATTGTAGTTGCATTTATCAACTTCATCTGCCCAAAAAAGTGCAACTAACACGCCGTTTTCAACCTTATACTGAAATGTAAAGTTTGGCGCAAACAATTTCCTATTTTCCATCTTTTCTATCAGCATATGTGCATCGCTTTCTCCTATAACCTCATTAACGTCTCTGACATAATTCTTAAAATCGTCAGTCGTGCCATGAACATATTGAGAACCCCCTTTCATCGTAGAAAACAAGTGGTGCGCCTTTGTTCCACCAAGTTTAATTGTTAAAGCTTTTATAACAAACATTTTTTCCGTCTGAGTCATCTTTTGTGGTTTCTTTGTAAGATGCTCAAATTCTTTCGGAATCATTTTGTGGTTGTGTCTCGGATCGAATGTAACTATTTCATACTTTCTGGTACGACTATCCAAAGCAATCTTAATTCTTGCCGCCAACCCGTTAGTCTATGCCTTGTATTTCTAACTTGCTTATCATTGTGTTGAGGATCCAATGTGTTAATATTTATCTCCTTTGGATTCGCTTCTCAATTACACATGACATACTTTGATTTCACCAAACCACTTTTTGTTTTATTTTGGCATGTCATCTTAGCTTCAAACCCTGCCTTTTCAGCGTAAGTGTTATAAAAATCGACACCTTGCTCTATTGTACCAAAATTTTGCCGCAGAAAAGGTAGGTACTGCGTTTCAACATTTGGTTCGCAGTATATAGTTCCTCCAGGTGTCTCGTCTTCTGGGAACAAAGTTGGCGTGCTCCTTGGAACTGTTAAACAATAACATTTAGGTTTTGTTTTAGTAACTTTTTTTACATTGAATCATGTATTTTTCATGTTGAATCATATATGATTCATGATGAATCATATATGATCCATCATGAATCATACATGATTCTTCCAACTTGATTTTGAATTTTTTTTACCAATTATAGTGTCTTAAACAATAACTATTTTAACACAATCATAGAGTCATATATGATTCATTATGAATCACTTGTTTGTATACTGAATGAAACATATATGATTCATCATGAATCATATATGATTCATGATGAATCATATATGATTCATGATGAATCATATATGATTCATGATGAATCATACATGATTCATCCAACTTGCTTTTGAAGTTTTTACCAATTACAGTGTTTTAAAGAATAACTATTTTAACAAAATCATAGAATCATATATGATTCATTATGAATCACTTGTTTGTATATAGAATGAAACATATATGATTCATCATGAATCATTCATGATTCATCCAACTTGTTTTTGAAGTTTCTACCAATTACAGTGTTTTAAAGAATTATTTTAACAGAATCATAGAATCATATATGATTCATTATGAATCAATTGTTTGTATATTGAATGAAACATATATGATTCATCATGAATCATATATTATTCATGATGAATCACTTGTTTGTATATTGAATGAATCATATATGATTTTCCTGGAGTTTGAATGATATTGGTTTCAACATTTGACTCTTCATTTTGATTCTGAGTTATAGGGTTTTCATATTCTTCGTATTGAACTATACTTGAATCTGCATCAATTGCATCGTCATCAGCCATATTTGTGGTAGTTGTGATTAGGGAAGAAGGTCCGTGATTAGGGAAGGTAGTTGTGGAGGTTGAGGTCGTCGGAAAAAATGGGATGGAGGTTGTTGTGGTGGTTAAGGTCGCCGGAAAAAAATTAGGGTTTATAGATCTCCACAGAAAACGATATATGTGATTAGGGAAGTTGTAATTAGGGAAGTTGTGGTGGTTGAGGTCGCCGTAAAATTGGGGTGGAGGTTGTTGTGGTGGTTGAGGTCGCTGGAAAAAATGGTTATGGTGGAGTTGGAGGTCGTCGGTTGTTGAGGTCTGAGAGAGAGTGTGTATTTTTTAAACAAAAAAATGAATTATTAATTGGTAAAATTCTATTTGTATTTTACATTTTTGCCCCTATTTTAAAAAGTGGGTGTAATCTTGACCATTGAATGAAAATGAATGGATGGTCCAGATTGTCTCATTTGGTCTATGCTATATTTTGTGTCTAGGGGGATCTCAACTCTTCTAATCTATCTATCATATAACAAAAAATAAAGATAAAATATCAAACCTCCCAAATGACTAATTTTCATATCTCAAATTCACCGGTCTTCTTATCACATCGAATCTGAATCCTTCGTCAGCCTCGGCCCTCTCGACGCCATGATCGCAAAAGACGTTGATTTGTCTGCAGACGATGACGAAGATGACGTACAATTTTTAGAAGCTCCGACTCACACTCAGACTGTCGTACGTTGGGCACGTGATGTAGAGATACTATTGTATAAGTGTTGTATTGGAGTGTCGGAGAACGTCGACATTGGAAATGATCAAAACCTTGATTGTTTTTAGGGGCAGATTCTTGCAGATTTCAACGAGTTTACAACTCACATGCTTCGTACCAAGAATACGATTACGAGGAAATAAAGTCGGTTAAAAATAGTAGGTGAGCCAAAGTGGAGAGGAGAGAGAAATGCCATGAGTGAAAGGATATTTTTGTTAGTTGTATTGATGTGATGTGATGCTAATGTGACATCTGTGAGACCAAAGTGGAAAGAGGTTTCCTCCCTACTACACCTTATACTCCTAGAGCACTAAGAACCCCTATGGTGTCATGATTTGAGCCGTGAGCAAAATATGCAGCCACATCATCAGTAGTTATCATGGCACTAGAAAATTACGACATCATATTTTGAAGGTATTTTATGATACCACAAAATATGATGCATTATTTTTCTTCCATTTATTACATAAAATTAAAAATATTCAATATAACTTAAATAAACTTAAAGTAAATTGAAATATATTACATTAAATAATAAATCATTACATAAACTAAAAAAATGATATAAAATAAATAAAAATTACAATTTATTCATTAGAGTTTCATAAATGCTTCACAACGTCTTGTCAAAAATCGGTATGCACTCTTCTATCTCAAAGTTCTTTGTTTTCCTAACATGTATATTAATAAGTGTGTAAACACTTATCCTTTTGCCACTAAAATCAATGAAAAACAAGACCTAATCATGTGTTTTATATCATAAAAGTCGGAATTACGCGTGGTTTTGTGTTTTTGTGTGAAATAGGTACAAAAGATCAAAAGGAAAGAAAACACGGGATTTCACGGTCAATTGTTGAAGAAAAGTCAAAGAAAGAGACAAAGTCAATGTCAAAGAAGCAAAAGTGTACCGAAGATCACGGAAACCGGAAAAATCGACATGAAGTTTGAAGAAAAGACCAAAGAGCCAAAAATCAAGTCGTTTCATTCGGGGATTTAATTTATCAAAGTTATTGGGCTTTGTGGGTCCCGCATTTGATTAATGGGCCCAAAAGCCCAATAAGGAAACTAATGTTATTTGTCTTTGGTAGATTAGCCCATTAAGGCCCAATAACTTTACTATGAAGAGACGGATGGAGTATTATAGCATCATGGCCCAAATTGGAATCCAAGCCCAAACATGAATAAAAGTTGCACAGTTGAAGTAAAGTTTTATATAAACTTTGGGGGTCAAAGTCTTGGTCAACATTTACATAACTCACACACACGTTTTACCCTCACACATTCACTCACACACCAAACTTTCGTTACATCCTATGTAACTCCCTTTCTTCTCCCACCCAAATAACCAGTTTCACTTTTTACCTAAACCCTAATCAAAAAAGAAAAAAAAGTACCAAATAAATTAGGGCTTTTGTGGGATACGTGTGATTCACACGTATGGGAATAAATTCCCAAGAAAATCGGAGCAGCACGATGGAGGATCAATCAAACGTGGCACCCTTCTCTCTCCTGATTGGTTAGACCACATCACCATTCACCACTCCTCCAATCAAATTAGGCCACGTCCTCAAGAAGAAACACAAGAAGCACAAACCCTTCCAGGCTGGCGATCCGTGTGAGGAATGGACTATTATTCACCGTAGGATGATTTCAAGGAAGAGAGATGAAGAATCAAGGGCTGCGATTTATTTTGCAGCATCAACAAATCTAGAAGAAGTTTTAGGGTTTGCCTATAAAAACCCTCTCATTCTGTAATTTTTATTGTCCAATTTTTATTTTTATTTTTATTATGCAAAAATAGTTTATAGATTAGATTTAATTTTCTTTTTTTCAAGTATTGTAATCAATTGTTAGTTATTAATAAAAAATTATTTCGGTTAAATTTATATCGTCTTATATTTACTATTTAAGTTTCCAGCAATTTATCTTAAATCTGTTTTGTTATAATAATTATTAAATTTATTTTAGCAACGTTAATTAAATAGCTTGTTTAGATAATTGAAAATAAATTTTGGTTGATAAATTTCCCCCACTGGGAAGTTTTATATAAAATCTGGTTCCAGTGGTGTTTGATATGTATGGTTCGAGAATGATGTTTTGTTAAGGTGGTGGTCTCGTCTCGGTTCAGTAAGACGGCTCAGCGCTGCATCTTCTTCCCAATGGTTTCTACATAAGGTTCTAAATCTCCTTTTTATTTTATGTTAATTTTAGATTAATTTTAATATTTGTTTTAGTTTCTGTTTATTAATCTGCTTGTGGTTGATTTGTTTTGGTTTCTGTTCATCAGTCTGCTTAGAGTTACTTTGGTTTGTATTGATGTTATATTTAATTTTTATCTGAGTAATCTGGTTTTATTTGTCTTTTTACTGCTTTTATTTAGAACTTATAAAGTTTTTGAGGTCCTTCGAATAGTCTGCTGATTTTGTAGTGTTGCTGATTTCATTTAGTCTGATTTAACTAGTTAAGTCTGCTTAAGGTTTGTTGGATCCTATTTTTGCTTATACAAGCTTGTTTGTCTGCGAATCTCATTGCATATCTGCTTGAATTTGAATCTGATTATTGTGCTTTTATATTGCTTTAAGTTTACCTTGCTGAAAAGTTTAGTTTGCTTATTTTAGTATTGCTTTGCTGATTGTTTAGTTATTGTTTGCTTATTTTCAGTATAGATTTGCTTATTAGGTCTTATTTGCTTATTTGATTTTGATATTGCTTATTAGATTTGTTGATTTTAGTTTTGTTTTGCTTAAATTGTGAGTAGTTTTTCTTTGCTGATTTATTTGCTTGCTTTGTGAGTTTAGCTTACAGACTCAATTGGTCTGTAAGTGTTATAACTGATTTATCAATTTTCAAAAAAAATATACAAGCATCTTAGATTCGAACCTGTGACTTTAGTTTTCATTTCATTGTTCAATATATATAAAAATAAAATAAAATATAATACACAAAATAGTCCACCAAGGGACTCAAACCCGTGACCTCACCTGATAGTAACCCATCGTGTTAACCAATTGATCTAGCCACTTATTTGTGTTTTAGTATAGTTTATTTAATTAATATAGGCTCTTTATTAGCTGTCAGTTTTATTTAAATAGATTTATTTACAAGTTTTAATTTTAAGATTAACTTTTAGTTTATTAAATTACGTTTATTAAGTTTAAAAAAAAAATAAAAAAATAAAAATATTTTATTACTTTTAACAATTTCAATTGTTTTTAAATTTAGTTTTTAAAATTAGTTTTTAATTAATTCAGTTTTATATAAAAATTAGTTTAAATAGATTTTGTTAAATTAAAAGTGAGAGTAATTTCTTTTTAAATAGTTTTCAAATTTGTTTAAATATTTTATAGTTTAAATTAGTTTATAATTTTTTAAATTAGTTTAATTAGTTTTAATTAAGTTTTTTATTAGTGAAAAAGTATTTTTAATTAAATATTATCTTTTTATTAGATTAATTAGTTTTTTTTAAATACCAAACAAAGTTTTATTAACCAAGAAAAATTAATCTTACGTATAAATTGGAAATCAATTCGAGTCAAGTCGAGTCGAGGAACGAAAAATAGACATAAAAGAATTGAAAAATTTATTGTATTAAATTGGCGCCGCTGCCGCTTCGCTCGTTACGATTGACGATTTTTCGTGAGAAGCTTTGGATTTTGGGATCCGTTCAATTTTGAACGTTATTTTTCTTGTTAAAAAAATCAAAAACATAAAAAAAAAATCCAAAACTTAAAAATACAAAAAATTAAAAAATCATCAAAAGCAAACTCTTTCCTAAGATTTGCACCAAAAAATTAAAAAAATCAAAAGTAATACTTTTCCTAAAGTATTACATCAAAATTTTTACGTATTATTGTTATTTTTCTTATTTCGATTTCTTTCGCTTTTATTGTGAATATATATTTTTCTTAAAAAAAATATAAAAAAAGATTTTTCTTTTACTATATTGTATTACGTAGAACAATCAATTTACCTACTTCCAAATAAGACCTTAGTTGGGATTTCATCACCTAGCTATTGTATTCGAATCCAAAACAAAAAATCAAGGCAAAATAGATAAATACTAATAAAAAGTTTGAACTCGATTTATACAAACTATAAGGTGGGTATAAGGCGGCGCGCTATAAAAGGCCGTCTAAGGAAAAAGGTTTTTAAGTGCTTTGTGCCACCTCGTTTCCCCGCTTGCTTGTGCGTATATTGAGAGGGACGACCGATTATTGGTTTTCCAACTCAAGTAGTATTACGTATATATTTTTTTGTAGCTTTTTAATATTGAACCTCGAGAGGGATAATCCCTTTCCTCTCAAAGTCGACCGAGGTCTCCTACCTCATTCCTTGAGTTTAGTTGTATGCGCACTCGCGCGCGTGCACACATACCGATTGGTGTACCAAATACTTCTAATTCTTCCAAAAAGAAGAAGAAGAACAAAAAGACCGTCACTCAAGCCGATCCCAAGAATCGAGATTTGAACAACACGATGGCAACGGATAATCGACCAACGATTTAGATTCTACAATCTCACGTTGAAGGAAATGATGACGCGATTGTGGTGCCGGATATTGGAGAAAATAATTATGAACTAAAAACGGGTTTTATTCAAATGGTTTCCGCTACACCATTTTTAGGCCGTATTAATGATGACCCACACGCTCATATAAAACGTTTCATACAATTGGCAAACACCGTCAAATACAATGGGGTGCCACAAGAGGCCATTCGTTTACAAATCTTTCCTTTTTCCCTCGAGGGACAAGCCCGGATTTGGCTTGATAAGGAACCACCCCAAAGTATCACCACATGGATTGATTTAGAGACCAAGTTCATTAACTACTTTTTCCCACCATCACAGACCACCTCTTTAAGGAATGACATCCTTACCTTTGAACAACAATATTGGGGAACGTTTAGTGAGTCTTGGGACCGTTTTAAGGAGCTTTTACGAAAATGTCCACAAAAGTGCATCAAATCAATACGTTTTACAATGGTTTAACTCTTAAAGACCAAGACTCACTTAATAGTGCCGTCGGGGGTAATATTCTTGTGAAATCCATGAACGAGGCTTGGGCAATAACTGAAAACAAGGCAAAAATACAAAACAAGAGTGTTAGGGCTACTATGGCAAGTGCTAGTACTAGTGAGAGCGACAAGAGAATTGATAAGCTTACTTCGCTTGTTGAAACAATTGCTCTACAAACCGCTAACAATACCAAAGCCATCAATGTGCAAGTAAATGCCTTAAAAGAGACTTGTGAAACGTGTGAGACTTGTGGTGGACCACATTCGTATTATAATTGTGACAAGGTTTACAATCAACAACAAGAAGTTTATGCTTATAACAACAATGAAAATGAGCGGGTTCATTTCAAACTAAATGTTGATGTTAACCATTTGTCTTATAAGTCTAATAACTATTCGGCTCCCCCGGGTTTTGTAGCTCCACAAAGACCACCCCACCCGCCCAAAATAGGAACCAAGGTCCTCAACGGGGTAATTTTCAAGGGAATTCAAATACAAGAGGTTTTACTCAAAATCAAGGGAATTTTCAAGGGCAAAACCAAGGGTTTAATAATCAAAATCAAGGATTTAATAACCAAGGTTTTCAAAATCAAGGATTTAATCAAGGTTTTCAAAATTATAATCAATATCAAAACCAAGGTTTTCCTAATCAAGGTTTTCCTAATCAAGGGTATAATCAAATGAACATGCATAATCCTCAAATGGACTTGGTTCTACAAAAATTAACCGAACATGAGCGAATCATGAGAGAGATGCAAGAATCGACCGATAAGAAATTTTTGCAAATGATTCAAACCCTTCGTCCCCAAGGTGCCCTCCCTTCTAACACCGTGACCACTCCTAGGGCTAACGTTAATGCCATCACTACTAGGAGCGGTAAGACCACCGAAGAACCTTCTTATACCCCACCTAAACAAGGACCCAAGATTCCTTCTTTTTCTACCCACCTTCCTTCACTTTCTACTTGTGACATACCACCCGTTATGCCTTCGTCTACACCTTATGTTCCACCTTTACCTAAATCTTATACCACACCTTCGATTCCCAAACCGGTTCCTTCACCTTCCATTTCTACCCCTCCTCCACCAAAGGATGTGAGTGAGCAATGCACTCCAAAGCCTTCATCTCAACCCAATATACCTTATCCCTCAAGGTTGAGGAAAGAGAAATTGAAGAATAAGGATGATATTCAAGTTTCGAACTTCCTAAAAATGTTCAAACAATTGAATTTTAATATCACCTTTGCTGAGGCTCTCGCTCACATGCCTAAGTATGCTAAGAGTAAGGACCTTTTAAGTGATAAGGAAAAATTGCTCGATATTTCCAATACCCAATTGAATGAGAATTGTTCCGCGGTTCTTTTGAGAAAATTACCGGTTAAGTTAGGAGATCCCGGTCGATTCCTTATTCCTTGTAATTTTCCGGGTGTTGAGAATTGTATGGCCTTGGCGGATCTCAGAGCGAGTATCAATCTTATGCCATTGTCCGTGTGGAAACAATATTTACCCGAGCTAGTCCCCACTCGTATGACCTTGGAATTAGCTAACCGTACGGTTTCTTATCCGGTGGGGATAGTTGAGGATGTTTTCGTAGGAGTCGACAAATTCACTTTTCTCGCCGATTTCATTATAGTCGACTATGCGATGGATCCCCGTGTTCCCTTAATTGTGGGACGACCCTTCTTGAGAACCGGGCGTACATTGATTGATGTAGCCGCGGGTGAGCTTATCATGAGGGTCGGGGATGATAAAATCGTCTTTAACATGGGTAAACTTTCCAAACTTCCCGATGAGCCCGAATCCGTGAATTACATCGATGTGCTCGTAGAAGCATGTGAAGAACATTTTCACGAGGCTTGTAAGAGCGGGATTTCTCATTTACCTCATGTTGAGACCGTAGCTTCTATTGCTCCATCATTGACTCCATTTGGAGAAAGTGACTTTCTTTTACAAGAATTTGAAGCAAGTTTAAGAGACGTGGATTTAAAATATGATGATTCTCCCACCGATTGGGAATAAGACATTCGTACCATTGAGAGACTTCTCAATGAGGACCATATTTCTCCACCTACTCCTAAGGAAGTTACAAACGATGATCCTAATTTGACTAAGCCTTCCACCGACAATCCACCGGATTTAGAGCTTAAGGATTTACCGTCTCATTTAGAATACGTTTTCTTAGAAGAGAATGATAAGTTACCCGTCATAATTGCTAAGAACTTAAAAGAAGATGAAAAATCTCGACTTATCGATGTGCTTAAAAATCATAAGAAAGCAATTGCTTGGAAAATCTCCGACATCCGCGGAATTGATCCTAACTTTTGCACTCATAAAGTTCTCATGGACGATGACTTTAAACCTGCAATCCAAAATCAAAGAAGGGTTAATCCAAAAATTCATTAAGTCATTAAGAAAGAAGTTATCAAACTTCTAGATGCCTGAATGATTTACCCTATTTCGGATTCGCCATGGGTTAGTCCCGTCCATTGTGTGCCTAAGAAAGGCAGAATAACCGTTGTTCCCAATGAAAACAACGAGTTGATTCCTACTCGACTCGTAACGGGTTGGCGAGTTTGCATAGACTATCGCAAGCTCAATGATGCCACTCGTAAGGATCATTTTCCTCTTCCTTTCATGGATCAAATGCTCGAGCGTTTAGCGGGTAATGATTACTATTGCTTTTTAGATGGTTTTTCCGGATATTTTCAAATCCCTATCGATCCAAAAGACCAAGAGAAAACCACATTCACTTGTCCTTATGAAACATTTGCTTACAAAAGAATGCCTTTCGGCTTATGCAATGCTACCGGGACTTTCCAAATGTGTATGATGGCTATATTCCATGACATGGTTGAAGAAACTATGGAAGTCTTTATGGACGATTTTCGGTCTATGGTGATTCTTTCTCTTCTTGCCTTGCCAATTTAGAGCGTATGCTTAAACGGTGTGAAGACACTCGTCTCGTTCTTAATTGGGAAAAATGCCATTTCATGGTAAAAGAAGGCATCGTCCTCGGTCACAAAATTTCAAAAGCCGGTATCAAAGTCGACCGTGCTAAAGTTTACGTCATTGCTAAGTTGCCTCCACCTACCACCGTCAAAGGAGTTAGAAGTTTTTTAGGCCATGCGGGATTTTATCGACGTTTCATCCAAGATTTCTCTAAAATAGCTCGTCCAATGACTCATCTCTTAGAGAAAGATGCTCCTTTCATCTTTTCTCAAGAATGTCTCGACTCTTTCGAACTTCTTAAAGGTAAATTAACTAAGGCACCGGTCTTAGTCTCTCCAAATTGGGAGTTACCTTTCGAGCTCATGTGCGATGCTAGTGATTTCGTGGTAGGAGCGATTTTAGGTCAACGAGTTAACAAACACGTCCAACCAATCGATTATGCTAGCATGACAATGACGGGGGCTCAATTGCATTATACCACTACCGAAAAAGAGCTTTTAGTTGTAGTGTATGCTTTTGAGAAATTCCGCCCCTATCTAGTGCTTTCCACCACCATTGTTTACGCCGACCATTCCGCCTTGAAATACTTGTTGACCAAGAAAGATGCTAAACCGAGACTCCTTCGTTGGGTTTTGCTCTAACAAGAATTTAAAATCAAAATTCGTGATAAAAAGGGAGCGGAAAACCTAGCCGCGGATCATCTTAGTAGACTCGAGGATCCTTATCAAGGGGAACTTCCAAATCAAGAGATTAATGAATCTTTTCCCCTTGAGACCTTAATGTCTATTAATTCCAATCTTGATGATACCCCATTGTTTGCGGACATTGCAAACTATTTGGCGGGTGGTGTTCTTATCGAAGGGTTAACGTCTCAACAAAATAAAAAATTCTTTAAAGACGTAAAAACGTACTATTGGGAAAACCCTTATCTTTTCAAGCAATGTGCGGACTTAATCATTCGTAGGTGTGTTGATGGGCCGACGGCTTTACAAATCCTTGAAGCTTGCCACAAAGGACCCACCGGTGGTCACTTTGGTCCTAACTATACCGCTAAAAAAGTTTTCGACTCCGGATTCTATTGGCCCACCATTTATCATGACGCTCATGAAATGGTTAAGCATTGTGATGCTTGCCAAAGACAAGGCAAGATCACACATAAAGATGAGATGCCTCAAAATTTCATACATGAATGTGAAATCTTTGACGTATGGGGTATCGACTTTATGGGGACATTTCCATCATCCAAAGGGAACAAGTACATCCTCGTAACCGTTGACTACGTATCAAAATGGGTTGAAGCAAAGGCTTTACCTACTAACGATGCGAGGGTGGTTGTGAACTTCTTGAAACAATTGTTTGCTCGATTCGGTGTGTCTCGTGCTGTTATTAGTGATCGCGGGACTCATTTTTGCAATGATCAATTCGCACGAGTCATGGCTAAGTATGGTGTCAATCACCGACTTTCCACCGCATATCATCCACAAACTAATGGTCAAGCCGAGGTTTCCAACCGTGGACTTAAGCGAATCTTAGAGCGTACCGTGGGAGAGCATCGTGCCTCATGGGCCGATAAATTAGATGATGCTTTGTGGGCTTTCCGTACCACTTATAAGACACCTATAGGTTGTACTCCTTATCGCCTTGTGTACGGAAAGGCATGCCACCTCCCCATTGAGTTGGAGCATAAGGATTATTGGGCCTTGAAATGGGCTAATTTTGACATAAACAAAGCCGGGTATCTTAGGAAAATCCAACTCAATGAACTCAATGAACTTAGGAATGAGGCTTATGAAAATTATTTGATCTATAAGGAGAAGA
The DNA here is from genome assembly GCA_025667525.1 of Glebionis coronaria. Classification (NCBI taxonomy): domain Eukaryota; kingdom Viridiplantae; phylum Streptophyta; class Magnoliopsida; order Asterales; family Asteraceae; genus Glebionis; species Glebionis coronaria. The sequence goes on from CM046878.1 coordinate 42,755,102, forward strand.
CTAAGACCATTCATGATTCCAAGATTAAGAACCAAGAGTTCCACGTTGGTGATCAAGTTTTACTCTTTAACTCTCAGTTGAAAATCTTTTCGGGTAAACTTAAGAGCCGTTGGTCCGGTCCATTCACCGTGGCCCAAATCTTCCCTTATGGCACCATTGAGTTATCCCAACCAAATGGGCCCAACTTTAAGGTGAATAGCAACGGGTTAAGTTGTACTTTGGAGAGGATATCTCTCATCTGATGATTCCATCCCTCTCCACGTTTCCCTTGAATTAATTCGGGAAGTTGAGTCGAGCTAGAGACTCGTGATAAATAAATCAAGCATCGTATAACTAGGTTAGATTTTTACCTTTTCCATCCTTTTCCACCCTTTTTCACCTTCACCCATTTCCACCAATAAGTGTAGGGGGGAGCCAAGTAGGTTGTTTGTGTTGTGATGTTGTGCAGGGACATGTGCTTTAATGATCCACTTTTGGTGTTTTGACGCGACCCGTGATCCCGTGTTCCCGTGTACCCGGTTCTATCAAAACTAGTATGATTCATACATGTATATAAATAAGATAAATAAATGTAATCACTTTATTTGTCTCTTCCTTAGCTCGATTTAAATAACGTACTCAATGTCCTAAGTGTAGGGGAGTTTATTCTCCCACATGCCTAAACATTGAGGGCAATGTTTATATTAAGTGTAGGGGGGACTTCTATCAAATTTTAGTGGGCTTTTCCATGAATTTGACCTCATTTAACCGGAAAATTAAAATTTTCATTTTTCAAAATTTTGATTTATTTTGGCCTAGTAGTATTTCCATTTATTTTCTTTCCTTTTGTCATCGCATCGTATTTATATTTTCCATTTCAAAGAATAAAGTCAAAAAAATAAATAAATGAATAAAATGGTTTTAACAAGTTTAGATGTCTTTGATATATTAGGCCCGTCGTGAATATTTTGACTCAACCCGAGTTTACTTATCTAAGTTTACTCTAGCTAGTATCCTTAACCATATGGACCTTAATTGGTTTATTAGGCTAAGCATCCACGAGTCTCATTCCTTGAGATTTTAAATTGTGGAGAACGAGAGATGATAGAGTTGATAATAAGTTTAAGGGTTAATTCTTGCTTATATGAGTTTTTGTGGCTCTTTCTTCCCGCTTGTATATTTTGCTTAATAAATGAGGATTTTTGCGGTGTAGATTCGATATCTTAGCTCTTAGCCAAATCTTTTAACTCCTTGTAATTAAAGCATGAACACATTGAGGGTGCCATCGTTGTGGACTTCCGACTAAGGTGGCTCATAACCACTAAGTAGGAGGTATTCAGACCATGGGACCGCGAAATTTGGCCTAATATATATATCATAAATAAAGAAAGAATAAGATTAAAACATGACCTCCAGGAGCCTTAGGGTGTGGGGCATGTAGCACGAACCTTGTCATTAGAGCCTTAGGGTGTATGGCATGGTAAGTGTTGAATAAAAATTGATCAAAAAATCAATTCCCTTGTTTATCGTTCAAGGAGCCTTAGGGTGTGGACAATAGATGAGGAGCATTTTTACATCTTAAAGAGCCTAAGGGTATATGATGTGAATTTGCTAAACTCCACATAAAGTCAACATGACTTTGAAGGAATAAATAATAAGTAGTACTATTGGCCAAATTTCGGATCCGGGAATTTATTCCCCAAATCGTGTTAAATTATCCTTGATGTGGGCTTACTTTAGTGAAAACGTTTTTGAGGAAGAGGTTAGTTTTTGAGTGTCGGGTTTGCACCGTTTTGCCTTCATTTTTGGACTAATAATTATCAAATAAGTCAAATGAGCCTACGGGTGAATGACATTCCTTAAAATCTAGATATACAACTTAGGAATTGGAGAAAGAGTATTACACAATTGTCTTATATAAGTGGTTTTAACTTAAGAACTTATGGTAAACAATGATCTTGTTTTTGAGCTTGGTATGGGGAACGTGAAACTTGAGGGTGATTAATATTCATGACACCAAAACCCTAATTTAAGTCTTAGATTTCTTTACAAGTTTCTTCCATCAAACTATCTCAAAGTTGATAAATTAATGGAAATTATTATAACTTTTGTTTCCTTGAATAAAGTTTTTATCTTTTCATCGTCCTTTAGTTTCTTTTGTAGTAGTAATAGTATATCTTAATAAAGGCCAAAATGGGTTAATTATGAGGAAAATGTAACTTTATGCTTTAAAATTATGCATTGCATGGGGTCATTGCAATGGTCAAGTGTAGGGGATTTAATAAGTGTGTAAACACTTATCCTTTTGCCACTAAAATCAATGAAAAACAAGACCTAATCATGTGTTTTATATCATAAATATCGGAATTACGCGTGGTTTTGTGTTTTTGTATGAAATAGGTACAAAAGATCAAAAGGAAAGAAAACACGGGATTTCACGGTCAATTGTTGAAGAAAAGTCAAAGAAAGAGACAAAGGTAAAGAACCAAAAGTGTACCGAAGATCACGGAAACCGGCAAAATCGACACGAAGTTTGAGAAAAGACCAAAGAGCCAAAAATCAAGTCGTTTCATTCAGGGATTTAATTTATCAAAGTTATTGGGCTTTGTGGGTCCCATATTTGATTAATGGGCCCAAAAGCCCAATAAGGAAACTAATGTTATTTGTATTTGGTAGATTAGCCCATTAAGTCCCAATAACTTTACTATGAGACGGATGGAGTATTATAGCATCATGGCCCAAATTGGAATCCAAGCCTAAACATGAATAAAAGTTGGACGGTTGAAGTAAAGTTTTATATAAAATTTGGGGGTCAAAGTCTTGGTCAACATTTACATAACTCACACACATGTTTTACCCTCACACATTCACTCACACACCAAACTTTCGTTACATCCTATGTAACTCCCTTTCTTCTCCCACCCAAATAACCAGTTTCACTTTTTACCTAAACCCCAATCAAAAATAAAAAAAAAGTACCAAATAAATTGGGGCTTTTGTGGGATACGTGTGATTCACACGTATGGGAATAAATTCCCAAGAAAATCAGAGCAGCACGATGGAGGATCAATCAAACGTGGCACCCTTCTCTCTCCTGATTGGTTAGACCACATCACCATTCACCACTCCTCCAATCAAATTAGGCCACGTCCTCAAGAAGAAACACAATAAGCACAAACCCTTCCAGGTTGGCGATCCGTGTGAGGAATGGACTATTATTCACCGTAGGATGATTTCAAGGAAGAGAGATGAAGAATCAAGGGCTGCGATTTATTTTCAGCATCAACAAATCTTCATGAAGAAGTTTTAGGGGTTGCCTATAAAAACCCTCTCATTCTGTAATTTTTATTGTCCTTTTTATTTTTATTTTTATTATGCAAAAATAGTTTTTAGATTAATTGTAATTTTCTTTTTTTCAAGTATCATAATCAATTGTTAGTTATTAATAAAAAATTTATTTCGGTTAAATTTATCTCGTCTTATATTTACTGTTTAAGTTTCCAGCAATTTATCTTAAATCTGTTTTGTTATAATAATTATTAAATTTATTTAAGCAAAGTTAATTAAATAGCTTGTTTAGATAATTGAAAATAAATTTTGGTTGATAAATTTCCCCCACTGGGAAGTTTAATATAAAATCTGGTTCGAGTGGTGTTTGATATGTATGGTTCGAGAATGATGTTTGGTTAAGGTGGTGGTCTCGTCTTGGTTAAGTAAGACGGCTCAGCGCCGCATCTTCTTCCCAATGGTTTCTACATAAGGTTCTAAATCTCCTTTTTATTTTATGTTAATTTGAGATTAATTTTAATATTTGTTTTAATTTATGTTTATTAATCTGCTTGTGGTTGATTTGTTTTGGTTTCTGTTCATTAGTCTGCTTAGAGTTACTTTGGTTGGTATTGATGTTATATTTGATTTTTATCTGAGTAATTTGGTTTTATTTGTCTTTTTACTGCTTTTATTTTGAACTTATAAAGTTTTTGAGGTCCTTCGAATAGTCTGTTGATTTAGTAGTGTTGCTGATTTCATTTAGTCTGATTTAACTAGTTAAGTCTGCTTAAGGTTTGTTGGATCCTAATTTTGCTTATACAAGCTTGTTTGTCTGCTGAATCTCATTGCATATCTGCTTGAATTTGAATCTGATTATTGTGCTTTTATATTGCTTTAAGTTTACCTTGCTGAAAAGTTTAGTTTGCTTATTTTAGTATTGCTTTGCTGATTGTTTAGTTATTGTTTTGTTATTTTCAGTATAGATTTTCTTATTAGGTCTTATTTGCTTATTTGATTTTGATATTGCTTATTAGATTTGTAGATTTTAGTTTTGTTTTGCTTAAATTGTGAGTAGTTATCTTTGCTGATTTATTTGCTTGCTTTGTGAGTTTAGCTTACAAACTCAATTGGTCTGTAAGTGTTATAATTGATTTATCAATTTTCAAAAAAGATATACAAGCATCTTAGATTCGAACCAGTGACTTTAGTTTTCATTTCATTGTTCAATATATAAATAAAATAAAATATAATTTACAAAATAGTCCACCAAGGGACTAGAACCTGTGACCTCACGGATAGTAACACATCGTGTTAACCAATTGATCTAGCCACTTATTTGTGTTTTAGTATAGTTTATTTAATTAATATAGGCTCTTTATTAGCTGTCAGTTTTATTTAAATAGATTTATTTACAAGTTTTAGTTTAACATTAATTTTTAGTTTATTAAATTACGTTTATTAAGTTTTAAAAAAATAAAATAAAAATATTTTATTACTTTTAGCAATTTCAATTGTTTTTAAATTTAGTTTTTAAAATTAGTTTTTAAAATTAGTTTTTAATTAATTTAGTTTATATAAAAATTAGTTTAAATAGATTTTGTTAAATTAAAAGTGAGAGTAATTTCTTTTTAAATAATTTTCAAATTTGTTTAAATAGTTATATAGTTTAAATTAGTTTATAATTTTTAAATTAGTTTAATTAGTTTTAATTAAGATTTTTATTAATGAAAAAGTATTTTTAATTAAATATTCTCTTTTTATTAGATTAATTAGTTTTTTTTAAATACCAAACAAAGTTTTATTAACCAAGAACAATTAATCTTACGTATAAATTGGAAATCAATTTGAGTCGAGTCGAGGAACGAAAAATAGACATAAAAAGAATTGAAAAATTCATTATATTATAAATCACATCGTTCAACCCAAGTACGAACTATGTTCGGTTGTGAATTAACGAACATATTTTAAACTCACTTCGAATTTTTTGTCTTCTAATATCATGTTATAAAATATGATACAACAATAAATGATTCTTCTCAACGCATTGATTTTGTAAGCACGCGCTGGTTTTCTTATAATTCCATAACGACCTTGTAAGACTCCAAAAGCCCGTTTAATATATGTTCTAACACTTTCTTGAACTCTTTTAAACTTCAAGTTTTTTCCACCCCTTGTAATAGAAAATATTATGGAAATATAGACCATTCTTGATAAATACAGTCGATTAGTAACCTTTCTTGTATGTTTTTCTGTTAACCACAAATGGAGATTCTTGAGCTGTACGAGACATTACCTCATCAAATAAGGAACCATATAACACATTAAGATCATTATTTGCCTTCGGAACCTCAAAATACGCATGAAAAATCCACAAGCGTTGGTCTGCAGCCGCTTCTTACATAAGAGTTGGATATATATGATCGCATCCTTTGGATTAGGCGTGTAAAGCTTTTGGAGAAATTTTTCAACCCAAATGTATACAATCAATACTCCCACACGTTCTTGAGATGTTTCATGTTTTTTCTAAGTGAAGTTTTCTTAAATACTTTTCAAGGTTTACAAAAATGTATAGAGTTTCCTAATTGTATATTTGGAATTTCTTGTTAAATTTTGTTTTTAAAAAACGCCCATCAAAACAAGTTCTACAGGGACTGGTATTGATAAGTAGGTATTTAAATAACTCATTTACCACGTATTTGTGAATTAAATATTTTGGTTCATTTATTTTAAATATTACTCATTCTCTAACCTTTTATGTAAAACCCCCAATTTCGGGTCATAGCAGCGGAAGGGTCATTGGGTGTTACTATCATGGTTCAATCTCAATATCATAGAAAACGCCTCAAAATGAGTCATTTTAATAAAACAAACATCCATTCATTATTTAAAGATGATACAGTTCACACACGGTCCCAAATAGTTTTAAAGTTTACACAACATAACAAACGATAAAAGTTTATTGAATGGACATAGTTTAGAAAAGCGGGCCAAAACATTTCACAAGCAAGCTACACGAAACCGCCTTCCTTTGAGTGCCTTCTTCATGGACCTGAGATAAAACATTCTATAAAGTCAAAAAAAATGCTGAGTGAATCTATAGAGTTTAAATTTAATAAACGAACACAAGTATTCTGAAAAACTTTCAATGGTTGACAATCATGTGAATCAGACATAATCATCTTTGTTATTACATAAGTCTAATGACATTGAACGTTAACATATATTATTTCGACCCAACACACCTAGCCAACTGCGTATATTTCTCTTATACAATTGCATCCGATGTTCCATTACTAGTGTATCACAACACCACGCGATAGCTAGTCGCGACCGGACTGGCGTCACCCCGATAGATCTATCCATAGTATTAGCGTCCATTCGATTAATAATTCATGATTCAATGGGTCTTTTAAGGCTAGAAGCAAACTTATGTAAATAACGTTCATCTAGCGTACAACCGGGTCCTTTGTGTTCTATTTTAAAACAAGCATGTTATCCCCCTTGCGGGTTTTAAAATACTTTACAAGATTGTATAAAAGCGAGGCTATAGACTCACCTTAGTACAAGAGTAGTAATATGACGATCGCCGACGATAAGTGATGCCCGTTAGACACGAAAACCACAACCTACCAAATAAGGCGCGTTCGTTAATAAATGAATCAAGTATAAATAATACTTAAATAATACAAAGCTCAAAGTACAAAACCATAACAATCCCAAAAATAATAATAGTACAAGTGTACTTCTATACCCTTTTACATGTTAACTTTATTAGACTATACCATCGATAAAAATCTGCCGGTACTTACCAAAAGTACAAGCTCATTTACCTTACTTAAACTATTCCGTTTTTGACGAAACTTGGTCAAAAACTCACATATAATATGAATAAGACTCAATTTAAGTTTCATTCAAAAATTTTACTTCTAAGGCTTTCTGCCCGACCCATCTATGAGTTACAAAAACCGGACAGATTTACGTCTTTGACTCGTAAAACCGTTTTGACTTATCTAAATAATTCCGTTTACAAAACCGACACTCGAGTTTGAAAATAGACTCATGACCCGAGGTTTCGAAACTTACAACAGTCCTTGAACATTTTTAAAACTCATTTTATAGTCCCCGAGATTCGATCCAAATATCGACAACAATTTTCGGATTGTGCCGATACTCGTCTCCCGGTACACGAATACTAAAATTGTTGTAACTTCGCACTCGTTTAGAGTTGGAAGTCCTACTTTATATCAAATCGAAGCTAACGAAATTCTCTACGATCCTATCTTATTAGTTTAACAAGATTCATACAGTAAGTAATCCAAAAATGGCCTATAAGTCACTGCCTAAAATTAATCTAAAACTTATACAAAAACAACTTTTCAAGCAATTCTATTCATTTCTCTCATCATCCTATACCCCTAATAATAACATATGATCATCCTAACACTTGTATGAATCAAATAATTAAAATCCCAAAATAAAAGATAACTTTCTTTCAACAAAACAAATAAATTTACACATGATTATCATTAGATAATACATGCAAGAACATCAAATCATCACACCAACACAAGATCATATCAAAATTTAAAAACTTGTTGCATGTTGGAAAAATCTGTATGGATATGATCACCTACAAATTTTATGATCTGGTCTTGTTTTAATTTTGGATGAATCAAAGTAGAAAACAAGAAAAATGGTGGTCTTTGGTGGTTTGGGGTGGACGGAAACAAGGGGGGAAGGAGAAGAGAATGTGTTTTTTTTTATTAAAATGATATAGTGATAAAGTTAGGTAAAAATTTCTTTTTATACTAGGTAGTGGAGGGACTAGTTTTGCCAAATAAGTATAGTTTTGGACGAAAAAGTAATTAAATAAGTTAAAGGGTAGAAAATGAATATTAGTAAAAATTAAAAATATTTACGGGACTGGGGTTTCGTAAAAATACTTTTCAGAAGTTAAAAGGCTTCATAAAAATAATAATCAAGCTTCGACACGACTTAAAACGTAATTAGATCGAAAACATCGAAAATATAAAATATCGAGGCAATCGATAATAAAATGTAAATTTTTGGGCATCCATCGGTATCGCGATCACTAATAGTTCTCGTCATTCGTTAAAACGTAAAGCACGAGAAATAAAGATTAAATAAAATAAAAATCATTTTTATGATAAATTGAGAAATAATATCGATACCTAACGTATTCCTTGCCGGTTTTCATCTAATCGACAATCTTACGCTAGTTTCATGTCATAACCTTCTCGGTTAGTCGATAATTTAAAATTCTCATTAAAGTAAACACGTAATACGTAATAGTCGAGATTAATATAACGACCTGAAATTGACGGATTGTCACATTATCCCCACCAAATTAGGATTTTCGCCCTCAGATTAACTTGCGTTCTTGCCCGATCGCTTGTTGAAATCAAAGAGATGAGGGTAATTCTTCCACATTTGGTCTTCTCGTTCCCAAGTATACTCCGATCCTCTCCGAGAGTTCCATCGAACTTTGACGATAGGGATTCGGCTTTGTTTCAGTTGCTTGACCTCGCGATCCATGACTTCGATTGGTTCTTCAATAAAGTGCAACTTTTCATCAACCTTAACTTCGTCCCATGGTATAACGAGTTCTCCATCGGATAAACACTTCTTCAAATTCGACACATGAAAAGTGTTATGAATCCCATACCGTTCTTGTGGTAGTTCAAGTTGGTATGCCACGGGTCCTACTCTAGATGTAATCTTGAATGGTCCGATATAACGAGGACTTAACTTCCCACGTTTTCCAAATCGTACAACACCTTTCCATGGTGATACCTTTAGCATAACCTTATCTCCCACACTAAACTCCAATGGTTTTCTTCTCACATCCGCATAACTCTTTTGTCGGCTTCGCGCAGACAACAATCTATTCTTGATTTTCACAATCATATCCGTCGTCTCTCTAATCATCTCTGGTCCAGTGAGTTGAGCATCACCAACCTCAGTCCAACTAACGGGCGATCTACATTTTCTCCCATAAAGTGCTTCAAAAGGTGCAACTTTAATACTCGCGTGATAACTGTTATTGTACGAGAATTCGGCCAAAGGTAAGTGCTTATCCCAGCTACTTCCAAAGTCTATCACACAAACACGCAACATATCCTCCAATGTTTGAATAGTTCTTTCGCTTTGCCCATCGGTTTGCGGATGATAGGTTGTGATCATATCCAAATTGGTTCCTAAAGATTTCTGAAGTGATCTCCAAAATCCAGAAGCAAAACGACTGTCTCTATCGGAAATGATTGAAATAGAAACACCATGTTACACACGATCTCCTTCAGATAAAGGTCGGCAAGTTTCTCCAAACCGAACCTCTCGTTGATTGGAATAAAATGAGCGGATTTAGTTAAACGGTCGGCAATAACCCAGATTGCATCGAACCCAGACGGTGTCCCTGGGAGTTTTGTGATGAAGTCCATCGTAATTCGCTCCCATTTCCAGATTGGAACTTCGGGTTGGGCAAGTAATCCTGACGGCTTCTGATATTCAGCCTTCACTTTTGCACACGTTAAGCATTTCGCGACGTATGATGCAATATCAGCTTTCATATTTGGCCACCAGTATAACTTTTTCAAGTCTTGGTACATTTTGTCCGATCCAGGATGAATAGAATACTTGCACTTATGAGATTCTAACATGATCAAGTCTCTCTGTCCACCATAGAATGGTAACCAAATTCGACCTCTCAAACATTTGATACCATCGGATCGCGTCTCAAATGTTTCACCATCTCCTCTAAATCTTTCGGCTACAATATTTTCCTTATTACACGCTTTGATTTGTGCGTTTCAGATCTGCTCAGGTAAGTTATTATGAACTGTCACCACCAAAGCACGCACTCGAATCAGTTTCTCCCTTTCTTTTGACTTAACGCATCAGCTACCACGTTCGCCTTTCCCGGATGATAACGAGTTTCACAGTCGTAATCACTTAAGAGTTCAACCCATCGATGTTGCTTCATATTCAGCTCCTTTTAATCCAATATGTATTGTAGGATTTTGTGATCAGTGAATATTGTACACTTCGTACCATACAGATAATGTCTCCAAAGTCGCAGAGCAAAAACCACAGCGCCCAATTCCAAGTCATGGGTAGTGTAGTTATCCTCATTCTTCCTTAACTGTCTAGAGGCATATGCGATCACCTTTTCACGTTGCATGAGAACAGCACCGTATCCTTGAAGATATGCATCACAATAAACAACAAAGTCTTCACTTCCTTCACGTAACGATAAGATCGGCGCACTACAGAGTTTCATCTTCAGGGTTTTGAAAGCTTCTTCTTTGTCATCGCCCCACACAAATGGTTTATTCTTCTGAGTCAGCTTAGTTAGTGGTTTTGATATCAAAGAGAATCTTTCAATAAACCGTTGGTAGTAACCAGCCAAACCTAGAAATTGTCGCACTTCAGTTGGAGTAGTAGGAGCACTCCAATTCTTAATGGCTTCGATCTTCGAAGGATCAACATGTACCCCACTTTTATCAATCACATGTCCGAGAAATTATACAGAATTAGGCCAAAAATCACACTTTGAGAATTTAGCGTACAACTTCTCGTTCTTTAACAAGTTCAAGATAATTCTTAAGTGTTCAGCATGCTCTTCCTTGCTCTTGGAGTAGATTAGAATATCATCGATGAAAACGATCACGAATTTATCAAGATACGGCTTACAAATGCGATTCATTAAGTCCATGGATACAACAGGTGCATTAGTCAAACCAAAAGGCATAACTCGGAACTCATAATGACCATAACGAGTTCTAAACGCCGTAATAGGAATATCTTCCTCGCGTACACGAAGTTGATGGTAACCAGAACGAAGATCAATCTTGGAGAAAACACGAGAACCTTGAAGTTGATCAAATAGATCATCAATTCTTGGAAGCGGATAACGATTCTTGATTGTCAGCTTATTCAACTCTCGGTAATCGATACACATACGGAACGAACCATCTTTCTTCTTAATGAATAAAACAGGAGCTCCCCAAGGTGACGAACTCGGTCGTATAAAACCTTTATCAGATAGTTCTTGCAATTGCACATACAACTCCTTCAGTTCGGTTGGTGCTAAACGATATGGCGCACGTGCCAAGGGTGCAACACCATGAATTAGATCAATTTGGAATTCTACTTGCCTTGGAGGCGGAAGCCCTGGCAAATCTTCCAGAAACACTTCAGGAAAGTCACGAATGACTGGAACATTTTCGATACGTTTCTCCTTCGATTCCTTCTCCGATACATGAGCTAGGAATAACTCACAACCTCTTTCGATATACTTACGAGCTTTAATGCACGAAACGATTTTCAGTCGAGAATTACATTTATCACCTTCGATAACTATGGTCTTGTCATCTAAAGGAATCCTAACTTTCTTTACTCCACACAGAATAGACGCATTATACTTGGACAACCAATCCATTCCGATAATAATATCAAAACTTCCCAATTCCACGATCATCAAGTCTATCTTAAAGATACGGTTCAGAAAATTAAGAGAACATCCTAAGAGCGCACGATTAGTACTCACTAATTTACCATCAGCTAGTTCTACTTCATAACTCACGTCTAGTTCGACCGGTTTGATATCAATTAAGGTACTAAAACTTGTAGACACAAAGCTTTTGTCCGCACCAGAATCAAATAAAGCTGTAGCGTAACGGTTATTTAGTAAAACGTACCAGTAACAACTTTCGGGTTTTTCTTAGCATCAGCTTCTCCTAGTTGATAGGCTTTTCCTTGATTATCACCACCACGTGCATTCTTCTGCAGCTCAGGGCATTGGTTCTTCATTTGTCCTTTACCTTGGCAGTTAAAGCAAGTCACTCCTTTCCTTCCTGGTCCCCAACAGTCTTCAGTCTTGTGACCTAACTTGTTACACTTTCCACACTTAGCACATTCACCAGTATGAATCCTTTAGTAGCGTTGACATCGGGTTCCCTTATCGGCAGGTGCAGTTTTAGTCATTGCATTAGCATTACTCCTCCTTCGGTTCTGATTCCTATTGTGAGATTTACGGTTATCACCTCGATCATCACTTTCCACTTCAGCCTTCTTTTGCTACCTTCAGCAACACCATCAACCTTATCTTGGATAATCTGTCCCATCAGTTGGTAGGCCATTCAAACAGCTTCATCAATATTGGCAGGTTTAGATGAGGTCACATCACCATGGATGTTGGCAGGTAAGCCTCGAATATACCGATCCACCTTCAGATATTCTGGATTCACTTTATTTGGACAAAGTAGAGCAAGTTCATGGAATCTATTTGTGTATCCATCGATATCAGTACCCTTTAGTCTCAGCTGATACAGTTCCTGTTCTAACCTTTGAATAACACTCCTTGGACAGAATTCCTCGGTCATCCATCTTCTCACTTCAACCCAAGGTGTAGCATAAACAGCATTGATCCCTACAGACGCCATTCTTCCATTCCACCAAGTTAATGCTCGCCCTTGAAGAGTAGCAGAGGCAAACATCACCTTGTCTCCTTCCTCACTTCCACTAAATCGAAACACGGATTCCAATCTTTCAAACCATTGCATTAAACCAACAACACCTTCAGTACCCTTAAAAGTCGGAGGTTTGCATTTCATGAATGAGGTATAAGTACACTTTTTGTTTTCAGGAATCACTGGTCTATCAGCATCACCAGTTCCAGCACCAGCATTGTCAGCTCCAGTATTGCCAGCTCTAGTATTACCAGCTCCAGTATGCTCCAGTATTGCCAGCTCCACCGGATCCACCAGCTCCACAAGATCCACCAGCTCCACCAAATCCACCAACTCCACCAGATCCACCAGCTCCACCGGATCCACCAGCTCCATTATTCATATTTGCCATAAATGCATTCATAGCGACCTGAAATTGGTCAGCTACTATAGCACGTAACTTCGTCTCAGTCAATTGTTTTGGCGGCACGATCCTGTTACACAATTCACATCAAAATGAGTATTCATTCAACGTTTGTGATAACAAAACATGAATAAAACGGATAAAGAAATAGATAGATGAAAAGAAACAAGAAAGGATGATAGAACGAAGAATAGAATTTAGACAAGGAACGAAGATTCACGAGGAATGAGTCAAAGATAGTACTTTGTACTGTGACAATCAGCGTCGTTTGTAAATTACGTATTAGTATTATAACAATCACATAATAAACATTTATAAATAAATAAATGTAATCCATTATGCTTTAAGCATAAATAATAATTAAATATTTATAACATATATATACTTTTCTTATTCTCGTCCATTGGAAAATCGGAGGTTTCGCTTGCAGATGTTATAGTCAAAAGATTTCAAAAATTTATTTTTGGAAAATCTTTTCGTTCCCTATAACTTGAGCTCTGATGCCAATCTGTAATACCCCTAATTTCGGGTCATAACAGCGGAAGGTTCATTGGGTGTTACTATCATGGTTCAATCTCAGTATCATGGAAAACGCCTCAAAACTAGTCGTTTTAATAAAACAAACATCCATTCATTATTTAAAGATGAAACAGTTCACACACGGTCCCAAATAGTTTTAAAGTTTACACAACATAACAAACGATAAAAGTTTATTGAATGGACATAGTTTAGAAAAGCGGGCCAAAACATTTCACAAGCAAGCTACACGAAACCGCCTTCCTTTGAGTGCCTTCTTCATGGACCTGAGATAAAACATGCTATAAAGTCAACAAAAATGCTGAGTGAATTTATAGAGTTTAAATTTAATAAACGAACACAAGTATTCTGAATAAACCTTCAATGGTTGACAATCATGTGGATCAGACATAATCATCGTTGTTACTACATAAGTCTCATGACATTGAACGTTAACATATATTATTTCAGCTCAACACACCTAGCCAAGTGCGTATATTTCTCTTATACAATTGCATCCGATGTTTCATTACTAGTGTATCACAACACCACGCGATAGCTAGTCGCGACCAGACTGGGCGTCACCCCGATAGATCTATCCATAGTATTAGCGTCCATTCGATTAACAATTCATGATTCAATGGGTCTTTTAAGGCTAGAAACAAACTTATGTAAATAACATTCATCTAGCATACAACCGGGTCCTTTGTGTTCTATTTTAAAACACGCATGTTATCCCCCTCGCGGGTTTTAAAATACTTTACAAGATAGTATAAAAGCGAGGCTATAGACACACCTTAGTACAAGAGTAGTAATATGACGATCGTTGACGATAAGTGATGCCCGTTAGACACGAAAACCACAACCTACCAAATAAGGCGCGTTCGTTAATAAATGACTCAAGTATAAATAATACTTAAATAATACAAAGATCAAAGTACAAAACCATAACAATCCCAAAAATAATAATAGTACAACTGTACTTCTATACCCTTTTACATGTTAACTTTATTAGACTATACCATCGATAAAAATCTGCCGGTACTTACCAAAAGTACAAGCTCATTTACCTTACTTAAACTATTCCGTTTTCGACGAAACTTGGTCACAAACTTACATATAATATGAAGAAGACTCAGTTTAAGTTTCATTCAAAAATATTACTTCTAAGGCTTTCTGCCCGACCCATCTATGAGTTACAAAAACCGGACAGATTTACGTCTTTGACTCGTAAAACTGTTTTGACTTATCTAAACAATTCCGTTTACAAAACCGACACTCGGATTTAAAAATAGACTCATGACCTGAGGTTTAGAAACTTACAACAGTCCTTGAACATTTTTAAAACTCATTTAATAGTCCCCGAGATTCGATCCAAATAACGACAACAATTTTCGGATTGTGCCGATACTCGTCTCCCGGTACACGAATACTAAAATTGTTGTAACTTCACACTCGTTTGGAAGTGGAAGTCCTACTTTATATCAAATTGGAGCTAACGAAATTCTCTACGACCCTATCTTATTAGTTTAACAAGATTCATACAGTAAGTAATCCAAAAATGGCCTATAAGTCACTGCCTAAAATTAACCATCTAAAACTTATACAAAAACAACTTTTCAAGCAATTTTAATCATTTTTCTCAACATCCTATACCCCTAATAACAACATATGATCATCCTAACACTTGTATGAATCAAATAATTAAAAACCCAAAATAACAAATAACTTTCTTTCAACAAAACAAATAAATTTACACATGATTATCATTAGATAATACATGCAAGAACATCAAATCATCACACCAACACAAGATCATATCAAAATTTAAAAACTTGTTGCATGTTGGAAAAATTTGTATGGATATGATCACCTTCAAATTTTATTATGTGGTATTGTTTTAATTTTGGATGAATCAAAGTAGAAAACAAGAAAAATAGTGGTCTTTGGTGGTTTGGGGTGGACGGAAACAAGGGGGGAAGGAGAAGAGAATGTGTTTTTTTTAATTAAAATGATATAGTGGTAAAGTTAGGTAAAAATTTTCTTTTTATACTAGGTAGTGGAGGGACTAGTTTTGCCAAATAAGTATAGTTTTGGACGAAAAAGTAATTAAATAAGTTAAAGGGTAGAAAATGAATATTAGTAAAAATTAAAAATATTTACGGGACTCGGGTTTCGTAAAAATACTTTTCAAAAGTTAAAACGTTTCATAAAAAAATAATAAAGCTTCGACACGACTTAAAACGTAATTAGATCGAAAACATCGAAAATATAAAATATCGAGACAATCGATAATAAAATGTAAATTTTTGGGCATCCGTCTGTATCGCGATCACTAATAGTTCTCGTCATTCATTAAAACGTAAAGCACGAGAAATAAAGATTAAATAAAATAAAAATCATTTTTATGATAAATTGAGAAATAATATCGATACCTAACGTATTCCTTGCCGATTTTCATCTAATCGACATTCTTACGCTAGTTTCATGTTAGAACCTTCTCGGTTAGTCGATAATTTAAAATTCTCATTAAAGTAAACACGTAATACGTAATAGTCGAGATTAAGATAACGACCTGAAATTGATGGATTGTCACATTTTAAGGGGGCGTTTGATTCGCAGTATGTTTTGAAAGGAATTATAATTGGTGAAAGTAATTGTAATTTAAATGAATTATAACTGAAAGGGATGTAATGTGTTGTAATTGTAATGTATTGGAATTGTCATTGATATATTCCATAAATGTGTTTGGTTGGTTACCAACGTAATATAATTCAAAATTTAAAAAACTTAATAAATAAATAATAATAATAAAATAAAAATAAAAATATAATAATAATAATAATAATAAAAATAATAATCATAAATAATAATAATAATAATATTAAATATATTAATAATAAATAATAATAAATAGTAATAAATAAAGATATTTAATAATAAATAATAATATTAGTTCAATAAAAAATAAAAAATATAAAATATAAAATAATAGTAATATGTAATTAGTATAATAGTCAAAATTATAATAAAATAATATTTATTGATATTATTTTTTAATTTAGCTAATTTATAACAATGAAAATAATATTTAATAATTTATATTAGTTAATTTGTTAATATTTATTAAATTAATATATTAAAAATATAAAAATATCGTTTTATTAATAGTAATAATTTAATGATTATAATTTAGTTAGTTATTTTTAGTTTTTTATGATAATTATTTTATTAGTAATTATTTAATTAATATTTTTAATATAAAAAATTTTAATAAATTTTTAATATAATATTTTTCTGATAATAAGTTTTTTTTATATTTAATTTTTAATAGTTACTATATTAATAAATAATTATTTAGTTATTTTAATATTATTTATATTCTGATAATTATTATTCTAATAATTTAATATTAATATTTTATTAATATAATAGTAATAATTATATAAAGCTTTGATATAAATATTTAATTAATATAATAGTAACTAATTTATATTATTATATCACTTTATTAATATTTATAAATACTGTGTTTTAAAGTATAAAAATACTGAATTACAACGTAATTCAAAATTTTCCATCCAACTTCATATGTAATATGAATTCTTTCAATGGATGTAATTGTAATGTCTAAACTACAAGTACAACGCAAAACAAACAACCTATGTAACGTAATTGAATTACAATTACATCCAATTACGTTGGATTACAACGGACCAAACGGGGCCTTATCGTTCATAAAAAACATTACAGGTGCATTTAATGCAGTCATATGTTATAATACAATTAGGATTAAGATTTGGGGAAATATTAGTGTAGAAAAACATCATCGAAAAGATCTCAAAAGGTTTAATTTATATTACTCAATATATTAAAAGAACAAGAGATAAGAACAAAGAGTCTACTACTGCTCATCACTTGCAGACCTATTGTCACATGATACTAGTTTTACAAGATCAAAACATAAAAAGATTAAAGAGGAATTAGGGTTACAGAGATCGAGTTTGAAAGAGAGAGAGAGAGAGAGAGAGAGAGAGAGAGAGAGAGAGAGAGAGTAATACTCAAAACACACATATGAAACCATCCCAACTGTAAAACAAAGTGAGCAACTAGGGTAAATAGACGAAAAAAGAGTCGTTGGACTCTTGGGCTTGTGCTGCTAAATGGGCTTGTGAATAACTTCGCATTCTTGGCACCTTAAGTCCCTTAGGTCCATATGTGCTCCCACACCAAGTCCTCAAGGGGTAAACTGAAACATAAAAGAAAAACAATGAGTCCCTATAGTTTGTATAGGTTAACAGATTAGATTATAAAATTTAACATCCCCCTTAATATGATAACCCATAAAAATTTATCATTCCTAATTTTCAACAAGTTTTTTATGCTGGTTTGTATCCAACCCTTTTGTTAGGATGTCTGCAATTTTATTTGCGGAATACACCTTCGTAGTTTTAACAACACCGTTCAAAATCTTTTCTCTCACAAAATGCAAGTCTATTTCAAGGTGTTTGGTTTTTTCATGAAAGACAGGGTTGACATCTATTTTTATAGCTGAATTACTGTCACAGTAAAATGTAAAAGGGAGCAAGTTTTCACACTGCAAGTCTTTCAAGACTTTTAATACCCAAATCACTTCATTGGTTACTTTGGCAAGAGCTCTATACTCTACCTTAGAAGAAGACTTAGAGAGAGTATTTTGATTTTTGCTTTTCCAAAAAATCAAATTGTCATTTATAAAAATAGAATACCATATGACAGATTTTCTAGTCACCACAAACTTAGCCGTGTCAGCATCAGAGTAAGCATTAAGATTCATACCAGTTGTCCTCTTAAAGTGATACCAAAACCTGTAGAGCCTTTAAGATATCTCAATATCTTGAAGGTAATCTTCAAATGAGACTCCAAGGGAGAGTGCATAAAAAGACTCGAACATTGAACTGCATAAGATATGTCAGGTATGATGTTGGTCAAGTACATGAGTTTTCCCATGAGCCTCTGATAATAAAAAATGTTAGCAAGTAAAGGATCATTGTTTGACGCTTCATTAGATATGACAAGTTTAGACACCAAGGGAGTCTTAGCAGGCTTACAAGCAAGCATGCCATATTTAGAAAGTAAATAAAGCACATACTTCCTTTGGTTAATGCAAATACCATCATGAGTGTCAACAACCTCAATGCTAAGAAAGTAATTCAGCTTTCATAGATCCTTAATCATAAACTTACTTCTCAAAAATTTCTTGAATTTTTTCAATTTCACCAGTATTATTACGAGTTATGATAATATCATCAACATAAAAAGGGCAAGCAATATATTCCCACCAGACTTGGTATAAAGAGAGTAGTCAGATTTGCTCTGGCAAAAACGATATTCAACAAGCACAAAGGTAAGTTTAGCATTCCATTGCGTAGGGGCTTGTTTAAGGCAATAAAGAGACTTTTTCTAGCTTTCACTCCATGTTGTCACCTTCCAAAAGAGTATCCTTGAGGTGGCTTCATGTACACAGTTTCTTCAACATCACCATACAAAAAGGCATTATTAATATCAAGGTGGAAAACAAACTAGGACTGAATAATGGCCAAGTTAAGTAAGCATCTAATGGTGGCTATTTAAACAACATGGGAGAAAGTTTCCTCATAATCAATCCCTTCCTTTTGGGCAACACCCTGAACAACAACCCTAGCCTTATACCTTTTAGTTGACCAATGGATTTGTACTTAAGTTTTCAATGCCATTTACAACCCAGGGCCTTTATACCTTTAGGTAATTAAACAAAACATCCCAAGTGTCATTTTCAAGAAGGGCAGTCATTTCAAGATTCATTGCATAAACCCAACTAGGGTCTTAAGATGCTTCAAAAAAGGTTTTTGGTTCATTATTTTTGTTGATTTGAGTAGCAAAACAAAAAGTAGCATCATTCAATTTAGAGTAACCAACAAATTTCTCAAGCCATACTTGACCTTAGAGTTAACAACAAAATCATTGTAATTCTTTGAAAAGTAGATATCTAGTAGACCTTCTTAAATGTTGAGTTCCCTAAGCTGAAGTGTTTGGATTTTGATCCAAATTTCCTTCAAATTCATTGTTTTCATCAAGTGTAGTAGCCTCCTATTTTAACCTAACATTAGTGTCCTCAGTGAGCATCATCCCCAATGATTAGGGAATCAACAGTGTACACACTATCCCCATGGTTGGGAGAGTGGCCACCTTCACTATGTAACCCATGGTCACTGTTTTGATAAGGTGTTACTCTCTCATCATCATTAAGAAGCTTAGGGTTATCACGATAAACGAAGGTTAATAGGTTTAAATCTTGAAAAACATTTGAATTCTTATCTTTATTAACTTTAGAAGCAAAATCTATAAAAGGAATATGGTCTCAAATTATTTTACATCTCTAGAAACAAGAAACTGATGTCTATCAAAACTATACACCCTATAACCCTCCTGAGAACCATAATAACCCATCATAACATATTTTTTTTGAACGACAACTTGTATTAAAAGCTAGCAAGGTGCTAGAAATATTACAAAGAAATTAAATAAGGGTTCTTAAACCAAAGTTCCTTAGAAATGACACTAGGGCAACGGTTGGCACACCAATTATAAGAAAAAGAGACAACATCATCAAAAATCTGAGCTTGGCTTGGAGACGTAGAATCGAAGAGGATCTTATTCCGAAGCAACCAAATTATCCACCAAGAAGTGAAGAAAACACCCTCCAAAAACTATTTAAGCTTGTTTGGAAATCAGATAGATAGAACGAAGCATCCTACTCAATGAACGAGGTTGGATCAGACCAAGGGATATTCCACCATCGACTTATTTTAACCATGAGATCTTTAGCTAAAGAGCACCCGAAGAAAAGGTGGGCTCCGTCTTCAATCCCTGAATTGCATACCGGATAAACAACATAAGTAATAGTAATACCTCTTGTACTAAGGTTGAACCTAGTAAGGAGACGCTCGTATCGAGCCTGCCAGACAAAAACATTCACTTTTATGGGAACCCCTTTCACCCAATGAGTAACTTTATTCGAATTTGGGAGTAGCAGGTCATCAAGAACCGAGCGAATGTATTTGACACGGAAAAATCCTTTACCATTCAAGTCACCCACCCACCGATCTGAAGACGAGGACAAAGTAATCGGGTCAATGATGGAAACGAAATCATCCCATTGATGTTTCTCAGCCTCGTCACGAATGTGTCTATGGAAGGAAGAACATAGCGATGTCGCATTCAGTTTGTCATGAACTGAAATATCCTTATCATTCTCTAAAGCAAACAATCTTGGGAATTGAGAACGAAGAGCAGTACCTTGAGTCCAAGGATCAAGCAAAAACTTGGTCTTGGCACCGTCTCCTACACGAATTTGGCAATGGGACAAAAATTTGAAACCTTTAGTTTCTAAAGAACGTACCTCTCGAATTTTCATTACTCCAAACTAACGAAGGCCTCAACCTGTGGCTCTCGAGCGAAGTTCCATAATGAGCACGAATGACATGATACCGAATGGAATTATCTTGAGATTTAAAACACCAAACCCATTTGAGGAGTAAAGCCCGATTTAAAGCAAAGAAACTAGAAACCCCTAGACCTCCCCTTCTTTTATCAACCAAAACTTGATACCAAGCAATCCAATGAATCTTTTTTACCGATTGATTGGTACCTATAAAAAACTTACTGCAAAGCTTCTCGAGGTCACGCAAAACCTCTAAAGGCACCTTAAAAATTGACATAGTGTACAAAGGGGTAGCTCCAAGAACGTGCTTCAATAAAGTAAGTCTGCCACCTACGGATAGGGTATTCGCTTTCCATTTTGAGAGGCGTGTTCGAACTTTTTGAATAACTCTGTTCCAAGCAGCGTGTCTGGACATAGAACCCCCAACGTCTACTGCTAAGTATTTAAATGGAGTACTTAAAACCCCACAGCCTATTGAAGAAGCACCATGTCGAACAATTTCATCCTGAACTCTTATACCCATCAATTGTCTTTTGTGAACATTAATCTTCAAACCTGAAGCGAGATGAAAGCACTTAAGAATTTTTATCAAATTAGCCAAGTTATTTCTGGACCACTCTCCTAAGAACATTACATCGTCAACTTAAAATAAATGGGAGAGATTCAGTTATCCATCGAGGTGAATGCCTGTAAAGATACCTTCATTAACTGCCCGAGACACCGACAAGTGAAGGGACTCCATAACCAATATGAAAAAAAGAGGTGCCAATGGATCTCCTTGTTTTAGACCACAAAAAATAGGGAACTCATGTGTAGGGATACCATTGATAAGAATAGACGCCATATTGGAAGAGAAAATACCTTTTATCCACGAACACCATCTAGGACCAAAACCGAAAGCATGGAGAATCTCTAAAAGGAAATCCCATCTTACTGAATCATATGCCTTAGCGAAGTCAACTTTAAAAATCAAAGATTGCTTCTTCTTCCTTTTACACCAAGAAATGAGTTCATTAAGAATGAAGGGACCGTCAAGAATTTGACGATTCTTGATAAAAGCAGATTGAGTATGAGAAACTAAATCCGAGATAACTAACCCAAGGCGATTTGCAATGACTTTAGTAATGACTTTATAGATACTTCCAATTAAGCTGATAGGTCTAAAATCCGAGGCAAACTTTACATCTGGCACTTTAGGAATTAGAACAATAAACGAAGAATTACAACCCCTTGGGAGCATACCTGTCACAAAAAATGATGCACAGCAACACATAAATCAGGTCCGATGTGATCCCAGAATTGTTTAATGAATTCAAACGTAAGACCATCAGGCCCTGGTGATTTATTAGCTCCAAAATCCCAAACAGCGGTCTTGATCTCCTCAGAAGAAACAAATCTATCCAAATCTTCCTTCTGATCACCCGTTAGTCTATGATCAAACTCCATATTGAGTTTAAAACGTGCAGTAGGAGGTTGTTTGAAGCGAGAAGCAAAATGAGAAACAAAAGACTCTTTAACGACTGTAGTCTCAGTACACCAAGTCCCATTATGAAAAACCCCTCGTATAGCTAACTGAGCGCATTTTTTATTAATCACCCGATGAAATTTTTTTGAATTTTCATCTCCGTCACAAGCCCATTTAACTTTAGCCTTTTGGGCAGCTTCCTTCAATTCAGAATGTTTAAACAAGTGTAGGTTCCGAGAAATCTCTAACCTTTTGAGAAGCATTTCGTCATTACAGACTCCATTATCCAACCGTGTATCGATGTCAACTAACTGATCCAGTAATGAGGCTTTCACTCCCTTCTTAATCAAATGATATTGAGAAATCCAAACACGAATAAACTTTTTCAAATCTTGAACCTTTTTTTTAAACCGAATAAGTTTATTAGAATCGGAATGGGAGAAAGATAGCCACGTTTGAACAATCATTTTATCAAAACCTTCGTAAGAGAACCAAGAATGATATATAAGAAATGGAATCGGGTCGTAATCAGAAGATACCTCTTTGAGCATAATCAGTCTATGGTCAGAAAGGTGCCGACCCAAACAAACAGCAGATAGCGAAGGAAACACCGATAGAATGCCATTATAGATAAGAAACCTATCCAGTTTACTCATTTTCAGAGCGGATGGAAGTGACCAGGTGAAATCATATCCCTCCATCTTAACATCAATAAGCCCAGATGACGGAATGAAGTAATTAAAATCCCGTGCATAAAGCTCATTAAAAACAGATCCATACCTTTCTTCCTTACTACGAACTGCATTAAAATCCCCCATCACGATAGTCTCACCATCCCACCTACTGATCAAATTGGAGATGTAATCCCATAGAATACGTTTAAGCGTATAAGATTGTGGAGCGTAGATTACAATTATGAGGATCTTAGTAATTGTAGGTAACCAAGTCCCATACAAAGCGATGAAATTATCTGACACAGAAGCACCTATCTTATGAAAAATAGATTGTTCCCATGCACATAATATATCTCCCGAGTTCCCCAAAGAATCACTAGTAATATATTGAAAGTTAGAATTACCCTATAGAAATTTGACTTCCATATCCGAGATGTTCTCGATTTTTGTCTCCTGAATGGCTAAAAAGTTAATACGGTGCTTAAAACATAACTCCTTGATCCACTCTTTATTGGTCTTGTGGCCGAGACCTTGGACATTTAGGGATGGAATCTTCATAAAATACCCTCGTCAACTCCTTTTGCACTAATAATACATTCAAAGTCTTTCGAGCATCCTTCCATCACGTATCCCATTGATTGACCAACATTAATAATATCATCTAACATGTCTAACATCGATCGTCCTTTATGAACAGCTCGAGTTGAAATGTTAGATGAAAAAGCATTACTGGAATCACTCGCAATAGGTGTACCATCATTGAGACCAGTATCCTGAGCAACCTTATCCTGATGAACAGTATTCTCATCCCTTACCCCCTCATCTATATGTTGAACCGTATTCACCTCCCTCACACCCGTATTTACTTCTTGAACTGGTGTAAATCCCGAAGGATTAGGTAAAGAAGAAGACGAGGAAGGCTCAGTATTGTTTGCAGGGTGTTTTTTGAGAGCTTCGTATAAATCAAACGGGTCGTCTGATTTTTGTGTGTCAACGGGTTCATTATTGTTATGGTGAACTTCGTCTTGGTTTTTAGTATATTCCTCCTGTTGACCATTATCAAAATATGTTTCTGAAACTGCCTCATCGTCGCTTACCTTTTGTCCTCCCAATTTGTTTTTAGTTCTATTGGTGAGTTTATCATGACTATTAAGATGGGCAGGGATCAAGCGGACAAATTTGAATTTTGGGTCAAACAAGTTCGGGTCAAAACGGGCACGGAACAAGCGGGTCATCTTTAAAAAAGTTGTTAAAAAAAACTTTATTCCCGATTCCAAACACCGTCGATGGTTTATCTACCTAGTTAGCAGATAGAAATATGTGTTTACCATCTTTAAGTAACATAGAAAAACCAAGGTTATAAATAGCGTGGGCCATGGCGTGGCGACATCACCAAGCCTTTGGCCTTAGCGGCCATCACAAAGCTTTTACGTTTCTAAGGCGTGGTTGTGATACAAAATATTAAAATATTTATATCAAATTTTATATGTATCGAGTTTACAAAAAACGTGATACATAATGAATAAAGTTATGTAATGTTCCTTTTTTATCGGAGTTGAATCCAAAGAACCCGCCACGCCTCATGCCTTGGCGTGCCTATTAGAATCCTTAGAAAAACCCACTTCAACCTACATAAATAATTATAAGAGAATGCTAGCTGTGTTCATTCAAATTAAAAAAAAGTAATCGTATAGTTACTATTTATTCTGTTACTTAGATTGACGCGCAAAAAAAACCCAAACAGAAATGGTAAGCTATTTTGTTTAAAAAATTTAGAATATACAGTTGCAAAAGAAATCAACATCTTGTCACTTGCAGAACTAGTAAAAATAAATTTAATGTTAAAGCTGTAACTTTTCCTCTGGGTTCGTAATGCAAGTTTGCATAAGGGTGTATGATTTTATCAGGGAGCAACTTGTTGTAGCGATTGCAAAGGAACTGGATTTCGTGCCAAATGGTTGGAACAACCACCCATCTAGAAGTAATCGTGCTTGATGTAAGTTTTCAAATGTAACACCAGCCCGTTACACGTGTTACTCTCTACATGTATTCATTTAAACATTTTCTTTATTTCATTATACTAGCAGTTAGCAAGCACTAGCCCTCTTATAGTGTGTTGGATAATAGTTCTGTATATTTTCCTCTTTGACATATTGGTATCGATTATATATAGTTTTTTTATGTTCATAATTCATATACACGGTTACACCTACTCTTTCTGTTTATGGTAAATCACTTATCGCCACTTGCATATAATCCTACATACAACGTTCATTCCTCAAGCAAAATACATTGCAATTAAGTTACGAATTTGTCTTAACTAATATCATAACCCTTACTAATACTTATTAACATCACAGTTGAGTATGTGGAATCAAATCATTAGAAAAAGAACACATACTTTAACTTGGAAAAAAGAACACACAAACTAGATTTGAAATTGCAAGATGCAAATGAAACCGAGAAAGTTCCATACACACGAGGCAACAGTCTTGCACATTGTTTATCTCTATATTGAGCTGTCGACAACAATTCCTTCAAGTAGTCCACCTCTATCAGCGACAATTAGGTGTGTTATTTAGGTCGGGTTGAATCAGTTTTTTAGAACGCCAATTTCAAATATCTCATAGTATTTAAACCTCTTGCTAGTTATTTCTTATAAAATTGCTGTTTGGAAAAATTTGGAAATCCATAGTTCTCTATCCTGTTCCAACATATTACAATACTCAAATTCCTTAAATTAAAAAAAGATGGAAGCAATTAAAGTAGAAAAACTAGATATGATGATTCAAAACACTTTTATTAACATCAATAGATCAAGACTGAAAGAGAGTTATAAAAACAAAATCCACCACAGATTAAACTGGTATGATCGATTATCTAACTTGATAATAGTCTTACAAATATTAAAAACAAAACAAAGAGATGATTTAAACAGAAATGAAGAGAAAGTGTTGAGACGCCATGGATGGCTGCACAAAACACACAAAGCTCTCTTAACCCTAACTCTGAAGAGTTAGGGTATTATACATATTTTGACCAACGGTCACAAACCCAAAACACACGCTTGGGCCTTCAATAAGATAAGTCCCTGAAATAACAACAAAGACAACATTAGTCCCTAATCACTTGAATATCAGATTATCAAGTGAATTTTAACATCCCACCTTAATCTGATATTCTATACAAGTCAATCATCCCCTGTTTTTCAACTAGGCACTGATGTTGTGGTGTATCCAATCCTTTGGTAAGGATATCTGCAATTTGATTTGCAGACTCCATCTTTTGAGTTCTAACAACTCCATTTAAGATTTTTTCCCTCACAAAGTGAAGGTCAATCTATAGGTGTTTTGCTCTCTCATGGAACACATGATTGGAAGCAATCTTAATTGTTGAATTTTTGTCACAATGAAAATCCACAGGCAAAAGATTTTCACAACTCAAATATTTCAAAAATTTTAGGATCCAAATGACTTCACTAGTCACAGAAGCTAGAGCCATATACTCAGCTTCTACTAATGACTTAGAGAGAGTAATTTGTTTTTTACTTTTCCAAGAAACAAGATTGTCATTTAAAAACACACAATAACCAGTAACAGATTTCCTAGTCATAATGCACTTAGCCCAATCAGCATCAGAAAAAGCTCTAAGAGACATACCAGAGTTTTTCTTAACATGAACACCTAGACCTGGAGAACCCTTTAAGTATATGAGAATCATAAAGGCAATCCTCAGATGAGACCTCAATGTGAGTGCATAAATTGACTAAGGCAGTGAACAACATATGATATGGCAAGTCTGGTATTGGTCAGGTAAATAAGCTCGCCCATAAGCTTCTGATAATCAACAACATTTTCCAACAAAGGGTCATTTTCAGATGGTTCATTAGATATTAACACCTTTGATATTAAGGGTGTCTTGGATGGTTTGTAGGCAAGCATTCCATACTCAGACAAAAGATAAAGGACATATTTTCTTTGATTTAAACACACACCAAAATTGGTGTCAACAACCTCAACTCCCAAAAAATATTGCAATTTTCTTATGTCTTTGATTTTAAAATTTCCTTTCAAAAAACTTTTAAAGCTGTCAATTTCTTTCTTATCATTTCCAGTGACAATAATATCATCCACATAAACAAGCACATCAATTATGGACTTAGCATAAGATTTAGTATAAAGGGAATAGTCAGATTTACTTTGGACAAAACCATTATCAACCAAAACAGAAGTGAGTTTAGCATTCCACTGTTTAGGAGACTGCTTAAGACCATAATAGACTTTTTAGCCGACAAACAAGGTTGGGGTTGTCATAGTAGAAACCGTAAGGAGGTTTCATGTAGACAGTTTCATCTAATTCACCATAAAGAAAAGCATTGTTAATGTCAAGTTGGTATATAGGCCAAGATTGATTAACAGCTAAGTTTATGAGGCATCTTACTGTCACCATTTTCACAACAGGGGAGAAGGTTTCCTCATAATCAATACCTTCCTTTTGACCACATCCCATGGCAACAAGTCTAGCCTTATACCTTTCTATTTCACCACTAGATTTAAACTTAAGTTTCTAAACCCTCTTAGAATTTAAAGCATTTCTACCAACAGGCAATTCAACTAAGTCCCAAGTATCATTATCAAGCAAAACAACAAATTCAACATTCATAGCATCAATCCATTGAGGACTTTGACAAGCCTCAAAAAAACTTTTTGGTTCACAACTTTTATTTAATTGAGTCGCAAAACATAAGACATCTCCTTTAATCTTAGAATATCCAACAAACTTTTCAATCCCATATTTGACTTTTGAATCAACAACAAAATCATTGTAGTTTTTTAGAAACACAGAATTTCTAGAAGACCTTCTCAAGTATTGGTTATCCTGAGCATTGGTATTAGATATGCCACCCAAGTTTTGTTCATGTAAAGGAAGACCTGGGTGATGCTCTAAAGTTCCTTCACATATTTGATTATCATTAAGTGTGGCAGCCTCCAAGTCACTTGGACTAGCATCTGTCGTATCATTGCTGGATGCAATGTGTCCACTATCACCTAGATTCAAGTGTGGGCTACTATCACTTGGTGACATATTGTCACCATTATGAATGTTTAAAACTCTCCCATCATCATTAGGAAGCTCAGCATTTTCCAAATAAAAAAAAGGTTAAAACTTTATTGTTTTGAAAGACATCAACATCTTTATTACTATTCTTTTTATTCAAAACAATATCTTTAAAAGGGAACATAGATTCAAAAAACTTAACATCTCTAGAAACAAAGAACTGATGTCTGTCAAGACTATACAGTTTATAAAACTTTTAAGAATTAGAAAAACCCATAATAACACATTTTTTAGACTTACTGGTGAGTTTATCATGACTATTTAAAATAGTAGCAAAACAAAGACATCCAAAAGTCCTAATATGAGAGAGATTAGGGGATGAATTATACATCATCTCATATAGAGATCTACCATTTAGCACAGAAGAGGGTAATCTGTTGATAAGATAAGTAGCAGTTAGAATGCATTCAGTCCAAACCTTAATGGTATTCCCCCCTGAAACATAAGGCATCTTGTCACATTAAGAAGATGCCTATGGTTCCTTTCAACAACTCCATTTTGTTGTGGAGTATAGCACAAGAAGTTTGGTGTATAATTCCTTTGGTGTAACAAAAGTTTTAAAAATTCTGATTAACAAATTCAGTCCCATTGTCACTTCTAAACACTTTAACATCTCTTTGAATTGGTTTTTTAAAAGATTATAAAAAATATCAATTGAGTTACCAACTTCATCTTTGGTTTTGATCAAATAAACCTAAACAGCTCTTGTGTAATCATCCACAATGGTTAAAAAATATCTATGACCAGTGTGACTGGTCACCCTATAAGGTCCCCACAGATCTAAATGAACTAGTTCACCAAGATATTTAGTTTTGTGGTCACTTAATGGAAAAGGTTCTCTAGTCTATTTAGCTCTTTGACAGATTTCACAAAACTCATTTTGATCAGTAGAGCTAATATTCAAAGAATTTTTAATGCCAGTCATGTTTAGACAAAGAGTAAGCAATCACATAAGGGTCATTAACACATTTAGTACCTTCTACATCTATATAGTATAAACCATCACATTGTCTACCAGTCCCCAAGATTTTTTTGAAATCCTGATTCAAAAAGAAACATTTATTCTCATCAAAGGCAACCAAATTTTTTTTATCCTTAGCCAACTTATGAACAGAAAGCAAGGTAACATAATAATTAGGTATAACAAGAACATCAAACAAAATAAGACCATTTGAAAGCTTAAGATTGCCAATTTTAGAAATGATGGATTCAATCCCATTGGGATGAGCCACCTTAATGTTAAGATGAGAAATATCAAAAACATTTTCCAATTCAGTATCATCATTGGTCATATGTTGATTTGCCCCTGAATCAACAACCTTCCCATTGTTCCCAAGTTTTGACTTGATGTTGGTGTTAGAACAAAAAAACTTCTCAAAGTTATCATTAAAAATATTACTATTGTTAAAATAAGTACCTGCTATATTGGCATGATCAGTTTTTCCAGAATCACTTGTGCTTCTCTTGTTTTCTTTAAACATAGAGATCAAAGTAGCAAGTTGCTCATCTATGAAACCAGATAAAGAGGATGTCCCAACATAATTGTTGGAGACATTTTTACCCTTGTTACTTTGACCCCCCTTTTTCTTTCTAATGTCACTAGGGTAACCAATAATCTAGAAACATCTATCAATGGTGTTCCCACTGTAACCACAATTCTCACAAACAATCTCTGAATTATTATTACCATAAGGTCTAAACACAGAATTAGTAGGAGCATTATGTCTAAATCCAGTGGTGAGAGAGTTAGGTCTAAAACTGCCATTGTTACCAAAGTTAGGTCTAAAATTGCCATTGAGTGGTATGGTTCCTTTGAAAATTGTTTCTAGCAGGCCCATTAGACAAAAAAGATGATGTCTGAGTCCTCTGAGAGGATCCAACAAGAGTTCCAGATGCTAACCTATGATATTCCTCACTGGAAATTATAGCATAGGCACCCTTAACATCAGGCAATGTTTCTCTAGAGAGAATAGAGCTCCTTATGATCATATAAGAATAATCCAATCCTATCAAGAATTGCATAAGCTTTAACAACTGATTATGCCTTTTAAATTCACTAGAAGCAGAACACACACAATTAGGCAACTCAATCATAGCATCATATTGTTTCCAGTAAGCATTCAATTTATGATAATAATCAGACAAATTAGACCCATTTTGCTTAAGAGTGTTAATCTTATGATGAAGATTGAATATAACAGACCCATCAACTTTATGGTAAGTTTCTTTAAGTTCATTCCAAACATGATTAGCTCTTTTAGAAAATATTTGACCAAGAAATAATTCCTCAGATATAGAGTTCAAAATCCACCCAAGAACCACAACATTAACTCTATCCCATTGTTTTCCCAAAACTTCATCAGTTATAGACCTTTTACAAGACCCATCAATAAAACCAATTTTGTTTTTTCCTTCCAAAGATAACAACATAGCATTAGCCCAAACTTGATAATTTTTAGTACCTTTAAGTTTAACACTCACAACAGTCAACACAGCAGTATCATTGGGGTGCAAATGTAAAGGGTCACTCATGTCCAATTTACTAATGAGTGTGACTGGATCAGTCACACTCAAAGTAT
This sequence comes from Glebionis coronaria, assembly GCA_025667525.1. Taxonomy (NCBI): domain Eukaryota; kingdom Viridiplantae; phylum Streptophyta; class Magnoliopsida; order Asterales; family Asteraceae; genus Glebionis; species Glebionis coronaria. Next base: position 42,786,056 of record CM046878.1, read on the forward strand.
CATCATCACCATGAACAGACTCACCATGGTCAACCATGGTGAAGGGTCGCAAGGGTAAGAAAATAACTCACAACACTGCCAACAAAGTTCCCAGGCTTCCAAACCACTCAAGGGTGGCAGGTCAAGGGCAAGCAATGAGTGAGGATCCAGAAAATTAAGGTCAAAAAGAAAATACAACCAACCCAATAAAAGAACAATAAAACAGGTAAGCAAATAAACCAGATAGCAATCAAAGAAGGAGAGAGTATGAGAGGTGTTACAGTGAGACCCAAATAATAGCACGATCGATCTGATATTTCTAGATTCACTTAGTCTAAAAAATATCAGAATCTCTAAATGACAAACCCTAATTTTTCCTTCTTGGGAAAAAAATTAGGGAAAATCAAAACGCCAACATATCTGCCACCAAGGAACCTAATAATAACCACAAGAACAGATCACAAATAGCAAATACTAATTTTTGTAAAAAATTAGGGATTCACCACTTATGAGAGTGATAATGCCACAAGAGTCCTAAAAGTACCATCAATAAGTCACCAAAACCTTTAAATCAAAAGATCCCCCAAAAAAGTCAAACCCTATTTTTTCAAAAAATTGGGGGGTTTTGTAAATCGAGAGAGTATAACGCTATTTCAATAGAAGATTCAAAGTGAAAACAACTTTTAAGAGCCAGTATCAAAAGAAAGGATCTTATCAAAAAAACTTTTCACAATAACAAAGTCAGATTCGTAAACCAGGCTCTGATACCATGTAGAAAAACTAGATATGATGAATCAAACACTTTTATTAACATCAATAGATCAAGACTGAAAAAGAGAGTTTATAAAAACAAAATCCACCATAGATTAAACTGGTATGGATCTATTATCTAACTTTATAATAGTCTTACAAATATTAAAAACGAAACAAAGAGATGATTTAAACAAAAATGAAGAGAGAGTGTTGAGACGTCATGGATGGCTGCACAAAACACACACAAAGCTCTCTTAACCCTAACTCTGAAGAGTTAGGGTATTATACATATTTTGACCAACGGTCACAAACCCAAAACACGCTTGGGCCTTCAATAAGTATATGCCCAGCATCCTGAAGCCCACAATCAAAGTCCAGCATAGCTTTAGCACGTTTTCAACATAAGTCCCTAAAATAACAACAAAGACAACATTAGTCCCTAATCACTTGAATATCAGATTATCAAGTGAATTTTAACAATTAACATAATAAACTTTGAATCTATACTATCCTGCTTCTAAAATCATAAACTAAGAACCGAACTACAAGACCTAAAGCAATACGAGAAAGGTCCACATGCACGAGCCAACAATCTCACACATTCTTCATCACCATAGCCGACTGTTGACAGCAAGTCTTTCAAGTAGTTCATCTCTATTGGTGACAGTACAATTGCCTTCTCTTCAGCTTGTCTTTGAAAACTCAAATCATAACCCATATTAGGCAGAGGAGTAGGTGGCTTATTCTCATATATCAATAGCTTCCTCAATACTAGAGTTTTTGGCGGTGGTAAAGGAACAAATCCTTGAGGAAGAGGTAATGAAACATGCTCAAGAGTTGGCTTCAACGCTTCACGACAAAGAGGACATGTGTTATTTTTTGATAGCCATTGTAGAACGCATATGCTATGGAAGACATGCTTGCACTTTACAAACTAAGTGAGATTTTGTTGACCCGAAAGTTCGTTGATGAAGATTGAGCAAGTCGTGTCGTGTAGGGTTTTAAGGATGGAGGGATCGAGGGTTATGATCTTGATTTGGTTAACACCTACTAGTATCGGCATGACCTTAATTTTGTTGCTTTACAATCGTTATAACGTGATTATGATATTTTATGAAATCAAATTAGGGATTTATATAAGTTTTAGGGTGATAGCCGAACTGTTACAATCCCTGTGGACTCTAGATTTATAAAAAATGTAGAGTTTCCTAACCGTAAATATGGAATTTCTTGTCCTGTTAAATTTTGTTTACGAAACAAGTCCTATAGGGATTGGTATTGATAAGTAGTAGTACTAGATATTTAAATAACTCCTTACCTAGCGGTGGGCTCAAACCCCGTGAATTTGTCGGCTAATGTGTCGGAAATCACGGTTACCAAAAAAAAACTCCTTAACTTATTTGCCGAGACACACCGGAAACACGTTGAGACGGAGACAGAGATGAAACTAGCCGTTGCAACGACTAGTTTTCTACTTTTTTTAAAACTAAAACTTTTTACTATTATATGTATCCGTCATTTATACACTTTTAACACACACATCTCTTTCGAATCTATCTATCAAATAACAAAAAAATAAAATAAAACCAAACCTCCCAAATGACCAATTCTCATAGCTCAACTTCACCGGTCTTCTTATCACATCGAATCTGAATCCTTCGTTAGCCTCGACCCTCTCGACGCTATCATCGCAAAAGCCGGTGATTTTTCTACATACGATGACGAAGATGACGTACAATTTTTAGAAGAACCGACTCACACTCAGACTGTCGTATGTTGGGCACGTGACTAGGGTCGTCTCATGAATTTTGATGGCCCTGTGCCATGACTATACGAAGACCTCATAAAAATTATCAACGTATAGATACTCGCTTGTAACACTTACTTTACTTTAACGTATGTATGCATATACCCATATTCTCTCTTATTTTTTTAATAAATACTACTATCACTCGTATTATCAGAGTACAAAATTTAGTTATATGAATGCTTCTTTTATGGGGATAATAATAAAAGGATACACACGTACATATAATAAACGATATCAAAATTTGGTGGCCCTACTAGAATGTTGGCTCTGTGCCTTCGCACATGTTGCCCTTGTCTAAAGCCGGCCTTGCATGTGATGTAGAGATACTATTGTATAAATGTTGTATTGGAGTGGCGGAGAACGTCGACAATTTGGAAATGACCAAAACATTGATTGTTTTTAGAGGGCAGATTCTTGTAGATTTCAACGAGTTTACAACTCACATGCCTCCTACCAAGAATGTGATTACGGGGAAATAAAGTCTGTTAAAAATAGTGGGCGGGCCAAAGTAGAGAGGAGAGAGAAATGACATGAGTGAGGGGATATTTTTGTTAGTTATATTGGTGTCATGTGACGCTGATGTGACATCTATGAGACCAAAGTGGAAAGAGTTTTCCTCCCCACTACACCTTATACTCCTAGAGTACTAGGTACCCCTATGGTGTCATGATTTGAGCCGTGAGCAAAAAATGCAGCCACATCCTCAACAGTTATCATGGCACTAGAAAACTACGACATGATATTTTGAAGGTATTTTGTGACACCAGAAAATATGATGCAGTTTTTTTCTTCCATTTATTACATAAAATTAAAAATACTCAATATAACTTAAATAAACTTAAAGTAAATTGAAATATATTACATTGAATAATAAATCATTACATAAAATAAAAAAACATGATATAAAGTAAATAAAAATGACAATTTATTCATTAGAGTTTCATAAATGCTTCACAATGTCTTGTCGAGACTCGGTATGCACTCTTCTATCTCAAAGTTCTTTGTTTTCCTAACATGTAAATCACATCGTTCAACCCAAGTACGAACTATGTTCGGTTGTGAATTAGCGAACATATATTTTGAACTCACTTTGAATTTTTTGTCTTCTAATATCATGTTATATAATATGATACAACAATACATGATTATTCTCAACACATTGATTTTGTAAGCACGCGCTGGTTGTCTTATAATTTCATAACGACCTTGTAAGACTCCAAAAGCCAGTTTAATATATGTTCTGGCACTTTTTTGAACTCTTTTAAACTTCAAGTTTTTTTTCACCCCTTGCAATAGAAAATATTTTGAAAATATAGACCATTCTTGATAAATACCGCCGCTTAGTAACCTTTCTTGTATGTTTTTCTGTTGCCCACAAATGAAGCTTCCTGGTATGTACGAGACATTACCTCATCAAATAAGGAACCATATAACACATTAAGATCATTATTTTCCCTCGGAACCTGAAAATATGCATGAAAAATCCACAAGCGTTGATCCACAACCGCTTCTTACATAAGAGTTGGATATTTATGATCGCATCCTTTGGATTGAGCGTGTAAAGCTTTTGGAGAATTTTTCCAACCCCAATGCATACAATCAATACTCTCCTCCATGTTTTTTTAAGTGCAATGCAAATATATTTTCAATATCCAATGTCTGGGTTGTCTTATATACTTTTCAAGGTTTACAAAAATGTATAGAATTTCCTAATCGTATATATGGAATTTCTTGTTAAATTTTGTTTTAAAAAAACGCCCATCGAAACAAGTTCTACAGAGATTGGTATTGATAAGTAGGTATTTAAATAAATCCTTTACCACTTATTTGTGAATTAAATATTTTGGTCCATTTGTTTTAAATATGACTCATTCTTTAACCTTTTTAGTGGGCTTTTGATTCACAATATGTTTTGAAAAGAATTGTAATTGGTGAAAAGAATTGTAATTTAAATAAATTATAATCGAAAAAGATGTAATATTTTGTAATTGTAATGTATTTGAATTGTCATTAATATATTCTATAAATGTGTTTGGTTGGTTACCAAAGTAATATAATTCAAAATTAAAAAAAACTTAAAAAATAAATTATAATAATAAAAATAAAAATATAATAGTAATAATAATAATAGTTATAATAATAATTTAGGCTATGGGTTTTTACCATTTTCTTTTTCTTCCTTTGGGGAATTAGAGGAGGATGCGGTTGCCTTGCTGAAGCGGATTCGAAAGTTCTTCATGGTTCAAGATATTGGAGCACGTGCCGCTGCTCATATATTTAATAGGATCAGTTTCGCTATTGCTAAAGGAGTGGGGGCTCAGATAGTATCTCGGCTTCCTACTAACGTTTTGTAAATCCTATTATTATAATATATTCATCCGAAGTTTTATAAAAAAATAAAAATAAAATAATAATAATAATAATAAGACTTACAGGTGTGTATTATGTTATCGGTTGGGTGTTCCTCTATTCTCTGTCTCGAGTCCGTGCTTAGATTGCTCGAGGGTCTTTACCGGAGATATTTATGGAGATCATGCTGTATCATGTGCTGGTATTGTTGGCATCAAGCATCGACATCACATCGTACGTGATACCCTTGTAGACATCTATTTTCGTTCCGGGATTTCCATTGGTAAAGAAGTTGACTGGGCTTGGTGATGGGCTGGACAAACACCTACGTCCAGCTGATATGTTGCTCTACTCATGGGATGGAGGGCTTGATGTATGTGTGGATCTGACCAGTTCTTCTCCTTTGACGCAAACAGGGATGATTGATTTTGCAGCAGGACGTGTGGTAGTTCAGGCTGCGCACGTAAACGCGTCAAGTATCAAGCTAAATGTGCAGATATTGGATACAGTTTTCTCCCATTCTCTTTCTGTTCTCTTGGGGAACTTGAGATAGATGCAATAAACTTACTAAAGCGGATCCGTAGATTCTCCATGACACAAGATATTGGTGCACGCGCTGCTGTTCACATTTTTAATAGGATAGACTTTTCTATAGCTAGAGGAGTGGGGGCTCAGATAGTATCGCGGCTCCCCACTCAATTCTTGCAAATCCTGTTATTCTAATGAAGTGATAAAATAATAATAATAATAATAATTATTATTATAAATAATAAATAATAATAATAAAAATAATAATAATAAAAATAGTAATAATAAATAATAGAATAATAATAACAATACATTAAAAGAATTATAATAATAATATTAATAATATTATTAAATATATTTTAATAATAAATAATAATAAATAATAATAAATCATAATAAATATTAATAAATAAAGATAAATAATAATAACTAATAATAATAGTTAAATAATAAACAATAAATTTAAAAAGTAATAGTAATATGTAAATAGTATAATTGTAAAAATAATAATAAAATAACATATATTGATATTATTTTTTAATAATAAATTGGAACAATAAAAATAATATTTAACAATTTATATTAGTTATTTTGTTAATATTTAATATATTATTATATTAATAATATAAAAATATCATTTTATTAATAGTAACAATTTAATGATTATAATTTAGTTAGTTATTTTTTATTTTTTTATGATAATTATTTTATTAGTAAATATTTAATTAATACTTTTTTAATATAACTTTTTTGATATTTTTTAATAAAATATTATTTTTATTATTTTTCTAATTTAAGTTTTTATTTATATTTAAATTTTAACAATTATTATATTATTAATATTTTATTAATATAATAATAACTATTTTATGAAAGCTGTGATATAAATATTTAATTAATATAATACTAACTATTTTTATTATTTTATCACTTTATTTCTATTATTATTATTATTATTATTATTATAACACTTTATTATTATTATTATTTATAAATACAGTGTTTTAAAGTATAAAAATACTGAATTACAAAGTAATTGGAAATTTTCCATCCAACTTCCTATGTAATCTGAATTTCTTCAATGTATGTAATTGTAATGTCTAAACTACAATTACAACGCAAACCAAACAACCCACGTAATGTAATTGAATTACAATTACATCCAATTACGTTATATTACAACGAACCAAACGGGGCCAATCGTTCTTAATAAACATTACAAGTGCATTTAATGCAGCCATATGTTATAATACAATTAGGTTTAAGATTGGGGGAAATATTAGTGTAGAAAAACATGATTCAAGAGATCTTTAAACGGTTTAATTTATATTACTTAATATATTAAAAGAACAAGAGATAAGAACAAAGAGTCTACGACCGCTAATCAGTTGTAGACCTATTATCTACATGATACTAGTTTTACAAGATCAAAACATAAAAAGATTAAAAAGGAATTAGGGCTACATAGATCGAGTTTTAGAGAAAGAGACAAAGAGTAATACTCAAAACACACAGATGAAACTATCCCAACTACACAACACAGTGAGCAGATAGGGTTAATAGAAGAAAAAAGAGTCTGTATCCAACCCTTTTATTATGATGTCTGCAATTTGATTTGTAGAATCCATCTTTGCAGTTTTAACAACACCATTCAAAATCTTTTCTCTCACATAATGGAAGTCAATTTCAAGGTGTTTGGTTCTTTCATGAAAGACAGGGTTGAAATCTATTTCTATAGCTGAATTACTGTCACAGTAAAGTGCAATAGGGAGCAAGTTTTCACACTGCATGTATTTCAACACTTTTAATACCCAAATCACTTCACTAGTTACCAAGGCAAGAGCTCTATACTCTGCCTCAGAAGAAGACTTAGAGAGAGTGTTTTGATTTTTGCTTTTCCAAGAAATCAAATTGTCATTTATAAAAACACAATACCCTGTGATAGATTTTCTAGTCACCACACACTTAGCCCAGTCAGCATCAGAGTAAGCATTAAGATTCATACCAGTTGTCCTCTTAAACTAAATACCCAAACCTGGAGAGCCTTTAAGATATCTCAATATCATTAAGGCAATCTTCAAATGAGACTCCAAGGGAGAGTGCATAAATTGACTCAAACAGTGAACTGCATAAGATATATCAGGTCTGGTGTTGGTCAAGTATATGAGTTTTCCCATGAGCCTTTGATAATCAACAATGTTAGCAAGTAAAGGATCACTCTCTGACGCTTCATTAGATATGACAAGTTTAGACAGCAAGGGGGTCTAGAAAGCTTACAAGCAAGCATGCCATATTTAGAAAGTAAATAAAGCACATACCTCCTTTGGTTAATGCAAATACCATCATGAGTGTCAACAACCTCAATGCCAAGAAAGCAATTTAGCTTACCTAGATCCTTAATTATAATTTTGCTTCTAAAAAATTTCTTGAATTTTTTCAATTTCACCAATATTATTACGAGTTATGATAATATCATCAACATAAACAAGAAGGGAAAGAAATATATTCCCACCAGACTTGGTATGAAGAGAGTAGTCAGATTTGCTCTGACAGAAACCATATTCAACAAGCACAAAAGTAAGTTTAGCATTCTGCCGCGTAGGGGCTTGTTTAAGGCCATAAAAAGACTTATTTAGCTTGCACACCATGTTGTCACCTTTCAAGATAGTATCCTTGAGGTGCCTTCATGTACACAGTTTCTCCAAGATCACCATACAGAAAGGCATTATTAATATCAAGCTGAAAAACAAGCCATGGCTGAATAATGGCTAAGTTAAGTAAGCATCTAATGGTGGCCATTTTAACAACGGGGGAGAAAGTTTCCTCATAATCAATCCCTTCCCTTTGGGAAAATCCCTTGACAACAACCCTAGCCTTATACTTCTCAATTGACCAATGAATTTTTACTTAAGTTTTCAAAGCCATTTACAACCTAGTGCCTTTATACCTTTTGGTAATTCAACAACATCCCAAGTGTCATTTTTAAGAAGGGCAGCCATTTCAAGATTTATTGCATCAACCCAACTAGGGTTCTGAGATGCATCAAAAAAGGTTTTTGGTTCATTATTTTTGTTGAGTTGAGTAGCAAAACACAAATTAACAACCTTCTATTTAGAGTAACCAACAATTTTCTCGAGCCATACTTGACCTTAGAGTTAACAACAAAATCAGTGTAATTATTTGGAAAAACAGATGGTCTAGTAGACATTCTCAAATTTTGAGTTCCTTGAGCTGAAGTGTTTGGATTTTGACCCAAATTTCCTTCAAACTCATTGTTTTCATCAAGTGTAGTAGCCTTCTCTTTTAACCTAAGATTAGTGTCCTCACTGTTATGAGCATCATACCCAATAATTAGGGAATCAACTATGTACACACTATCCCCATGGTTGGGAGAGTGGACACCTTCACTATGCGACCCATGGTCATTATTGTGATAAGGTGTTACTCTCTCATCATTAGTAAGAAGCTTAGGGTTATCTTGAAAAACATTTAAATTCTTATCTTTATTAGCCTTAGAAGTAGAATCTATAAAACTAAATATGATCTCAAAATATTTTACATCTCTAGAAATAAGAAACTGATGTCTATCCTATACACCCTATAACCCTTCTGAGAACCAGAATAACCCATCATAACATATTTTTCAGATTTATTAATGAGTTTATCATGACTATTAAGAATAGTAGCAAAACAAAGACAACCAAACATTCTGATATGAGAGAGATTATGGAAAGTATTTTGAATCATTTCATAAGGAGATTTTCCATTTAGCACGGAAGCGGGAAATCTGTTAATAAGATAAGTAGCAGTAAGCACACATTCAGTCCAATATTTTAGAGGGGTTCCCCCTTGAAACATGACATCTAGCAACACTTAGCAGATGTCTGTTTTTCCTCTCAACATCCCCATTCTGTTGTGGGGTGTATGCACAAGATGTTTGGTGTATGATGCCTTTTTTATTGCAAAACTTGGTAAAGTTTTGATTCACAAACTCTGTTCCATTATCACTTCTAAAAATCTTGATAGTTCTTTTAAATTGATATTTAGTCAGATTATACAAGATATCAACTGAAAACATCACTTCATCTTTTGTTTTTATAAGATACACCCAAACAGGCTTGGTATAGTCATCTACAACAATGAGGAAATACTTATGACCAGAGTAGCTGACCACCTTAGAGGGACCTCACAAATCTAAATGCACAAGATCACCAAGAAATTTAGTCTTGTGGTCACTTAAAGGAAAATGTTTCCTAGTTTTCTTAGCTCTTAGACAAATCTCACAAAAACAATTTTATCATCTTTATCTAATTTTAAGGACTGCTTTAGCACATTAAGGGCAGGGTCAGCAGGGTGACCAAGTCTACAATGCCAATAATAGCCCCAGTCCCATTTGGATGATCAACTTTGATATTAAGGTGGGAAATTTCATATACATTATCTAGCTCTTTATCATTGTTGGTCATATGTTGATTAGCCCTAGAATCTACCACCTTCCCATTGTAACTCATACCAGATTTAGCACTAGTGTTAGAACAATAAAATCTTTTGAAATTATCATTAAATATTTTACTAGAGTTAAAATAGGTACCTGTCATATTGGCCTGCACATTCTTTCTAGTTCCATCGTTATCCTTAAAAAGAGAGAGTAAAGTAGCCATTTGTTCATCAGTGAAACCAGTAGCACAAGTAGACCCAACATAGTTATTTGAAACATTTTTCCTTTTAAAATTTTGACTAGTTTTTTTCATCCTAAAGTCAGTGGGGTACCCAATGATTTTAAAACAGCTATCAATGGTGTGACCATTGTACCTGTAACACCCCATTTTGGTAAATGGCATGTCACGCGTAATTATGGCGTGTCATCAAAGCATGCAAGGTAAATGTCTTAAAAACATTAAATGACCATGAATGAAAATACCAGAAACAAACATCGGTAGTCCAAGTATAAGCCCATCACACATAAATATAAGTACTGAAATGGAAAAGGACTAAACAATGTCCAAAGAAATGAAGTAGCATAATGTATGAAAAAATGCATAAAGTAGTGAAGGCTGGATAACTTCCAATCCATTTGCACATATGCTTAAAGTCTACGAGCGACCTTGAGTACCTGCCGTTTGGGAACGTGAAAGGAAAACAGATGAGCATAACGCCCATGAACGACTATACAAGTATAACAGGAAATAACATAATCATAAAAGACTAATAGCAGCAGAAATGTATAAGTCCTAGATAACTTGGAACATGTTCATAAAACTGGTTTTATAGTTTGAAAAGACTTATGTTTTTATGTAAAATACGTATTACTTAGCCAATAGCCCATATAGGTCATGAGGTTCCACCGTGCATGAATACTTGGAGGGGAGACCTTGTCATGCAATTAGAGGGGTTGTTTCTATTTAAATAGTCTGGGTAGGAGGGATCAACTCCTTGTGAAGGATGCAAGGCACACATCGCATTCACCATGAAAATCCTATAAAACATGTAACTAGGATGCACCCATACGCCCCACATGATAATATAATATAATGGCCAAAACTAAAAAGGGATGCCACGAGTAATCACTCCGCCGTGCAGAAGTCATAACACTGGTGCCTCTAGTGTTATGGTTATGGTACCTCCATAACTAGGTGACACTGGTCATGCATGTATATGGCTTAGGCATTTAATCTAACATAAGTAATCAAACATATAAAATAATTACTGGGAAAATAGTTGGTTGCAAACGGGGAATCCTAATAAGGAAAGAATGTCCATACTGAAGGACCGGGAATTCGTACCTTGTATCCAGTGAACGAGGAAATACGAAAGGATGAAAGTCCTACTCCGACCTCACTAATGCTACATAAATATGGGACATGTATAAGTATTCTAATTACTGAGTACGTAACTGATTATAACATGTCTTAGCTTATTTATATGTTCTTGTCTTGTTTTACTGTTCTAGACGTTTTACTGTGTTTATCATGTATTTTATGTATCCTGATTAAGTATTAACTTGTATTCTTGTATTATTATACTTGTTGTGTAATAATAAGTAACTTTCTAAAAGTAACATGTTTCCTAAAATAGAAAGTGTTAGCCCTATATTTTATATAGTCGAACAAAAATGTAATAGGTCATCTTAGTCGTAAATGGTCTTGTATTGTAATAGGTTAGTCGGGAAAACCGGGCTTGGACTTTAAGCTAATATTGTCTAAGTTAGGGGCATAAGCCCAAGTGTAAGCCAAGCCCGGCCCAAGGATACTAAACCCACGGCCCATATGCCAAGGGTATATATACCCTCTTCCATGTGTGGAAGAGGGTGTTGGTTCATTTTACATTCTCTCTCTAGTAAAAGTTTAAACTTTCCAATTCTCTCTCTTTTCTCTCTCTACTTTCTTCTCTTTCTCTCTCTAAATATCTCTTCTAAATCTTGTGTTATGGATTGAATGGGATTAACATTTGGTATCAAGAGCCTATAGTGGATAGGTGATTGAAGATTCGTGTGTAGTGTTCTTGATTTTTCGTGGTTTTTTTATCTATATCTCACGTCCCAATTTTTTTTTTGTGTTTTTATGGTCTATTCTTGATACAAATCTTCTACATACTAGTAGTAGTGATTTGGGTATCTTGGTTTTGGCTAAAACACAAGTCTTTTGGATCAAAAGTTGCGAAATTTCTTGTTTTTTCTTCATTCTGAAATTCCAGCAAGTATCACCATCGGAAAGTACAAAGGAAGTGAAGCCAGATCGCAATAACCTTTTGGTTCTACTTTGCGATCACAGGATTTAGTTACCTTATTCCGACGAGACATTCCGATCGTGCATTGCGATCTGGGATTCCGACGGTTTCAAGGGATTTTTGAGTCGTTACTCTGTCCAATTTGTTTTAGCTATATTCCGATCTAAACATTCTGAAAGTGCATTGCGGTCTAAACATTCCGACATGTAACATTACGATAGGTATTGCGATCACATATTCCGATAGAACATTCCGGCAGGTATTCTGATAGTACATTCCGATGGGTATTCCGATAGAACATTCCGACAGACATTCCGACAGGTATTCCGATGGACATTCTGACAGGTATTCCGATTGACATTCCGATAGGTATTCCGATGGACATTCCGATGGAAATTTTGTTTGAGTAATTTTTAGACTTAGCCACTATCTAGACTAGTTTCGGAACATAGTTTACACGAAGATTTTTAGGTCAAGTAAAATCAAATTTTTTAGGTCAAGTAAAATCAAATTTTTTTCCTACTAGTTTTTGGCTATTTCTAACTCAAATTCAAAATTTGGCGATACAAAATTTTTTGGCTTACCGTTTTGTCAGACTGAGAAATTTTTTTTTGAATTTTCGGAATTTCAATTTTAACCACACATCATCAAAACAAATCCACTAAGATCTGCAATTCATCCACAAGTATTCACCATGTCTAACAACAACATCAACATTACAACTGCTAATCAAATTCGTTTGGAACAAGGTGGCAACGGTAATCCACCTGTGCTCACTGCCGGTTGCTACGTTCAATGGAGATCTCGTTTTCTCAGATTTCTCGACGGAAAAGAAAACCGAACTGCTCTTCGTCACTGCCTTGAGAATCCACCTCCAGTTTTTGAATTCAGACCAATTACAACACAGGCAGAGGATGGTACTTCATCAACTATATGAGCTATGGAGGATTTTGACACATGTTCTGCTGAGAAAAAGAAACTCCTCCAAGCTGAAGCTGATGCTGATGCTGTAAACTTCATACTCACTGGAATTGATAACGATATCTATTCCATAGTTGATGCATGTCCTAATGCTATGGAAATGTGGAATGCAATTCATCGATTGAAGCAAGGTGAGTCGATCAATGTTTAAGATCTTGAGACTAATCTACTTTGGGAGTTTGGAAAATTCACATCTGAAGATGGTGAATCGATTGACTCATATTACTCGAGATTCTACAAAATGATGAATGAGATTGTAAGAAATCAGTGCACCATCTCCAATCATCATGCCAATGTTTAGTTTTTACTTCAACTCAAACCGGAATGGCAAAGGTTTGTGACTTTGGTCAAACAAAGGGAGGATATCAAGACTATATCTTACCACAAACTTTATGATATATTGAAACAACATCAGAATGAAGTAAATGAACTTAGATTTGAAAAGGCAGAACGATCTGCGAACTCTATTGCTTTTATGGCTGCTACTTCAACAAAACCCGTTCCCTGTCAACAACCACCTACTCATTCCTCAAAGTCATCAAGCTCATCCACCAAACCTCTAGCTACTGCTAAACACAAAGCAAAAGCAATTGTCCCCACTCCACCTCCAAAGTATGACACCAAGTCAGATGGAGACAGTGATGATGAACAAACTTCAAGGGACAAGAAGATTGAGGAACTCATGTCTTTACTCACCACAACTTATAAGAAGATCTACAAACCTACCAACAACAACCTCAGATCATCATCCAATGCTAGATATAAGGAAGTTGATCATGCACCTAGGTATGATCGTGATGCTAGGTATGATAATCAGAGGTTGCTGAATCAAGTTGGGGTTAGAGATACTGTAGGCACCCCGGTTGTGCAGAAGACTGGGATTCAATGCTTCAACTGCAAGGGATTTGGGCACATGGCTAGGGAATGAAAGAAGCCAAAACGGGTTAAGGATTCGGGATATCACAAGGAAAAGATGCTGCTGTGTAAGAAAGAAGAAGCAGAAATTCCACTCACAGCAGATGAAGTTGACTGGCGTGATGACACTGATGATGAAGCCGATGATCAAGAGTTGGAGGCACATTATGTATACATGGCAAAGATTCAAGAAGTGATCCCAGAGACTGCTGATACTTCTGGACCCATCTATGATTCTGAGCCACTTGAAAAGGTACCATCACATGATAACTATAATGTGTTTGCTAATGAACGACGACATCCTGAGCAACCCGAAAGCATCAATGACACATATGTAATGGACACGGAGGATAACAATATCTCTACGGATTCACAGCATATGTGTAATGATGACGGAAATGCTACTCAGGATACTGACTCGGAAGAGGACCGTGATTTGCTTGCGTCTATCATTGATTCTTTAAAACGTGAAATTAATGAAAACAAAGAGGCTAATAAACGTCTAAAGCAAGCAAACACATCCTTAGCCTAGGAGATAGACATGCTTAAAGAGTGTGATTATGTAAAAGAAGCTGATCGACGGGTTGCAATAGCTAATGGTTTGGTATATGAACGTAAGGTGCTCAATGAACAATATTGTTCTGAAGTAACACACGAAATTCATATGTCAAAACAAAAGATATTGGACCTTGAAGAACAACTGCTGTTACATAAACTCCAAATTACTAAATTAGAATCGGTTAACAAAGAATAAACTGAGCTTTATAAAACTCGTGAAGAAAAGGATATTGAAAAAATTCTTGCTTTGGAAAAGAGAGTCGACACGTTAAATAACATTGTTTACAAAACGGGCCAGTCTATTCAACCTATGAATATGCTCAATAGAAATATGAAAACGAGTTTCGTCAAGCCTGAATATCTCAAGAAAGTTCAAAGTACCAAGCCTGCTCTTTATGATATCGGTTGTTATGTTGATAATCTTGCTCTTATGCTTTCCCCTGACTGCGACGAAATCATTCGTCAACAAGAAGAAAGTCGATCGAACTTAAGTGACCTAATAAACCTTTCTGATTCTGATCATTATATTAAGTTTGTTCCTCAAAAAGAACTTAACAAAAGATGTATAATAGTGTTCCACCACCAAGTGATGAACCCAAAAGAAAGTTTCTTTAAAAAGGAGTTTCAAAAAGCAATCAATTTTGTTAGAAAAACAAATTTCGGATGAAAAACATAAATGGAATGAGAAAATCAAAAGTGTTCATCAATTTGAGTTTATAAAACAAGGGGTTTTAAACTTGTACAAAGGTGTCGTCGACTATGGAAAAGTTTCTAGGGATACCATTTGGAATATTAAACCTAACCCACAAGTAGAAGTCGTCATTCAACAATGCATTGTTCCAACAATTGATGATCTTTCAAAAAATGTGGAAATGTTTTATAATGCTCTCACTGAGGAAATGTTAACTGATTTAAGTTATGTTAAATCTCTTGAAGATGAAGTTGATTTTCTTCAAACTAAATTAAAAACACAAGAACACCAACTTTCTAACGAAATTTATCGACTTTCTAAGGAATACTTTTATGTTGACCATATGAATGCTATACTTGGTGTGTATACCGATCTCGATCAATATTGTCATGTAGCATGTCTAGTGTCAGAATCAGACGAGAAATGTCGCAATCTTGAAGTAGAGCTTTCGAAACAAATTCAGTCATATAAGAAACTTTCGAAAAGTTTTTCTCAACTTGAGAAACACTCCATTTCTCTTGAACTTGCTTTACAAAAAGGTGAGAAATCTCATAATCATAAAAAGTGTCAAGAAATGTCAGCTTCTTCGTTTCGTCAACTAAATGAAAAAGATTTCGAAATAAATGATTTGAAAGCTCAGCTAAAAGAAAGGGACATAGCCATAAGTGAGTTACAGAAACTCATTGAGAAGATGAAAGGAAAGTCTGTTTTGGGTAAACCATCCGCCGTTCGTCAATCGAATGCGGTTAAATGCCCTAAATCATCTATTTTGGGACAATCCCCACAAACTTTGCCTAAGATAGGAAATGATAAGACTACCAATGTGATAACACCTGGAATGTATAAGATGAACACTAAGCCCACTCAAACTGGAACATCGCGGTTACCTCAGAATATTAAGAAAACTAATCAACGTGTGTCTTCTTCTAAAGGAGTAATCCCCACTACTAGTGTTAGCGGACCATAGCCTAAGAGCAATAGAATGCAAGATAAGGTCATGCCTAACAATAGTCAAGGAAAGAAGTTTGAAGTAGAAGACCACTGTAGGAATTTTAAGTTTTCTAAGACTAAAACGTCTGTAACTGCATGTAATGACAGTTTAAATGCTAAGACCTCGAATGTTGAATTTGTTTGTGTTTAATGTGGCAAATGTGTTCGTACTTTGAATCATGATGCTTGTGCTCTTAATCATAATGGCGTGAATACTAGAACTAGGAAGCCTATTCGTGTGCCCACTAGTACTAGTAAACCCACATGAACTTTGAACCAATCCACTGAGCAACCACTTAAGAAACTAAGTGCGTTAAAATCCACTACTCTACATAAACAAAGCTTGTTAAAGAAGATTTATGAGAACATGATTAGGACATGTACACGGGGGTATTCCATATTTACACCACCCGGATACAAATGGGTACCTAAGACAACCCCTATTCTAATTGGGTCTATGAATACAATAGGGGTCTATCATGTGGGGGGGTTCGATACAATACAAAACACCCATGTTATTTGCTGTAGGGTCCATATTTTTGTTCACCATAGGGGGGTCCACTACTATTTTCGAACCCGTTTCTATCAAGGGCTCCCATTTGTCAAATGCTACATTGTCTTCTAATTCTTCTGCAGCTCTTCGAAATCATCCTATTCATAATGGACTCCGGGTGCACAAAGCACATGACGGGCAATCTCAAGCTTCTCATTAACTTCGTGGATAAGTTTCTGGGTACGGTACGGTTTGGAAATGATCAATTTGCACCGATACTCGGATATGGAGACTTGGTTCAAGGGAATATCACTATAAAACGCGTTTATTACGTCGAGGGACTGAATCACAATTTATTCTTGGTTGGTCAATTTTGTGACGCGGATTTGGAAGTGGCTTTTCGGAAAACTACTTCCTATGTTAGAGACTACGATGGGAATGACCTTCTTACAGGTTCTCGTGGTTCTGATCTCCACACAGTAACTCTTCAAGACACATCTTAAACAAATCCAATTTGCTTAATGGCTAAAGCTTCATCCTCTCAAGCATGGTTATGACATCAACGATTGTCACATCTCAACTTTGACACCATCAACTTGCTTTCGAAGAATGATATTGTGACCGGTCTTCCTAAGTTAAAATTCGTCAAAGACCATCTTTGTTCTTCTTGTGAGTTGGGGAAAGCAAAACGAAAGTCTTTTAAAACAAAGAATACCCCAAGCTCAAAAGGACGATTGGAACTTCTACACATGGATTTATGTGGTCCCATGCGTGTAGAGAGTATTAACGGGAAAAAGTATATTCTCGTGATTGTTGATGATTACTCTAGATACACATGGACTTTCTTCTTAAGGTCCAAAGATGAAACACCAGAGGTTCTCAAAAACTTTCTCAAGATGATACAACGCAATCTTCAAGCTTAAGTCTTAACCGTAAGAACGGATAGGGGTACTGAATTTCTGAATAAGAACTTACAATCTTATTTTCAAGAAGAAGGCATCGAACATCAAACGTCTATTGCTCGAACTCCTGAACAAAACGGCGTTGTCGAAAGGCGGAACCGTACTTTGGTTGAGGCAGCTCGAATAATGCTTTCTGCTTCAAGATTACCGCTATTCTTCAGGGCTGAAGCAATTGCAACTGCCTGTTATACTCAGAATCGTTCTCTCGTTATCCCTAGACATGAAAAGACACCTTACCACATCATCAATGGCAGGAAACCTACTGTCAAATTCTTTCACGTATTTGGATCTTTATGCTACATTCTTAAACACGGTGAGAATCTCGACAAGATGAAAGAAAAAGGTGATGCATGTATTTTTGTGGGGTATGCGACATTGTCGAAAGGATATCGGGTCTATAACAAGGGAACAAAGATTATTGTCGAAACAATTCATGTGAACTTTGATGAATTGCCACATATGGTACTTGAACACAACAGCTCAAGTCCCGCACCTCAATGTCCAGCAATGGCACCTACACAAAACAGTGTACGTCCCATGCAAGAATGTCAACAAAGTACTCCTACAGCAGACTCGACGGATACGACACACATGAATGAGTTGGTTGATTTATATGATCCAATGTTTGATGAATATTACTATGGAAACAAAGAGGTTATGTCAAAGCCTTCCGCTGTCAATACTGCTGATGCACCCGAACAAAGTCAAAAAGACACAACTGCATCTACTTCAGCAACCGTTGCTCAAGAGACAATTCCAGTGGATACTCAACAAACTCAAGAAACAGTCATACAACCAACATCACCAACCGTCAATGCTGAAGGAGGAAACAACAATCAAGCAGTCGATGCACAACCTGACGAAGAAGAATTTATCAATCCATTCAGTACACCGATACACGAAGTCGGAGAGTCTTCTACTCAACATGTTGATCCGTCCAACATGCATACATTCTACCAACCATATCCATCCACTCACCATTGGACACGTGATCATCCATTAGAGCAAGTAATTGGAAATCCTTCACAACTGGTTCGAACACGCAGACAACTCGAAACCGATGGCGATGTGTGTATGTATGCACTCACCGTGAGTTCAACTGTACCTACAAACATCAAACAAGCCATGACTGGTCATGCGTGGATTGAATCAATGCAAGACGAAATTCATCAGTTTGAACGCCTAAATGTTTGGGAACTTGTTGACAGACCCTATGAAATGTCAATTTTAGATTTCAAATGGATCTGGAAAAACAAACTGGATGAAGAACAAACCATCATCAAAAACAAATCTTGTCTTGTGGTTAAGGGATACCGTCAACAAGAAGGCATAGACTACGATGAATCATTCGCTCCAGTCGCTCGTTTGGAAGCAATCAGGATATTCCTTGCTTATGCTGCACATAAGGGCTTCACGGTTTTTCAGATGGACGTTAAAACTGCTTTTCTCAACGATCATTTGAAGGAAGAAGTGTATGTGAATCAGCCGGAAGGATTCATCGATCCTCATCATCCTGACAAAGTATATCGTCTCAAGAAGGCTGTATATGGACTTAAACAAGCTCTAAGGGCATGGTACAAAGAACTTTCAAACTTCTTGGTGTCCAAAGGATTCTCCAAAGGTTCTATTGATCCTACTCTTTTTACTAATAAATATGGGGATGACATAATGCTGGTGCAAGTTTATATTGATGACATTATTTTTGGTTCTACGAACCCAAAACTTTTAAAACGTTTTGAAAAATTAATGCATAGCAGATTTGAAATGTCAATGATGGGGGAGCTAAAAATTTTTTTAGGCCTCCAGATTCATCAATCCCCACGTGGTATCTTCATTAACCAAGCTAAGTATGCTCAAGAGATACTTAACAAGCATGGTATGACCTCATGTGCTCGCGTTGGTACACCATTGTCGACCACATCCCTAGACGCTGACTTGTACTCGTATCCCGTAGACCAAACGCGATATCGCAGTATGACCGGGTCACTTATGTACCTTACAGCCAGCAGGCCTGATATTCATCATGCACATGCTATTGTGCATGATATCAAGCCAGACCTACTCAAAAGCACCTCAAAGAGGTTAAACGGATCTTTCGGTACCTTAAGAATACCATTCACATGGGACTCTGGTATCCGAGAGAAACCGGTTTTCATCTAACAGCTTTTTCAGATTCTGATCACGCAGGTTGTCTTGATAGTCGAAAAAGCACTTCTGGTAGCATACAATTTCTAGGGGAAGACAAGCTTGTCAGCTGGTCGTCAAAGAAGCAGGATTGCACTTCGCTCTCATCAGCTGAAGCAGAATATGTGGCTCTATCCGCGTGTTGTGCTCAAGTCCTCTGGATGAGAACTCAACTCACGGGTTATGGCTTCCACTTTGATAAAATACCTATGTATTGTGACTCAAAGTCGGCCATAGCCATATCTTACAATCCGGTTCAGCACTCCCGCACCAAGCACATCGATGTCAGATATCACTTCATCAAGGAACAAGTGGAACGTGGCATCTTGGAATTATACTTTGTCAGAACTAAGTACCAGCTGGCAGACTTGTTTACAAAAGCTCTCTCGAAAGATAGGTTTGCGTATCTCGTTGGTCGTCTTGGTATGAAGTATATGACTCCAGAAGACTTGGAGGTTTTGGCAAATGAAGCTGCTTGATTTTTCTCTCATAATGACTTCTAAGCACATCACAGCTTAGGACTCGGACCTCAAATAAGGATAGTTTATCTCGGACGATAACTTATCCTTTTCAACAAGAAATTCATATTTCTTGGTCATGAGCTTCTCATAAAAACATTCAAAGTTTTTAAGCTCATGAACAACGATTTATAAGTAAATGTCAGCTTAGATCTCGAACTTCAACTTAAGGAAAGTCTATCACGGATGATAACTTATCCTTCACAACGGGAAATTTATTTTTCTCGGTCATGAGCTAGTCACAAAACAATCCAAGTTTTGAGCTCATGAAACAACGGACCCGACAGGGAAGTGTACGTTTCAGTGCGCTTCCCCTAATCAATAGAAGATAAGTCTTCTATCCTGATTATTTTAGAACCGTTGAACACAATTTTTCAAGAATTTCTCAAAAGGTTTTTCTAAATCTTTCAAAATTGTGTGTTCAACACTCCCTTCCTCATAAGTGGTTTTTATATCTCAAAATTGTCATATGTTATTTTGATCAATTTTTGAAGGGGAGCGTTTTAAAATCAAGTCTTTTAATGTTGTTGGGTACATCTCTAAAATTGTCATATTTTATGTATCCAACACATTCCGAAAATGATATGAAATTGTCAAATGTAATATATTATATCAGAAAAGGCATCTCATCTCCGTACCTCAACATATTTTGTGGTGTCGTTTTTCCAAAATTTTGTCAAATTTTGTCTCAAGACACACATATATTGTTGGGGGGAGCAACCCGACTTAATGTTCCATGATTCATGCGTGCACACATGTTTCTCTCCCAATCGGTTTTCAGAAATTGTCATATTTTAATCAATTGATATCTCTAATATGATATTTTTATATTAGAGATAGGGGATAAAATGTGATTAAAATGTAGTATATCGCACCATGTGATCTTAAAGACTCAAGTGCAATTCTTTCCTTCACATGCCAAACTATTTCGTATATCGATGCATGTGTGTAGGGGAAGCTTTTCGAAAATATAAAACTTTCAAAGTGTTACAAGTTTTGATTTTTATCAAGCACTTTGAATGTTTTTCAATGGTTTTATGGTTACGATCTTTACCCAAAACAACCTACCATCCACAACGAAACGATGGAGTCAAAAGGTGGTTTAGGATAGGAAACTAAGTCCTATGATCCAACCAGAACCGGAGGGATCTACCCAAGGACATTTCATAGCTAGAAATAGTTATCCTTAGGAAAGATGGAGTTGAATGAAGCTGAATGCGGACCAATCACTTAAGCTAGCACTGGAACAATCACAACAAGGTTCTAGTGATGACGTGTTGGTAAGCATTGAAGGAGTTGAATATTCTATGCAACTTAGGCAGAAACCGAGTTAACACATCTATCGAAGACAAGTGTCATGGACCCAATGATGTGATGCACAACCCTTTCCCAGCCATTCGAGTTTCTCTTAAAAGAAACTTGTCTCATTGTCACGGAGATCAACACATATCTATTAACTTTCTTACCCCGAGTTAGTTAATATTAAAAAGGTGGCAGTCTGCTCCAGCCTCCGATTACCAAAATGCACTTATTGAGTCTAGAGCCAAACGAGATCTATCTATCATCTCATTAGGACATAATCGAGTCCTACACATTATCCTTGTGATATTGCCAGAACATTTGAGTCATACGATTCACAATGAAGATGGAAATCCTGCTTGAGCCAGCATCAAACAAGCTCATGGTAGGTAACTTGTGCGATTCTACACGAATCAAACTTGTGATAACTAGAAAGCAACTAAGTTTGGATTCTTAATTGATTCAAACTTGATTCCAGGTTTCTTCGCAAAATCTGTGTGATCTTGCCAGAACATTCAGAGTGACACTCTTTAGTGTTCACAGTGACGAATGGAACTCCTTCTAGTGTCAATATCAAACAGCACTGCGGTAGGTAACATGCAAGATTCTTATGAATCGAGCTTGTGGCAAACTGGAAAGCAACAATGGTGCGATTCTTATAGAATCAAACTTGTTCCAGGAATTTTGAATTGACGACTCTAATCAAACGGATAACCGTATCCTTTTTGATTCACTCTTTACGTTCGCAGTCCGCTTTGAGACGGTCGAGTAAAGAGAACTGGCTACTACTGCTAGGAAACCCTGTAAAGGAGGTTCTTAATCGAATCTACCTGATCACAGGTACGGTATTTAATACCGTTTAACGGTCTTCACCGAACAGAGGTAAAACGCTAACGAGTTAGGATGAAATGTTCAAAGCCATTTTATCCGTGTCTATATATGTTGCTGCATATCAAGAAGGTGGCGTAGCTGTGCTACCGATGTCGATTCAGAAGTCACAAGAGCAGATGGCGATAATCAAGATACCTAAGAATGTAATAGGTCATCTTAGTCACAAGGAGTACAGATGAAGATCTCAAGCACTCAAAGTCAAATGACAAAGGCTCAAGATAAAGATCACGAAAGCATGAAGGAACAAAACTGTTACTAACAAGATCAAGACCAAGATACAAGACCAAAGCAGGAAGATCTCCTCTACAAGAATGTATTCACTCAATCATCTTATGCTTTTTATGTTTTTTAAGATGACCGATACATTGGGGGAGATTTTTAGCCCTATATTTTATATAGTCGAACAAGAATGTAATAGGTCATCTTAGTCGTAAATGGTCTTGTATTGTAATAGGTTAGTCGGGAAAACCGGGCTTGGACTTTAAGCTAATATTGTCTAAGTTAGGGGCGTAAGCCCAAGTGTAAGCCAAGCCCGGCCCACGGATACTAAACCCACGGCCCATATGCCAAGTGTTGGTTCATTTTACTTTCTCTCTCTTGTAAAAGTTTAAACCTTCCAATTCTCTCTCTTTTCTCTCTCTACTTTCTTCTCTTTCTCTCTCTAAATATCTCTTCTAAATCTTGTGTTATAGATTGAATGGGATTAACATAAAGTTTCCAAAAATAGAAAGTTTCTAAAAATAGATTAGTGTCTAAAAATAGATCAGTTTCTAAAAATAGAAAGTTTCCAAAAATAGTAAGTTTCCTGAAATAGAAAGTTTCTATATTTAGTAATAAGCTGGATTAATAAGCCAATAATATAAGTTTAAGTTACTGGTCAATGTGATCAATAGTATAGTTTATTAATAATATCATGTTAATTAAATAAACTATAGGTTAAACGATTTAATTAAATATAAATATGATTTAATTAAATTAAGGCATATAAAATACTTAGGTTAAACATGTATTAATAATTTATTAATTATAACCTAAGTCATGATTTATTAATTAATTATAGTCCATGTTTTTAATAATTAATTAATACTATAGTGTAAATTAAATGGTAAAATTCTTAGGTTAAAACATGTATTATTTCTAAAATAATTATAACCCAAGTCCATGTTAAATTAAATTAATTATTACTCATGGTTTTAATTAATTTAATTTCCTTGAAATATAACATAATTTGTAAAATTTAATCATGTGACCGAACCCGTGTTTTAATTTAGACCGTACCCTGAACCGGACCAGACCCCTTGAACTGGACTGAGCTAAACACCCCTTAGCAGTGGCTACCCGACCTAGCTGGTTGCCACTGCTCGAACAACATCACCACCGACTGTAGCCGGTAGTTCCCCCTGCTGTTCGCTGCGTTCCCCCTGTTAGAACAAAGCAGCCACCGGTCTTGGACCGGTGGTGCTGCTGTGCTGCGCCGAGACCCACGACGAGCCACAAGGCCACCCCGACGCGAGTCGGGGTCCTTGTTTCCCCTGTTGTCGAACCACAAAGACCACACCGAGACTACAAGGTCTCGGCTGCGGTGAAACGCCAGACACCGAGCGCTTCGACTCTCGGTTTGCGTGCGTTGGTCGAACAAAACCCCCCACCAACCCATTCTTTTTATGTTTTTTTATTAACTAACATGTGTTCTTATTTAGTTTTATGATCTACATAGCATGTGTTCATGATTCCATAAAAAGAATAACAAGAAAAGGTTTACGAGGTTACCGAATGCGTGGATCAAATGAGAGTAAGAACGCGAACACTAACACCCGAATATCAAAAATCAAAACGAATCAAACACCCCTTTGGTGTTCTATGTAGCCGGCGGCAAGAAGAGGCAAAGGAAGAAGCTAGGGTTTTTATTTTTTTAGAAAAACTCTGTAAATAAAGTATGTGTTTTTCCCTTTTGTTATTTTAGTTAAAATCAAGTTGGACTGGGCCCTTTTCCTTTCCCTTGTCCGCAGCTATAAGGCCCCCACAAGGCCTTGTCGGGCCTTGTTCATGTTATACAAATTACGTGTTCGTTTACTAATGTGTCCATGTTAGTTCGTGGTTGAACGTTCGTATTATAATTAATACTTATACGTAATTAATATTTATCGTGAAATAATAAATATACGTAGTTCACAGGTTCGTGTTTTAATGTTCGTGATTTCCTGCTTGTGATTATAATTATTATGATTAATAGTTATCGTGTATTAATACGTACTTGAATAATCGTGCACTAACACGTACGTAGTTTCTGAATTTAATATTCGTGACACGTGTTCATGATATAAAAGAAAAGTTTTAATTGGTTCGTATGTTTACGTAATGTACTGTTCATGGCATTTAGATGCGGGTTTTACAGTATCCATAATTCTCACAAACCAACTCAGCATTAGAGGTAACATTAGGTCTAACAGCATTATGGTTATTAGGTCTATATCCAGTGGCGATATTGGTAGGTCTGAAATTGTCACTAATAGGTCTCAACACATTAGCATTAGGGTTATTTCTCTGAAAATTATTTCTAGTGAGCCCATTAGACAAGAAGGCAGAGGTCTGGGCTCTGTGGGAGGACCCAAACCTACAATGAGATGCCACTCTATGAGACTCCTCACTAGAAATGATGGCATATGCACCCTTCACATCAGGAAGGTTTTCTCTAGATAAGATAGAACTCCAAATACTCAAGTAAGAATCATTAAGACCCATTAAAAATTGCATCAGTTTCAACAGTTGGTTATGCTTATTAAACTCACTAGAAGCAGTGCACACACAATTAGGTAGCTCAATCATGGGTTCATAATATTTCTACAAAGCATTAAACTTATGATAATAATCAGACAAATTAGAGCCATTTTGTTTCAAAGTATTAATCTTATGATAAGATTAAATATAACAAAACCATCAACCTTATGATAAGTCTCTTTTAATTCTTTCCAAACATGTTTAGTTTTTATTGAAAAAAATCTGACCAATTAATAATTCCTTAGATATAGAGTTAAGAATCCACCTCAAAAAAATAGCATTAAGTCTGTCCCATTGTTTTCCTAAACTTCATCAGTTATAGACCTCTTGCAAGTACCATCAATAAAACCAGTTTGATTTTTTCCTTCCAAAGCTAACAACATAGCATTAGCTCAAACATGATAATTTTTAATTCGTTTTACTTTAACAGACACAACAGTCACCACAGCTGAGTCATTGGGGTGTAAGTGCAAATGGTTACTCATATCAAGTTTACTGATGAGTGTGACTGGATCAGTCACACTCTCAGTATCAGATTCACCATGTTCAGACATGGTGAAGGTCAACAATCAATAGATCAAAAAATAAAACTCAACCGGAGCCAACAAAGTTCCAAGGCTTTCAAACTACTCAAGGTGGCAGGTCAAGGGCAGGGCTAAGGATGAGGGTCCAGATAAAGGATGAAGAACAACCACAAGCATCAATAAACAAACAAGGAACAAAGTCAAACACAAATCAACAATAAACACATAAACAAGCAAGAAGAGAGAGTGTGAGGGGTGTTACAATGCATGCGAATAAGCACAATCGAACTATTACTCCTAGATTCACTTAGTATAGGAAGTAACAAAACCTACCATGAAAAACCCTAATTTTTCTTCTTGGAAAAATTAGGGTAAACCACCAAGAAAGGCAGATCAACCACCCAATAAGCCAGAACAACCACAAGAACCACTACAAACAACACAACCTTCCAGTAAAATGAAACCCTAATTTTTCTTCTCGAAAAAATGAAACCCTAATTTTTCTTCTCGAAAAAAATTAGGGCAAACCCCCCAATAGAAGGATCATCCAACCTCCGTAACCCTAATTTTTTCTCAAAAAAATTAAAGTACCGAAATCAATAGATCTGGTTATAATATTAACAGATCTAGCTATATCAATAGCAGATCTAATCAGAATATATATATATATCTATATAGGGTAGGGATCCAATAAGAAGAAAAATAAAAATAAGAAGAATAAGAAAAAATCTTGACCACAAATTCCAAAAAGAAAGGAGAATTTTAAGGGGAGATGCATGAGTTTTTGTAGGTGCATCTGAAATACGTGGATGTGATTTATTCTCATCCTTCTCACTTTAGTTAATCTTCTTATTGGATACTAACTCTATATATATAAACAAAACCCCCCATTTTTTAAAAAACCCTAAAATTTTTTTATCAATTTTTAGTAACCAAGCTCTGATACCATGTAGAAAAACATGATTCTACAGATCTCAAAACGATTTAACTTATATTACTCAAGATATTAAAAGAACAAGAGATAAAAACAAAGAGTCTACCACTGCTAACCAGTTGTAGACCTATTATCTATATGATAATAGTTTTACAAGATCAAAACATAAAAAGATTAATAGGAATTAGGGTTACAGAGATCGTGTTTTAGAGAGAGAGAGAGTAATACTCAAAACACAAATATGAAACTATCCCAACTACACAACACATTGAGCACATAAGGTTAATAGACGAAAAAAGAGTCGTTGGACTCTTGGGCTTGGGCTGCTAAATGGGCTTGTGAATAACTTCATAGTCTTGGCAGCTTAAGTTCATTAGGTCCATATGTGCTCCCACAGCAAGTCCTCGAGGGGTAAACTGAAACATAAAAGAAATACAATGAGTCCCTATAGTTAGTATAGGTTAGCAATTATAAAATTTAACAATTAGTTATAATTTGAATGTAGTCAATTGGATATAATTTACATTATAAAATGTAAGTCTTAGTGTTTTTTTGGTTCCTGAATTTTTGTTTGGGTGACTCATTTCATATGTGTTTTTTTTGAAGAGTTATAGCTATGTTGGCTATCCTTTTAAAATTGAACTAACTAGTGGTATGCAAGACAAATAGTTATAGAATTCAAATCATTTGGGGTATCTACCTTTCATGATGTTAAACTAGTTTGGTTAACATCATAACCAAGTGGTTAACGTTTGCTCTCGGTTCATAATGCAAGTTTGCTGATTAGGGTGCAAGATTGTATCAGGGAGTTGTAGCGATTGCAAAGGAACTGGGTTTCGTGCAAAATGGTTGTTCCAACCCGCCACACATGTTACTCTGTACATGTATTGTTAAACATTTTCTTGATTCCATTATACTAGCAATTAGCAAGCACTAGCCCTCTTACAGTGTGTTGGGTAATAGCTGTGTATATTTTCCTCTTTGACATATTGATATCCATTAAATATAGATTCTTTATGTTCATATACAAGAATACACCTACTCTTTCTATTTATAGTTATCTGCTCGCTAGAAATATTAGAGGCGGTCACTAAGGACTCGGAAGCACCATTTTTACAAAATTATGAGCTGAATTACCATTTACCAACGACCACAAAATGAGGCATTCAAATTTTTTAGAACAAAACATCCACTACAATCAATTGAATATGCATGTAAGCTGCAAAGAGCTATAACAAGGTATGGAAACCAGATTTAGCAAACTAATGAAATCACTACACATCTATTACAAATTCACTAACTAGCATCATTAATGTTAAATCACTTATCACCACTTGCATATAATCCTACATACAACTTTCATTCCTTAAGCAAAATACATTGCAATTAAGTTACGAATTTGTCTTAATTAGTATCCGAACCCTAATATTAGTTAACATCACAGTTGAGTATGTAGAGATCAAATCATTAGGAAAAGACACTACAACAAATTTAGGGTTTGCTTACACTTTTTTCGCATTTTAAAAAGTGTGAACTTTATTTGTAAAATATTCACACTTAAGTGTAAAGTATTAAAAAGTGTGAAATATTAAAAAGTTCACAAATAAAAGTGTAAAATATCAAAAAGTTTACAAATAAAAGTGTAGTTTATTACTAGTATAAATTTTCACACTAAAAAATGTGAAGTTATTTGTCACCCAATTTGTTCACACCAAGAACACTAATAAAATAAATGTGAAAAATCAACCAATTTTTGTAGTGAGAACACATATCCTAAGAGATCAAATCATTAGGAAAAGAACACATATCCTAAGATACCATTGAGACACAAGCTCTTTGGTGAATCGGGTTTTAACGTTTGTAATATGACCTGTAACATGACCCCATAAAAAATCATGTTATCTGTTCGGGTCTAGTCAGGTCGGGTCATTTCGGGTCGGACTATACTGAGCAATCATGAACTACATAGTAGTGGTAACGAACTGTGGAATGTCATACCAGTTCCAAAGTCGCTAAAAAGAGTTGCATTACATATCCGGGTCATATCGGGTTGACCCGGTAGCCCGATAACATAAATAACTCAACCCTAACCCAACCCGACCCTATAACGATATCGGCTTCGGGTGAAATTAACCCGATAAGTTTTTTTTTAAAACCGATTAAACCCCAACCAACAAGCCTTATCGGGTGTGCCTGTTAAAGTTTCCTACACAGACAGATAAGGGATTATCAGCCTACTAGACATCCATGATTATAGTATGTATCAAAATGGTAAAACTGTTACAACTTACAACCATGGAACCTTAATAACAGTTATACCTCACGATCAGATAATAATCTCGTTTATATATGGCGGTCTTCAGGGGACGAAGCCAGAACAAAAATATGACCGATGACACAAATTTTTTTAAACCTTATAGCATAATAAAGTTCAATTTTTATAAATATAGTACTAAATAAGACCAGAAACTCATTTCAAAGCACCGGTGCATTTAAGATATATTTGGAAAAATCGGTGTTATGGGCACCCACGGGACACCCCTAGCTCCATCCGTGGTCTTGTAAGGTACCCAAGTTATGCTCCTATAGTTCTGATTATAACTAGAAATATATATTAGTCTGCTCGCAGAGAAACAAAAAACCACATTCCATAAACTCAAAATCAATGGAAATTTGCAACCATCACAGCTAATCACTCAGTTTTTGGAGATTCAGAAACAATATTGCTTTCTCTCATGTTCGCCTGAGCAAATACCTTCTTCTCAACGCTTGAAACTAATGTACGTCCTGCAAGTGATTTCCTATAGATGTACGAAAATGTTTTAAATTGGATGGTGTGGCTTACTTACCCATGTAACACTCTAACCTTCCTTGTACTATTGTGTAGCCTCTTGCTAGTTATTTCTTAATCCAATCGCTGTTCCGAAAAAAATTGAAATCAATAGTTTTCTATCCTTTTCCAACATATTACAAAACTCAAATTCTTTGAAATTTAGAAAAGATGGAAACAATAACATAATAAACTTTGAATCTCACTATCCTTTCTAAAGTCATAAACAAAGAACCGAACTACAAGACTTATAACAGTACGAGAAAGGTCCACATGCCCGTGCCAACAATCTCACACATTCTTCATCACCATAGCCGGCCGTTGACAACAAGTCCTTCAAGTAGTTCATCTCTATTGGTGACAATACAGTTGCCGCCCCTTCAGCTTGTCTTCGAAAACTCAAACCATAACGCATATTAGGCAGAGGCGTAGGTGGCTTATATATTCTCATGTATTAACAGTTTCCACAACGCTGGAGTTATTGGCGGTAGTGATGAAGGAACAAATCCTTGAGGAAGAGGTACCCAAACAGGCTCAAGAGTTGGCTTCAACGCTTCACGACAAAGAGGACAAGTATTATTTTTTGATAGCCATTGTAGAACGCATCTGGTATGAAAGACATGTTGGCACTTTACGAGCTGACTGAGCTTTTGTTGACCCGAAAGTTCGTTGATGCAGATTGCGCAAGTCGTGTCGTGTAGGGTTTCGAGGATGGAGGGATCGTAGGTGAAGGTCTTGATTTGCTTAACACCAACTGGTATCGGCATTACCTTATTCTTGTTGCTTGACAATCGTTAGAATGTGATTATGATATTTTATGAAACCAAATTAGGGATTTATATAACTATTAGCCGACCTGTTACAATCCTTGTCGAGTCTGGATTTATAATTTTTGTTTCAAAAAAAGCTCATAGAATTGGTATATTTAAATAACTCCTTAGTCCTTACCTTATTTGCGAATTAAATAAATTGATGCTTCTTTCATGATCTAAAATATTTCTCTTTCTAACCCTCTTTTGTCGTCCTTAGAGCATTATGTATTGTATGGTGCTATTGCTTGAATCGTGGGCAAAAAGTGTAGTTTCGTCGACAAAAGTCACTATGACATTAGAAAGGTATGAAATCACAATTTTCAAGCTCGACTGGAAGGTAAGGAAGGAACTAAAAGAAAGTTTTTTTTTGGATATTTCTTCTATGGCACTAAAAAATGTGATGTCGTAAAGTTTATTTGCTCTTTTTCAGTTATGCCATAAAATTAAAAATACTCAATAAAACTTAAATAAACTTCACTAAATTTGAATAATATAAGCTTATAAGCCTATATTTAGTGTTGAGCTTAGCTTATATTATGTAAGCCATTTATAGCTTATATAATATAAGCTTATAAGCCTATATTTAGTGTTTGGTTTAACTTGTTAAAATTAATAAAGTAAAATAACAAAAAAACACATAAATATTAAATAATGTAGTTACTAAATGGGGGTATAAAAGTCTTTTTATTTATTATTGTTATATAAGTCCACCATTCCTTATAAAAACCACAAATGTTTGCCTTACCAAAACCCCTTATATAAGCTTATAAGCCTACGTATATAAGCTTAACCAAACACTTGATTTCGGCTTATAAGCTTATATAAACTAATAAGCTTATAAGCCCACTATATAAAATAAAACAAACACCCAGTAAAAAAACATCTACATATAAATAAAAAACCGAGTACGTAAAACAATAAAAATTACAATTTATTTATTAAACTTTCATAAATGCTTTACAATGTTTCGTGGAATGCTCGATGTGCACTCTTCTATCTTAAAATTCTTTGGTTTTCCTAACATGTAAATAGCATCATTCAACCGAAATGCGAATATGTTGGGTCGCAAATTCATGAACTTATATCTTAAACTCACATCGAATCCTTCGTCTTTCATATCATGTTATATAAAATGATACAACAATAAACGATTCTTCTCAACACTGTAAGCACATGCGGGTTGTCTTATAATTCCACAACCACCTTGTAAGACTCTGAAAGTGTGTTTAATATATTTTCTAACACTTTGTTATTTTGTTTTAAACTTCAAGTTTTTTATCCCTTGCCATAGAAAATGTTTTGACAAACGTATACCATAAATACAGTCGACTAGTATCCTTTCTTATATGTTTTTAGGTTGATCACAAATGGAACTTTTATAACGCTTAAATTACACATATTTCTATTTATTTTTATGTACATTAGGTTAATTATATGAACTTTTGGTACTTAATAGACTACATTTGATATTGTAGGTTCATGGTACATGTGGCGGAGGAAATGGAATTAAACACGAAGATTTAGATGTTAAAGGAAGAAATAAACTTAAGGTAAAAATCTCTAACACACCTTCACTAGTTTGGTCATACCTCGGTCATAAAACTCTGTTTTAGTTGGTTCAAGTGCCACGAATTCCTAAGAGATAGATATAGAGGTTTGAATTAATGTGACGAGCAGTAAACACACTAAGTAGGAAAATACAAGACAAAAAATACGCTCACTTGTGTTGAAGTAAATGAAAATCATTTATGAACTCTCTACTTCAGTGATGATACTGTAGAGGAGGTCCTGCGCCGTTCACTGAGACTTCGGTCGCCGGCTCTTCCATATGGGGTTATAGTCTTCTATCACATCTAAAGGGGTCTCCTGAGGACTATAAATACTCACCAAATGAGAGAGCAAATCATCACATTCCTCTCATTCTCTCTTGAGTTGGAAATTCTCTTTTCAATCATTTTATTAGTGAAAGTTTGGTGAACTAACACCAAGTTCATCAAACTCAGTTGTTTTGATCTTGTTTAGCACAACTTATAAGTGTTATTTTGTATTTCTCATGGACGTAAGAAAATGCTTTAAGTTGGACAATGTGGTTTCTTTAATCATGTAATGCTCTATCCTTCCTTGTACTATTGTGTAGCCTATGGCTAGTTATTTCTTATTCTAATAACCGCTACTACACAAAAGCTTATATAGATCACCTCAAAAAGATTATTTTTGTTAAAAACGCTCTATTTTTGTTAAAAACATCGGTTGCTATTAAAGAAAGCCATCTATTTGTGTGTTTTCTTAAACAGATCGGTGGTACATGAATAACCCAATCTATTATTTTGTGAATTTACACAAGCGGGTCTTTTTTATTTTAAATTTTCAAATGCTCGCCCTTTACCAAAAACAAACGTTTCATTAACCGGCCACTCAATAAGAACTTTTCAATCAATTAATTTTACACACATTCACTTCAACAACATCATACCCCCTAAGCGTAACGAGCTTGTCACTTCCAAGTTTCACCTTGTCTCAACCACACTAATAGCGGTCTCCGCCGTTTACAACACCACCGGATAATTAAAAACTGGATGATGTCCCCATCTCACCTAATCAACACCAGATGAGGTTTTTTTTTCTCTATTCCTATCTTTTTAAATTCAAATTTATATCTATTTTTTTACTAACATTTTTCTTTATGTGAGTGATTGAGATAAAAGGGGTTTCACATAATAGTTTTCATTTATTAGATAAGATAATTATCTATGCAATTGTAAACACATATTACGATTATTAATACTTGCATTAAGACATTAAAATCATTTATTAGTATGATATTATATAGAGTGTTGCTATATCCTCCTACAATATTCTCCTACATATCCTCCTACACACACAATAATATTTTATATTTTATCTCCACTCATTATCTCTCCGCATCTAAACCGTCAGTTCTGACACGTGTCAGGATTTTGTGAGTAGGCATATAAATAGGAAGTAATTGTAGGAGGAAAAATCATTTCTCTATTATATATGCTTTATTTTATTTGTAAGAATAATATTATAATTATTATTACTTTGCATTTATTAAAGAAAACATAATTTCTGTAAATAAATAAAATATAAATATAAACATACAATTGTCAACAAAGTTTTATTATTTCAAAAAAAAAGCTGCATACCATAAGTACATTCAAGCAAACTTAGGCGCAACCACATGCTTTGACATAATAGTTAATATCATTTATTTCCAAATAAATGATTAAGATTTAAATCTCACACTTTATAATTTTCATTATGCTTAACCCCAACATATATCATAATAATTTTAAAAGAAACCTTAAAGTAGTCACGCCAACCTCTTGACAAGGGAGAGCTTTACCTGGTTTGAGTCTGTGTGGCGGTGGGCTCAAACCCCGTGGATTAGTCGGTTAATGAGTCAGAAATCACGGTTAACCAAAAATAATAATAATAATAATAATAATTTTAAAAGAAATTATTATATTTTCTTTAGAAGTGTGACACAATAATAAAATAATCGAATTGAGCCCGAAAAATTGAGCCAATTGAAAGATCGTTCGACTGGTCTTTGAACTTTAAATAAATAATGATCGAGGCGGTACTTGGTTGAATACAAAATCGAACCAAAAAGACCACCCGAACTTACCGCATCTCTTTCTATATTTGAAAAACGTTAAAAAATACTTGCTTTGATATTAATGATTTGGCACTTAATTATATTAACAAAATAATTTGTATATCTCTTGAAATGTTGCACAAAATTCATAATATGCTAATGTCGCATTTCATATTTCTTTGGGTGTTTATATGTTTGTTTTATACAATCTTTGATATATTTGGATTGTTAGATGTTATTTTATAATTAATCATATCTGAATTATCGTGCTTAATATTTTTTATTTTCCGTGTAAACTTGTAAGTGGTTATTTTGTTAAAGGTTGATATCAATATGGAATAAGTTAAGAGTTTGGATGGTTCATAACTCACTAGTTTATTAGTCGGTAAGGTCAAATAAAAAATATACAACTGAAATAAAAATCAAAACCGATTATTTAATAAAAACTCAAAACCCGAAAACCCAAAAAAAAAATAAACACGGCCTACAAGATAATTTGACAAATATTTGGTTACATAATAATTGTAAGTTCTATAGACCAAATGGGTATGCGGGTATTTTGAGAGGTATATCCGCAGATACTTGCATAAAAAAATCATTATATTAGTTCACCGTACAACATGATTCTTTTGATGTTGTATATTTTATTTAAATTAACTTACTAATTACAACAATATTAGCGTAGCACAATATCTCACATAGGAACAAAACTGTAAAACACGGTATATGTATCTTTAATTCAGGGACAAATTAAAACTCGTATTTAATTTTTAGAATATTAAATACGCGGTTTTGAGAGCGTACAAATAAGTTAAAAAATATATATAGAAACTATATTAAGTCTTGTAAATGGCCAGTTTTAAAAAAAAGAAGAAAGAAAAGTAAAAGGGGTTGGGCCGGTTTTGGTTAAAAAGAAAAATGAAAATTTGGGCCAAGCCTATTTTATACAAAAAGAAAACGGGGAGAACCCCTGGCTATGTTGTTTCAGACGAAAAAAATAAAAATAAATAAAATTAGGGTTTTATCTATGTGTGTGGCCGCCGAGTAAGAACAAGGGTTTTATCTGTGGTTATTCGAGTGTGTCCTTCATTATCCATTAATCCCTTAACGGTATCATCATCATTACATTTGATTACATGGTTTTATCACGAATCTATATGTTTTTATTTTTTCAAACAAATCTGAATGTATACATATATAAAAGAGGGGTGTCGGGGTGTTGTTTTCTTCAAAGAAACCGAGACCATAAGGTCTCGGTATATGCTGCCTTCGTGACAGCCATGATCACAAGCCACATGGTGGCGTCTTTTTGGCCAACCGAGACAAAACCAACCCTGATCAAGGGGGGGGGGGGTGATAATTAAGGTGTCGGGTCTGTTTGGTTTAATGAAATCGAGACTCTAAGGTCTCGTTGACCTCAGTCCCCTGCCCAACCGTGACCCACACAAGGGCGGCACGGGCTGTATTCGAACCAAAACAACCCAAACAATCAAATCGGGTTTTTGATTTATTAAAGGGGGTGTTTGGGATTGCTAAAACAGTGGTTATTTTATTAGATCGGTGGGAACACCATAGAGGGCAGTGGGAAAAGATTTGGACAGAAAAATAACAATTTAAATATGAGATTAGTGATGCTAAATTCTGTCGCAGTTTAGTAGTAACAGTTTTATTGACAGTTTTAAACTCTCAGCTTTTGGTCACACTTTTAGTGACATATCATTCTGTCGCTAAATTTAATAGGTAGATTTAATATTGTTGATTGTTTTAGTGCGACCGAGAAAGGGGTTAGGCTCGGGATATAGTAAAATCATAAAAATGAAGACCTTTAAATTATACCTTTTATTACTTAATTTTATAAATATCTTAATTGTATATTTAAATGGATTAGATTAATATAGTTTTATGAGATTTAAAAGAGTATTATTTTATTAAAGAGTTTTAGTGGGGCGTATGGATGCATCCTAGGCTTATCAGTTTACAATTTATCAGGTGAATGTGATGTGTGCTATACATCCTTCACATTGGAGCTGATCCCTCCACCCAGCACAGTTATTTAGAGGTCACCCCTCTACAGCATGACGAGGTCACCCCTCCAGTTATTCATGCAACAGTTTTTCCAGCACATGACCTATATAAGCTCTTGGCAATTAAAATACAGTAAATACATGTTTTCTGATTTAACAGATAACAGTTCAGCTTTATTATTCATAAATCAGACTTTTTAGATTTTACACAGGTTTCCGTTGCAATTCTATTTATCAGTCTTATAGCTTCAGTATTATATCATCTACTTCGTTTCAATATTTTTTATCATGCTTTATATCCGTTCATTGAGCGTTATGCTCAGCCGTAGTTCCTTTCATGTTCTAACGGCAGGTACACCAAGACGCTCTTAGGATTCTGAGAGCATGTGCATTTGGATGGAAGCTATCCAGACTTCTTACTTTATGCATTAATTATATTATTATGCTTAGTTGGACATTGTTTAGTCCTTTCCTTCAGTATTTACTTTTTTATATTTCGAGCTTATGTTTGGATTACCGATGTTTGATTCCAGTATTTCTTTTATGGTTAGTTAATGTTTTAGGACATTTACTTTATGCTTTAATGACACGCCATAAATACACGTAACGGTCCACTTATCCAAGCGGGATGTTACAAAAAACATATGTGAGCACCAAAGGATATAAGACAAGATCCGATTGATCTTGTGCTCATATATTATCTTCTTGATTATTAAAGTCCAACGGATTTTTAAGTGGATCCATTTGATCTTGTACTCCTATATTATCTTCTTGATTACTGAAGAAGAAATGAGAATCATTGGTGTAAATATGGGAAGTCTATAAAAAAGATGGTTGTTGAAATGATTAGATTCATTATTGAATGTACTAGAAGGAAGTTATACTCAAATTTTAATATGAGATGAGAATTCAAATATTGTAAATAATGACCGTGTGATGATATCAGATGAACATGTGCACCAATTTGGACATGCCAATGATGTTATATAGTCAAAGTAAAAAAAATAGAAAACAATAGAAATCAATGAACAAACTTGAGTTTTAGAAATAAATAAACAATACAATAAGCTAGATCGAGATCTCACTAAATTCTAAGTATAAAGAAAGTTATGGGTTTGGTTTCCCACATGAGGATGTTTGAAAGAAAGCGAGGGATGGTTTATAGAATGAAGTATGATGCTATAAATAAAGTAATATTTGATTGAATTAGATTTCAGTCGACAACAAAATCATATAGCTATCAACCCATTTAGCTAAAGGTTATGCTTTAGAGACACAAAGTATTTTTTCCTTTCTTTTTGCGTGTTCCAATATATATTATTATAAGTGTTAGTTCAAAGCATTTCTTCCGGCGGATATAATTTTATACCAACAACCTGAATCTTTTTTAAGAGGAAAAACATATATTTTGAATAAACCAAAAAGCAAAGTGAAAAAAAAAACATCTTTATTTGTTGTAGGTATTAAGACCTAAATTTTGTGCTTAACGTACATAATATTAAAAGTTAACTTTGAATCGGAAATATTGCGTTTGTTTACTTAGGCTTTGATACGACGTGTACAAACATATTTAGATATGGTGATTGGGTTCCTATAAATCACATGTGGATCTAAGTTAACATTACGAAATCCAATGTAGATCATTTCCTTTTATGGATGCAAACTCTATTAACAAAATCCAGGTGGACAAACATTCTATTTATTTAAGGCTAAAGCATTAATGACCTAGCCACATATTAGTAACTTGCTTTTGACCATATTGATGTGTTTATTAAACTTTGTGAATGAAATCATCGTTGTTTTGCTTCAAAATATCGGTAAAGCTTATATTTAGATAGACATTATTTTGTGTGCGAATATGTTTTCATAAGCTTTTAGGTTGATCTATTGATGTTCAGAGTTTGAAGTTAATGAGAATGCTTTAGGCATTTAAATTTTATTTAAGGTTAGTATAGTTTCACACATCTTTCATAGCATCCCTTGGAATATCTCATTTTGATAGTAATTGCTTGGCTGTCATAGAATAGTGATTCAGTTCCATCTACATTTTACACTATTTGAGTTAAAGCATGTGTATTCTGGTAGCAAATACGTAGGCATTGTTCGAATTTCTATTTACACTTGTTATGATATTGAAGATTCTCGTGCTACCATTGGTTTGAAGAGAAGGGAAGGAAATGATAGAAATATATGTATTGAGCAATGTTTTTAGGGGATAAGGTGTTGTTATTCTTTATGCTAAAAAGTTACCCTTTACCACTTATTGGAAACCTTTGTATTATTCTATTTTTTGACATCTCCAATCTTAGTACGCACATCTTAAGTTACGCATGGATGCTAGATATAAAATGAATAATGTCTTGGGTATCATGTATGTTGGTTACCGAGTCATCAAACCGGTTAAGTTGGGAGAAAAAAGGATGTCTTAGA
This sequence comes from Glebionis coronaria, assembly GCA_025667525.1. Taxonomy (NCBI): domain Eukaryota; kingdom Viridiplantae; phylum Streptophyta; class Magnoliopsida; order Asterales; family Asteraceae; genus Glebionis; species Glebionis coronaria. Next base: position 42,824,637 of record CM046878.1, read on the forward strand.
AAATAGATGTCCGCTTGTTGGCTACCTTATTGTATAATGCAATAACGTGATTTTTTTGTCGGGCATTTTATGGATAGAACACATTCAAAAATCAGTACGCATATTCTTAAATTATTTTCAAAATTATTCCGGCTTTTCTATTCTTTGTTTTATTTTTCTTGCACATTACCTGCAATCTTATGGAAATGTGTTTACTGGGAAGATTTGCACATGTATGTCATGTCGGGCATAGGTTGTGATTGTTTCTAACTGTTTCTTATCTCTAAATTTAAGGAAAAAGTTATCTCTTATCAAACTGAGAATCTATATAATGGATGTGGGTGAATCCTACGTATTGACTACACAAAAGGAAGTTAATAAAAATTAAGAAGTCAATGTATTCGAAGACCCTAGAATTTTAAGATCCAAAATTTCAAAAATAGAGGAATATTCTGACGCATATCATCTTCTACATGTGACACCCTAGGCAAATCCCACATCAGATGTGTCCATGAGAGATCCTTGGTTTATAAGATAACATTCCCCTTACCATGACACAATGTGTTTTGTGGTCTACTACAAGTGAGAGTAATACTGGCTTGGGTGACCTGTCGGTAAGTACTCACACGAGGGCCACAAAGCAAAGCTGTGAGCCTGCGGGAAAAGTGGATAATATTATGGCATGTGTAGGCGAGATGTTACATGTGGTATTAGAGACACTCCTGAGCCATTCGGTATGGTGGGGCAAACCTCAACGAGGAAAATGAGTCCCCAAGGGGGTGACTGTGACACCCCTAGGAAAATCTCACATTGGCTGTGGCCAGGAGAAATCCTTTGTTCATAATATAACATTTTCCTTATCATGACACAACGCGTTTTGTGGTCTACTATAAGTGGAGTTTTTAGAAACTGGCAGTTAGTGCTCATGTGAGAGTGGTATTAGCTTGGGAGACTTGCCGAGAAGTACTCACACGACGGCCACAAAGAAAACCCGTAAACCTACGAGCAAATGGGACAATATTATGGTCTGAGTAGACGGGATGTTACAGTACAGGTCGTAATCGTGATCATAATTACACTCTATTTTTCAGCAAGATTGTACTAGCTTAACCAACACCCACGTTTTTGTCGCAAAAAAAATTCTCTATATCAGTATTCACATATGAAACTTCATCTTCATTATCATGATCAACCAGATAATCCCCATTTTCAAAATTTCACCATCATCACCACAATGACATATTTCCCCTTCATTAAATGTTTTCCAATCCTATTAATCTTATCCACTATAGGGGTGAAACTTTGTCCTTCCGGAAGTCTTACTAAAAAATTCTAGGCATGAAGTAACCAAATGCTCATAATTGAAGCATCAAACGATTTACTAATGGATACGTTGTGAGTACATGATTGCGAAACATTTTTCTTACTTGTCGCCTTATTCTAGTTACGTGATGTTTCCTTTTTCCCACTTGAATCTACAGTCAGTACCTTGGGTTGGAATATGGTTTTAGGTTTCACCGAAACTGGTTTTAAAGTTTTGTTGCCTCCATTATTTCCACTTGATCATTTCCTACTTTTTACTTTTGTGAAGCTCTCATAATCAGCTCCGGTAGATACACCCATACATTTTCTACAATATTCACCACTCGTTTAGGATCTTCTAGACAACCATCACCATAATGATCGAATAAAAAGAAACTGCTGCATGAGGAGATTTCCACTCGCACTCCACACAAATGGCTTCTTTAGTGTATCCATGTTTGTTCAAGTTTGGAACAACCATAACCAGGTCATCTCAAAATCAAATACAAGCGTTAATTTCAATCAAAATCCTTGCTCATCACACCTACCCCATGATTTTTCAAGCACACAAAATTTGTATAAGATTCAAGCATCATTGGGTTACCAAGCTTAATGGCGATTAAACTTAAACCATCCAATGTATAAGAAATCGTCAAGACATCATGGAACTTCAATAATAGTTGTTTATTCCCAAATGTGAATTAACTATAATGTACACAAGAAACAATTTGTTTCTACTGGTTTCAAGATTTCTTTGCTTTTTGAAGTCTTATGCGTTCTCTATCACAAAAGATATGACGATTGAATCGATTCTAAGTTTCTAGTTCAAACGTATAGTTAATCGTGACAACCTAAAGTTTTGTTTCTCAAATACTACAAGTTACTAAAGAAAAAAGCACGCCAACATCATTTCAAGCGGTTACATTGCAACTACTTAGGACTAGGCGTGTTCGCGGGACAGGTCAGTTCGGTTAGTTGAAAGATTTGTACAATCCATCGTGGGGCGGGTAATTTATTTGACTACCCGTAGGACTACGAGTGGGTCTAATACTAAAAAAATGACAATTCAAGTTTTACAATGGTTCGGATCGCGGTTAACCATTGTAAAACTTAAATTGTCATTTTTTAGTAAAATCAGATAGCATTAAATATATTAAATTCATAATTAAAGGTATTCGGTCAGAATAACTGCATTCATAAAAGCACACATAGTTTAACAAAAAAAGTATTTTCTTTGAAACTGTTATGAATATTAAATATTATGATTGTACACATTCATTAGTCTTCATTATCATTAGGTCCATATTTATTCTTAGTCTTGTAACTCCTTATTTGCACTTATTTACATAAGTGTTGAGTAGCCTATAAATAGAGGCACATAATGTATTCTAAGACTACTCAAATAACAACTCAATTCTTCCTCCTTCATATCTTGTTCTCTACATTTCATAACATGTTCTCTACATTTCATAACACGTTATCAACACGATTTTTGCTCTAAGCAAAACTAGGTAGAAGATTCATGATATATCTCTATTGTAATATACATGAGCATTACATGTTCTATTGTGATTACATAAAGAGAATTCATTTTTTTATTCATTTGTTTCTTCTACTATTGAAGTCTCTTGTAGTTTACATGAACAACAAATATTTTGTTGTGGCTACATGAAATAATCTCATGTTATGTTAAAGAGAAAAGAATTAAAAAATACAAATACTAAGAAACTCATGTTCTAGTATGATTCAATATCATAACCTCATGTTATGTTATTTTATAGAAAAGAGAAAATTAATAATAAAAACCTCAAGTTTCATTATGATTTTCTCAAGAGAATCAAAACATAACTTCTTATAATTGTTATGTAATTTTATAGAACATCAAGTTCTATCATATTTATTCTTTTTATTGTTTAATTATATATATATTTCTTTCATGATCTTGCATTTTCATTAGATTTTGATAGCTTAATGAATATTATGTTTCAAGTAGTATTTGTCTGTGTATATGTATGATATACTAGAAAATGTTAGCAAGTTCTACATTTAAAAAATGATATTTGGAAAGCTTGAACTAAAATAGGTGAGTGGTTATATTGTAGTTTTATTACGATATAACAATAATTCTATACATGTTACTATTTATTTCTATATGGGTTAATATCTTAGATTTCTAAATATCTTCTATTTCATGTGAGTTTAAGTAGCAAGGTAATAAAGTTCATTTGGTTTTGAATCTAACCGTACTCATGGTTTCTTATAATTTAAATGTTATAGTAAAATTGCACATGGTTAATTTTAGAGGATTCAATTATTTGTGGTTAATTCATAAACTTGATCATTATTTGTTCTAATGATTTATTCCATAAAAGTGTTATTTTCATATTAAATGGTATGTTTAAATATTATTAAATGTCTTGTGTGGTTATATAAAATTTGAAATACATCTTAATATCATTTATGAACAAAAGTTTTTAATGTGTATAATTCTTATTAAATGATATGTATTTTTTCTCTAAACTTGTAAACTAGGTGTTTTTTTTATATTGTTCCTATTTGAACAAAACTCTATTGTAGTTTACAAGAAGAATAAGGATTTTGTTGTGCTTACAAGAAGATAATCAAAATAATATAACCTCATGTTATATAATAATAATATAACCTCATGTTATACTAATAAAAGAAAGTACGAATCTCAAGTTCTATTGTGATTCCTTAAAAAAAAAATCAAAATGTATCATAAACCTCATGTTGTGATTATACGTATTTACTATATAACTTCAAGTTATAATATGATGAATATAAATAAAATACAATAACCTCAAGTTATTATTTTTTTTATCATGATTCTTACAAAAAGGTAAAATATAACACTAAAAATTTATATTTAATTAAGGACATAGTCTCTTATGAGTCTTTTAAACTCGAAACATCATAACCTCATGCTATGATTGATTTTTTTAAAAGAACCTCATGTTCTATACGATTCGATTGAATCACAAATAAAATAATATCAAAAAATAAAATGTAAAACTCTAAGTTCGTTTACAATTTTTTTTTTACACAATAAACTCATGTTATGTTTACTTTAATTTTTCCTCATGTGATTTTTTTTAAAAAAGATATGAGCTTCAAGACTCATTTTGAAAAAAAAAATATAATAATTAGAACCTCAAGTCCTAATGTATTGTAATATTTTGTAAGTATCCTCAAGTTTTATGACAAATTTTTTTTTTTGAGCGCATCATGATAACATAACCTCATTGTTATTGTTATTATATGTGAACCTTAGTTCAATTAAGATTTCATCAACAACATCACGATAATATATCATCAAGTTATGATTAACGATCTTTAGGAACCAAAAGCTCTATTATGATCCTCCAAAATAATTAGTAACATCGTCTCAATTTTTTTGTCTAAAGTATACTAGTTTTGGCTTAAAGAAAATTGGGATATTAATTTAAAAGAATGCATTATTGTGTGATGCGTACTTCTTGAAATTTTTTCTCAAAATTTCAACATAATTTTATGACTATGGTGTATTGTCATATCATTTGTTTATAAATTACTCTAATTTATACATATGATAATAATTTTTTCGTCATTGTATATAAAACTATTTGCCAACTATAGAGTAAATGATATGAATTGTTTTTTTCTAATATTCTACTTGTGTTATTATGTATTTTCATTTTTAAATCATGTAGTATTTTGATCGTATGATTTTATCAAAATCATGTTTATTGGACATTGTCAAATATAACTTTTACAACTTGCTCATATAGTAGCAATAGCCCAAAGACCTTTTACTCCTTATTCATATACATGTCTTTTTAATAAGCAAGAAAATAATGAGATTTAAAAGGTATCCATTCCCTCATGTGAATGCGATAATATAATAATCAATATATAAATCTCCATTCCCTCAAGTGAATGTGATGAAATGATCAACTTAATGATCGTCATTCTCTCATGAGAATGTGATAATATGAACAACATCGAAATATTCATTCCCTCAAGTGAATATGATGATGTAACAGTACATTTTCAAAAACCTTTTTATCATGATAAATGATATGGTCGAAGTAATATGAAAATGACAAACCACTAATAGTCGCAAAATAAAAAGGAGCAGACGAAAATATGATTTATGGAAAATACAATGTGATTATGAAATATACAAGTGTGTCAAAAATATTACACACTATATTCATAGACATAAGAATCTATTGTAACACATTATTGCTCCTAAAAGAAAATATAAAATTGTCACGAGGAATGAAATTTCATATAATTTATGCATTATATTGCACTTCCTCGACATACATTATAGATAAATCAGTGAAATATTATCACTAGCCATAACATAAGTTTATGGCCTATAATTATAATCTTTTTGGCATGACTCGTTATACCATCACGAGTCATTAATGATGTGAAAACTATAAATTGATTAGATTTTTCAATCTAATGATTTATCTCTCAAAAAAAAAAAGTTGATTATTCATCTATCAACTAGATTTACGACTCAATCCCTTAATTTTCTGGAAAGAAAACAAGTGGATATAAGTTTGCATACGTATCCATTTTATGAACCATTTAGAATTTTATAAATCGATGCATCGTCTAAATGGTAATAAAATTGAAACTTCATGTTTGCATGACTAATAGCTCGACATATTAAATGTGAGCATAACATTCCAGAATAAGTAATTCGTTGTGAATATGAGATGAATTACTTCTACATTATCCAATGATAATGAGAGAAAATATTTTTTTTATTGTATGGGGTCATACTATCATATACACAAAAATAAAATTAGCATCATGCCAATATATTATTATAATTCCTCCATTTCATAATTGGTTTTGGTTATAAACCAAACCTATCCTATTTTTTGTGCATTACTCCACCTAAATGAAAATATACGAGATATAAACGAAGGGGTAATTCCTTCAGGAGGAGATAAGTAGCTACAAATTCAGAATGAATTACCATATTTTATTGATCCTCGATAGAAATTTTATGAATCTATTATTCAATGATAATCTAATAGCCATACATATACATTGGCAAATAACAAAGTTTCAGCTACTCATGCTCCTACTTTGTCCCTCAAGGACACTACTTAATTATGGCATGCCTCAAGCATGGTAAACAAATCGATTCCAAATAAAATCCTCGATGAAATATATGGAGCAGAAAAACCAGATGGTTGTTCGAGGTATAAAAGACCCCATGATAGTCTCACAAAGAGACACTAGACATAAAGGTTCCAAAAGAACCTTAAATAACTAATGAGATCTCAATAAATTTGATCATGTCTATAATCATATGGAATCAAAACAAAATGACGTCGATAAATTCTTTTACATGCAATATAGCGCTTGTTATCATACATAATGAGGATCATTAATTAATTATTATCCAAAAATGATCTCATCAAAATGATTGACCAACATGAAAAGAGGCGATCTTTAGAAAATAAGAGAAGGATTAGGACAAGAAGTCCATACACATGAATGTGTAAAACCTGTAGGATATAAATGGGTCTTTGTGCGAAAGCGAAATGAGAAAAATGAAATTGTGAGATACAAAGCAAGATTGGTGGCACAAGGTTTTTCTCAAAGACCTGGAATTGATTACGAGGAGACATACTCTTCCGTAGTGGATGCAACTACTTTTCGATACTTGATTTGTCTGGTAATACAAGAAGGAATTGACTTGCGTCTAATGGATGTTGTAACCGCTTATTTATATGGTTCACTTGATACTGAAATTTACATGAAACTTCCAGGAGGATTTAAGATGCCTAAATCAAGTGAGAGAAATTCTCGAGAACAATATGCAATCAAATTGAATAAGTCCTTGTATGGGTTAAAGCAATCTGGACGCATGTGGTACAATCGCCTTAGTGAGTATTTGTTGAAAGAAGGCTATAAAAATGATTCTATTTGCCCATGTATTTTTATAAAAAGAAGTGGATCTGAGTACGTAATAATCGCCGTGTATGTTGATGACTTAAATATAATTGGAACTCCTGGGGAGCTTCCAAGGGCGATGGAATGCTTGAAAAAAGAGTTTGAGATGAAAGATCTTGGAAAAACAAAGTTTTGCTTGGGATTACAAATTGAACATCTTAATGATGGAATCCTAGTCCACCAACAAGCATACACGGAAAAAGTTTTGAAAAGGTTTTACATGGATAAGTCACACTCATTGAGCACTCCAATGGTCGTGAGGTCACTTGATGTTGAAAAGGACCCTTTTCGGCCTCTGAAAGACGACGAAGATATTCTTGGTCCTGAAGTACCTTATTTAAGTGCGATTGGATCATTGATGTTTCTCGCTAGTCATACATGGCCGGATATTTCTTTTTCTTTAAACTTATTAGCAAGATATAGCTCATGTCCAACAAGGAGGCATTGGAATGGGATCAAACAAATATTTCGATATCTACAAGGTACAAAAGATATGGGTTTATATTTTACTAACTCATCCAAAACAAATTTAGTTGGATATGCGGATGCAGGATATAGGTCTGACCCTCATATTGGTCTATCCCAAACGGGTTATGTATTTACACATGGAGGTACTGTCATTTCATGGCGTTCCATAAAGCAAACAATTGCAGCCACTTCATCTAATTATGCAGAAATTTTGGCAATCCATGAAGCAAGCCGAGAAAGTGTTTGGTTACGAAATGTTATACTGCATATAGGTGAATCGTGTGGTGTATACGCTGGGAATGTGGGGCCGACAATTTTACATGAAGATAATGCAGCATGCATTGCTCAACTCAAGGAAGGGTTTATTAAAGGTGACAGGACGAAGCACATTTCACCGAAGTTCTTTTTTACACATGACTTGCAGAAGAATGGTGATACTATTGTTCAAAAGATCCATTCAAGCGAAAACCTAGCAGATTTATTTACAAAGGCACTCCCTACCTCAACATTCAAGAAATTGGTATATGGCATCGGAATGCGGCGATTTAGTGAGCTCAAGTGAAGTTGTCATGAGGGGGAAAATACACACCACACTCTTTTTCCCTTAGCTATGGTTTTTCTCCCAATGGGTTTTTTTCCTAGCAAGGTTTTTAATGAGGTGGTATCTAAAGAGTATATTTTGAATGATGTACAATCAAGGGGAATGTTATGAATATTATTTATTATGATTGTACACATTCATTAGTCTTCATTATCATTAGGTCCATATTTATTCTTAGTCTTGTAACTCCTTATTTGCACTTATTTACATAAGTGTTGAGTAGCCTATAAATAGAGGCACATAATGTATTCTAAGACTACTCAAATAACAACTCAATTCTTCCTCCTTCATATCTTGTTCTCTACATTTCATAACATGTTCTCTACATTTCATAACAGAAATTTATATGTTAATAACAACCTTAAACAATTTTTACACATATTTAGTTTCGCAAATGTTTACATTGGGAGCAGAAAAAGTTTGTTATTTAATGAAAGTAGTGAAATAATATAATGGAGTTTTATTTTATTTCTTAAATATTTAGTCAAAATATTTATGGTATATTATGCACGGTTCGGTTCGATTAACCGCACATATCTAAAAGTAAAAATCGAAACCAAACCGTTATAGTTTTTATGGTTTTGATTTCTTCGGTTTCAAATTTTTCGGCTTCGGATTGAGCGATTCTACTTAGTTTTCGATTTGTCCCTTTTTTTGAACACCACTGTTAGGACGACAGTTTTACCCAACTTGTGACCGGTGCTTCGAATGCATAAGATGAGATGGGAGATGAATCCATAAATGACATATAGTTTATTTCTTAAAGTTTTGTCTTTGATTGTAAAATCTGTTGGGCGATTAGAATAACTCTCTGTTTTATATATCGAACTTTAAAAGTTTATAATTTATCCCATAATTTTTTTTAATTTTTTCTTAATTTTTTTTTTGCATTTCAACACTTATGTAATTTTGACTCTTAGCCATGGATTTGCCCAACTTAATGGCGCATAGAAATCAAGCTCTTTCACTGATCTAATTTAATCTTTTAGTAGTATTTTCTTTAAGTACTCAATTATGTTTATTATCCAAAAGTATTCCGTTAGGGCTGTGTATCAAACCAATCTCACATAAAAATATCGCAACAAAAACAAACGACTAAACATATGTGAAAACTATTATTGACCCTAATTGCATAAAGACAAAAATAATCATCAATTTATTCCTTCGTTACACAAAGACCAACACGAAATATCTAATTGCAAAATCATAATCGAAATCCTTAAAAAAAAATTCTTTATTCCAAATAGTCATCAATTTGTTCCTTTGTAACACAAGTGACCTACGCCACCATGGCCATCCATGTGACCGGTTCAACCATATCGCACATCTAAAATCACGTCCCAAACAATCAAACACATAAAAACACCACATCTCAAAACCTTCCGCATCCTCCGGATTGAGCTCTTCGACTACATTCTGGTTATCTAAGGAAATCTGCATCAAGTCCCATCACCCTATTATAATAATAGCTTCTCAAAGCAATTGAAGAGTACTTCAAGTATCTTTGAGATGGAAATCGAAATGTTATGAACAATGATCGAGTATTGATATCAAATGTATACATGCACCTATCTCGACATGGCAATGCAGTAACCTTGATGCTGATTATTCGTTAAACAAAACAACAAGAAATTAAAAAACAATAAATAAATTAGTGAAAGTACTAAACAAAAATTATCTTAAGGCAATACAAGATAATAATAGAAGGAATTCTTACTGAATTTTGGGAATGAAGATCTTGATGGGTGTCATTGCCACCATGAGAAAGTTGAAATGAGATGGAGGCAGAAGGGATGGTTTGGACACAGGAAATGTTGGTTTATATAGTTCATAACAATTATTCAAAACCCTAATATGGATCAAAGAACGCATAGCGGAAGCGATTAACAAGATCAATTAATTTAACACAATTATATTAATCAAGATTAGGGTTACATACCTTTATCCTAGCAAGATCCACAAGACGACGGAACGGACGGCAACTAGGGTTTATCACGAACACCACCAAGAATATAATCTAAAGGAAGATTATATCACGCTCTTGTACACACGTAATACAACGAGTTAACCGTGAGTCTAGCACGAACAAACTGAGCTTCATCGCTTATGGAGTATCTACCCAATAACCCTAGAGAGGGATTAGGACTAGATAAAATAGAAGAACGAAAGTCAACGAAAAACCCTTGTGGGTATGGTGTTGCGATCGCAGGGCAAGAGAAGAAGGGGAGGGACAAAAAATAATGAAGGCCTTGGGGTGTTTATATAGGCTTGGCATTCCTTGGGCTCCAAGTAATAAACATGGATTAGGAAACAAAAAGTTTCCCTCTCCCCCCTTTGGTTTGGCCGACGGCTACACAACCCCCAAGGGGTGTTTGTGTAGTTTTTCCTACTCCTTCTTTTAGCTTCTATTTAGTTTCCATAACGGTCGTTATAACTTAACTTTTATTTATCAACGATCGTTAGTTAAGCTTAGGTTTGATTTAATAAATATATATAAAATATATTTAATAAATAAATTAACTCTTTACGTTATGTGTGCAATCCCGTGATCCCGAGTTCGATCCTATCTCACGACTATTAATTTTAAGTCCATAAACTTTCAGCTCCCACTTGGACAAAATTCTAATATCGTGATCACATTGACTAGCGTCTAGTTACACTAGCAATGTCACTAGTACAAACCGGGTAAGGTATCCTGGACAAGAACCTTTTAATGATTACATCATTGTTATTATCCTTTCATTTCAAATACATTGTTAATAAGGATATGGATCTCAGTCATTCCTTCATTAACTATTCTGTTTCTCGTTTACGGATATAGCAAGATTACCAAAACACATTTGGGTGTGGCCACACAAACATCTTACTACTCCCCCGAGGGGCCCAGTTGTATTTATACTTCAAAATAAATTTTGAAGGAAACGAATCCCATTTCGACTACAAGCAAAACACATGAACTTCGCAACACTTCTGAAAATAACCCTTATGACTACCAATTACGTTTAGCGTTAGGTTACCTTACAGAAATGCACTACATTCAATGCAGTTTTCTGGTATCCCAGGTCTAAGGATAACTATTTATGATTTACTTAATGACAAAGATCCATAAAGTAAAATCACATAGTTGGGATAAGTCCAATATTTGATCCATCAAATATCATCCAAAATTGACCAATATACTTTCAAGTATACTCTGTCACTATTTTGAATTGTCTTAGTTTAATAATACTCCCATATTATTAATCGACAACGGACATTTAGAAACATCAAAATGCTCATGGATTAAAACATGTAAAATAGGACACAAAATTAAATAACAGAAAAATAAACGAAACCCAATCTTTATTTCATCAATTTAATAATGTCTTACATCCTTTATCCAAATACTAATCAACAGATTTATTGCATGAATTCGCTAGCTAGTTGCAGCCCAATTGCCTTGGCATGCTTAACTACCTTTGGCCTAGATAAAGCCTTAGTAAAAGGATCAGCTACGTTATCATCTGTGTGAACTTTTATTAATTTTATTTCTCGAGCTTCTACTTGTTCTCGAACGTAGTGATATCTACGTTTAAAGTGTCTGGCGCCCTTCATGACCCCAGGGTCATTGGCGAATATTATTGCCGCAGAATTGTCGCAATATATATCCATAGGTTCTTTAATTGAAGGCATCACTCCAAGATCTCCAATAAACTTCCTAATCCAAACAGCTTCCATTGCAGCTTCTGAAGCGGCCATGTACTCAGATTGAGTCGCATGCATAGCAATGGTTTTCTGCTTACTGCTCTTCCAGTCAACTGCTCCTCCATTGATGACAAACACGTAACCCGTCTGAGACTTCGTATCGTCTTTATCACATTGCCAGGACGCATCACAGAACCCTGTTACATTCAGTTCTATGTCTGGTTTACCCCCGAATACCAAAAACATATCTTTCGTACTCCTCAAATACTTTAGAATATGCTTAACAGCAGTCCAGTGGAACTTTCCTGGATTCTGTTGGTATCTACTGACTAAGTTCTGAGCAAACGCTACATCAGGCCTTGTACATCTTACAGCATACATAATAGATCCTACTGCCGAAGCATAAGGCACCTTCTTCATGTAAGCCACCTCTTCAGGTGATGATGCATCTTTCTCATGACTTAACTCATGCTTAACCTCCATCGGTAAGAAACCTTTCTTAGAGTTATGCATGTTGTATTTCTTCAATATCTTATCAATATAAGCATCTTGACTAAGACCAATTAACCGTCTACTCCTATCTCGATAGATTTTAATTCCCAGAATATATGCAGCATCTCCCAAATCTTTCATAGAAAAACATTTACCAAGATAATCCTTAACTTCCTTAAGTCTTGGAATGTTACTTCCCATGATCAATATGTCATCGACATAAAGAATTAGGAACACTACATTACTCCCACTAGCTTTGCGGTATACACATGGCTCATCACGATTTTGAATAAATCCGAACTTTTTGATTTCTTCATCAAATCGCTTATTCCATTGACGTGATGCTTGCTTCAAACCATAAATAGATCTTTGAAGTTTGCACACGCGCTTTGGATATTTAGGATCAACATACCCTTCTGGTTGTTGCATATAGATGTCTTCATCTAAGCGACCGTTCAAGAAGGCAGTTTTAACATCCATTTGCCATATCTCATAGTCATAGTATGCTGCTATAGCTATGAGAATCCTAATAGCTCGTAAGTCTGCTACAGGAGAAAATGTCTCCTCGTAGTCTATGCCAAAAGTTTGAGTAAAACCTTTAGCCACTAAACGTGCTTTGTAGGATTGTACATCACCATCCATGTCAGTTTTCTTCTTATAGATCCACCTATTTTTCACTACTTTAGCATTTTTAGGTGCGTCTACAAGAATCCAAACATCATTGATTTCCATAGATTTCATTTCCTCATTCATCGCAATTATCCATTTTGACTTTTCTGGATCAGACATTGCGGATCGATAGTTAGCAGGTTCACCAAGATCCCCTACTTCTTCCTCATCATCCTCTATGTAAAGACATAGTTTGTCCGGCGCACGTATAGTCCTTTGAGACCTACGTGGAGGAATTAATTCCGGTGGAACACTCAGACTTTCTGGTTCTACTGGAATTTCATCGCTAGTATTTTCAGAAGGCAATGTATCTTCTTGAATTTCTTCAAGATCATAATTTCTCCCATTGAATTCTTGATTTACAAGATCATTTTCAAGGAAGTCTCCATACCGAGCCACAACTACTTTGTTCTCAGCCGGATAATAGAAGTAGTAACCCATAGTTTCCTTAGGGTAACCTACAAAGATACATTTCACTGAGCGTTGTTGAAGTTTATCTCCAGAGTCACGTTTCACATACGCCTCACAACCCCAGACTTTTAAATAAGACAAATATGGCTTCTTGCCATGCCATAGTTCATATGGTGTCTTATCTACCTTCTTAGTGGGAACCATATTTAGAATACGAACAGCAGATTCAAGAGCATAATCCCAAAAAGATAATGGTAAAGTTGTAAGATTAAACATAGATCGCACCATATCCAATAATGTACGATTTCTCCTTTCGGATACACCATTTTGTTGTGGAGTATACGGAGAAGTAAGTTTCTGAACAATTCCATTCTTACTCAAATAATCTTTAAACTCTTGACTTAAATATTCACCACCACGGTCAGAACGAAGAGCTTTAATCTTCTTTCCTAGTTGTAACTCTACTTCTGCCTTAAACGTCTTGAATGTTTCAAATACCTCATGTTTATGCTTAAGTAAATAAACACAACCATAACGGCTATAATCATCCGTAAACGTTAAGAAGTAGCTAGCACCTTTCCTTGACACATGTCTAAGTGGTCCACACACATCAGTATGTATCAAACCAAGTAGTTCAGTAGCCCTTTCAATATTGCTATTAAAAGGTTTCTTGGTCATCTTTCCAGAGATACAAGATTCACATTTATCAAATGATTCATCAATGATACTTTCCAAAAGCCCATCACGTTGCAGCTTTTGTATGCGAGTCTTCCCAATATGGGCAAGCCTACAATGCCAAAGATAAGAAGAGTTCTTGTCTAACTTTCTCTTCTTATTCATGCTAAAAACAGAATTATTTTTTCTCTTGGAATTTTCATCATGCATGTTAATTTCAAAAACACCATTCACAGAAATTGCATCAAAATAGAATAGACCATCATTGAAAACAGAAATTCTATTATTATCAATCGTGTGAGTAAATCCAAGATCCAACATACAAGAAAAGGAAATAACACCCCTAACAATTGTAGGTGCATAATGACAATTATTTAAAAACAGTACTAAACCCGAAGGTAAAACTAATTTAAATATTCCTATAGCTTCAACCGGTGCTTGTGCGCCATTGCCCACTTGCAGAGATTGTTCCCCATAGGATAGTCTCCTCTTCAACTCAAATCCCTGCAGGGTATTACAAATGTTAATACCACATCCCGTATCATATACCCAGGAGTTTGATTTGTATGAAAGATTAAATAACTCTATCATAAATAAGTTACCTGAAGATGGTGCTGCAGCAACTTGCTCAGCCTTCTTCTTGTGTTCTGCCATTTCATGGAGATAGAGAGAGCAATTCCTCTTCCAGTGTCCAGTCATCTTGCAGTAGTGGCAAGTCTCATCTTTCTGAGATTTCTTAGCAAAGTTCTGCTTCGGCTTAGATGTAGTCGCAACTTGCTTGCTCTTATCAGCCTTGCCTTTGCCTTTCTGCTTCTTATTCCCTTGCGGTTTAGGTTTAGACACTTTACCCTTTTGTACATAAAGTACTTGAGGTGTAGCAGTGGATGCCTTATCTTTCAAACCCTTTTCGAAGTCAATGAGCATTGCATGCAAATCATTCACTGTCTTCCACGTGCAATGCATATTATAGTTACGAACAAAATCACCAAAGTCCTTATTAAGGGACCTATTGATCAAGTTAATAGCCATATTATGATCGAAGGGTTGTCCTAGTGCGATGAGCTGTTCCATATAACCCCTCATCTCCATGTAATGTGCACTTACGGACTTTCCAGGAGCTTGCTTGCAGCTATGTAGAGCATCAACAAGATCATAGATCTCTACATCTTGTGGCGTTTCATACATTGCCTTGAGTTCATCAAGCATTTGCTTAGGAGGAAAAAGCTCATACTTCCTTTGAAGTGATGGAGCCATTCTCCCTAACATTACAGCAGCCACCTCATGGTGCTTCTTAACGTTAGCAGCGTGTTGAAGCCTTTTCTCATCAGATGCGCCTTCAGCAAGATCCTCCGGAAAAGGAGTTTCCAAGATATTGATAGTACCCGCTGCTCTCAGAACAATTCTTAGTGAACGGTACCAATCATTGAAATTAGGACCAGTAAGTTCAGGCCGTTCAAAGAAAGCTTTGAACGCCGAGCTTATTGTCAGATTGCTTTCGGGTTGAGCCATTTCTACAGAAATAAGTTCAAATATTAGTATTTTCGATAATACAATTCAAGAAAATAAAATTACCCCGGTAATAAAACCATAGTATTTTCCTTGAAAAACTAGAACCCATATTGACATAGATTTATCACATCAGTTGATCTGCTAGTGACAAATGTATTCAACACAGTAACTTGTCGAACAATAATTGCCTAAATCAAATTGCAATTTCTAGATATGTTAAGGATTTACATTGCCAAAATCATTTGCATTGTAAACATGTTTTATCCCTACTTTATGCCTTAAGTTTCCAGTTCTCACTGAGTAACTTAATTAAGTCGACTAATCTAAAGAACGTAAAACCTTCATGTGCAATCTTATTCAGTCATGAAGTTTTCTCTCCATTACAACATCGTCCGATATCTTATATGACGACAATTGTAACTTCAAGTGTTCGTCAATTAGAGGGCATATGACTTAAATTTAGGGTATAGATTTTGGTGTCAAAATCATGTACGGAGAAGCATGCATACATCTCCATAACATAAGTTTAATAAAACGTTTAGTAAACTTTTTGGTGAGACTAAAAGTTCATCATATACTTGCAAGTTGAGGTATTGGTTAAACCAATTAAAGATTTTACACACAACTAAATTCACACCGTACTTTTTCTAGAACATTAGTTATAGCACAAAGCAATAACTTTATTCATTGTGTTTCGGATGTGAATTAATGTAGTTAAATCAACCTTAAAGAATTGTACCAATAACAACCGTAGGTAATTCCAATTTTGACGCACAGGCGAGCCGGGAATTTGGTCAGCGTAAAAGCATAGCACCTCCTTCCTTAACCGGGTACGTGACCAGCGGTGCGTTATACCCACTTTATAGTTTGCCAAAATTGAGTAGGCCGTTAAGTTGCTATTGCAATTCTAATCAACGCAAATCATATGTATTTTACATCTCAAAACAATTCATTAATTTGATAAGATTTAGTCCATATTATTTTTCTTGGAAAAAATTACCCTTGTTTACAACATACAATAAAAAAA
Organism: Glebionis coronaria; assembly: GCA_025667525.1. Lineage (NCBI taxonomy): Eukaryota > Viridiplantae > Streptophyta > Magnoliopsida > Asterales > Asteraceae > Glebionis > Glebionis coronaria. Next base: position 42,841,439 of record CM046878.1, read on the forward strand.
ACGTATGAAAACAAGTAGTACAAAAAAAACTAAATCAAATAGCCACATGCAAACCAATTTATTCAAAGAACATCAAATCTAGGGTTTTTATAAACATAAAAAGTCTTCCCTAATTTTAAAACTTTGAATCAAATAAAGCAAATAGCAATCAAAATTATATGATCCGTAAGAAACATGCATGTTTATTACGGATCTCCCACATTCTCTTAACAATTAAAAAACTACGGATCGTAACCACACATGACATAACAATTAATTCATGCAAAACATCTAAAGTCAATTACCATGTAATTTTAGGGTTTACAAAAAAAATTTTTTTTTTTTTATAAAAAATTCGACATAAGTCGATTTTAATAATAATAAAAAACAAAACCCTAATTTTTCATAAAACCTAAAAAACAACATGTAATTTTTAACACAAATCAATATTAGTTAAAAAAACTTTAGATCTTGATAATTATAATCATGTTAAAACGGCTCTCGATGCCACTGTTGGTTTATATAGTTCATAACAATTATTCAAAACCCTAATATGGATCAAAGAATGCATAGCGGAAGCGATTAACAAGATCAATTAATTTAACACAATTATATTAATCAAGATTAGGGTTACATACCTTTATCCTAGCAAGATCCACAAGACGACGGAACGGACGGCAACTAGGGTTTATCACGAACACCACCAAGAATATAATCTAAAGGAAGATTATATCACGCTCTTGTACACACGTAATACAACGAGTTAACCGTGAGTCTAGCACGAACAAACCGAGCTTCAACGCTTATGGAGTATCTACCCAATAACCCTAGAGAGGGATTAGGACTAGATAAAATAGAAGAACGAAAGTCAACGAAAAACCCTTGTGGGTATGGTGTTGCGATCGCAGGGCAAGAGAAGAAGGGGAGGGACAAAAAATAATGAAGGCCTTGGGGTGTTTATATAGGCTTGGCATTCCTTGGGCTCCAAGTAATAAACATGGATTAGGAAACAAAAAGTTTCCCTCTCCCCCCTTTGGTTTGGCCGACGGCTACACAACCCCCAAGGGGTGTTTGTGTAGTTTTTCCTACTCCTTCTTTTAGCTTCTATTTAGTTTCCATAACGGTCGTTATAACTTAACTTTTATTTATCAACGATCGTTAGTTAAGCTTAGGTTTGATTTAATAAATATATATAAAATATATTTAATAAATAAATTAACTCTTTACGTTATGTGTGCAATCCCGTGATCCCGAGTTCGATCCTATCTCACGACTATTAATTTTAAGTCCATAAACTTTCAGGAAAGTGGTACTACTTATAGCGTGGCATATATGTTTGATTAGGGTTTTGGTCAACAAATAACAAATTGGAAATCGGCCCATTTCATGTAGGGTTTTCTTGAAGAGGAATGCTATAGCCACATAATCTTTACATAAAAACATCCACATAATGATATGTCATAAAATGATTTGTTATGAAATAAAAAGTTAGTGGACAAAGAAGTTAATAATTGGTCCATATCACTTGCCACATCATTATGTGGAAGTTTTTATGTAAAATTTATGTGATTATAGTATTTCTCTTTCTTGAAAGGTAACAAGGGAATTAAATGTTCTTTTTTTTATCTTTTTTTTAATGTGTATAGAATAATATAGTAAGCGAGTAGTGCGCATTAGTGTGATCCTTGCAAATTTTGTTTCTAATGTAATATTAAAATATTTCTTAAAAGCTAAAATTCTTCTTTCTTATAAGAAAAATATATAAATCATATCTAAATTCAGGTTAATTAGGGGAACAATATTGTTACCACTCCAAAATTTATGACATTTGCTTAATAAATTAAATGTGAAAGAGTAAGTAATAGAGGGAGCACTAAAAGTATATACTTACTCAATATTTAGTAAGCAAAAGTATTTTCTATTAATTTTTACTAAAAATGAGTCATGAAAAGTTAATTTTTATCAACTCATACTCTTAAGAAAAAGAGTAATCAATAGAGGAGAGCACTAAAGGTCATTACTTACTCAATATTGAGTAAGTAAAAGTGTAAAACTCTTAATGACTATTTTTTTAGTAGGAAAAAAAATAAGCAAATATTTTTGCTTACTTTTATATGCATTGTGTTTTATTAAGAAAAAGTTATAATGATTTAAATGATTATAAATTTTATTAGTAAGGAAAACTTTGAGTAAGTAAATATCATTATTTTGTAGTGTACTAGAATCTGCATCTTCTGGTTAATGTGTTAACAAGTTTTTTTTTCCCTTAGACCATATTTCCATATGGAAAATGCATACTACCAAAAAGCTAGTGGAAAAACTACTAGAAAGAATTACAAAGAGTTCGAAAAGCCAACTCCGCAACTGTGTGTTTTGTACTTCCATATGAACCAGTTATTAGTTGCATCACCCTATCCAAAGAAGTATTGATGGAGCCGCAAAATCACCCGGTCCCCCCATTCTATTAAGTTATACAAATCCTTCGGGTAACCGCTAATACCCGCACCTACCAGAATCTGATACGACCCTCTCGGGTAGTATCGGGATAGGGCACCTCTTCAAGCGTGATCCTACCTCCTTAAGAACGAAAGATGAGAAGACCAGACATTTATTTAACTTTTACTTTGATTGACTAATTCATTAAGGATTACAAGACCTTAAATAGACTATTATGAGATAACTATCATAAACATAAGACTTATCCTATAACAAATATCTATCCTAGCATGACTCCAACACATGTCCTAACACAACTCCAACACATATCCTAAACATAATAAACTTAACATTTATCCTAAACTCCAGACGTATCATTCCTCACTCCTTCAAATTCACCTTGCCCTCAAGGTGATGTCTTGAAAAACTTGTGATTCCAGGATCCCAAAGTTTTCGTCGCATTCCTCTTTTGTAACCGTCATTAATAATACTTGACCCACTATCCTTCCATGCTAAGCTCAAAACCGGTTAATGATGAGTACCAGATGCCTTTGTCACCGAGCTAGCTGATGTTCCATTTTTGGTTACCTCTGAAGAACTAACCTTGATATCCCAAGAAGTAGCAATTACAAAATTTGTTTTTGAGCTTAAACCCAACCTCGAAAGGTCATCACTCTGAAGATGCACAACCTCGGAAGATTGATGAGCAATTGCCTCTTGATCAGCATCACTCCTTGTTCTTTCTACGATGGAAGCATCTCTTGACCCGATTTCAAGATCCAACTTGTGCGCCTCACGAACAGTAGCTTCCTTCAAACGGGCCTCAATGATACGTGCTAGGTAAAAGGCTTCGCCTAAAGTTGTAGGCTTCGAGTACGACCGCAATAGTTCTAGCTGTAGCTTCAGTTTAAGTCCGGAAATATAAAATGAGGCAAGCAAACTTTCAGAGATACCTGTAACTCGAATTATAAGATTCTTAAACTCGCTCTGATATTCGATAACCGTACCCATTTGCAATAGCTTAGATAATGCATCTTTCGCGTCTCGCTCGTTGTCGCCACCCAATGCCATGAATCGAATTTTGAAAAAAAAAATAGTAATTTTTTTTTCACTGATGAACAGTAACTTACGGTGAACAGTAACTCCAGTGAACAGTAACTTTTCGATGAACAGTACTTCGGGGATGAACAGTGCGGCTCGATGAACAGTAATTTTTTTTTTTGAAATTGGAATCCTAAATCAAAAACCCCCCAACGAGTCGAGGGCTCTCAATGAAAGCACCAATTGATACGACCCTCTCGGGTAGTATCGGGATAGGGCACCTCTTCAAGCGTGATGCTAGCTCCTTAAGAACGAAAGATGAGAAGACGAGACATTTATTTAACTTTTACTTTGATTGACTAATTCATTAAGGATTACAAGACCTTAAATAGACTATTATGAGATAACTCTCATAAACATAAGACTTATCCTATAACAAATATCTATCCTAGCATGACTCTAACACATATCCTAACACAACTCCAACACATATCCTAAACATAATAAACTTAACATTTATCCTAAACTCCAGACGTATCAGAATCATACACCATAGTGATTGCGCGACAACGTATATAGTTGACAAAAAAGGGTTTTGATGTAAATAAATGAGATGTGAGTCGATTATATGGACATAAATAGGGCAAAAATTTAGAATGTCAATAAATCGGATGTTGTGCGAGCGTATAATCATCACCCAAAGGGCACATGTTGATACTAACCATTTAATTTAATGGCCATCGTTAACAGTAAGCTTTAGTTAGAAACATGTTCATCAATTGATTGTTAGGCTTAATGAAAGGCGCGTGTGTGCAAACATATTTGAATTTGTGATTAATGGATGCCCGCCATGGATAAATTTAGATATAGTCCATCTTTACAGTTAGCTAAGCCTAATCATTTCGTTTTTATTTTCGATGACTTTTGTGAATACAATCCGGGTAGCCTTCCACTTTAGTTCGGTATTGAGCCTTAGTAGCTTACCTTCGAGTTAGTACCTTTCTTTTGACGATATGGTGGCATTGCATCATATGTGGGACTAATGGAATACATACTAATTAATCAATATCTACAATTAGAGTTATTTTAAATTTTGGATTCTAATCATAGAAGAAGTCACATAGATTTTTACATAAGTGAAGTAGATCTGCACAAAATTGTAATTATTGGTAATCGGCTGCTACTATACTTCGATAATCTCAATGACGCTACATGGCCTATATATATTATAGCCAAAGTACTTGATCATGTTATTAATCTGTAATGTGGCTAATAGCTAGCACGATCTCAGTGGCTTTATTTTAAATCTAAAAGGCCAAGGAAAGAGATATCTCTAGTGACGATGCAAAGCTATTCTCTTTTAAACAAATTATTTCTGATTCGAACAATGTAAATTGCAACTCCTGGTGCCACTAGTATATAATTCTTGCTAGTTCCCTCAGTTTGATACAATTGGGCGGTTAAAAATAACAAAAGTCTCCTACAAATGTTGTTATACAAAATACATTGTGGATCATTTGGAGATTTGTTGGGGTTTACTTCGTTGCAACAGGGTGAAGATAATCAATAGCCTAACTACGTACCAATGAATGGTTACCGGATATCTCTTGAAGTCGTGTAATCACTTTCCAAAGAAGATTATTCGACCTTATGTGTGGGTTAACACGAATACCTCCTTGGGATAAAACCAAGAGTTAGTTCTTGTTTTAGGCACAAATCAAGAACTCTGTGCGTGTAAGTGTTTCTTGTTATTGTATCTTTCATCATGCAAATATGATCACTATTTATAGTGATCCTAATCCTAGAAGGATGCAACTCATAGTCAATGATAATTAAGAGCATTAATAGGCCAATTAAGCTCATAATTACCTACATGAAACCATAGTGGTTACATGACCATAAACCTGGTCATCAAGTCAATATTCAACCCTCATTGATTAGTCAAAGAGGTTACAAAGACTTTGTGCATCACCAGGAGCAGCGTCCTAACCAGGAGCAACTTCCTGACTAGGAGCAACTTGCTCACCAGGAGCAACTTCCTAACCAGGAGCAGCTTCCTACTGATGAACTTTCAACCACTATATTGAGTCCAGGGAGGTCAGGGACTTAATGGGTGTACACTCCGTACCTCCAAACCCATTTACAAGTGTGACTCGATCCGACAATTGCACTAAATTTCCAACAATCCTCCCCAATTTAGTACAGTTCCTTTTGCATGAAAATCAACTTTAACAAAACCAGTGCACAAATGAAAATGTCCCGAGGATTGAATTTCCATATTAGTACATCACTTCAAATATTCGAGAATTAAGGTGTTCTAAGAATTGAACCCTTCAACTACTTTGAATACCTGAAGATAAAATACACACAAGTTTTCAAACACTTAAAACGCTCCTGACACCATACAAGCCATGTGTCCATATCCAATTCATAAATGTTGTAAGAGCCAAAGTCCATGCCCCTTGAGGCGGCGAAACCTCAACATTTACATAGGTGGTTCCTCTTTAGTTCATGCTCCTGCTTAAGCACTTTTTCAAAGAAATTAACCATTAAGAAGTTTATAACTTCATCCTCCTTTCAGCAGGTACAAGCACATCCTTGGAATGATATACATGTTCTTCAGTCCCTTGAATGTTCAGCTTTCCACATTGAACTCAGCTCCCAAGTTTCCTCAGGAGGGAGTTGGGTGTCCTAGCACTCAGTGACTAGTTTGGACTTTAAACCCATCCCTTTAGCAGACTTTATAACCAAGTCTCTAGCCAATCCCTTCGTCAAGTGATCAGCTAAGTTTTGTTGAGACCTCACAAACTCTATTGATATCACCCCATTCATGATCAGCTCACGAATCATGCTATGTCTAACACCTAAGTGTCTAGACTTACCATTGTACATTTGGCTATAAGCCTTAGCCAATGTAGCTACACTATCAGAACAGATAGATATGGGTGCCATAGGTTTGACCCACAATGGAATCTCAAGAAGCAAGTTTCTCAACCATTCAGCCTCTTTACCAGCAGCTGCTAGAGCCACAAATTCAGATTCCATTGTTGAACCAGTAATGCAAGTTTGCTTCTTGGATGCCCAAGAAATTGCACCACCACCAAGAAGGAATACCCAGCCACTTGTGGATGAGTTATCCTCAGTATTGCTGATCCAACTTGCATCAGTGTAACCTTCCAACACTGAAGGATATCCAGTATATGACAAACAATAATCTATTGTTCCTTTCAAATACTTTAATACCCTCTGAATTGCTTGCCAATGCTGAGTACTAGGATAACTAGCGTACCTACTCAGTTTACCCACTGCAAAAGCAATATCAGGCCTAGTACTAGTCATGGCATACATCAAGCAACCAATCACCCTAGAATACTCAAGCTGAGAGACAACCTAACCATTGTTAGGCATTAGTTTCTCACTTGTATCCATAGGTGTACTCACTGGAGTACAATCAAAGTGATTGAATTTCTTCAGGACCTTTTCAATATAATGAGACTGAGAAATTACAATACCATCACTTTCATGTTTAATCCTTATGCCAAGGATAACATCAGCCTTCCCCATGTCTTTCATAGAGAACCTTGATGACAAAAACTCTTTGGTTAAGTCAACCTGAACTTGGTCAGTACCAAAGATTAACATGTCATCAACATATAGGCAAATGATGACTCCTTTACCAGATTCATCAAATTTACTATATACACATTTGTCAGCTTGGTTAAGTAAATAACCATTAGACAAAACCATTTCATCAAACTTTTGATGCCATTGCGTAGGTGCTTGTTTGAGTCCATATAAGGACTTAATCAGTTTACACACCTTACCTTCATGACCAGGCATGATGAAACCTTGAGGTTGGTTCATATAAACCTCCTCATCTAAATCACCATTCAAGAATGCTGTCTTCACATCCATCTGATGAATAATCAGATTGTGAATGCTTGCCAAGGCAATCAACATTCTTATGGTACTTATGCGTGCTACAGGAGCATAAGTATCAAAGTAATCTATTCCTAACTTTTGTCTAAAGCCTTGAATGACTAACCTTGCCTTGAACTTTTCAATAGTTCCATCTACCTTCATCTTTCTTTTAAAGATCCATTTGCATCCAAGTGGATTGCAACCTGGAGGTAGATCAACCAACATCCAAGTGTTGTTGCCCATGATAGAATCTATCTCATCATTGATTGCTTCTTTCCAGAAAGCAACATCCTGGGACTTCATTGCTTCATCAAATGTTTTGGGATCATCCTCAACATTAAAGCAATAGTAGTACTGGTCAGAGACCTCATACCTTGTTCCTTCAACTAGGTATAGTTGAAATTCAGGCCCAAAATTCTTTGGAGTCCTTTGCCTTGTGCTTCTTCTAAGCTCAGGCTCAGGTTGCTGAACCACAACCTCATTAGTGACCCTTTTAGGTTCCACTGAAACACCAATGTCCTCAGCTCCAGTAGGAGTCCTAAGGCTTGGTCTAGAGACTGATGAGAACCTAGTCTCATCAAAGTTAGCATACCTTGATTCAATGATTGAGTTTATTGAAACTGAATCATTAGATTCAATAACATAGAACCTATAAGCCTTGGAATGCTCAGCATATCCAACAAAGATGCATTCAATGCCTCTTTCACCCAAGGTTTTCACCTTTGGATCAGGGAGTCTTACAACAGCCCTACAACCCCAAACTTTGAGGTAGTTCAAGTTTGGTTTCCTTTTAGTCCAGAGTTCATAAGTGGGTAATCCTGTTCCTTTTATTAGGAACCCTATTTAATAAATAGCAAGCTGTTAACATAGCTTCTCCCCAAAACCCTTGACTCAGTCCTGAGTAGGACAACATTGAGTTAACCATCTCTTTTAGTACTCTATTTTTCCTTTCAGATATACCATTTTGTTGTGGAGTATAGGGAGCTGTTGTCTCATGGATGATTCCAACAGACTCAAAGTACAAAGTATCCATGTACTCACCTCCCCTATCAGTCCTAAATCTTTTGATTTGGACTCCTTGTTGTAATTGAACTTCAGTTTTAAATACTTTAAATTTATCTAATGCTTCATCCTTAGTATGTAACAAATAAACATAGCAAAACCTAGAAGCATCATCAATAAATGTTACCAAGTATTTCTTATTCCCTAATGAGGGAGTAGCATGCAAATCACATAGGTCACTATGGATTAGCTCCAAAACTGTTGTTTCACGTTTTACATCCTGAAATGGTTTCTTAGTAATTTTGTTCAGCATACAAGTCTGACACTTATCAGTGTCCAAGTCAAAAGCTGGAATTAACCCATCCTTAGACATATCTTGCATCCTCTTATAGTAGACATGGCCTAGTCTAGCATGCCATAGTGATGAATCATTCAGTTTAGTGGTAGTCATCAGGACAGAATCAACATTTATACTAGAATCAATATTAAGCCTGAACATTTGATTACTCAAATAGCCAAAACCAATAAACACACCGTGTTTAGATAAAACAAATTTATTAGATTCAATCACTTGTTTATAACCACAATTATTCCAAACACTACTAGAAACCAAGTTCTTCCTAATATTAGGAACATGCAAAACATTAAACAAAGAAACAATCTTTCCAGAACTAAATTTAAGATCTACACAACCACGTCCATGTACTAGGGCTGTTGACTCATTTCCCATGTGAAGAATAGATCCATCATTCATTGACTCATAAGTCTTGAACCAGCATCTATCTTTACACACATGTACTGTTGCTCCAGAGTCAACCCACCACGCAACATCATCATCCTGCACAAAATAAGCTTCAGATACATATGTAACATAATAAATCTGGAGAGATTCATTAAACATATTCTGACCTTTTGTGCCTGATCCATTAGCTTGGTTGCCAATGCTAACACATTTGCAATCCCTTTTGAAGTGTCCAGGTTTCCCACACTTCCAACAAGCCACTGATGACTTCTTGTTAGGATTAGCTTTGGTGTTATCATGATGCTTACGTTTGCCCTTGTTGTCATTGTACCTGGTGGAGTTGTTATGCTCCACCATATTGACAACAGATGAACCAGCAACATTGTTGCTCTTTGGCTTATCACTTTCATGCACCCTGAGGGATTCCTCAATGCGCAAATGACTGCCCAACTCAACAAGAGTTAACTCCTCCTTCTTATGTTTCAAGGTGTGCTTGAAATCTTTCCAAGAAGGAGGTAGTTTGTCAATGACACACGAGACCTGAATGGTCTCATCCATGTTCATTTTATGTTGTGTAAATCTGCCAAGTATTCCAAGAAGTTCATTGTATTGTTCCATGACTGGTCTTGAATCTGTCATTTTGTAATTTGTGAAATCACTCACAAGGAACTTCTACTTGATGCATCCTCAGCCATATATTTGGCTTCCAAGGAATCCCATAGTTCTTTAGCAGATTCAACATTTTGGTAAATATCAAATAAAGAATCAGACATACCATTGAGAATTATGCCGCGACACACATAATCATCATTCTCCCATTTGCTCCTTTTCCTCAGTTCCTCCAAAGTAGCATCATCACCACCATCAGGAATGGGAGTGGTCAGCACGTACACCACGTTCATGGTAGAAAGAAGAAAGTGCATCTTCTTCTGCCATCTTCTAAATCAACCCCTTCAAACTTGTCCAGTTTGGAGAAGTTAGCCACCATATGCTTCATTGCCGCCGCCATTGATTATCACAAAATAATCTTCTTTGATTGTTGGGGTTTACTTCGTTCCAACAGGGTGAAGATAATCAATAGCCTAACTACGTACCAATGAATGGTTACCGGATATCTCTTGAAGTCGTGTAATCACTTTCCAAAGAAGATTATTCGACCCTATGCCTGGGTTAACACGAATACCTCCTTGGGATAAAACCAAGAGTTAGTTCTTGTTTTAGGCACAAATCAAGAACTCTGTGCGTGTAAGTGTTTCTTGTTATTGTATCTTTCATCATGCAAATGTGATCACTATTTATAGTGATCCTAGTCCTAGAAGGATGTAACTCATAGTCAATGATAATTAAGAGCATTAATCGGCCAATTAAGCTCATAATTACCTACATGAAACCATAGTGGTTACATGACCATAAACATGGTCATCAAGTCAATATTCAACCCTCATTGATTAGTCAAAGAGGTTACAAAGACTTTGTGCATCACCAGGAGCAGCGTCCTAACCAGGAGCAACTTCCTGACCAGGAGCAACTTGCTCACCAGGAGCAACTTCCTAACCAGGAGCAGCTTCCTACTGATGAACTTTCAACCACTATATTGAGTCCAGGGAGGTCAGGGACTTAATGGGTGTACACTCCATACCTCCAAACCCATTTACAAGTGTGACTCGATCCTACAATTGCACTAAATTTCCAACAAGATTTAGGAGCAGTACTTGCTTCAACCTGAAAGCTCCTAGAAAAGATATGCTAGTTGTGAAAATCTAAAGTTTTTTTCTCATTCTTGTATTCAACATAGTAAGAAGAAAGATTTGAATTTTTTCTTTTTTTTAACAACAATTTTTATTAAACTAGCAAGCTGCTAGAAAAGTAAAAACAAGAATTACAATTTGGAACAAACAGTAACCAGATTAATTGTCTAGTCAAGCTAACAAGATTAAGAGCATAATCTATGCCGGGCAATGTAATGAATCTAACTAAATACCTCTTTTATCTAGGTTATACCGAGTAAGAATCGATCCAAACATAAACGTCCATCTAAGAATATTAACCTTTATGGGAATAAGGTTGTTCCATCATCCGCATCACATAATAAAATGACCTTATCGGTATGATTTCGCATCAATGAAACACTGAACCAAAATTCCAACAATCAACAAGAGACGAAGGAGCAAAATTAAGTAGAAGAATGCAAAGCCCACTAAATTGATCTAATTCACCTCCATTTATACTAGGCCTTCTCCAAGTCCAAGTGTGAGTTGTTGAACCATTACTTAGCACACAACGATCAACGACTCTACACTCTTTAGTTGATTCGAGGGAGAAAAGTCTAGGAATTAGGCGTTTCAGACATTGGCCACCTATCCTAGGATCATTCCAAAAGGATAAAACGATGTTAAATTTTTTTGTTTAAAAACAAAATGTATGTTTTCAAAAGTTCACCATCATCACCCACAAGGACACATTTCCCCACCATTAAATGTTTTTTATCCTGTTAAACTATTCCACTATAGGGGTAGAACTTTACCCAGCACATGCATACCAGGCATGGAAATCTTACTAACCAATTCTAGTCATGAAGTAACCAAATACTCATCATTTAAAGCATCAAACGAGTTACTAATGAATAAGTTGTGAGTACATGATGGCGAAACATTTGTCTTGTCATCTTACTTGAGTTACGTGATGTCGCCTTCTTCGTACCCGCCTCAACATTCAGTACCCTAGGTTGGAATATGGTTTTAAGTTTCACCGAAACTGATTTTTACGTTTTGTTGCCTCCATTATTGCCACTTGATCATTTCTTTTTTTTTAATTTTGTGAAGCCCTCATCATCTGCCCGATAGATACACCCATACATTTTTCTATATTCACCACTCGTTTAGGATATTTTGGACAATCACCACCATAATGATCGAGTAAATAGAAACTACCGCATGAGGACGTTTCCACTGGCACTCTACACAAATAGTTTCTTTAGTATATCCATGATATTTCAAGCACACAAAATTTGTATCAGATTCAAGCATCATTGGGTTACCAAGCTAAATGACGATTAAACTTAAACCATCCAATGTTTAAGCAACCGCCAGGACATAATGGAACTCCAATCCAAGTTGTTCACAAGAAATAATTTGTTTCTATTAGTTTCAAACTTTCTTTTCTTTTTGCAGTCTTATGCGTTTGCCATAACAAAACATATGACGACTGAATCGATTCCATGTTTCCATTTGTTGTGATACTTCAAACGAATGGTTAATCGTGACGGTCTAAAGTTTTGTTGCTCAAATATTACAAGTTATTAAAGAAAAAGGCACACCAACATCATTTCAAGGGGCAACATTGCAACTACTTAGAGCACAGGGAATCCGTAAGCCATGGCTTGGTGCCATGACCCAAAAAGTGCTGCCACGTTAGCATTTTTCCCATAACACCAGTTTTTCCCACAGCACCAGTATCCCTGAGCCGTGGAAAAACTAATGTCATGAGAAATTTTTTTTTAAAGTAAATAATAATAAACATTTTAAAATTAAAATAAAATTCATTCAAATTAAAAAACATTACATAAAAAAACATAAAAAACATAAATTTAAAAAACATGAAATTAAAAGACATAAAACTAAAAAACATTATTTTTCGAGCGCCGACTAGTCACGTGGTTGATACGTTGCCCGGATTCGTGCCTTTTGGGACTCGACCGGATGCATCCCACTTGTGTCAATATGTAGCATCTTTAAGGCCTCCACAATCTTTTGAGCTTGGATCAATCTTCGGTTGGGGTTGGGGTTCGGGTTGGGGTTGGGGTTGGGGTTGGGGTTGGGGTTCATTTTTTTTTTTGAAAAAATGGGAGATAAAAGTATATATGAAAGTGTGTGTGAAGTTTGGTAACATAAGGGGGGTTTTTATAGGTTTTTTAAAAGGGTAAAAATGAAATTTTGGGGTTTTTTAAAAAAAATCTGCTCACCAACGGTAATAATACCGTTACATTAAAAAAAATAAAAAAAATACAAAAAACCATGGCGAGGGCTGGTGGCTATGGCACCAAGTCGACGGCGCAGGGGGAGGGTCCTGCGCCGTGGGGTTTTGCGCCGTGGGGGTTTCCTGCGTTATGGTCATGGCGCCTCACCAAAGAGGTGGATTCCCCTTGCTCTTAGGACTAGGCGTGTTCGCGGTTCCCTTAGGTTAGTTGAAATATTTGTACAATTCATCGCCGGGCGGGTAATTTATTTTACTACGCGTAACCGACCCGTACTATGTAGTTAACGAGCATGCCGGTACCCAAAATAAGCGGTTACATGTTATTCGAATCACAGTTAACCATTGCAGTTCTTAAATTGTTAATTTTTAGTTAAATTAGATAGCATTAAATAGATTAAATTCATAACTAAAGCTATTTGGTCACATTAATTGCATTCATAAAGGGACACTTGAGAGTTTAACAATTTTTACACATATTTCGCAATGTTAACATTAGGAGCAAAAAAGTTCTTTATATAAAGAAAGTATTGAAATAATATACGGAGTTCTATTTTATTTCTTAAATATTTAGTTAGAAATTTATTGTATATTATACACGGTGTAGTTGGATTAACCGTGAATATCTAAAAGTAAAAAATTGAAACCGAACTGCGGATTTTTTTTGTTTCGAATTTAGCGATTCGGCTCGGTTTTTTGGTTTGTCTGTTTTTCTGAACATCCCTACTAGGACGACAGTTTTACCCGACTTTTGACCGGTGCTTCGAAAGCACAAAATATGGGAGACGAATCCATAAATGGCATATAATTTTTTCTAAATTTTTTGTCTTTGATTGTAAAATTTGTTGGGTGATTAAAATATAACTCTGTATTTTTCATTGAACTTTAGAAGTTTATGATTTATCCACAACTTTATTGTATATAAAAAGGTTTTGAGGCGGTTGTGACAAATTAAGTGTAGTTTTGACTCTTTCCCACAGATTTGATCAATTTTACCGCGCATGGAAATCAAGCTCTTTCACTGATCCTATTTACGAAGTATTTTTTTAGCAGTATACTTTTTCTTTAAGTCCCCAATTGTGCTTATTATCCAAAAGTATTCCATTAGACTGTGCTAATTTTCCAGATCAATCTGTGTAGTTATCAAACCGATCTCACAAAAAATGGAGCAACAGAACCAAATTACTAAACATATATGTGGAAAACTATTATTCCTTTCTAAAACAAAGACCAACCCACGAAATATCTAATTGCAAAATCATAATCAAAATCCTTAAAAACTGTTTCTTTATTCCAAATAGTCATCAGTTTGTTCCTTTGTAACAAAGTGACCTACACAATTCATTAACAGGATACCAAGTGACTTACACAATTCATTAACAGGTTACCAAGTGACCTACACAAATCATCAACAGGTTACCAAGTGACCTACACAATTCATTAACAGTTTACCAAGTGGCCTACACAAATCATTAACAGGTTAACAAATTTTATATTTATTCTTTTAGCCAGTAATGCCACCATGACCATCTATGTGTGTTAACTTTTGCAAACTAACAAGCATTTATCTAGCCCTTTTCTGTGTGTTTGTGTTTTGTAGGGACCGTTTTTGTCACTTGATGTATGTTCCTGTGGACCATATGATCTTTGGGCTTCATTTTGGACTCTAGTTGGGCCTTTCTATTCGTTGGAGGATTATATGTAACCTCTAACGTTCATTACGAAAAAGGAGTAGCTATCACTTTCATTAACACATACATAGTGGTGTGCTCTGCTCTCTGCCCTTTCCCTATTAGTTTCTGATAACCAATCTGAGGTTTATCATATGGGAGATCGTTCATCATCTATTAATAAACATTGAGTGTTTGAGTGATTATGTATGTGAGGGAAATCAGATCAACCTAGTTGGGACGATTTCATCTTTTCTTTTGTATGCTTGATTAGCACTCATTTGAGGACTAATCTTTATCTTTCTACTTTTGTACTTGAATCTTAATAATAATCATAAAGGGGAGGTTGGTTGTGTGATAATCTTGGTATTTATGTTATTTGTTCTCAACTTTTAACATGGTATCAAAGAGTGTGGTTACTGGATCTGGTTTGTTGTATCACACTCAACTCCTTCTTTGGTGATACTGTTTTGATTCTCCGAGAAAAATTAAATTAGGTTTCACAAACCCTAATCTAATTTTGTTGGGGCTTTTGCAATTTGTTGCTCTCTAGGTGTTATTGACGTTCTGGAAGCTTGTATATTGGTGGCTTTGTTGGTTATTGAGAAAGAAAAAATTAGGGTTACACAAACCCTAATTTTTATTTTGGGGTTGATTGACTTTGATTGATTCTCGAAGGTTCTTGGGTGATATATTGTTGAAATATGGGTTATTAGATCTATTGCAATGGTTGTATTGGGAAGCCCTATTTTAAATTAGGGGTTTCTTGATCCTATTGTAATGGATTGCTTCTATTGCTTTCTTGGCTTCATATCCGTATGACAATGAAGATGAATTCGGTGTTTGTGACTCGGGTTTGAGGTTTGTGATAGACTGCAGTTGGTGGATGTTAAGGGTTTGATTCAGAGATGAGTTTGTGTTTGAAAAGTGTGGTTACTGTGATGATAGCCACATTGTGCTTTAGTCGATCACAAGCAGCTAGCTAGCTTTGGGCCTGGATGCAGCGTAATCTTGATCTACTTTCATATCTTCTTCGAATCTTAGTTTTTCTTTTTTACTTGTTTTAGTGTAGCCTTGTTCTTCTTGGTTGTTTATTGTTTCTGTGTTAGTGCTCCGATCAAATGAGTTAGCTCGTGATCATGTTTTCTTGCCTGTTTTTTTACTTATGTGATAGGTTGATTGTTAATTGTGACTGTCGGTTGATGTAACTTTCCTTATTGATGGGTCTGTTTCTGCTGCTGCCTTGTTGTTGCTTTGTCTATTCTTTGTTGTTTGCGACTTATTAGTTGTCTATGTTTTTCTGATATTACTTGTGCTATCTATTTGTTTATCTATCCTTTTGATTGGTGTCTCCCTGTTTCTCTTTTTATTTTGTGTGTTCTATCTTATGTACTTCTAGTTATTCACTATTTGATTATGGCTATTATTGCTCGCGTGTTTAACTGTATGTGTTACTATTATGTGTGACCCCTCTGTATGATTTTGTGTCTATCTTTTCTAGTTTGCATTGTTTTTGTTTGTGTTTATTGTATTGGTGTTGATGGTTGTCTTGCTTTTATCTGGTGCTATTTCCCTTAGTTCTTTTGTGTGTTTGTGTTTTTTTTCCTAATTTGTCTATCTATCTTGGTTTCTCTATATATTGGTCTCTGGCTTGTCTTATTGATGGTTGTCTTGTCTCAGCTAATGGTTATCGTTTCTGAGTGTTTGCTTGCATTATGATGATTCCTATTATGGACTTTTGTTATTTTCCTTTATTTTCTTTGGGTTACGATAAATGTATGATGCTAGAATGTATGTTGCTTCCTATCATAGATGCTTGGATGCATACTTTTATGTCTAATGTTGATGAGTACTATGTGATTGATAATTGCAACTCTTTGTCTTCAGTTATGTATGACATGTGTTTCTTTTTAAGAATCAAGCTGCATAATCCTTGTTCTCTTTCCTATATGAAACATAGGCTCCTTAGTTTATCTAGGTTCCTTATGTTTCAGGGAGGGATCATTCTTGTTATATGGAGTGCATGCGGTTTTACTCCTCTTTGTGTTCTCTTTGGTAATTCAGTTTCTAAGGTAATTTGTGAAATCACACCTAAGTATTCTCACATTAGATGTTGTGGCTGCATTTTCTATTCAACTGGCTCAATCAATAGTGAAAAGTTGTCCATCATAACCTTTAAATATGGCCTTCATGATGTCTCAACTGTTAAAACTAATCTTGATGTTAAAAGAACTGCTAGTTATAATGGGAACTTCTTCTCTTCTTCAAACTCAAAAGAAAATGGCTTTGTTGTGTTTAAAATGGTTTTTCTTAGAAAAATGAACCTCTTTGATTATCTTGTTAGTCACACATCTAAAAGTCCCTATGATGTAGAGAATGCTACACCCTATGATGATGGCAATGTCCCAAATTCTCCTTGCAGAGATGAGAGTGGTAATGCAACTTCTATGGGTTTTAAAAGCATCTCTGAGGGCATCTCTCAGCATCACACTCAAAGTGAGCTGATGTTTCCTGATCTAAATGATGCTAGGTTTGAATTTCCATCTATCTTTAACACCATTGAGAACAACTTTGTTATGCATGTTGTTGGCTTTGTGGTTTGCCACAGTTCCCCTAATACTTCTTTTAAGATTAATGACTATTCCGTTCATTAAAGTCTGTGGTTGATCATATCTGGTGATTGTCTTATGTGTCTCTGTGGTTCTTATATGGTTCATTCTAGTCTGCCTATCTTGTCTTTTAATGTCTTATTCTTTAGGTTTAACTTTCTTGATTATGTTCATGTTAGTCCCTTGATATATCCTAATCTTAAACACCCGTTATGTGACCCTATTTCTTGGGATAAGTATATGTTATGCCTTGTGCATTTGGTTTGTTTTGTTTGATGTATGCTGTTGCTTGATTCTATCTGCTTATGTCTTTGTTGTTGTTTAGGCTTATGTTTCCTTTGTTTTTTTTATGTTCTTGTCTTGTCCTCTCCATGTTTTCTACCTACGTTTTCTACTGTGTTGTCTTCGGGTTTATCTGCTACCTGTCTTGCTTTCTTTCCATCTTATGTGTCTGTCTTCTTTGTTTACGTATCCTTGTTCGTAGTGTCTCTCTTTATGTATTCTTGTTTTCTCTTGCAATATGTTCTTTTCGCATGTCTTTGTTGAGTATGTTTGTATTTTAGTCTCTGTTGTGCCTCTGTGTCTTTGGTTGTCTTTGGCTTATGTTCGTTCTGTTTTTCTTACGTGTATCGTGTCTTTGGTTGTCTTTAACAAATTTCATTTTTCTCCTTTTAGCCAGTAATGCCACCATGGCCATCTATGTGACGAACTCAACCATATAAAAATACCACATCAGGTTCAAAAATACCACATTAGATTCAAACCTTCTACGTCCTCAGGATTAAGCTCTTCAACTACATGCTCGTTATTTAAGCAAATCTCCATTAAATCCCGACATCCCTTTATAATAATTGCTTCTCAAAGCAGTTGAAGAATACTTCAAGTAACTTTAAGATTCCAATCAAAAACCAATGAACAATGATAGAGTATTGATATCAAATGTATACATGCACCTATCTTGACATGCCAATGCTGTAACCTTGATGCTGATTATTAGTTAAAAAACAGCAAGAAAACAAAATAAATAGATTAGTGAAAGTACTAAATAAAAATTATATTAAGTAAATGTATGCAAGAGATAAATAGAATAAATTTCTCACTGAATTTCTGGAATGAAGATCTTGGTGGGTTTCATTGCCACCATGAGAAAGTTGGAATGAGATGGAGGCAGAAGGGATGGTTTAGACACAGGAAAGTGGTGCTATCTATATTGTGGCATATGTGTTTATTAGGGTTTCTGTCAACAAAAAATTTGTTGGGTATGGGCCCATTTCATATTGTGTTTTCTTGAAATGTAACAAGGGTGAATAAATGGTTTATTTTTTTCCTTGTGTTCTGACTAATATAGAAAGTGTGTAGTGTATTAATGATTCTTACAAATTTTGATAGCATAATCCAAAAATACGAATGTCAAGTATGTCTTTGCATGAACCTTTTGGAAATTAAAATATACGCACTTGTGATGTGTTAAATAATGAACATTCCTTTTCGATAGATCTAGTCATGTTCATCACATTTATTCTTTTGTGTCTTGTATAGATGCAAGGTATATGTGTATGCTTAGATGTGTCTTGTATGTAAGTTCTCACTTAGCTATAAAGTGATGTGAGTATGAGTATTGTGTAAGTTTTCACTCAGTTATAGTGATGAGAGTGTTAGTGTCTTGTGTGTAATTTCTAACTTAGATTGTAATTGTAAGTGTGAGTGTGTTTGTTCTCACTTAGCTTTAAAGTGATGTGAGTGTGAGTGATGAGTGTACATTGGTACTACCTACGATTATAACTCGACATTTAGCCTTATGTCGATAAATGGAAATAGGTGACGAGTGTAGATTGTATCTATTTAAGATTAGAACTCGACATTTAGCTTAGTGTCGAAAATTGATGTAAGCGATGACGTAAGGTTTTCTCTGCTAAGAAAGGAACTTGTGGATATAGTAAAAATCTCGATTGTATGTACTTGAGGAGTGGAGTAGGACGAAGAGAGAGCTTCGTAGCCGAAACACTATAATCCCTTGTGTCTTCCTTTAGGTTGTTTCTTTCCTTACTCTTTACTTATCATTATCATTATCATTAGTTAATCAAAGTATGATCACTTGGTACACCCAACGTTTTGGAAACATTATAAATTGGATGAAACAAGTTTTCAATTGATAGTTATATCAAATGATATGACATTTTAAATAGAAAAACTATTCAACACCCTCTTTTGTAGTTTCTACAGGTCTATATGGGTATCAAGCTTCTTGGTTACTCCATGAAGCTTCTTGGTTTGTACGTGAAGATGTTATATGATTCAACTCACTCACGTGATCCTATTTACAAAAAAAAAGGCAATGGCTAAGTTTATGACGACTATATGGGTATCAAGATTCTTGGTTACTCCATGAAGCTTGAGGTGAAAGAGATCGAGGAAAGAGTCGGAAAGGAGATTAGGATTACCGGGAACCAATTAAGTTTTAGTGGCCAAGGAAATACCCTTTATCAAAAGCATTATTCAGAGTAGTAAAAGGAAAGAAAAAAAACTTACATATGGATTTCTTAGATCTAGAAAAGGCATGTGATAGCGTACTAAAATAATTTATCGCGTGATGATATCAAATGTACATGTGCACCTGTCTGGACATGCCAGTCGGGTAACATTGAGGTTATATAGTCAAACTAAACAAAATAGTTAGAAAACACTAGAAATCAATTAACAAACTTGAGTTTTAAAAAGTAATAAACAATAAAATAAGCCAAATAGAGAACTCACTGAATTCTAGGTATGAAGAGCGATGTGGGTATGGTTTTCAGCATGAGGATGTTTGAAAGAAATTGAGGGATGGTTTATACAATGTAGTATGATGTCATAAATTGAGTAACATTTGATTGAATTAGACTTCAGTCAGCAACAAAGTCCTACAGTTATCGACCCGTTTAGATAAAGGTTATGCATTAAAGACATCTTGTATTTGTTTTTCCTTTCTTTTTTGCTTGTTCCAATATATATTATTATAAGTGTTACTTCAAAGCATTTATTTTGGCTCAGATAACTTTATACCAATCGTGTGAACCTTTTTTAAGCGGATATTTTGAATAAACAAAAAAAAAGTGTAGCAAAAACATCCTTATTAGTTGTAGGTATTAAGACCTAAATTTTGTGCTTAGCGTAAATAACGTTAAAAGGTAGCTTTGGATGGGAAATATTGTCATTTGTTTATTTAGGATTTGATAAGACGTGTACAAACGTATTTAGATATGGTGACTGGATTCTCGTGAGTCACATGTGGATCCAGGTTAACTTTACGAAATCTAATGTAGATCATTTCATTTTGTGGATTCAAGTGGACAATCTTTCTATTTATTTAAGTCTTAAGCATCAATGACATATCCACGTACT
The DNA here is from genome assembly GCA_025667525.1 of Glebionis coronaria. Lineage (NCBI taxonomy): Eukaryota > Viridiplantae > Streptophyta > Magnoliopsida > Asterales > Asteraceae > Glebionis > Glebionis coronaria. The sequence continues at coordinate 42,862,192 of CM046878.1, forward strand.
AGTAACTTGCTTTAGGCGATACTGAGGTGTTGATTAAACCTTGTGAATGAAATCATCTTTGTTTTGCTTCAAAATATCGGTAGAGCTTATATTTAAAAAGATATTATTTCCTGTACGAATATATTTTCATAAGCTTTTAGGTTGATCTATTGATGTTTAGAATGCATAAGGAATTTAAATTTCGTTTAAGGTTAGTATAGTTTGAGGCATCTTTCATACCATCCCTAGGAATATCTCATTTTAATAGTAATTTCTTGGTTGTCATAGATTAGTGATCCGGATGCATCTGCATTTTACACTCTTTGAGATAAAGCATACATACACTAGGCAAATACTTAGGTATTGCTCTACTTTTTATTTAGAGTTCTTATGATTCTCGTGCTACCGTTGGTTGAAGAGAAGGGAAGGAAACGATGTAAATATATTTTTTGAGCAATGCTTTTAGGGGATAAGTTATTATTATTCTTTATGCTAAATAGCCACCTATTAAAAACCCTTTGTATTATTGTATTTTTTCGTATCTCCAATCTTAATACGTACATCTTAAGTTACGTGTGGATGCTAAATATAGCATGGATATTGAGCCATCATACTAGTTACGTTTAGAGAAAAAAGATGTCGCACAAAATAGATGTCCGCTTGTAGGCTACCTTATTTCATAATGCAATAACATGGTTTTTCGTTGAGAATTTTGTGGATAGCACACATTCGAAAATTCAAAATCCTTCTGGACTTTCTATTATATGTATTATTTATCCTTCATATTTCCTGTAATCTTATGAAAAATGTGTTTATTGGGAAGATTTACATATGTAGGTCATGTCAGGCATAGGTTGTGATTTGTTTCTAATTGCTTCGTATCTATCGTTGTTAATCATTTTAGGTAAAGGTTTCTCACTGTGAATTTTATTTATATCATGTCATTGTTATTCATTTTAGGTAAAAGTTTCTCACTCTAAACGTCAACAAATAAATTTGATTATTTCCTACTTCTTAGTCTGTTAAATTGAGAATCTATACATATATTAAATACACAAAATCCGCTTAATAAAAATGAAGAAGTCAATTTATTCGGACACCCTCAAATATAAATATCCAAATTCTTAACAATGTGGATTAATATTTTGACTTATAACAACATCGTAGGGTCATAACTGAGATCATGATTACCCTCTAATTTTTTATGCAATCTTGTAGTGGTATAACCAACACCCACGTTTTAGTCGCCAAAAATTCTATATATCATTATTAACATATGCAACTTTATGTTCATTATCATGATCAACCATATATTGGATATTTTTAAAAGTTCACCATCATCACCTACAAGGAAACATTCCACATCCATGAAATATTTTTCAATCCTATTAATCTTATCCAGGGTAGAACTTTCCTTTTCGACATGCATGCCAGCCATAGAAGTCTTACTAACTAATTCTAGTCATGAAGTAACCAAATGCTCATCATTTAAAGTATCAAACGAGTTACTAAGCTAATTGATACATTGTGAGCACCTGATGGCGAAGCATTTGTCTTACTTGTCGTCTTAATCGAGTTACGCGATCTCACCTTCTTCGTACTCACCTCAGCAGTGAGTACCTTGAGTTGAAATATGATTTCAGGTTTCACCGAAACGTAGTTTAACATTTTATTGCCTCCATTATTGCCACGTGATCATTTTTTCCTTTTTACTTTTGTAAAGCCCTCATCGTAAGCCCTTGTAGATCTATCCATACCCCTCTACAATATTCATAACTCGGTTATGATCTTCTGGACAATCATCACCATAATGATCAAACAAAAAGAAAGTTCCGTGTGAGGAGGTTTCCACTCATACTCCACACAAATGGTTTCTTTATAATATCCACGTTTGTCTAAGTTCGAACAACCATAATCATGTTATCGCCAAATCCATTACAAGCGTCAATTTAATCAATATTCTTGCTGATCCCACCTACCTTATAACTTCAAGCACAAGAATTTGGGTTAAAGCCATAAATTACCAATGAACTTTACTTTTTTTCTCGATATTACAAATAAGGAATATATACTACTATTCTAACCAACCAAACTTTAGAATCTGTTTTAAAATTAGAAATGGTCGCAAAAATGACCTATGATAACCGGTTTCAAGGACAAAATACCTACATGTCACTCCTTTTTACCTGTAATGTTAAATATTAAATATTCTTTTTTCCACCTAGCTTATAAAATTCCACATCAGTTGTAAATTTCACCTATTTTTTCATTTTCACTTCCATTCATCTTTTTTTCTTATTTCTTCAAAACAAATCCATCACTAACATATACTACTAAATTCGTAGCCTTAGTTTAACCTACATCTGTTAATGCTTCCATGTTTGCATACCATGATAAAGGAATAAGATTAAGTCAAAGAAATTCCTTCTTTCTACCACCTCCACGGTCACCCATCTCCCTCGCCACGCATTTCCACCAGGATTTCGCCACCACCACCATCATTGTGTCGCCCATCCCTCGATGCATTCGTTGATAAGCACCCCCTACCATCACCATCCACGTAACCTATATGTGTCGCCCATCCCTCGATTTCGCCCATACTTAATTATTTAGCACCCATATGTAACACATAAACCCATTAATCAGAGATTGGGGTTTGAAAAAAAATGTTATCAAAACTTAAAATCGATGATGCAATTATGAGATTGATTGATTGAATTGAAAAGGTTTTGAAGAAATTGGAATAATGTTTAGTATATTTTGGGTTTAAAAAAAGAGGAGAAAAGATTGGAAAATGGTGATTAATGACAAAACTGGTGATTCGATAAAACCTGGGAAGAAAATGATTTGTTGTTTATTTATTTTTAATTAATTGTGATGTAGATAGAGTTTAGGTCACGTGGCTTGTAACATGTTAAAGTTAATGAAAATCAACGACACATGGACAAAAATAATGACGTGGAAAAAAATATTTTCACGTTACTAATAATAATCGGTACCAACAAGTTTCAATGGTTAATAAGGAGTATATGTTTCATATTTGTAATATCGAGAAAAAAAGTAAAGTTCGTTGGTAATTTATAGCTTTAACCCCAAGAATTTTATACAAGATTCAAGCATCATTAGGTTACCAAGCTTAATGGCAATTTAACTTAAACCACCCAATTCGTAAGCAACCACCACCAGCAGCACCGGGACATCATGGAACTTCAATAAAAATTATTTTTTATTCCCAAATGTATATTAACTATTATGTACTCAAGAAACAATTTGTTTCTATTGGTTTCATTTTTTCCTTTCTTTTTGGATTCTTATACGTTTTCCATCAGAAAACATATGACGAGTGAATCGATTCTAAGTTTCCAGTTGTTATAATTTCAAACGAATGGTTAATCGTAACGGCCAAAATTTTTGTGTTAAAACTTTTTAAAGATAAAGGCACACAAACATCATTTCAAGCGGTTACAATGAAACTACTTAGGACTAGGGGTGTTAGCGGGAGGTTCGGTTCGGTTAGTTAAAGATTTGTACTATCCATCGCGGGGCGGGTAATTTATTTTACTACCCGTAATCGATCGGTACTAGGCGTTAACCGGACATTCGGATACCTAAAAGAAGCGGTTACATGCGGTTCGGATCGTGGTTAACCATTGTAGAAGTTTTGTCGAGTTTGTCATGTGAACAATAACATGTATTTGAACTTAAATTGTTAATTTTAGTAAAATTAGATAACATTAAATAGATGAAATTCCAAATAAAAGTTATTCGATTGCAATAATTGTATTCATAAAAGCACACATAATAAGAGATTAACAAAAAAAGATCTACATGATAATAACAACCTTAAAAAGGTTTTACACATATTTTGTGAATGTTTACGTTAGGAACAAAAACTTCGTTATATAATGAATGCAGTGCAATAACATAACTGAGTTTTATATTATTTCTTAAATATTTAGTTTAAATCTTTATTGTATATTATACACGGTCCGATTCAGCTAAGCACATATATCTAAAACTATAAACCAAAACGAACCGTTATAAACGGATTTTCCAGTTTCGGGTTTTTTTTGTTTCAAATTGAGCGATTTGTCACGGTTTTTCGGATTTCTTTGAGCACCTCTACCAGGACGACAGTTTTTCCCAACTTCCGATTGGTTCTTCGAAAGCATAAGAGGATATGGGAGATTAATCTATAAATGGCATATAGTTTATTTCGAAATGTTTTTGTCTTTGATTGTGAATTTGTTGGGTGATTAGAATATAACTCACTATTTTATATTGAACTTTAAAAGTGTATGATTTATCCCACAATTTTTTTTAATTTTTGTTCTTTATTTTCATTTCAACACTTATAATCTCGATCCATGACTTTTGTTGTACACAAAAATGTTTTGAGACAATTGTGACAAATGTCTAATTTTGAATCTTAGCCACAGATTTTCTCAAGTTAACGGCACATGAAAATCAGGCTCTTTAAATGTGTAGTATTTTTCTTAAGTCCTCAATTGTGTTTATTATCCATAAGTATTACGTTATAGTTGTGCTAAATAGACACTAATTTTCCACTAAGTATTTTTATGTGTAGTTATCAAACCGATCTCACAAACAAATATCGCAACAAAAACAAACGACTAAACATATGTGCAAACTATTATTTACCCTAATTGCACAAAGACAAAAATAGTTCAATTTATTCCTTTGTAACACAAAGACGAGCACGAAGTATCTACTTTTAAAACCATAATCAAAATCCTTAAAAAAAATGTTTCTTTATTCCAAATAGTCATCAATTTGTTCCTTTGTAACACAAGTGATCAACTAAACAAAAAAATGCCCTAAGCTAAAATCATGGATCTCAAAATGTTACACGTCACAAACCAAGCTCAATAATAACTATCCTTCTTCACTTGATAAAGACATTAGTTAATCGTCATTAATAATTAAGAATCTTCAAAAGGAATAAAAATAACTTATCCTCAATTTTCTATACTTTTCAAAGTTAAGATATTTGTTGGTTTTAAAAGTAATCATATGTTAACTAAATTAATAATAAAAGAAAAAAATCCAAATGAACAATATATTCTGCAACTAAAAGTTATGAAGAATGATACAATAATTAGTTATTGATTTTATGTAGTTCTCTTTAAGATATAACCCGTAATTTATAAATATATAATTTGGGGCTTTCCTTGTCTAAAATATGAGTATTTGATAACCCAATTTTCAAGTTTCGTTATAAAAGAAAGATACAATTAAACTACTTAGAATATAAATATATAAACATATGTATCAAAGTATTTATTACATATCATAACAAAAATACTCTTATTCATTCTTTATAAGCTATATATGGTATGTAATATGTTATCCATAAAAAACCGTAAATTTGTTTCTTGTCCATATCCCAAAACTTAATGAAATCATCAGCAGCAACTAACAACCTATTAGTTAGGTTGAACTATACAACTCCTGCATAATGATTTCTCACGCCGGGGTAATTTTGTTTACCGTCACATTGCTTCATTCCATTCTACAATGTAAACATAGTATGAACACTAATGTAATCTATTTATCCGGATGCTGGGATACGAATCGAAATGTTATGAACAATGATCGTCTGATGGTCTCAGATGTACAAACCCACCTATCTCGACATGCCAATGCGGTGACCTTGATGCTATACAGTTAAACACAACAGCAGGAAAGCACAAAACATTTATTACCAAAAAATACTGAATGAAAATAAAAAAGAAAGGAAAAAAACCATGATACTAAGAAAGTTATCTTACTGAATTATAGGGATGAAGAGTGTGGTGGGTGTGGTTGCCACCATGAGGATGTATAAATGAGATTAAAGGGTGGTTTGCACAATGAAATGTGATACTATTTATAGAGTCATTTTTGGTCAAATTAGGGTTTTGGTAAGAAAAATACATGGCTATCGACCATTTAGCAAATATTTTCTGAAGGGTAAGATGGTAATTTAATGGTTTAGCAATAGTTATCTTGATTATTTTTTGTGTGTTTCAAAGCACATTACAACATATCAGTTGACATGCATACACATTATTTTTTTCGTATCCGTCTTTAATTTGATAAATGGAAAAGATATATATTTTGAGAAGTTCGAGATTACAAAGTGCAAGAACAACACCATTAGTATTTTTATTAATTAGGATCTTAATGTAACGTACGTTAGCAACAAATTAGGAATTGGAAATATTATTATTTATTTATTTAGGCTTTAGATGCGGCAAGCGCATAGCCGCACACATATTTGGATCTTGTGATTGGATTCCCGCCAAACAATAATATAGATTCAGGCTATGTTTACCGGAAGCTAAACTCGATCACTTCATTTTTTTTGAGTGACTATGTTTAACAAAATTAGAGTAGACAACTATCCACTATATATCATGTTTAAGCATGGTAGCCTAGCTACAAGCTAGTAACTTCCCTTAATTTGTATCATTAAGAAAAGTTTATCACTGGTTTCTTCTCTTATCGTTATCTATTTAATTAAAGTTTATTAAAAGTTATTTCAAAAAATGATAAAATGGTAACATTTGATCAAAAAAAATTTTATTTCAATTTTAGAATGACAATGAAATCGACACGTCGCAAAATAAAACTCCATTAATTTGAGACGCACGAATGAATTAATATGCGAATATCATGACCCCGAGGGAGACATATATTTTAGTATTTTTCATCCTTTCTTTATAAGAGCAGCATTTTTGGGATTCATATCAGTATTGTCATTCTTTTGTTATCGTCATTGAATAAAAATCAAAAGCATAAGCGTTGCATTATGAGACACCAAAACCACAAGTTAACTAGTATAGTAATTTATCATTATAGATTCTCGCTTTGTGTGTATTCATCCGGTATCTTTAGTACATATCTCTTGTTTGAACTCAAACCTTATGAAGTTATGAACAAAGTAAAAATAATTAATACTTATTTGTCAGATGCAACTCTAGTTCTTATCATATTATGACATGAAAAGTAGGTAACAATCTACTTTTCTTTGTATTTTTTGTACATATCTAATACTCAAAGCTGTAAAATGTAAATATTTTAAAAAGATTACAAAGAAAGGTAGGTAAGTTTTCTACTTTGTAAAAATATACTATGACTACTAATATTTGCATTTATGACATGAAAAATCAATATATTATCATGTATAGAATTTATTTTATTTGCAATAATAACATGATATTTATTGTTACTTTGCATTTATTAGACAAAACCTTTTTCTATAAATATAAAAAATATTTAAGAATACAATTTGAGTAAATTTATTTTGGATACCATATTTTTCTTTGTATATGACGGGACTCGTCCCACCATCCATCTCATGTTTATCTAATGGATGAGATTAAATATATTTTATTTTTCACTTATTTTTTATAACTCAAATATCTCTTAAACCGTTAAGTATTAAACGAAAATAATTGTACATCGCGACGAGCGTTTAATTATCTTTCTACCAATATGCACTATGATATACTTTCGAAGAAAAAAAATCGTTTTTTTCTTGTTAAAATTTACGTAAAATATCATATATGATAATACTGTTTCATCATATATGATAACCGTGTTAAATCATATATGATATGGGTTTCTATTATATATGATAGGTTATATCATATATGATACTGATCATATATCATATATGATATTAGTATAATAATTTTCGAAAACGTGAAAAAAATGAAAAAAAATCAAATTTGTCGAAAGTGTATCATATAGCATATCCATAGGAAGATAATTAAATGCTCTTTGACGGTATTTTTTTCGCATAACGATTAACGGTTTAAGAGATATTAATGTTTGAAAAAATACGGTGAAAATATATTTTGTGTTTAACCATACCCATTGGATTAAAATAAAATGGATGGTGAGTATAAGTCCCCTCATATCCAAAGAAGAATATAATATCTAAATAAACTTAAATCATACAATTTTCAATAAAGTGTACTATTTTAAAAAGGAACTACATACCAAAGTACAATCAAATAAACTTAGGCAAATGAGATACTTTAGGATAATAGTTAATGATTTAAGTTAATTTGCATATCATACTTTTCTTTGTATATGAGAGGATTCATCCCTACCATCTATTTTATTTTAATACAATGGATAAGATTAAACACAAAATATTTTTTCACCCTCTTTTTTCAAACATTAATATCACTTGAACCGTTATGCGAAAAAAAACATACCGTTACGAAAAGTATTTAATTATCTTTCTATAGATATGCTATATGATACACTTTCGACAATTTTTTTTTTCATTTTTTCACGTTTTCGAAAAGCATCATATATGATACTAATATCATATATGATGTATCACCAATATCATATTTGATAAAACATATCATATATGATAGAAACCCATATCATATATGAGTTAACACTTTTATCATATATGTTGAAACAATATTATCATATATGATATTTTACGTAGGTTTTAACAAGAAAAAAAAACAAAAAAAAATCTTCGAAAGTATATCATAATTCATATTGATAGACAGATAATGAAACGCTCGTCGCGATTGTATAATTATTTTCGTTCAACACTTAACAGTTTAAAAGATATTTAAATTATAAAAATAGGTGAAAAATAAAATATATTTAATTTTATCCATTAGACTAAATGAGATTGAATGGTAGGATGAGTCCCTCATATCCAAAGAAAAATATGATATCCAAAAAAGTCGATTTCAACCCTGCCACCGGTGGCAACTTTGACGATCAAACCTAAAATCCTTTTCTACGACATGTACTCAAATCTTTACAACAAGGGAGTCAGCTAAGTTTAGTGTGGGCATTCCGAGTAGATTTGGATTAATCGAGTTGAAAAATAGTTTTTTTGGTCTTGATTGCATCTAAATTGATACCTTAGAAATCAAGATTGATTTTATTGACAACCTCATATATGATATATGATCAATCTATGTTTTGGAGTTTATAGGCACTATTTAGTATGTAACTGATTATTGGGAGGACGGAGAGGTCGTTTTGTCATGGTATGGAGTATACCTATATAAATAGTGATTTTGGGGTCAGGAAGCAATGAATTTCTAGTCATAATGTCATATGTCCAACACATTAAGCTGAGCGGAAACTACATAACATAGGTTGCGTGACTCGACCATAGTGTGACGTCAAAAGTATCTCATTTTTTAGATGCTTTTTAATAGAGTAAATTACACCATTTATGGTTTGCGTTGATCGACACGGTTCGTCCCTTTCATAACTAAACATTCTTAATAGAATAATTATAAAAGTAATTATAAAAACATAAATAAAATATTTATAAATAATTGCATCAAATCGGAACAAAAATACTCTTAATTAAATTTCATTCATTGTACAACATACTTCTTCGAAGGAATCTATTGTAGGTATTAATAACTAATACTCTTATTGCACTGTCTCCTACAATATGTTACAAAACAACACCATAATTCAAGATATCATAAACTAAGTTACAAAATCAGATTAATATTTCTTAACAACATAGGCGCCTAAGTTACAAAATCAGATTAATATTTCTTAAAATCAGAACTTGGGGAAAACACTAAAGAAATCGAAGAAATGGTGAAACTAAGTTCCACAAACTATGTGTCCAGGAAGAGGAAGAGAAATGATATGGCTTGGCTACATCAGTTGTATGAACCAGCAAAGCTAAACGTTGTTGCCATATCTAACATAGAATAGGTGCCAATCGAAATGCTATGAACAATGATCAAACGACTGATATCAGATGCACAAGCCAGCCTATCTCGACTTGCCAATCCAGTATCTTTGATGCTGCATAGTCAAACAAGACGTACATCAAGAAAACATAATAAGTAAATCAGCAAGAGACTTAAATGCAAATAAGAAAGAAACAAAAAGATACTAAGAAAAGATATCCTTACTGAATTCTAGGGATGATGAGTGTGGTTGCCACCATGAGGAAGTTGGAATGTGAGATTAAGGGGTGGTTTGCACTACGAATTTTAAGGCTACTTATAGAGTGAGAATTGGTTTGATTAGGGTTTCGGTCAACAACAAAAAAGAAACAGCTGTCGGCCCATTCTATCTAGGATTTAGGTAAAGGTGATTGGCCCATTTTAGCTAGGATTTAGCCGAAGGGTTAAAATTTAAATTAAAAGTTTTGTAAACATAAATACTACGTTTCTAACATTAAGACAATCAGTTCATTACAAAGTGCAAGAACAACACTCTTATTGGTAATGTTATGAATTTAGATCTTAATCGCGGCGGTATGTTGACAATAAACTTTGAATCGACATATTGCCATTTATTTATGTAGTCTTTAGGTACGGCGTGTGCAAACATATTTGGATCTTGTGATTTGATTAATGTAGATCCAAGCTATTTTCTTTGGAAGCCAATGTCGATCACTTCCTTTCCGGGACGAATATCGTTAACAAAATTGGGGGTAGCCGTCCACTATATTTCATGCGTAAGCGTTGGTAGCCTAGCTACGAGCTGGTAACTCCCCTTTATTTGTACTTATCATTTATGGAATTATAAGCCTATCTTTTCATCTTGTTAACACTGCACTAAAGGAATTTGCTACCCAAATCATGTTAGCTCACATCTATCGTTTCTGTGCTTAAAACAAGAAAAATTACAAAAAAGAGTCAATGTAGAATGTACTTCATTTAAAACTTAACTGTTCTTTGGTAAAAAGTTCTGATATCCCAACCCCTTTGTTCCTTACGTAACGCATAATGTCATAATCCTTTATAAAGATCTTTTTAAAAGTATTTTCAAGGTTTTTCCTCCAAAGTGGTGCAGGTTTAGTCCTTTATTAATCTTATTGTTAATTTATGCATTTTAACACACTAACTTGAGTCATTTTCATTCCTTATTGTTATATCATTTGTACTCGAGAAATGAGGGTATTGAAAGACTCTTTAAGTAAGATGCTAGTTATACTAATGCTAAACCTCCCCTAAAATGTACTTTTGTCTTAGTTACTACAAGAAAAACGCCCTTTAGCGATCATTTAAAAGACATATTTAGCGATGTATTATATGCGTGATTGTAGCGTCATCAACCACTCGGTGGCTATAAATGAGTCGCAGCAGATTTTTGCGACTTGCGCAGACATGTCGCTATACATGGTGACTAGTATAGTGACTTCTCATAGTGCCACATCCATTTGCGATGTCGTAAAATTGGCGACTCCATTTGCGATTTGTTCTTAAATGTTTTTGCGACATAATTTGTGACATAGTTTACGATTACAAATATTGCGACATACATTACATCATAGTTTGCGACATTGAAAAAGATTGTGTCGCTAACATGTGGCTAGTAGCGACATTGGTTAAAATGTCGCTATAATGTGTCGCTAAGTGCTTTTTTTCATGGAGTGGTTAACCCTTGTTTGCTCGAGGAAAAACAGATCTAAATGTTAGTATATTTGATGAGGTACAAAATGACGACGGTTTTAGGGTTATTATTTCATGTATTTTATGTCATTTTACTAATGGTATTACTTAAAATCCACCATCTTTGGTACTTTGGTCTTGGATTGTACATCTTCCAAGAACTTGAAATTTTAGGTCATAATTAAAAGGTTTGGTTATCTAATTTTTACTCCGAGATAGATTTCCTCAGCTGTTCGATTTGGAGTCAGACAAGGAGGCGTTGGTTGTGATAAATTGAGTGTATCATATGTCGCCTCCTCCTTTTGTTGGGTAGTCCGTGATGGAGCTGAGCGACAACAATGGTTGGACTTGTCCTCCTTGGTTGATTCGGTTTCTCTCTCGAATTCTAAAGATTGTGGTTTTGTGATTTATCGGGTGATGGCGAGTTTAAGGTTAAAGTTGTACATAATTTTCTTGATGATCTTCTTCTTCCTTCTCTAGCTGTTCCTAAAAGATGGATGATGTGTATCTCGATCAAGCTCAATGTTTTTGCCTGGCGTGCTTGCTGTGATCGGCTTTCGAAGAGAGTTAATTTAAGTCGTATAGGTGTCGAGGTGGACTCTATTTTATGTCCCCTTTGTGATAATGTGGCGGAGGACATTCATCATGTGCCTTTTTGCTGTGATTTGGCTCGGTTGGTGATTATTTGCTTTCGGGGGGACTTGGATACGCAAGTTTTTAATTCTTTTTCGGATTGGAATAGGTGGTATCTTTCTATTCGGATGTCTTCTTCTATTAAGTTGCTTCTCGAAAGTCTTTTTTGTGCTGCTTGGTGAAGATTTTGGATGTTTGGAATCAGCTTATCTTCGATGCTTCTCCGCCTATGCGTTCAGTGGTCTTTGATGATACTATTTCGTGGTCCTTTAATTGTTGTTCTAGTATATGTAATAGGGTTTTCTTTCGGCAATCTTGGTTAAAAAAAAACCCTCATTTAATTTCTTTGTAATTTTCGTGCTAGCTCCTTGCTAATTTGACTAAAGTTGTCGTTAAAAAAAATTAATAAAAGGTTTGGAAGAAAAGCAAAAAAGTTATAAAGTTGTGGAGGGTGACTTCGTCACTAGAAGTGCCTAGAAAATGAAGTTTCCTTGTTTTTTATGACGTAGATAGGGGAGGGTAATGCCATCGTTACACTTCAAAGTTACAAACCAAAACCAACAACGCTGATTACGTCAAATGTGACATCGTTACACTTCAAAGTCTATTCGAGTCAAAGCAAATATCAATGGCATCGAGGTAACGCCGCAACCAAAAGCTAACATCGTCACACCTAGGTTTCTATATAATTTGTTTTTCGTAGTGTTTTGTGAAACACTTGAGAGACAAATCTTAAGTTTATAGTGGTTTAGCTTATGAACTCAAGCGTATCATCAAGATAACTTAATACATTAATGATCCAATTATGTTTATCATTACTTTCTTGATTACACTCATTTCTAGTTTCTCATATGCTATATGTTATGCTAGGCTAAACCTCTTCGTGTTTACTTAGGATTGAATGAAATCTATTGATATTTATTTGTTCTTTAGTGATTTGTTGTTCGTATTTGTGATTATCTATTGCTTGGTAATTGATATGCTATAAGTGTTTAATCACACTAAGAACCACATAGACCTTAAAATTTGCTAAGTTGTAACCCCATCAACACAATTCACCACAATCATTAGCATCCATCCAACCAAACATTCGTGATTAATACTATTTTATATACCATCAAATTTTATGAACACATCTACGTTTGTCGATAAGGGGGTCCCAAAATGTCACACGTCATAAATCAAAACAAAAAACGATGATTCCTTCATGGATCCGAATAGCTATATCCTTCTTCACTCGATGCAAATAAGAAAGAAAGAAAAAAAGCATGATACTAAGAAAGATATCTAACTGAATTTTAGGGATGAAGCGTGTGGGGGATGTGGTTGCCACCATCCATGTGGATGTTGGAATGAGATTAAAAGATCGGTTGCACAGAGAAACATGATGTTATTTATAGAGTTGTTTTTGGTCAAATTAGGGTTTTGGTTAAAAAACACATGGCTATCGGCCCATTTAACAAATGTTTTTTCTGAAAGGTAAAATGGCTAATACTTATCTTGATTGGTTCGTAAAAGGAAAAGATTTATATTTTGAAAATTTCCATATTACAAAGTGCAAGAACAACACTCATTAGTAATTTTATTAATTAGGATCTTAATCGTGTGCCTAATGTATGTTAGAAACAAATTAGGAATTTGAAATATTGCTATTTGTTTATTTAGGCTTTAGATGTAGCATGCGCAAAGCCACATACATCTTTGGATATTGTGATTGGATTCCCACCAAATAATGATATAGATCCAGGCGGTCTTTACCGGAATCTAAGCTCGATCACTTCATTTTTTTGATGACTATAGTTTTCAAAATCATAGTCGTCCAGTATATATCATGTTGAAGCACGGTAGCCTAGCTACAAGCTAATAATTTCTCTTAATTTTTATAATTAACGGAACTAACGATATGCTAAATCTTACCGACAAACTACTCCTTCATCCTAAAATTACTTTCTTAATTATTTACAATCCTTTTTAGAAGATCTTTTATATTTTTCTACGTGTTTCAGTCTTGGAGGTTTAGATCGTTATTAATGGCATGATTTATGTATGCACAAGTAATTTTCATTTCCTTATCGTCATATCATTTGTATAAACTCGAGAAATGGGAGTGTCCAAAGACTTTTTATTTAGATAAAAGTTATTTTGCAATCGTGTTTTTTAGTATAATCTAAGGAACAAATTTTAGCCATCCATTACCTAAAGTTAAAAAAACTCGGAGGGACTATTTTTGCCAAAATGTCCAAAAGTTATAAAAAAGGGGCGGAAGGACTAAATTATAATTATGACGAAAAATGATTATCACAAGTGATATTTCACTAGTGATAAAAACAATAAAATACCACTAGTGATATTTCATTAAGATAGTTACTGTTACTTTCCGTATTGGCTATGAATACGGTAAGTAATTCACTCAAATGGATCCATTTATGGAAGGTGTTATCAGTATTGATATTTCATTGTTTTTCGCCAATGAAATATCACTATTGATAAATCATTACTTCGTAATATTTACAAATTTAGTACCTCCGTCTATTTTTACAACTTTTGAACATTTTGGAAAAAATGACCCATCCGTGTTTTTTTTAAATCTTAAGTTAATCTCTACTATTAGATCAAAAATAATTGGAAGGTAGAGATTTATCTCATAAATTGTAGAAAAACAAAGATGCAAAATAACTCATCTCTTTTATGTGAGATTCTTGCCTTATACCTTTTTACTTGAAACTGTAGAAAGGTGAATTGTCAAACGAGTATTTTATACTAATGCTAAATGTACGAGACAAAAATGTAATTGGCTTAGTTAACGCTCATTTTCTCAAGGGAAACACATCTAAACACAGGATATTTGATGAGGTACAAAACGACGCCGATTTCGGGGTTATTTACCCAATTAGTTCATGTGTTCGATCTCATTTTATTAACGTTATTACTTAAAATCCATCATCTTTGGTATTTTATTGGGTTATACATCTTCAAAAAACTTTCATGTTTTAGGCTCATTAGTAAAAGTTTTGGAAGAAAACACAAAATTTTGAAAGTCATGGTTGGTGACGTCCACAAATGTGACACTGATACACTTTAAAGTCTATTGTTGTCAGAGCAAATCGGTGGAAAATAAACCCTAAATTGACGACAGCGAGGTGGTGTGAAAACCATAAGCTAACATCGTCACGCCTAGTTTTCTGTAGATATTTTTTTCATAGTTCTATGTGAATTCTTGACAAATCCTAAATGACTTTAAGGAGTTTTGTTAGTGAATTTAGCTGACTATATGCTATGTTAGGCTAAACCTCTTCGGGTTTATTAAGGATTGTATCGATTTTATTGTTATTTAGTTGTTCTTTAGAGATTTGTTGTACGTAAGTGTGATTATCTATTTCTTGGTAATTTATGTGCTATAAGTGTTTATAGTCGGACAAATAACCACATAGAACTTAAATTTTACAAACGTTTATTGGCTTAACTAATTCGTCTAAGTTCCTTGTAGTTTCAGTGCCAACGCGAGTAGCTGTTGGATTGTGAGACATTAACTAGCTGTATAATTGCAAGCGTAACAAACACACACATCCAAAACCCCAAATCAATAAACGAATATAATAAGAGCTTTGAGTGGTCTTCGAAAAAGATTTCATATTAAAAGAACCAATCAACTAAACAAAATTACATTTTCTTTATAGATGAGGCACAAAAACCTAAAAACTGAATCGAGCTCAAAACCAAACTGGCTAGTTGAAAGAACATAGAACGTTTTATACTTTTAAAATAATTAGAATGATTGACGTAGTTTTTGGTTGAATATGGTTGTTTTATTTGATATTTAATGAGATATTATGTTACAATTAATCTTATTTGAATTATGTTGTTTTTTTTGTTCAATGAATTGTAAATGGTTATTTGTTATAGGTTAATATAAACAAAATTATTAAATCAAGATTTAATACAATGTTCAATGGGATAAATTGTGTATTGTTGTTAAATCTTCAGTATAGTTCAAAGTAAACTAGTTAAACAACTCGAAATAAACATATGAGACGTTAAGTGACTTAAATTATATTATCATTAATTTGGTAAACCAAAGTAGATATAAAATGCTAGTAAACATATGTGTAAAATAATAAGAAAAAAAATGAGTTTTTTTAGTAATTGCATTATAACAAACAATATCATTACATTTTATTCATTGTAAAATATGCTTCTTCCAATATTTTCTATTGTATATAAATTTTTAAATCTAGAAATTATAGCAATACTAGCGTAGTGCTTTCTCCTACATAGGATCAACACATCAGCAAATACGAACATCAAAGGATCCAAAACGGAATCTGATCGGTCTTGTATACCTCCATCATCTTCTTGATTATTAAAGTCCAAAGGATCAACATGTGGATCTATTTGGTCTTGTACTCCCATATTATCATTTTGATTTGTGAAGCACTAAGAATCATTAGTGTAAACATGGGAAGTCCATCAAAAAGATGGTTATTGATCAGCTGACTGAATTCAGTATCGAAATATTGTGAACAATGATCGTATGCACACCTACCTCGGCATGCCAATCGAGTAACCTTGATGCTATATAGCAAAATTAAATAATACAATCAGAAAAAAATAAGAAATCAATCAACAGACGTAACTTTTAATAAGAAATAATCAATATAATGAGCTTGAAAGTGATCTTACTAAATTCTAGGATGAAGAGTGTTGTGGGCGTAGGCGTGGGTGTGGTTGCCACCATGATAATGTTGGAAAAAGATTGAGGGTGGTTTATACAATGAAAAATGATGCTATTTATAGAATAGCATTAGGTTTTATTAGGGTTTCAATCAACAACAAAAACAAATTTCTATCTGCCCATTAAGCTAATGAGTCTTTGTTTGCCTTTTTGTTGTGTATTTTAATTTATATTATAAGAAATGATTATATATATATATATATATATATATATATATATATATATATATATATATATATATATATATATATATATATATATATATATATATATATATATATATATATATATATATATATATATATATATATATATATATATATATATATATATATATATATATATATATATATATATATATATATATATATATATATATATATATATATATATACAATCTTTTATTCTTTTTGAGAAGAAACAAATTAACTATGAATTGGAAATATTATCATTTATTTTTCTAGGCTTTGGTACGACGTGTATAAACTTCTTAGGATCTTGTGGTTGGATTCATAAAAATTACACGTGCATCCAATAAAGTCGTCTTTACAGAAAGCCAATGTCGATCATTTCTTTTTGGGAAAGAAAACTATCATTAACAAAATCTAGGTGGTCGGCATTTCATTTTATTTAAGGTTAAAGCATTGATGACCTAATTACGTGCTAGTAACTTGATTTTGTGGATATGTGATGTTGATTAAAAGTTGTGAAGAAAACTGTTTCAAGAGTTAAAGTAATTTGATCATTTATGGGAATAATACTAAGTAAATCGTAGTCTTCTATCTTTGGTGATGTGTTAACGGTTACCTAACACCAAAGTCGACTGGTTTAGATGTTGTTAAAAAACATCTTGGTTCAATTGGAGGTATATGAACCATGTTTATTTCGATTTAAATCCTCGAACAACTTAGACGAATCTCGTTAAGAAAATTGGGGTAGCCATCCACCATATAATTATCTAGGTATTTGCAAAAATATATTTTTGTTATTAATACTTGCATTTATGACATGAAAATCAATACATTATACTATATATGATATTATTTTATTTGCAAGAATAATGTTATAATTATTGTTACTTTACATTTATTAAAGAAAAGTTTATTTTTATAAATGTATAAAAAATAAATATAAGTATACAACAGGTAACAAAGTTTTACATTTTGAAAAATAAAAATTACATACCACAAGTAGAATCAAGTACTTAGGATCAATGATATGCTTTGGCATAATAGTTAATACCATTCATTTATACATATTTAATGATTAGTATTCCATTATCGCACCGTATAATTTCTTTTACCCAACCCGACCTATCTCATTATGACACATTAAAAAAAATCATTTTCTTTATAGATGAGGCACAAAAATCTAAAAACTGAATCGATATCGAAAAAGCAAACTAGTTGAAAGACCGTTAGACGTTTTCTATTTTTAAAATTAATAAAATGATTGAGATAGTTTTTAGTTGAATACGGAAAGATAGAACAAAAAGACCCCGGTCCCACCCCATAAATTTCTGTCAAAAAATGTTAAAATTACTTTTATCAATATAAATGATGTTGCACTTAAGAATGCGATTGCCTTATTTCATTTTTTCAATACTATATGGTTGTTTTATACAATATTGGATGAGATGTTATGTTACAATTAATCTTATTTGAATTATGTTGTTTATTATATTTATGTTCAATGAATTGTAATTGTAAATGTTCCATGAGATAAATTGTGTATTGTTTTTAAAACATCGGTATAGTTCGAAGTACTAGTTAAACAACTCGATATAAACATATGAGACGTTAAGTGAATAAAATAATATTATCATTAATTTGATAAAGCCAAAGTAGATATAAAATGCTAGTAAACATATGTGTAAAATAATAAGAAAAAAAACAAATGAGTTTTTTTGAGTAATTACATCAAAACGAACAATATCATTACATTTTATTCATTGTACAACATGCTGCTTCCAATGTTTTATGTTGTATATAAATTTGTAAATTTAGAAATTATAGCAATACTAGCGTACTGCTTTCTCCTACATAGGATCAACAGATCAGCAAATGCTAGCATCAAAGGATCCAAAATAAGATCCGATCGTTCTTGTGTTCCTACATAATCTTCTTGATTATTGAAATCCAAAGGATCAGCATGTGGATCCATTTGATCTTGTACTCCCATATTAGCTTCTTGATTTCTGAAGCACTAAGAATCATTCGTGTAAACATGGGAAGTCCATCAAAAAGATGGTTGTTGATCAGCTGATTGGATTCAGTATCGAAACGTTGTGAACAATGATCGTGTGGCAATATCACATAAACATGCACACCTACCTCGGCATGCCATTCGAGTAACCTTGTTGCTATATAGAAAAATTATACAAAACAATTATAAAACACAAGAAACCAATCAACAGCCATATATTTTAATAAGAAATAATCAATATAATGAGCTTGAAAGTGACCTTACTGAATTCTAGGATGAATAGTGTTGTGGGTGTAAGTGTGGCTCCCACCATGATAATGTTGGAAAGTGATTGAGGGGTGGTTTATACAATAACTAATGATGCTATTTAAAGAGTAACATTAAGTTTGATCAGGGTGTTGGTCAACAATAAAATCAAATTTCTATCGGGCCATTAAGCTAATGAGTCTTTGTTTTATCTTTTTGTTGTGTATTTTAATTTATATTATGAGAAATGATTATTGTATTTATACAATCTTTTATTCTTTTTGAGAAGAAACAAATTAAATATGAATTGAAAATATTATCACTAATTTTTCTAGGCTTTGGTACGACGTGTACAAACTACTTAGAATCTTGTGGTTGGATTCCCACATATTACTCGTGTGTCCAATAAAGTTGTCTTTACAGAAAGCCAATGCCGATCATTTCTTTTTTGGAAAGCAAACTCTCATTAAAAAAACATCTTGGTGCAATTGGAGGTATATGAACCATGTTTATTTCGATTTCAATCCTCCAACAACTTGGACGAATCTCGTTAAGAAAATTGGGGTAGCCGTCTACCATATAATTATCTATGTATTTGCAAAAATATATTTTTGTTATTAATACTTGCATTTATATGATATTATTTTATTTGCAAGAATAATGTTATAAATGTATAAAAAGGCAACAATAAATATAAGTATACAAAAGGCAACAAAGTTTTATATTTTGAACAATAAAAACTACATACCACAAGTAGAATCAAGTACATAGGATCAATGATATGCTTTGACATAATAGTTAATAGCATTCATTTATACATATTTAATGATTAGTATTCCATTATCGCACCGTATAATTTCTTTTACCCAACCCGACCTATATCATTATGACACATTTAAAAAAGTCATTTTCTTTATAGACGAGGCACAAAAATCTAAAATCTGAATCGAGCTCGAAAAAAGCAAACCAGTTGAAAGACCGTTGGACGTTTTCTATTTTTAAAATTAATAAAAAGGAATGAGATAGCTTTAGTTGAATACGGAAAGACAGAAAAAAGTCCCCCTGTCCCACCCCACCAATTTCTATCAAAAAATGTTAAAATAACTTTTATCAATATAAATAATGTGGCACTTAAGAATGCGATTGCCTTATTTCATATTCTTTTCTATGCCTATATGATTGTTTTATACAATATTCCATGGGATAAATTGTATATTGTTTTTAAAATTTCGGTATAGTTCGAGCTACTAGTTATACAACTCGATATAAACATATGAAACATTAAGTGAATTAAATAATATTATCATTAATTTGGTAAAGCCAAAGTAGATATAAAATACTAGTAAACATATGTGTAAAACAATAATAAAAAAAACAAATGAGTTTTTTAGAGTAATTACATCAAAACAAACAATATCATTACATTTTATTCATTGTACAACATGCTGCTTCTAATGTTTTATGTTGTATATAAAATTGTAAATTTAGAAATTATAGCAATACTAGCGTAGCACTTTCTCCTACATAGGATCAACACAACAACAAATGCGAGCACCAAAGGATCCGAAACGGGATCTGATCGTTCTTGTGTTCCTATATCATCTTCTTGATTATTGAAGTCCAAAGGATCATCATGTGGATCCTTTTGATCTTGTGCTCCCATATTAGCTTTTTGATTTGTGAAGCACTGAGAATAAAAAAGATGGTTGTTGATCAGCTGATTGGATTCAGTATCAAAATGTTGTGAACAATGATCATGTGACAATATCACATGAACATGCACACCTACCACGACATGCCAATCGAGTAACCTTGATGCTATATAGCAAAATTAAACAAAACAATCAGAAAACACAAAAAATCAATCAACAAACATATATTTTAATAAGAAATAATCAATATAATGAGCTTGAAAGTGATCTCCTGAATTCTAGGATGAAGAGTGTTGTGGGTGTGGGTGTGCCTGCCACGATGATAATGTTGGAAAGAGATTGAGGGGTGGTTTATACAATAAATAATGATGCTATTTATAGAGTAACTTTAAGTTTGATTAGGGTTTCGATCAACAACAGAATTAAATTTCTATCGGCCCATTAAGCTAATGAGTCTTTTTGTGTGTAGTTATCAAACCGATCTCAAAAAAATATCACATAAAAAACAAACGACTAAACATATGTGCAAAACTATTACTTATCCTAATTGCACAAAGACAAAAATAGTTCAATTTATTCCTTTGTAACACAAAGACGAGCACGAAGTACCTACTTGCAAAATCATAATCAAAATTCTTAAGAAAACTGTTTCTATATTCTAAATAGTCATCAGTTTGTTCCTTTGTAACACAAGTGATTAACTAAACAAAAACAGTGGCCCTAAGCTAAAATCATGGATCTCAAAATGTTATACGTCACAAACCACACCCAATAATAACTATCGTTCTTCACTTGATGACATTAATTAATCGTCATTAATAATTAAGAATCTTCAAAAGGAATAAAAATAACTTATCCTCGATTTTCTATACTTCTCAGAGTTAAGATATTTGTTGCTTCCAAAAGTAATAACATGTTAACTAAATTAATAATAAAAGAAAAACATTCCAAATGAACAATATACTCTACAACTAAAATTTACGAGGAATGATACAATAATTAGTTAATGATTTTATGTAGTTCTCTTTAAGATATAAATCTTAATTTATTAATATATAATTTGGGGCTTTCTTTGTCTAAAATATGAGTATTTGATAACTCAGTTTTCCAAGCATCGTTATAAAACAAAGATACATATAAACTACTTAGAATCTAAACATATAAGCATATGCATCAAAGTATTTATTACATACCATAACAAAAATACTCTTATTGATTCATTGTACAACATGCTTCTTTATATTCTTTCTATGGTATTTAATATGTTATCCATAAAAAACCATAAAGTTGTTTCTTGTCCATATCCCAAAACTTAATGAAATCATTAGCAGCAACTAACAACCTATTAGTTAGTATGAACTATACAACTCCTGTATAATGATTTCTCACGCCGGGGTAATTTTGTTTACCGTCACCTTGCTTCATTCCATTCTACAATGTAAACATAGTATGAACATTGATGTAATCTATTTATCCGGCTGCTGAGATACGAATCGAAATGTTATGAACAATGATCAAATGATGGTATCAGATGTACAAAACGGCCTATCTCGACATGCCAATTTGGTGACCTTGATGCTATACAGTCAAACAAAACATTAGGAAAGCACCAAAACATTTATTAGCCAAAAAAGACCTGAATGCAAATAAGAAAGAAAGGAAGAAACCATGATACTAAGAATATATCTTACTGAATTATAGGGATGAAGAGTGTGGTGGATGTGGTTGCCACCATGAGGATGTAGGAATGAGATTAAAGGGTGGTTTGCACAAAGAAATGTGATAATATTTATAGTCATTTTTGGTCAAATTAGGGTTTTGATAAAAAAAACACATGGCTATCGGCCCATTTAGAAAATGTTTTTCTGAAGGGTAAGATGGTAATTTAATGGTTTAGCAATACTTATCTTGATTATTTTTTGTATTTTTCAAAGCACATTACAACATATAAGTTCACATGCATACACATTATTTTTTGCGGATCCGTCTTTAATTTGATAAAGGGAAAAATTTATATTTTGAGAAGTTCGAGATTACAAAGTGAAAGAACAACACCATTAGTATTTTTATTAATTAGGATCTTAATCGTGTGCCTAACGTACGTTAGCAACAAATTAGGAATTGGAAATATTATTATTTGTTTATTTAGGCTTTAGATGCGGCAAGCGCAGAGCCGCATACATCTTTGGATCTTGTGATTGGATTCCCGCCAAATAATAATATATATCCAGGCTATTTAAACCGGAAGCTAAACTCGATCACTTCATTTTTTTGGATGACTCTTTTTAACAAAATTAGAGTAGCCAACTATCCACTATATATCATGTTTAAGCATGGTAGTCTAGCTACAAGCTAGTAACTTCTCTTAATTTTTATCATTAAGAAAAGTTATCACTAGTTTCTTCTTTTATCGTTATTTATTTAATTAAAGTTTTTCAAAAGTTATTTCAAAAAAATGGTAAAATGGTAACATTTGATCAAATTTATTTTATCTATTTTAATTTTAGTAATGACAATGAAATTGAGACATCACAAAAAAAACTCCACTAATTTGAGACGCATGGATGAATTAATATGCGAATATCATGACCCGAAAGAGACATATATTTTAGTATTTTTCATCCTTTCTTTATAAGAGTAGCGTTTTCAGGATCGGGGATTATTAGTATTGTCATTCTTTTGTTATCGTCATTGAATAAAAATTAAAAGCATAAGCGTTGCATCATGAGACACCAAAACCACAAGTTAACTAGTATAGTTATTTGTCATCATATATTGTCGCTTTGTGTGTATTCATCCGGTATCTTTAGTACATATCTCTTGTTTGAACTCAAACGTTATGAAGTTATGAACAAAGTAAAAATAATTAATACTTATTTCTCAGACGCAACTCTAATTCTTATCATATTGTGACACGAAAAGTAGGTAATTATCTACTTTTCTGTGTATTTTTCTGTACATATCTAATACTCAAAGATATAAAATGTAAATATTTTAAAAAGATTACAAAGAAAGGTAGGTAAGTTTCTTACTTTGTAAAAATGTACTATGATTACTAATATATGCATTTATGACATGAAAATCAATATATTATCATGTATAGAATTTATTTTATTTGCAATAATAACATGATATTTATTGTTACTTTGCATTTGTTACTTTGCATTTAAGTATACAATTTTCAACAAAGTGTTACTATTTTGAAAAAGTAACTACATACCAAAGTACAAAGTAAACTTAGGCAAATGAGATACTTTAGGATAATAGTTAATGATAAAAGTTAATTTGCATATCATTCTTTTCTTTGGATAAGAAGAGACTTAACCCATCATTAATCTTATTTTAATCCAATGGATAACATTAAATACAAAATATATTTTCACCCTCTTTTTTCAAACATTAATATCTCTTGAACCGTTAACCATTATGCGGAAAAAAAACATACCGTTACGTAAAGCATTTAATTATTTTTATATAGATATGATATATGATACACTTTCGACAAAAAAAATTCCATTTTTTTCACGTTTTCGAAAAGTATCATATATTATACTAATTTCATATATGATGTATCAACAATATCAGATATGATATAACCTATCATATATGATAGTAACCCATATCATATATGATTTAACACTGTTATCATATATGATAAAACAATATTATTATATATGATATTTTACGTAAATTTTAACAAGAAAAAAACAAATTTTTTTTTTCTAGAAAGTATATGATAGTGCATATTGGTAGAAAGATAATTAAACACTAGTCACGATGGTATAATTATTTTCGTTTAACACTTAACGGTTTAAGACATATTTAAATTATAAAAATAGGTGGAAGATAAAATATATATAATCTTATTTATTAGATGAAAATGAGATGGATGGTGGGGATGAGTCCCTCATATCCAAAGAAAAATATGGTATCCAAAATAATTCTTCTCATAGTTAATAACAAAAATTTATATGTACCTTGACGATTAAAATTCAATTCTCCCACCGTATAAATATTTTTCTAAAAAAGTCGATTTCTCCCCTGCCACCGGTAGCAACTTTGACGATCAAACCTAAACCTTTTCTACAACATGTACTCAAATCTTTACAACAAGGGTAGTCAGCTAAGTTTAGTGTGGGCATGCTTCCGAGTAGATTTGGATTAATCGAGTTGAAAAATAGTTTTTTGGTCTTGATTGCATCTAAATTGATACCTTAGAAATGAAGATTGATTTTATTGACAACCTCATATATCATATGATCAATCTATGTTTTGGAGTTTATGGGCACTATTTAGTATGTAACTGATTATTGGGAGGACGGAGAGGTCGTTTTGTCATGGTATGGAGTATTCTTATATAAGTAGTGATTTTGGGGTCAGGAAAATTTCTAGTGATATGTCATATGTCCAACACACTAAGCTGAGCGGAAACTACATAACATAGGTTTACTTTTTTGATAGAGTAAATTACACCACTTGTGATTTGCGTTGATCGACACGCTTCGTCCCTTTTATAACTAAATGTGTGTATAAAAGTAATTATAAAAACATAAATAAAATATTTATAAATAATTGCATCATATCAGAACAAAAATACTCTTAATTAAATTTCATTCATTGTACAACATACTTCTTCTAAGGAATCTATTGTAGGTATTAATAACTAATACTCTTATTGCACTGTCTCCTACAATATGTTACAAAACAACACCATAATTCAAGATATCATAAACTAAGTTACAAAATCAGATTAATATTTCTTGACAACATAGGCGCCTAAGTAGGATATGTAATCTGTTTATCTAGCCGCATGGAACTTGGGGAAAACACTACAGAAATCGAAGAAATGGTGAAACTAAGTTCCACAAACTATGTGTCCAGGAAGAGGAAGAGAAATGATATGGCTTGGCTACATCAGTTGTATGAACCAGCAAAGCTAAACTTTGTTGCCATATCTAACATAGAATAGGTGCCAATCGAAATGCTATGAACAATGATCAAACGACTGATATCAGATGCACAAGCCCGCCTATCTCGACATGCCTCTCCAGTATCTTTGATGCTGCATGGTCAAACAAGACGTACATCAAGAAAACATAATAAGTAAATCAGCAAGAGTGTCATGAGAAAGTTGGAATGTGAGATTAAGGGGTGGTTTGCACTACGAATTTTAAGGCTACTTATAGAGTGAGAATTGGTTTGATTAGGGTTTCGGTCAACAACAAAAAAGAAACAGCTGTCGGCCCATTCTATCTAGGATTTAGGTAAAGGTTGGCCCATTTTAGCTAGGATTTAGCCAAAGGGTTAAAATTTAAATTAAAAGTTTTGTTAACATAATACTACGTTGCTAACATTAAGACAATCAGTTCATTACAAATTGCAAGAACAACCCTCTTATTCGTAACGTTATGAATTTAGATCTTAATCGTGCGCCTACGGTATGTTGACAATAAACTTTGAATCGACATATTGCCATTTGTTTATATAGTCTTTAGGTACGGCGTGTGCAAACATATTTGGATCTTGTGATTTGATTAATGTAGATCCAAGCTATTTTCATTGGAAGCCAATGTCGATCACTTCCTTTCCGGGACGAATATCGTTAACAAAATTGGGGTAGCCGTCCACTATATTTCATGCGTAAGCGTTGGTAGCCTAGCTACGAGCTCGTAACTCCCCTTTATTTGTACTTATCATTTATGGAATTATAAGCCTATCTTTTCATCTTGTTAACACTGCACTAAAGGAATTTGCTACCCAAATCTTGTTGAGGTCGTTTATTATACAAACTTATATTTTTATGGAAACAAAGGGACTGATCTTGACCATTGATTATATAAGACCAGATCTTAGGATAAAAAAGCGGAGGGACTGATATTTCCAATATGTTAAAAAAAATGGAAGGACGAAAAATGTAAATATATGAGCCACCAGTCTATCTCATTTTTCCGATAACAAAAAACACACACACAGATCACATCACACCGCCGTCATCTTATCAACGGCCTTGTTCTCCATTAACCCACCACCAACCAGCCATCGTTACCTCCACCATCTCACCACCGTCATCTTCATCATTTCCCAAAGGAAGCTCATCATTAGTAGCAGACGGCCGTCATAATAATTCATCTTCTTCATCACCTACCACTATAGCCGCCGCCGCGCTAGGTATATATAACCCCTTATTCTCAATTCAACCATCATTTTTAATTCATTAGTATATGCTTTGTAATATAACCCTTATTCTCATGCCTAATTGTTAACATTAGGGAACTGACTATATAGTCAGGTATATGAATGAATTAAGTGGACCTCAGTTTTGTAATATGATATGCGGTTCACAAGAGATAGCATGATACATGGAAGAAAAGACTCGAAATAGGCAAACTAAGTAGATAAAGATGCAACATGTTGTTTGTGCTTATTGTGTATGTCCCACCTCACAAGTATAAACTGCAAGCTAGGTCTAAAAAGTTAAAGAGCGCATATAAAGGTGGAAATCGGACAGGTTGGGCAGTGTGCATAATCGGCGACCAAGTAGTATGGATCGGATTAACAACACACATTTTTTTGTCAATATTACTGATAGTTTTTAATGCTTTGGATAAGATTCGAGTATATATGTTACAATAATGAAAAAAAATACACTTATCGATGTTGCTGCATATATCAGCAATATTTTTGGCGTAGCCTTGGACCCTTCCCTTTTTAAGCTTTTGTAATATTTTTGTCTATCCTTTTTACACATTTTAGATCAAACACAACCCAAATCAACACATTCATATTTGAATGGGTTCTGAATCTGATGGTCATATTAGAAAACAAAACTCAGAAATGGCAAAAAGTGGATACTTCAAATGTGTATACTAATGTTGGCGATTCACTGTGTAGGGCTTGTTGGAAAACACAAACAAGGATAGAATCAAAAGGCTTATAAGGTTGAAGCCTCCAACTGATTTCTGATTGCAAAGTCAGCTCACTGCATGTGATTTATTGCGTCACAGTAGCACTATTCTCATTGTTTCTTGATTTGTCATATAAAGAAGGTATTGTTCAACCTATCATCTTGTTTTCTCATGGTATGCCATTTTCTTGTGCTTGTACGTGTAGTTTTCAGCCTTAACATGTCTTGTATAATGACCATGGGTGTTACGTATAATTTCATAGTTGCTGCCCGTCTTTGTTTGCTTCTTTACTGTTTTCTCATAGTTTCTCAAGGATTAAAGCTAGAGGTGACAAATCTGAGGTCCACTTAATCAACGAGGCTTTCAGGAAGTAGGGTGTGGGGGACTGGGAGATGGCTAATGATACAGACGTAGGAGGAGGATATGATGGCATACTGATGACTGATATTCCAACTTCAGTAACTTCGCTAAAAATCTACATGCACTACTTAAAAAGGTCAGCTATGTCTATCACTTTATATTTGTTCACCGTGCCCTCTATATTTGTTCCATTTTGTAATCGTGGTGGTTATTTTTATCTTTAGTGCTTAAAGCCTCCATATGGAGTACTTTTCGTTGCCACAAGAAAACATTATGTTCGATTCAACAATGCAGCACGGCAGTAAACTACACTTGGGTTCCTAGATGACAGTTTATATAAAGCCTTTTATTCATTTTGATTGCAGCTCCATACATCTGCCATTGTTAGTTTATTTGTATCAAATTTGTGATTGGAATGAACAAATTCAGAAACGTATTGTAACTAGATATGGTGATTGATATAAAATTGTCAAAGTGTCTAGCTATGAACTTTTCTCTCATTCTTGTTCACATTCTTGATGTCATAGTTATCATTTTGAAAATGCATATCCAATTATACTTGAATCTGTGGTCTGCAAAATTTGAAGTTTTGAACCCTTATTTTCGGTTGATCCTCGTAATGTATAGTTCATCTGACTTCTGAATACTTATTATTTTCTTGCTACTGTAAAATCTTTAAATTCTATAATCTGCCCATAAGTCTAGTAAAGATGCTATTAATACTAATTTTAAATTCAATCTCTTGCTTAGATATAACAGTCTATATGAATATATTTTTAGCTTTATTTTCTTTTCTCTTTTCACGCCAAGTTTACCCTTTTTTGTGATATATATCCAATTTTTTTTAAATTAACCCAATTTTTATATCTAGATATAAATTAACCCCATTTTTTTAAATTGTGATATATATCTAGATATAAAGTAAGTAACAGTTTTTGTATCAAGGTTTCGAGAATTTGTTAATTTATATCTAGATATAAATTCACCTAATTTTTTTAAATTGTGATATATATCCAGATATAAAGTAAGTAATAATTTTTAAATTGCCATTAGATATAAAGTAACCCAGCCATAAATTATGTTTTATATCTAGATAAAATGCAACTCACAGTTTGCCTTACTTGTTTACATCATAAAACAAGTTTACCTTACTTGTTTATATCTAGATATAAAACAATAAGCTTTTTATATCTAGATATTAAACTAGGAGATTTATAGATTAGAGAAGAACAAGTTTACTTTTTTATATCTGGATATAAAACAAGTATATCTAGATATAAAACAAGTATATATCTAGATATACAACAAGTATATCTAGATATAGAACAAGAATACCTTAATTGTATAGGAGATTGTAATTAAACAAATAACAGTGTAACAGTGTTTTATATCTAGATTTAACCAGGATGTTTATATTTAGATATAAAACAAGAATTCCTTACTTGTTTATATCCAAATATAAAACAAATAGGTTTTTTTATATTATAAAACAAATAGGTTGTTTATATCAAGATATATAAAACAAGTATATCTAGATATAACACAAATATTCTGTTTATATCTAGATATAAAACAAGGAGGTTTAGATATAAAACAAGTATATCTATATATAAAACAAATAATCTTTTTATATCTAGATATAAAACAAGGAGGTTTAAATTTTACAGAAAAACAAGTTTACCTTACTTGTTTATATCCAGATATAAAAGAATAAGCTTTTTATATCTAGATATTAAACTAGGAGATTTAGAGATTGGAGAAGAACAAGTTTACTTTTTGTATATCTAGATATAAAACAAGTATATCTAGATATAAAACAAGTATATCTAGATATAGAACAAGAATATCTTAATTGTAGAAGAGAGTGTAATTAAATAAGTAACAGTGTAACAGTGTTTTATATCTAGATATAACCAGAGTGTTTATATCTAGATATAAAACAAGAATTCCTTACTTGTTTATATCTAAATATAAAACAAATAGGTTTTTTTATATCTTGATATAAAACAAATAGGCTGTTTATATCAAGATATAAAACAAGTATATCTAGATATAACACAAATATTCTGTTTATATCTTGATATAAAAGAAGGAGGTTTAGATATAAAACAAGTATATTTAGATATAAATCAAATAATCTGTTTATATCTAGATATAAAACAAGGAGGTTTAGATTTTAAAGAAAAAAAAGTTTACCTTACTTGTTTATATACAAATATAAAAAAAATAAGCTTTTTATAGCTAGATATTAAACTAGGAGATTTAGAGATTGGAGAAGAACAAGTTTACTTTTTTTAGATCTAGATAAAAAACAAGTCTATCTAGATATAAAAAAAAGTATATCTAGATATACAAAAAGTATATCTAGATATAGAACAAGAATACCTTAATTAATTGTATAGGAGAGTGTAATTAAACAAGTAACAGTGTAACAGTGTTTTATATCTAGATATAACCAGAATGTTTATATCTAGATATAAAACAAGAATTCCTTACTTGTTTATATCCAAATATAAAACAAATAGGTTTTTTATATTTTGATATAAAACAAATAGGCTGTTTATATCTAGATATAACACAAATTTTCTGTTTATATCTAGATATAAAACAAGGAGGTCTAGATATAAAACAAATATATCTAGATATAAAACAAATAATCTGTTTATATCTAGATATAAAACAAGGAGGTTTAGATTTTACAGAAAAACAAGTTTACTTTACTTGTTTATATCTATATATAAAAAATAATCTTTTACATCTAGATATAAATAATAATCTAAAATTTTAACTTATTTTATATCTAGATATAAATAACATAAAGACTGTGACTTATTTTATATCTAGATATAAACAGCTTATAATAATTGTCCAGGAAGATTCTTGTAAATCTCTTTACTTTTTATATGTAAGGTTTTGGAAAATCTCTTTACTTTTTATACACTTTGTATATAGTAATTTATATCCAGATATAGTTTATATATATCTAGATATATTTGATATATATATCTGGATATAAATAATAATTTATATCCAGATATACTTTATACATATCTAGATATATACTTTAAATATATATGGATATACTTTATATATATCTAGATAGGGTGAGGTTATTTTCAGAACCAAATAAATGTACAGAACTGCGAGAACCACCATTTTACTCTTAAAATGCACATGTATATTTATCGGGTTAGTTCATTTGGTAGAAATACATGAATTTTCATTGTCGTATGTCATTAAGAACATGTATCATAAGACCATGCACATGTATTTGTTTTGTATGTATGATAACTATCCTTTCGTTAGATAATATGAAAACACATGTGCACTCTTCATATCGCTCATCATACTCGGATCTATAACCAATAGAACAACTATTAAATGTTAATTTAAACATAATAATGAAAATACATATGCATTGTTAAGAGTATTAAGGTGGTTCTCGCAGTTCTGTACATTTATTTGGTTCTGAAAATAACCTTACACTATATAGATATACTTGATATATATCTTGATATAAATAAGAATCAATAAGTGTGTAACAGTTTTACATCAAATAGATACTTTTTATGTATGTAGATATACTTTGTATATAGCTATTTATATCTAGATATAATTTATATATATCTAGATATACTTGATATATATCTGGATATAAATAGCAATTTATATCCAGATACACTTTATATATATCTAGATATATTTTATATATATCTGGATATAATTTATATTATCTAGATATATACTTGATATATATCTGAATATGAATTAATAAATGTGTGACACTTTTATATTAAATAGATTCTTTTTATGTATCTAGATATAATATGAATATAACAATTTATATGACATAGTTTATATATATCTAGATATATTTGATATAAATAGCAATTATATCCAGATATACTTGATATATATCTAGATATACTTTATATATCTACTTGATATATATCCGAATATAGATATGAATTAATAAGTGTGCAACAGTTTTAAATAGATACTTTTTAGAGCTAATTTCTAAAAGTAGACACGTAGAAATTTGTGTTACCAAAAACAACGACTAAAAAACATGTCACCAGAACCTACCATACGAGCAATATGGTTTGCTCGCCGACTTAATTTGCTCGATCAAATTCATATTCTTACTATTCAAATTTAAAACATTAATGTTCACAATTACGATAAATGAACATAAAGTATAAAAACATCTTTGAACTTGTCCTGTCAACTACCGAGCTCTTTGAAAAATGACCAAACCACCCTTGTATTTTACCCGAGCCTATTTTACATCAAACTCATACTATTCGAAATTGGTAAGACAAGATATTGGATATCGTACGTGTCAATGATCTTCACGACCTTGGTTTATCTGATTTTATGCCCTTGGTTTATCTGATCTAATGCTCATAATCTGGGAGACGACAAGCTTGGCAAGGTCATGGATGACCGCTTGAACTAGGGAAGAGGAGAAGCAGGGTGGCCATAACAGTAGGCATGTCCAAATACTTTGCTTGCAAGCAAATCCGACATACCGAAACATTTGTGAAATTGTCACAAAAAAACACTTTGAAACTCTAATAGTAGTTGGACCGTATTCTTTTTCCATTCTTTTCTTTCTTTCCTTCTCTTCACAATTTCCACCAGGAGCAAAAGATACCAACTGTAATCATTTGAGGAAAAAAAGTTACTGGAACGCTTAGGCAGATAATTGCAACTTTTAACAAAATGATCAACATACATGTCATTTCTATAATAAACGTTATACTACGTATATGAACGTGAATAGGTTACTATCATTACCTTTGTATGCACGGGAACCATTTTAATCCCGGCTTCTATCCCGAAACACACCCGATAGGGGCTTCCATTTTATAGCTTGTTCCTAGCCGAAAAAGGGCTTGTGATGACCAAGAAATGTAATAAATTGTAAGTCAAGAACGAACACAATTAAAAATTTTGAATTGAATTATCATGATTCTGAAGTTTGTACTTGCATCATTTCACAAGTTTTGACAGTTACTATTTCAAGTCACAAAAATGGATCATTTTCTGGACTAATTGCTTAATATTTATGTAATATGTAGTGGTTGGTGAGACCATTGCTCACCTACATTGACCTTTTCAGTTCAATGGTAGTTAAACCTACTATATTAGTAACTACATGACTATACGAGACATCTACTCGACTCTGTTTTAACGAATTTACTAAAACATTCAACACCCTATAGCTAACTTAAATTAACGCTTCTGCCATGATGGTTATTAGTAAAGGCTTATTCAAGTATAGTGACAGATAGAAATTAACCTTAGTTATATAGGGTACCAATGCACGCAAGGCCTAAAGCTTCTCCTTCATCCCGCTTCTCCTCTTCCTCTCTTATATAAAAGAACTTGTACGATATCTGGATATATATCACAATCTAAAAAACTTTTAATTTATATCTGGATATAAATTAAAAAAATCTCAAAACTTTGATATAAAAAGTGTGAGTTGCTTTATATCTCGATATAAATCAAAATTTATGGTTGAGTAAATATATATCTAGATATAAAAGGCAATTTAGAAAGTATGATTTACTTTATATCAAGATATATATCATAATTTAAACAAATCTGGTTACTTTATATCAAGATATAACTTAACAAAATTTAGTCTATGTGACCAAAGATAGCACACATTTTATCAATTATAGACAATGGAAAAGATGATATACAAAATAACGTAATAATCTAAATACCATTCCTAAAGATTCTTAGAAAATTATTCATTCAACAATAGAAGTTCAGTGCAAAAGTATGTATAACGTAGAATAGTCTACTGCTGTGATTGATCATTCACATAAATATTTTGTATTAGCAGTTAAAAAAATATTTAAAGACCTTTAGTATACGTCAGAACTGCATGACAACTTCGGTCAATGTGTGAGACGCTTCTTTTGTTGTTGCACAGTAACTTGTCTTTGCAATGTTAGGCGCAAAGCAAAAGCAGCTCTCCTAGAAATTTGAGTAGCGGCCTTACTTTCCGAAGGCGCTCCTGTTTGTAAATAAAAATCTAAGAATCACAAAATGGCCTAATATGTTTCTGAGCTACAAAAAAAACTAAGGAACCTAGCTTTTACTAATCAAGTAATATAGTAGTCACAACTAAGCAACTAAGCATATTAGGTACATGCTGCAACAAATTGCTTATATAAAGATAAATTGGAGACTGTAACTCCTATTTAAGTTAATAACACTCCCTCTTCTTTATAATTACGAAAGCACATCCAGACACCATCTTTGACAATACACTTTCCAGGTATCTTTGACAATTCACCTTCTTACTAGTGGTACATCATGTTGATTATTAAATTTAATTATTTCACTTTCAACAGACAAATCACACACCTCAAAATTAACGGAGCCTATTTAAGTTAAACGATAGCAACACCTTTGAAACAATGTAAATATAACACGCAAATTAAACATAAACGCTTCAAAATTAATGAAATAATGTGTGATCATCAGGTCTTTGATGGCAAATTCCTAATTCCACTACCTTCTCACAGGTTATTTTTATCAAACCGATACAAGAAATGAAAACAATTGACTCTACAAATCTTCCGGTCACAAACTCACGCCTTATAAATAACTAGCATGGTACATGTGTAATGCGACGTCGGGTACTATTTTTTAGCGAAGAAATGTTACTTGGTGATTAATTTGTTAAAATGTAACACAAATTTTGTTAGTATCAACTAGTAATCTATAAA
The DNA here is from genome assembly GCA_025667525.1 of Glebionis coronaria. Taxonomy (NCBI): domain Eukaryota; kingdom Viridiplantae; phylum Streptophyta; class Magnoliopsida; order Asterales; family Asteraceae; genus Glebionis; species Glebionis coronaria. The sequence continues at coordinate 42,897,079 of CM046878.1, forward strand.
CTTTGTACGGTCTCACTTGTTATTTAATATATACGCACATACAAATTAATTTTACAAAACACTGTCAGCGCTATACAAAGGTCTCGTCATCTTGAATTTTAAAAAAACACAGAACGAATTAGCTTTTCTAGCTTCAGGATTTTCGCTCTTATAGTTGGTCAACCAGGTAGCGTATCCGAGCATTAAAGTTTTAACATGATATAAGGTAAAGACATATATGATATAGAACCTAAAGTGTCTTCTAGAAATATAAATTTGCAGAATGACGTAGTAATAATTAGAAACTCGCAGATGTTATATATGTAGAAGACAACAAGTGACTAGCAAACTCGTAGCTAAGTTAGTGTAAACGTGTAGACTGACACTGAACTTAAATTAATGTCAAAGATGTCTACAAATCATGTCCACCTGATTTTATGCAACAAACCAAAAAAGGCTGGATCGAAATGGAATCAACAAACTCAACTTTGAAAGTAGGCTTCTCCTAATTTCCAATGTTTTTCCTGTGTATTACATGACCAAAGCGACATATTAAACTTCTAAGGGTGCGTGGCTAGCTCAAGCCTATGGTCAATATTCTCTTATCTATTACAAAGTTTTGGTTTATGCCATTGGGTAACATTCTTCAGAACTCGAATTCACATACAAACAAAATCCACAATATAGAACCTATATTCTTTTGAAGATCAACTAATAACCAAATTAAATCGGTCCAGGCATTTCATCATACAGTTTATATGTACTATATAATTAAATCAGTTTGCTACAATGATAGTGATAAAAATTATTAAACGAAGAAATATTACAAGCAATCTTCAAACTGAACACTCATTACCGATATGAAATATGTGAATGCTGAAAGTGTAAAAAATTTACCCTTTTGAAGAGCCAATTACAACCAATTAACTTCCATATTAGTGCAGAGGTGGTTCTATTCAGCAGTTTACCGGTGGTTTGAACGTCGGTGGTTAGAACGGCGGTGGATTGAACGCCGGTGATCGCGTAATGTAGCGGTGGTTGTGCTGGCTGTTTAGCGCTGGGTGAGATGGCAGTGCATGGATGGTTGTGAAATGAAAGAAAATACTTATATATTTTGACTAGAAAATAGGTTCAGAAATTTAAATCTTAGATTAATTTTGACCATTGGATGAAAGGTGAATGGGGGGCTCGGATGAGTCCCTTAGTTTCTTAAAGAAAACAAGTTTTCAAAATAACTTTTGCCTTGTTAGCCCACATCTATCGTTTCTGTGCTTAAAACAAGAAAAATTACAAAAAAGAGTCAATGTAGAATGTACTTCATTTAAAACTTAACTGTTCTTTGGTAAAAAGTTCTGATATCCCAACCCCTTTGTTCCTTACGTAACGCATAATGTCATAATCCTTTATAAAGATCTTTTTAAAAGTATTTTCAAGGTTTTTCCTCCAAAGTGGTGCAGGTTTAGTCCTTTATTAATCTTATTGTTAATTTATGCATTTTAACACAGTAACTTGAGTCATTTTCATTCCTTATTGTTATATCATTTGTACTCGAGAAATGAGGGTATTGAAAGACTCTTTAAGTAAGATGCTAGTTATACTAATGCTAAACCTCCCCTAAAATGTACTTTTGTCTTAGTTACTACAAGAAAAACGCCCTTTAGCGATCATTTTAACGACATATTTAGCGATGTATTATATGCGTGATTGTAGCGTCATCAACCACTCAGTCGCTATAAATGAGTTGCGGATTTTTGCGACTTGCGCAGACATGTCGCTATACATGGTGACTAGTATATATTAGTGGATAAGTATTACAATTAGCCAACTCATGATTGGCTTTCTATAATTACTCTAATATATAGATACATTTGTAGAGTAATTATAGAAATCCAATTATGAGTTGGCTAATTGTAATACTTATCCACTAATAGTATAGTGACTTCTCATAGTGCCACATCCATTTGCGATGTCGCAAAATTGGCGACTCCATTTGCGATTTGTTCTTAAATGTTTTTGCGACATAATTTGTGACATAGTTTACGATTACAAATGTTGCGTCATACATTACATCATAGTTTGCGACATTGACAAAGATTGTGTCACTAACATGTCGCTAGTAGCGACATCGGTTAAAATGTCGCTAAGTGCTTTTTTTCATGGGGTGGTTAACCATTATTTGCTCGAGGAGAAACAGATCTAAATGTTAGTATATTTGATGAGGTACAAAATGACGACGGTTTAGGGTTATTATTTCATGTATTTTATGTCATTTTACTAATGGTATTACTTAAAATCCACCATCTTTGGTACTTTGGTCTTGGATTGTACATCTTCCAAGAACTTGAAAGTTTTAGGTCATAATTAAAAGGTTTGGTTATCTAATTTTTACTCCGAGATAGATTTCCTCAGCTGTTCGCTTTGGAGTCAGACAAGGAGGCGTTGGTCTTGATTGCGTCTAAATTGATACCTTAGAAATCAAGATTGATTTTATTAACAACCTCATATATCATATGATCAATCTATGTTTTGAAATCAAGATTGATTTTAGTATGTAACCGATTATTGGGAGGACGGAGAGGTCTTTTTGTCATGGTATGGAGTATTCTTATATAAGTAGTGATTTTGGGGTCAGGAAGCAATGAATTTCTAGTCATAATGTCATATGTCCAACACATTAAGTTGAGCGGAAACTACATAACATAGGTTGCGTGACTCGACCATAGTGTGACGTCGAAAGTATCTCATCTATTAGATACTTTTTTGATAGAGTAAATTACATCATTTGTGGTTTGCGTTGATCGACACTTCGTCCCTTTTATAACTAAACATGTGTATAAAAGTAATTATAAAAACATAAATAAAATATTTATTAATAATTGCATCATAAGAACAAAAATACTCTTAATTAAATTTCATTCATTGTACAACATACTTCTTCGAATAGAATCTATTGTAGGTATTAATAACTACTAACACTCTAATTGCACTGTCTCCTACCATATGTTACAAAACAACACCATAATTCAAGATATCATAAACTAAGTTACAAAATCAGATTAATATTTCTTAACAACATAGGCGCCTAAGTAGGATATGTAATCTCTTTATCTAGCCGCATGGAACTTGGGGAAAACACTACAGAAATCGAAGAAATGGTGAAACTAAGTTCCACAAACTATGTGTCCAGGAAGAGGAAGAGAAATGATATGGCTTGGCTACATCAGTTGTATGAACCAGCAAAGCTAAACTTTGTTGCCATATCTAACATAGAATAGGTGCCAATCGAAATGCTATGAACAATGATCAAACGACTGATATCAGATGCACAAGCCCGCCTATCTCGACATGCCAATCCAGTATCTTTGATGCTGCATAGTCAAACAAGACGTACATCAAGAAAACATAATAAGTAAATCAGCAAGAGACTTAAATGCAAATAAGAAAGAAAAAAAAAAGATACTAAGAAAAGATATCTTACTGAATTCTAGGGATGATGATCAGTGTGGTTGCCACCATGAGGAAGTTGGAATGTGAGATTAAGGGGTGGTTTGCACTACGAATTTTAAGGCTACTTATAGAGTGAGAATTGGTTTGATTAGGGTTTCGGTCAACAACAAAAAAGAAACCGCTGTCGGCCCATTCTATCTAGGATTTAGGTAAAGGTTGGCCCATTTTAGCTAGGATTTAGCCGAAGGGTTAAAATTTAAATTAAAAGTTTTGTTAACATAATACTACGTTTCTAACATTAAGACAATCAGTTCATTACAAAGTGCAAGAACAACACTCTTATTGGTAACGTTATGAATTTAGATCTTAATCGCGCGCGGTATAGTCTTTAGGTACGGCGTGTGCAAACATATTTGGATCTTGTGATTTGATTAATGTAGATCCAACAAGCTATTTTCATCGGAAGCCAATGTCGATCACTTCCTTTCCGGGACGAATATCGTTAACAAAATTGGGTAGCCGTCCACTATATTTCATGCTTAAGCATCGGTAGCCTAGCTACGAGCTGGTAACTCCCCTTTATTTGTACTTATCATTTATGGAATTATAAGCCTATCTTTTCATCTTGTTTGCTACCCAAATCATGTTAGCCCACATCTATCGTTTATGTGCTTAAAACCAAGAAAAGTTACAAAAAAGAGTGAATGCGAATGTACTTCATTTAAAACTTAACTGTTCTTTGGTAAAAAGTTCTGATATCCCAACCCCTTTGTTCCTTACGTAACGCATAATGTCAGAATCCTTTATAAAGATCTTTTTAAAAGTATTTTCAAGGTTTTTCCTCCAAAGTGGTGGAGCTTTAGTCCTTTATTAATCTTATTGTTAATTTATGCATTTTAACATAGTAACTTGAGTCATTTTCATTCCTTATTGTTATATCATTTGTACTCGAGAAATGAGGCTATCTAAAGACTCTTTAAGTAAGATGCTAGTTGTACTTGAAACTATCAAAAGTGAATTGTCAAACGAGTATTTTTATACTAAAGCTAAACGTCCCCTAAAATGTACATTTGTCTTAGTTACTACAAGAAAAACGCCCTTTAGCGATCATTTTAGCGACATATTTAGCGATGTATTATATGCATGATTGTAGCGTCATCAACCACTCGGTCGCTGTAAATGAGTAGCAGATTTTTGCGACTTGCGCAGACATGTCGCTATACATAGTGACTATTATAGCGACTTCTCAGAGTGCCACATCCATTTGCGATGTCGCAAAATTGGCGACTCCATTTGCGATTTGCTCTTGAATATTTTTGCGACATAATTTGTGACATAGTTTACGATTACAAATGTTGCGACATACATTACATCATAGTTTGCAACATTGACATAAAATGTGTCGCGAACATGTCGCTAGTAGCGACATTGATTAAAATGTCGCTATAATGCGTCGCTAAGTGCTTTTTTCATGGAGTGGTTAACCCTTGTTTGCTCGAGAAAAAACAGATCTAAATATTAGTATATTTGATGAGGTACAAAATGACGTCGGTTTTAGGGTTATTATTTCATGCATTTTATGTCATTTTACTAATGGTATTACTTAAAATCCACCATCTTTGGTACTTTGGTCTTGGATTGTACATCTTCCAAGAACTTGAAATTTTAGGTCATTATTTAAAGGTTTGGTTATCTAATTTTTACTCCGAGATAGATTTCCTCAGATGTTCGCTTTGGAGTCAGACAAGGAGGCGTTGGTTGATGATAAATTGGGTGTATCATATGTCGCCGCCTCCTTTCGTTGGGTAGTCCGTGATGGAGCTGAGCGACAACAATGGTTGGACTTGTCCTCCTTGGTTGGTTCGGTTTCTCTCTCGGCTTCTAAAGATAGATGGTTTTGTGATTTATCGGGTGATGGAGTTTAAGGTTAAAGTTGTCCATAATTTTCTTGATGATCTTCTTCTTCCTTCTCTAGCCTTTCCTAAAAGATGGATGAAGTGTATCTCGATCAAGCTCAATGTTTTTGCCTGGCGTGCTCGCTGTGATCGGCTTTCGAAGAGAATTAATTTAAGTCGTATAGGTGTCAAGGTGGAGTCTATTTTATGTCCCCTTTGTGCTAATGTGGCGGAGGACATTCATCGGTTTTGGTGATTATTTGCTTTTGGTGGGACTTGATACGCAAGTTTTTAATTCTTTTTCGGATTGGAATGGGTGGTATCTTTCTATTCAGATATCTTCTTCTATTAAGCTGCTTCTGGAAAGTGTTTTTTGTGTTTCTTGGTGAAGATTTTGGATGTTTTGGAATCAGCTGATCTTCGATGCTTCTCCGCCTTGGCGTTGAGTGGTCTTTGATGATATTGTTTCGTGGTCCTTTAATTGTTGTTCTAGTAGATGTAATAGGGTTTTCTTTCGGGAATCTTGGTTAAAAAAACCCTCATTTAATTTCTTTGTAATTTTTGTGCTAGCTCCTTGCTAATTTTACTAAAGTTGTCGTTCAAAAAAAAATTATTAAAAGGTTTGGTAGAAAAGCAAAAAGTTTTAAAGTTGTGGAGCGTGCCGTCGTCACTAGAAGTGCCTAGAAAATGAAGTTTCGTTGTTTTTTATGACATAGATAGGGGAGGGTAATGCCATCGTTACACTTCAAAGTTACAAACCAAAACCAACAACGCTGATTCCGTCAAATGTGACATCGTTACATTTCAAAGTCTAGTCTGGTCAGAGCAAATATCGATGGCATCGAGGTGACGCCGCAACCAAAAGCTAAAATCGTCACACCTAGTTTTCTATATAATTTATTTTTCATAGTGTTATGTGAAAACACTTGAGAGACAAATCTTAAGTTTTTAGTGGTTTAGCTTATGAACTCAAGCGTATCATCAAGATAACTTAATACATTAATGATCCAATTATGTTTATCATTACTTGCTTGATAACGCTCATTTCTAGTCTCTCGTATGCTATATGTTATGCTAGGCTAAACCTCTTCGTGTGTACTTAGGATTGAATGAAATCTATTGTTATTTATTTGTTTTTTAGTTGTTCTTTAGTGATTTGTTGTTCGTATTTGTGATTATCTATTGCTTGGTAGTTGATATGCTATAGGTGTTTAATCACACTAAGAACTACATAGACCTTAAAATTTGCTAAGTTGTAACCCCCATCAACACAATTCACCACAATCATTAGCATCCATACAACCAAACTATTTTTTATACCACCAAATTTGATGAACACATCTACGTTTGTCGATAAGGGGGTCTCAAAACGTCACACGTCACAAACCAAAACCAAAAACGATGATTCCTTCATGGATCCGAATAGCTATATCCTTCTTCCCTCGACGCAAATAAGAAAGAAAGAAAAAAGATTGATACTAAGAAAGATATCTTACTGAATTATATGGATGAAGAGTGTGGTGGGTGTGGTTGCCACCATGTGGATGTTGGAATGAGATTAAGAGATGGGTTGCACAAAGAAATATGATGTTATTTATTGAGTTGTTTTTGGGCAAATTAGGGGTTTGGTAAAAAAAACACATGGATATCGGCCCATTTAGCAAATATTTTTCTGAAAGGTAAGATGGTAATTTAATGGCTTAGAAATACTTATCTTGATTGGTTCGTAAAAGGAAAAGATTTATATTTTGAAAAGTTCCAGATTACAAAGTGCAAGAACAACACCGTTAGTAATTTTATTAATTAGGATCTTAATCGTGTGCCTAACGTATGTTAGAAACAAATTAGGAATTTGAAATATCACTATTTGTTTATTTAGGCTTTAGATGCAGGATGCACAGAGCCACATACATCTTTGTATCTTGTGATTGGATTCCGACCAAATAATGATATAGATCCAGGCGGTCTTTACCGGAATCTAAGCTCGATCACTTCATTTTTTGGATGACTCTAGTTAACAAAATCATAGTCGTCCACTCTATATCATGTTGAAGCACCGTAGCCTAGCTACAAGCTAATAGTTTCTCTTAATTTGTATAATTAACAGAACTAACGATATGCTAAATCTTACCGACAAACTACTCCATCCTAAAATTACTTGTTTAAATATTTACAATCCTTTTTAAAAGATGATTTTTTTTCTACGTGTTTCCGCCAAAGTGTTGGAGGTTTCGATCTTTATTAATGACATGATTATGTATGCACGAGTAATTTTCATTTTCTTATCGTCATATCATTTGTATAAACTCGAGAAATGAGAGTGTCCAAAGACTTTTTATGTGGATAATAATTATTTTGAAATCTTGTTTTATAGTAGAATCTAAGGGACAAATCTTAGTCATCCATTACCTAAAGTTAAAAAAACTCGGAGGGACTATTTTTGCCAAAATAGCAGTTGTTGATATCTCATTGTGCTATTTAAAATGTCCAAAAGTTATAAAAAAGCGGCGGAAGGACTAGATTGTAATTATGACGAAAAATGATTATCACAAGTGATATATCACTAGTGATAAAAACAATGAACCACCACTAGTGATATTTCATTAAGATAGTTACTGTTCCTTTCTGTATTGGCTATGAATACGGTAAGTAATTCACTCAAATCGATCCATTTATGGAAGGTGTATTTCATTACTTTATCAGTATTGATATTTCATTGCTTTTCGCCAATGAAATATCACTATTGATAAATCATTAATTCGTAATATTTACAAATTTAGTACCTCCGTCCATTTTTACAACTTTTGAACATTTTAGCAAAAATGACCCATCCGTGTTTTTCTAAATCTTAAGTTAATCTCTACTATTAGATCAAAAATAATTGGAAGGTAGAGATTTATCTCATAAATCGTAGAAAAAAACAAAAATACAAAATACTAATGCTAAATGTACGAGACAAAAATGTAATTGGCTTAGTTAACGCTCATTTTCTCAAGGGAAACACATCTAAACGCATGATATTTGATGAGGTACAAAACGACGCCGATTTTGGGGTTATTTACCCAATTATTTCATGTGTTCGATCTCATTTTATTAACGTTATTACTTAAAATTCATCATCATTGGTATTTTATTGGGTTATACATCTTCTAAGAACTTGCAAGTTTTAGGCTCATTAGTAAAAAATTTGGAAGAAAAAACAAAAGTTTTAAAGTCATGGTCGGTGACGTCTAAAAATGTGACATTGATACATTTTAAAGTCTATTGTTGTCAGATCAAATCGGTGGAAAATAAACCCTAAATCGACGACAGCGAGGTTGTGTGACAACCATAAGCTAACATCGTCACACCTACTTTTCTGTAGATATTTTTTTCATAGTTCTATGTGAACTCTTGATAAATCCTGAAAGTCCCTAATCCAAGCTTGAAACAATAAACTAAACTAATCAACACACTTAATTACTTTTCAAACATAATACTTATTATTGTATAATAAAGAATTACAAGTGTTATGGATAACAACGTTTGATGACAATGTGTTGTGCACACTTTGGACAAACTAAAACCTAACTTATGAACACAGTCACAACTGTTTGGTTCAACATGTTGTAAGAGTTAATGTGTGAATTGTGTCAAAGTGTTAAACCTTAACTCTAGGCTACATAACCTATTTATAGTGGTACGAGGTTGACTCCAAGTACTGGTTGATGGAGACTACACTAATCAGACACTTGTCAGACATCTGTCACAAGATGCTCTTCTATTCTTGGTAGTCTGCCATAATGCTTTAGGGAAACAGAGCTGACATAGTTTCCCTTTTCTTCAGTCTCGTACACACTAAGGTATGTCCAAAGTGTACTGAGTGTTAACAGGGTATTGCCACCCCTGTTAACCCTCAACCCCTCAGAGTCCCTGATACATCTTGGTTGTTATCCATTACAGCCAATGAGTATGTCTTCAAGTAATCTTCGACTTCCTTGACAATGTCTCTGACATGGACTCCTCTGAGGTTGCTCACGGACACTTAGATCTCTGTGAGTCTTGCGATACTTGCCTGCCTCCTAGGCACATGCAAGTTAATATCAAACAGCTTGATTTGTGTTTAAATCTATGATACATGAAATCTAATAAACTTAGATTCCCAACAATCTCCCCCTATTTAAACATAAATACAGCTAGATCTACATAAGTTATAGTTAGTGAGATGACAGCTTCTTCTTACTCATAACAGATCTTAACAAATATACCTCATGATTTTATTATAACTTAAAAGAAATTACAAGTACAAAACATAAGTGAAACAAAATATGAAAGTAATATTCAGCTGTGAAATACTTCAATAATCATCATTTTTTATTCTTTCTTCCGCTTCACCTAAGTCTGTCCTGGCATCCAATTCGGCCTGCAAAGCTTGTGCAAATACCTTGGAATACTCTGAGTTGATTTTAAGTGCATTTTTGAGACAAATAAGCTGAATAGTTGATGCTAATCCCAGCTCATCTTCCCTCTGGAACACATATTGACATGCCCTGTTCATGAAAGGCATACCTTTCTCAGGCTCAGTATATGTCCGACCATCAATAGGGCCTACAATCCCATTTGGTAAAACCAAATCCCTGTGCATTCCATCCACTTAAACATCATCAGTTACGAAGGTTTCCTTAATGAATTGAGTCATCCTTCTTCTTTTCTTTCCAGACTTTGGAAGATCTTGTTCAAACAGCTGTGGTGGGGGATCTATCTTGAGTTTGGCTGCAGTTTCTTTAACCCAATTAAACTTAGCTTTGAGGGTCTTAAGAAGAGTAAAATTTGCATGTCCAGTTCTTTTAGCAGCTAAAGCCTCAAGTTCAAACCATTCAGACAAGCCAAGTTTCTTTAACTTAAAGTCTTCAAAGAGATCCATATTGGCCTGTTGATTATCTCTCCACAAAATCATTTGTGGTGTATGAGTAGACTTGTGAATAGTGTACTTGAACTTGGTGATTTTTCCAGGTACAAACCTGTTGTTAACACAGACATCATAGTCAGCTTTTACCTTTTTTAGTGCCTCTGTGCGTTTGACTTCCATTTCTTTCAACCTCTGTCTTTGCTCCTCCCTTTGTTGTGGAGTCATTTTTCTTAGAGTTGCCTCATTAAGCTCCTTGGCTTTCTTGATTTCATTTAACCTTTTGGATTCAATAGCCTGTTTCTCAATTTCTTCAGCCGTTAGAGGATTCTCATTGGTTGCTTTGAAGGTTGTGAATTGGGATAGTTCATTGGTGGATCCTCCTGTCTCTAGCATCGCAACTATTTTCTTTAGCTTGACGTTTGTGTCTACCATAGCTATTTCCTTTCCTTTCTTCGAGACAGAGGATACCACACTTGCGTTTTTCAACTCTTCTGCTTGTTTGAGGAAATCCATCTGAGCTTGGTTTTGTACAGCTTTGGGTAGGGAGCTAACAGTGAACTTAAGTTTTTTGGCAGCTGGTTCACCATCATCCACAACCTCGTTGGTGTTAACCAGAGTCAGGGATTTTGATGAATCAACTCCATCCATTGTCTGTTGCTCCCCCTTAATTTCATCCTCATCATCAGGTATGATTACTGGAGTGATGACTTGGAGAGGGATAGGTGAAGGGATAGTGTTGTCAGCTGATTCTGAGCTTTGTTTAACAGATTCAAGGTTAAGTACTTTTTCATTCTCCCCCTCACGTTCAGCCTGTCTCTTCAGACGTTTGGATGAACGTGCCTGAATGTTTTTAGCAATCTGCTCAATAGAGGCAGCCATTTCTCTTTGCCTTGTTCTTAAAGCTCTGGCAATTTTCAATAGTTGGTTGCAGTTACCATTTGTGTTGTGATGAACACGATCAACTATGAAATTGGTGTGACGAATTTGCATGTCTCGTACAGCCTCAAACTCTCTATGCATAGTCAACTCATGAGCAGAGAAAAGTGCAGGGACCTCTGTGACGATGGCATCTTTGATACAAGTGGACAAATGACTAAGTCCTTGGGACACACCTTTTCTTGTACCATCCTTGATTGGTTTAGTAACATCATCCTTAACCGCATGTGTGATGATTCGAGGAAAGTTGACAGTGAAAGAATGCATTTCAAAATTTATGATGTCCAACTTTCTTGACAGGCGTTCCATGTCTGAGGCATGATGTTCATGCTTTAGGTCATGGAAGCTCAGACTTTGTCGTACATAATCATCCTCTCTTGGCAATATGTCAAAGTTGGTTTGGGTAGGATGATCAAACAACAAAAATTCGGCTGTCGGATCATATGCAGGCCTTTGGAACACTGTGGTGACAGAGGTAGCAGAAGTAGGTGTCACTACAGCTTCCTTGGGAGGAGGAGTGTGATAACGCCTAAATCCAACATGTTTTTAGGAGCGTTATCCGTACTTTTGTACATGTATATTGGTTAATTATATGATACTTTTGGGCATATTTGTGCCAAAATGTGTTTGCAAGTCTTTGTGTATCCAATTACAGGAATGGAGTATAAAACAACATAAAAGTGAAGAGTTGTACAAGTACGCAGAATCCTAGTCAAGTTCAAGACCCGTGTACAAGTTACAAGCCTTTGAAGATTAATTTCGGGTGCAAGAACAAGTTTTTCCAAGGAGCAAATAAAGATATTCAGCATGAAAGCTGCCACCATCAACATACATCCAACTTGCCACTGGCAAGAGTGAAGTTGCCACCATCACATGGGAGTTGATTTGCCTCTATCATGAGTGAAGTTACCTCCAATATTTTTCTAGGCAAAAATGTGTCCACATTCATGAAAACTCAAGGAATTCCATTCAAGAGCCATCTAGACTTTCTTTCTCTCCAATACAACCATTGAAGTCTAGAGCCTTAACTAGCTTATAAATAAGACCATTGGGGTCATGTAACTACACATCCAATATCTCTTAACACATCTTACATCTTTTTAATCATCTTCTCATTACTACATCAAATAAACTCTCTCATCCTTGTCCAAACTTCCATTCCCGGATTTGAACAAGGTGGTGCTAGAAAAGTCAGTTTTTGAGTCCGATAAGCAAAGTTATCATCACGAAACTCTTAGGGATCATTACCCTAATCATTAGTAACATTTTTCCACTTTGTAAGACTCTTGATTATGACTTATAATACTTTTATTTCTGAGTTTATTTCATCATTTGTTATGAGTAGCTAAGTTTCATTCTACACTTGGTAGGATGATGTTTGTAGTATGAAGTGATGGTTGTGATTGTGATTTATGTTTAATTCAATGTCAAGCTTTCCTATGATCCATTGATATTTATGTTTCATGTGACAATTGTTATCAGAAGTTAATTTGTTGGTAAAGATTTCATAGGTCGAAAGAGTTATTTTCTATCAATAAGTCATAGCCGGTTTGTCTATGATTGGCTATCTTTTGTATTGATCATTTCTTAAGAAGTTTTGATTATCAAGAAACATAATTATAAGTATTAGCAATTCGTGAAACGACCATGAATCGAATGTGTTGAAATTGGATTAAGTCTTGAATTGAGTGATTGAGTCTAATGCATGTTTTCTTTAACCAAGGTCTTGACAAAGATTAAAGCTTTTGAAAACAATAGATTGGATTATCCATCTAATTATCATAATCATATATGTTAACGTGTCATCACAATCATACCATTACGAATGCTCAAACTAGTCTTTACCAAGTGTACCTTTAATCATATTATTTATCTCATTATTTTTAATTGTTATTTGTTTATCAACAATTGCTACAATCAACGATTATAATTTCATTTTAGAATAATCATAGGTTTTACAAATCCCCGTGAACGATCTCGGTATTACCACATAAAAGCTATACACAAACGAAAGGGTTATACTTGCCCGTGCGTTTTTAGTCAATCTGGTAATTCGTGTTTATAAATTTAAAACTTGTTACCAACACCACGCATCAAGTTTTTGGTGCCGCTGCCGGGGATTTGATTGTGTTCTTAGTTCCAAAATCATCCTATAATCAAACCCATTGTAGTGTCCTCATTGCAAACAAACCCAAAAATCAAAAGTAAAAAAAAAAATTCTGACAGGAGAGTATTGCCGCCGGCAACACTCCCCTGCCGCTGGCAACCAACAAACAGAAGCCCCTTTGCCGTCCGGCAAGGAGCTCCTGCCGCCGGCACACAACAAACAGAAGACCATTTGTCGTCCGGCAAGGCCTGTTTGCCGCCGGCAAGTTCCCAGAATCTAAAAAAAATAAAATAATTTTTTTTTATGTTTTAAATTTGTTTAGTTTATTTAATTTCCTATTTACTTATTTTCTTATTAGTTATATTTTGTTTGTTTTTCTTTTTATTACTTGTAATCCTTTTCAAAAGTCGTTCAAGACTTGAATGAACACACGTTCTTCCGGTCAAGAATTGCTTAGTTCATATACCGATCCCGAACGTTATATTCACCAATCTCGAAAGAAAAACCGCAAGAAACACCCCTTTATTTCTTTTGAAAACCGAATCCCAAAAACCAAAAACCCACCATTTGATAATCTCTTAGACGCCTTTGTCGTCTACAACCCATTTAACGATCTACCATTTCTAATGGCCGACGATCAATCAATGTGGGCAGCCAACCGATTTGTAGCACCTACCCCCGAGGCTGCTATTGTTCAAGTTGAGCTTGGAGAAAACTTTACCGTGAAAAGCCATCACCTTTCAATGATAAAAGACCGCCAATTTGATGGCCGTAAACGAGCCGATCCACATAAGCACATATCTGAATTCATAGAAATATGTGGCATGTTCCGTTATGGAGCCGACGTCGATGGAGACGCCATAAAACTCAAACTCTTCCCATCATCTCTATCCGGATATGCAAGAGTTTGGTATAATGAGTTGACGCCCGGTACCATTGAAACATGGGAACAAATGAGAACCGCTTTTGTTAGCCGTTTCTTTCCACCCGCCATGTACGAAAGACTCATGGGAGAAATCCGAGGTTTCGCCCAACTTCCATAAGAAACACTCATTGATGCATGGAATCGAATGAAAGACCTACTTCGTAGTTGTCATGGACATGGTTTACTAAAAGGAACTATCATCCAAATCATTTATCATGGTCTCAATGAACCGACGCAAGCAATCCTTGACGCCGGTGGACTCTTTCTCTATAAGACTCCCAACGAAGCATATCAATTGCTCGAGGACCGAGTTCTCTTAAAACTCGATTGGTCCAAAGATAAACGAACCAAACCTTTCAAGAAAACCGTTGCTTTCGTTGAAAGTAACGAAAATTCCAAACTCATGGAAAAGATGGACGCTCTCACATCTAAATTCGACTCGCAATTCAAAACCATCAATGACGAAATGAAAGAGATGCGAGGCGAATGTACTCTTTGCGGAGGACCACACCCATCCACGGCGTGTGATGATACACCAGTAAGAGAACCACCACAAGAAGCAAACTACGCCCGAGGAGGATACCGAGGAAGTGGTTATCGAGGTAACTACTACTGTAGAAATCCCGGCACATGGCGTGAGTATCCAAAAAACGAAAATCGTAGCTCACAACCTCGTGAGAACGATAATTCCGGTCCATCAAACAAAAAGAAACCCGAAGAGTCGACCCTAGAGAAATTGTTGTTAGCTTTCATATAATCTCAAAATCGATAAACACGTTCATTAAGAACCAATTTTTCGATCTCAAAGCCAACGTTGAAAGAGGACAAAGACACCACACCACAACCATTAATGATCTCGAAACCAAAATCGGTCGAATCACCGATCAATTAGACAATCGACCAAGTGGTTCGCTACAAAGCAACACTCAAACAAACCCAAAACCATCTACGGATAAACCGTACCGCCCACCACCCGCCCGTAATGAACATGTGAATGTCGTATTCACAAGAAGTGGGCTGAGTTATGATCCACCATAAAACCCGAACACCAAAGCTCCCACTTTCGCTGATGGAAGTGAAGACGAGGCCGATGAGCCCGAGAAGGAAGAAACCGTTCCTCCTTCCAACCCCAAACCAAAACAAACCACACCCATTCCAATACCAACACCGAAGGCGTATGAACCAAAAATTCCGTATCCTCAACGCCTACAAAAAGAAAAGATGGAGGCTCGTAATGCCAAATTCCTTAAGATGATCAAGGAAGTTAAGATCAATGTTCCACTTGTTGATATCTTAACCGGCATGCCCAACTATGGGAAATTCCTCAAAGATCTTGTGAGCAACCATAGTAAGACGGAGCAAATCTCTGCTGCGTTTCTAAATGAATAATGTTCTGCAGCCTTGCAAAGCAAACTTCCACCAAAGCTCGGAGATCCGGGAAGCTTTCTCATACCATGCACCCTAAACAACAATGTGGAATGTCACGCCTTGGCCGATCTAGGCGCAAGTATCAATCTTATGCCATACTCATTATACAAGAATCTTTCAAACAATACTTTGAAACCTATGAGTATGAATATACGTTTGGCTAACCACACCTACCAATATCCCATTAGGATATCCGAGAACATGCTTGTTCAAGTTGGCAAATTCATATTTCCCGCCGACTTCATAATCCTTGAAATGGAGGAAGACCATCAAGTCCCTCTCATTTTAGGACGACCATTCTTGCACATCGCCGATGCTATCATCCGTGTCAAGAATAAAGAACTCAACCTTGGAGTTGGTGACGATCGAGTCACATTCTTAGTCGATAAAGCTATGCAACACTCCCATTCCAATGATGACACATGCTTCCGCATGGATGTTATCGATGAAGTAACGGAAGAAGTGTTGGACGCATCGCTTGATGACAACGTACCATTCCATAAAACTTCGGAAAAGATTAGCGGTACCGATCGTGATCGTGAATTCGAAGAATTCATGGCCCTTGAATCCGACGTAACTCTCGAAGAAGAGGAAAACAAGCCGTTTGAAGTTTTGCCTTCGAAATCGAACTTTATAATTCACAAATCTATTCACGATCCACCGACTGATCTTGAGTTGAAACCTCTTCCCGAACATCTCGAGTACGCTTATCTATAAAAGGACTCACTCCTTCCGGTGATTATCTCAGCCAAGCTCGCGGAAGATCAAAAGAAACGTCTTGTTTCTATGCTCAAAAACCACAAAGAAGCGTTTCTTGGAAAACATCCGATATACTTGTTATTAGCCCAAATTTTTGCAAACACAAGATTAATCTCGAAGACGATGCCAAACCCGTTATTAAGAGGCAACGTCGACTTAACCCAAACATGAAGGAGATAGTAAAAGCCGAAATCATCAAACTCCTTGAGGCAGGAATCATCTATGCCATAGAGGATAGTCCTTGGGTTAGTCCTATTCATTGCGTTCCAAAAAAAGGAGGAATGACTGTTGTGACCAACGAAAATAACGAACTTGTTCCTACAAGAACCGTTACCGGTTGGTGTGTGTGTATTGATTACCGCAAATTGAATGATGCCACACGAAAAGATCATTTTCCTCTATCATTCATGGACCAAATGTTGGAAAGACTAGCGGGGGAACAAATTCTTTTGTTTTCTCGATGGATTTTCCGGATATTTTCAAATACCTATCTAACCATCCGATCAAGACAAGACCACTTTTACGTGTCCTTTTGGAACGTTCGCTTATAGGCGTATGCCTTTTGGTCTTTGCAATGCACCTGCGACTTTTCAAAGGTGTATGATCGTAATCTTTCAAGACATGATCGAAGTATCCATGGATGTTTTCACGGATGATTTCTCAGTCTTCGGAAACTCATTCGAGTCTTGCCTTTTTAATCTATAGCGCATGCTCATCCGATGCAAACAAGCTCATCTCGTGCTCAATTGGGAGAAATGTCACTTCATGGTGACTGAAGGAATTGTGCTTGGACACAAAGTCTCCGGAGCCGGATTGGAAGTAGACAAAGCCAAGATCGAAGTGATATCCAAATTACCACCACCCACTAACGTTAAAGCCGTTAGAAGTTTTCTAGGTCATGCGGGATTCTACCGCCGATTCATAAAAGATTTTTCCAAAATCGCTAGACCGATGACCAAACTCCTTGAAAAAGACATAGTCTTTGATTTCAATGAAGAATGCATAAATGCATTTGACAAGCTTAAAGACAAGTTAACGAATGCACCGATCATGGTTTCACCGGATTGGTCGCGACCGTTTGAATTTATGTGTGATGCAAGCGATTTCGCTGTAGGAGCCGTATTAGGACAACGTGAAGGAAAACATTTCCGTCCTATACACTTTGCGAGCAAAATTCTAAATAGCACGCGGCTCAACTACACAATCACCGAGAAAGAACTACTTGTCGTAGTCTTTGCTTTCGACAAATTCCGATCCTATCTCGTGTTGTCGAAAACGATTGTATTCACCGATCATTCCGCGTTGAAATATCTATTCTCAAAACAAGATGCTAAGCCGCGTATTATTAGATGGATTTTACTACTCCAAGAATTTGACATCGAAATCCAAAACAAGAAAGGAGCTGAAAACGTCGCAGCCGATCATTTGTTGTGACTTGAAAATCCAAACATGGAAGAGTTAAGGGATGAAGATATCAACGATTATTTTCCCGATGAAACTCTTATGAAAATATCTACGGACGAATCTCCGTGGTTTGCAGATTTTGCAAATTACCTCGTTGGAAGAATTCTGAGAAAAGGTTATCACCAACGATGTAAATTCTTTTCCGACCTAAAACACTATGGGAAGATCTCTATCTTTTCAAACTATGCCCCGATGGCATGATTAGGAGATGTGTTTATGGTGCGGAAACAAGGAAGATCCTTGATGAATGTCATCATGGCCCTACTGGGGACATTATGGTCCTTCAACCACCGCGAAAAAAGTCTTCGATGCTGGTTTTTATTGGCCAACAATTTTTAAAGAGGCCTATACTCTAGTCGAAAATTT
Organism: Glebionis coronaria; assembly: GCA_025667525.1. NCBI lineage: Eukaryota > Viridiplantae > Streptophyta > Magnoliopsida > Asterales > Asteraceae > Glebionis > Glebionis coronaria. The sequence continues at coordinate 42,915,273 of CM046878.1, forward strand.
TGATGCTTGCCAACGTACTGGTAGCCTCTCACGAAGAGACGAAATGCCTCAAAACAGCATCCAAGTTTGCGAAATATTTGACGTATGGGGAATTGATTTCATGGGACCCTTTCCCAAATCCCATAAGTTCGAATATATCTTAGTCGCTATTGATTACGTGTCCAAATGGGCCGAAGCTGAAGCTTTACCCACGAACGAGTCACGAGCCGTAAACAACTTTCTGAAAAAGCTTTTCTCTCTCTATGGAATGCCGAAAGCTTTAATTAGTGATCGAGGTTCCCATTTTTGTAACAAAAAAATGGAGAAAATCTTAAAGCGTTATGGAGTCACCCATCGCTTTGCAACCGCGTATCATCCACAAACAAGTGGACAAGTTGAAAATACAAATAGAGCCTTAAAATGAATACTCGAAAAAACGGTTAGGGACAATCCTTCCGTTTGGTCAAGGAAACTTGACGACACTCTATGGGCTTTCCGAAAATCTTATAAGACACCAATTGGCACAACACCTTATCGTTTATTGTACGGTAAAACGTGCCATTTGCCCTTCGAAATCGAGCACCGTGCTTATTGGGCATTGAGAAGCTGTAACCCCGATCTCAAAATCGCTGGAGAAAACCGATTCTTGCAACTGCATGAACTCGATGAATTAAGACTCCAAGCTTATGAGAATTCGAAATTGTACAAATCACGTACCAAAGCTTATCACGACAAGAAACTTCGAATCCGAAAAGAATTCAAGAAAGGAGATAAAGTTCTCTTGTTTAATATGCGCTATAAATTCAAAGCCCCCAAGCTTAAACCAAAGTGGTACGACCCTTTAATAGTAAAACATGGATACCCGTCCGGTTATGATGAATTGTATGACAAGAATGGAGGAAGCCTCATTGTTAATGGACACCGTGTTAAACTATACCATGAGGAGTGGAGTGAACATTTTCCGCTCAAAGAAAATAAAGAAAAATAAAAAGAAGTACGAGTCAGGCTGATGACTCTATAATAAAACAAGCGCTTCTCGGGAGGCAACCCGTGTGTTTTAAATTTTTAAGTGTGATTTTCCTTTTTAAAATAAATTCATGCTTACACCCCATATTTTTAACCAATGTTTTGCTTAAGTGTGAGGGGCGTAGCATGTGCCGCTTTTATAAAAACCTATAAAAACCCAAAAATAGAGTGTTTTTTCGTATTTTTGTGTGTTTTATCTTTTTTGTAGGTACCGCAAGTTGAAGGCGAAGACAAGACTCTTGTATGATGCATGATATGCCCGTGATTCTGGTTTTTCTCTTATTCCCTTGCTTTTGTTCAATTTTATCACATTGAGGACAATGCTAAACTTATGTGTGAGGGGGTTGTAGTGAAATCAAGAAAAAGATGCTTAATTACCATATTTTTGGGCTATTTTTAAAAACTTGTGTTCTTGTTTTGCCCTTGTAAATAAAAAGTGTCAAGCAATGTATATAAATAATTAAGAAGTTATCCAATCGGTAATTTTTGAAAATTTGAGATATATTTTTGTGTCAAAATTACCCAAGGCAAAGTCTCATATAATAGTAGAAGAAAAATCCAAAAAAAAATTAGGAGAAAGTTGCAAGTTCCATTTTTGTCAATACAACATGAACTTTGCAAGTATGTTTTGCCATGGCTAGGAGTTTTAGCCAAGAAAAAAATATATACAAAAAAAAGAAAGAAAAAAGTCAAAAAGACAAATAAATAGCCAATGAGCTATAATGTTATGAAATTGAAGGAAGAAGAAGAAATAAAAGGTATCGATTAGCCAATGTGCTAAGTCGTGATACATGTTGCTTCAATTCATATGTCATTAGTGTAGTATATTTAGAAGGGTAAAAACTATAAAATACCATCTTACTTATTGATTTGTCCCGACTTTAAACATTTACTATTTAATCTCGTGACTTTACCAACGTACTCATTTGTTTTGTAATAATATTACCAATATGACCGGATACATTTCCATGTCATTAATTTTATTTTTATTATTTTAAATAATGACACATGTCTAATTAATTTAAGCTATAGAATACCATCTTATTTATTGATTTGTGTCGACTTTAAACATTTACTATTTAATCGCGTGACTTTACCAACGTACTTGTTTGTTTTGTAATAATGTTATCATATGACCGGATACATTTCCATGTCATTAATTTTATTTTTTATTATTTTAAATAATGACACGTGTCTAATTAATTTAATTTTTTATACCGGTCTAATTACTTTGATTGCACTAATGATTCATCTTTTTCAACAATCTTAACTTTTCACCATTTTAGACTTGTGTAATTCGTCAATTATTGAGAACACTCGATTTAAATTTCATTTGCTAAGTTCAATAGAATCATAGAGATACGATTGAACCCCTGAATCTTATGGTTTTTTGTTAGCAACCAGTATTTTAACCATATAAACCACAATTTTTAATTAAACTAAAAATATTTAGCATATTGTTGTTTCAGATATGGGAAATACAAATGGTATATTAGTCACTTAAAAGGGTAATATAGTCATTTCAGGCTTATATTAGTGCAGTCGGAACAAATTTGAAAGTACAATGGTAAAGTCACGAAATTAATTAGTAAGTGTTTAAAGTCGGCACATTTTAATAAGTACGATGGTATTGTATAGCTTTAAAAAAAAAGGGAAATCAGACGTGGCCATATTAAACGTAATAAAATAATGACGTGGAAATTACCGTGCCACGCTGTCGGTAACAAGTTACCAAATTGGTAACTTCAAAACAATTTTGAAAGTAGAATGATAAAGTCACGAGATTAAATAGTAAGTGTTTAAAGTCGGCACAAATCAATAAGTAAGATGGTATTTTATAGCTTTTACCCTATTTAGAAATAAAAGACTTTCTAGATTTTTATGGGTATTGACTTTATATCTCAATTTTTCAACCTTAAAAACTTAAGTCGATGAGTTTTATCTCTTACTTGTACTTGGTAGACTTGCATCAAATTTTTGTAAAGATACATGTACCTTTGGATTTAATTTTCTTTTCTTCTTGCTTGAGGGCAAGAAAAACTTAAGTGTGAGGGGATTTGATAACGCCTAAATCCAACATGTTTTTAGGAGCGTTATCCGTACTTTTGTACATGTATATTGGTTAATTATATGATACTTTTGTGCATATTTGTGCCCAATTGTGTTTGCAAGTCTTTGTGTAGCCAATTGCAGGAATGGAGTATAAAACAACATAAAAGTGAAGAGTTGTACGAGTACGAAGAATCCTAATCAAGTTCAAGACCCGTGTACAAGTTACAAGCCTTTGAAGATTAATTTCGGGTGCAAGAACAAGTATTTCCAAGGAGAAAATAAAGATATTCAGCATGAAAGTTGCCACCATCAACATACATCCAACTTGCCACTGGCAAGAGTGAAGTTGCCACCATCACATGGGAGTTGATTTGCCTCCATCATGAGTGAAGTTGCCTCCAACATTTGTCTAGGCAAAAATGTGTCCACATTCATGCAAACTCAAGGAATTCCATGCAAGAGCCATCTAGACTTTCTTTCTCTCCAAGACAACCATTGAAGTCTAGAGCCTTAACTAGCTTATAAATAAGACCTTTGGGGTCATGTAACTACACATCCCATATCTCTTAACACATCTTACATCTTTTTAATCATCTTCTCATTACTACATCAAATAAACTCTCTCATCCTTGTCCAAACTTCCATTCCAGGATTTGAACAAGGTGGTGCTAGAAAAGTCATTTTTTGAGTTCGATAAGCAAAGTTATCATCACGAAACTCTTAGGGATCATTACCCTAATCATTAGTAACATTTTTCCACTTTGTAAGACTCTTGATTATGACTTATAATACTTTTATTTCTGATTTTATTTCATCATTTGTTATGAGTAGCTAAGTTTCATTCTACACTTGGTAGGATGATGTTTGTAGTATGAAGTGATGGTTGTGATTGTGATTTATGTTTAATTCAATGTCAAGCTTTCCTATGATCCATTGATATTTATGTTTCATGTGACAATTTTTATCAAAACTTAATTTGTTGGTAAAGATTTCATAGGTCGAAAGGGTTATTATCTATCAACAAGTCATAGCCGGTTTGTCTATGATTGGCTATCTTTTGTATTGATCATTTCTTAAGAAGTTTTGATTATCAAGAAATATAATTATAAGCGTTAGCAAATTCGTGAAACGACCGTGAATCGAATGTGTTGAAATTGGATTAAGTCTTGAATTGAGTGATTGAGTCTAATGCTTGTTTTCTTTAACCAAGGTCTTGACGAAGATTGAAGCTTTTGAAAACAATAGATTGGATTATCCATATAATTATCAGAGCGAATTACATAAATCGTCCTTGTGGTTTATCGAATCCTACAAGATTAGTCCCTCAGTTTTTTTTCCATCATGATTAGTCCTCGTGGTTTCTTTTTCATACATATTCAGTACACCCATCAATATTTATAATTAATTACCCAAAAATATGAGGGGTATTTTGGTCTTTTTCAAAAAATATTTTTTGAAAAACTTTTTCAAACTTTTTTTCAAATTTTATAAAAAAAGATTTCAAAAAATATTTTTTGAAAAAGACCAAAATACCCCTCATATTTTGGGTAATTAATTATAAATATTGATGGGTGTACTGAATATGTATGAAAAATAAACCACGAGGACTAATCATGATGGAAAAAAAACTTAGGGACTAATCTTGTAGGATTCGATAAACCACAGGGACGATTTTTGTAATTCTGTCTAATTGTCATAATCATATATGTTAACGTGTCATCACAATCATACCATTACGAATGCTCAAACTAGTCTTTACCAAGTGTACCTTTAATCATATTATTTATCTCATTATTTTTACTTGTTATTTGTTTGTCAACAATTGCTACAATCAACGATTATAGTTTCATTTTAGAATAATCATAGGTTTTCCAAATCCCTGTGAATGATCTCGGTATTACCACATAAAAGCTATACACAAACGAAAGGGTTATACTTGCTCGTGCGTTTTTAGTCAATCCGGTAATTCGTGTTTATAAATTTAAAACTTGTTACCAACACCACGCATCCGAGTGGTGTCAACAGCTGGTGTGGTCACAGCGATATCCTTTGGAGGAGACAGAGACTGCTGGTCATCATCCTTTTCATCATCCTCCTCCTCAGTCATCCCCTCAGGGAGAATCTCATCATCTGGCTTTTCAAGTTCAGAGAAGTTGTCTATTAAGGCGAGCACATCCTCTTCAACATCAGGCATGGGCTCATCCTCATTTGGCTGATCTTGAATCAATGTATCAGCTCCTTTATCTGGTTGCTCCAGAGATTCTATGTTTGGCTGTACAACATCAGCCTGCAAGTTGTTTTAAGTTAGTAACAGTGAAATAAATAAAAGGAATGGTCGCCAGTTCGCTGTCCCAGAGAGGCTGAGGTTGATTATTCAGCCACTCCAAAGGATAAATCCTTGGGATTCTTTAAAGAGTGAAGAGTATAAGGTTAATGGTCGCCATTCGCTGCCGCTAGGAAAGCTGAGTGTGATTATTCAGCCCCCCAAAAGGTTGAAACCTTTGGGACTCTTTTATTTGTGAAACATATGCTGTTAAGGATCGCCATTCGCTGCCCCTAGGAAGACTGAGGGTGATTATTCAGCCCCCCCCCCAAAAGGTTAAGAAACCTTTGGGGCTCTTTTATGTGAAACATATGTAGTTAAGGATCGTCTGTTACGCTGCCCCTAGGAAACCTGAGGGTGATGATTCAGCTCCCCCTGAAAGGATAAATCCTTTGGGATTCTTTTAATTGTGAAAAAGATGTAAGGTAAGGTCGTCTTATAACGCTGTCCCTAGGAGAGCTGAGGATGATTATTCAGCTCCCCCTAAAAGTAAAACTTTTGGGATTCTTTTTCTGAAGGAACCAAGAGGCTGTGTGAGGTACAACTATTCTAGGTCGAGACATGTATGTATTCAGGTTTTGGTTTTCCTGAATACTGTCTAGAGGGTGAAGGGTCATCGGGGTTCTTTATAAACACAAATGAATCATTCCCTGGTGCAAAGACAGGGTGTACATAAGTCTTAAAGGGAATTCTAAGTGCATAAAGACTCCTATGGGTCGAGGATAACCCTAACTCCACCACTCTCACTTACAGACATTTGAGAGTGGCTGCTTCTGGACCTCTAAAAATGATAAGACTGATTACCTGTGTGATATCAGCAGAATTTGGCTGGTTCCCTGTTGTCTCGGCTGACATCAAGACGCTAGACTCCTGTTGTTGGTCAGCTGAAGTCTCTGTGTCCATAGAAATATCTAGAACAGTGGAGGATGAGAGGTTCACAGTCTTCTTTACCCTGGCCTTAGTAACAGTTTTGGTTTGGGAAGAAGATGGGTTTTTCTTCTTCTTTGGTTGTTGGCCAGTTGGTGCCTTGGAAGACGTGGTGTGTTGCCCAGAGGTCAAAGACTCAGACTTGCCAGACACACCAGCTGTATTCACCTTCTCAGAGGAAGGGGGCAAGGACTTCACAACTGAAGGTTGTTAATTAGCAATGTTCAGCATATGAGAAGTAGGAGGTACATCCTCAGGTCCAATCTCCTTGTAGATAGCTCCAGTAATACGATACGGCTTCAGGGTTGTGAGTGCAGAGTTGTGGTAGTTGTCACCCAACAGGCTTTCAAAGAGAAGAGAAAGAAAGCGAACATAGAAAATATTTTTCTCCCTGACCTGATTTGATCCCTTAAGTTTTTCCACAAGGTTTGAGAAAAGTATGCTTCCAACATCGACGTTTGTGCCCCATATCGCCCAAAGGCGATGGTTTGGTGATTAAATGCCATTTGGTCTTGAGATCCCTACATACCACCTAGGGATATTACTATGTGTGTGAAGAGGACACGCCACATAGGGGAGAAATACTTGATCTTCAGAGGATACTTGGCAATGAATTCAACATGAGTAAGGGCTGGGTTAACATCAGATATGGGTTTAAGTGTGGCAAGGGCATCCTTTACAACCTTTTTGTCTACAACTTTCACGCATTCATCTCCATGCCTTAGCCCAGCCATATTAGAGAAATCTTTGAGAGAGAAGACGAAGGGGTGTTCATTGCAAGAGAGGCTAAAGGTGATGGTGTCGTCAATGACTTCAGCAGAATACCAGAATTCCCTAAGGTATTGTTGGTAGAAAACGGATAGGGATTTTGTGAGTGCTTCACTTACATCATAATTCTTCATGAAATTGACCAGATCTGTGTATGAGTCGTTAGGAGCCTTGAGCCATCCAATAGAGTTATTAGACGCAAGGATGCTCTCATTAAGCTCGAAGGTAACATTAGAAGCCTTAGGAACTGGGAACGTCATGGATTCAAGGTTGATGAAGACGAAGATGGTGAGAGGGTTTAGAGAGAGTAAATTTAGAGAGAGACGAGTTTGTGAGAAATAAGAATAGTGGTAGGTGAGAAAGATCTTGAGACAATATTTATATTCAAAGAATTGTAACAGTTATTCAAACGCATTTAGTGTAGTAGGAAAAAGATTGCACATAAGTGGGTCCCTTGACCTTTCAAAACCATTTGTCTCCTCGTTATTCAAAAAAGTAATTAAATATAGGGAATGTTTTTAGCATTTACTTGGAAAGTAACTACCTTGTTTCATGTGAAAAACATTTAATATTTAATCAGACATTAATAACCACATTAAATATCAAGCCACATGCTTGGAGATATTAAGCATCCCTAGTTCAGCAACTAGCCTGTTGAACGAAGGTTTAGCCAAAGGCTTGGTGAATATGTCAGCTAGTTGCAGATCAGTGGGTACAAAATGCAACTCAATATCTCCATTCATTATATGATCCCTGATAAAATGATACCTGATATCAATGTGTTTGGTTCCAGAGTGAAGAACAGGGTTGTTGGAGATGGCAATAGCGCTGGTGTTGTCACAAAAGATTGGCACTTTGTCATATAGGATCTCATAGTCAGCCAATTGACTCTTCATCCAGAGCACCTGAGCACAATAGCTGGCAGCAACAACATATTCAGCTTCAGCTGATGACATGGCCACAGAGTTTTGCTTCTTTTCACTCCATCCAACCAACTTTCCTCCTAGGATTTGACAGCTACCTGAGGTACTTTTCCTATCAATGCAGCATCCAACATAGTCTGAATCTGAGGCCTTGAGATCAAAGCCTGATTCCTTGGGATACCATAAACCTAAGAGAGTTGATGAGGCTCTTATGGAAGATAGGTGGGTAGCTGCTATGCAAGAAGAAATTAATAAGTTAAAAAGGAACAAGTTATGGACTCTAGTGCCAGCTCCACCTGGTAAGAACATCACAGACACTAGATGGATTTATTGAAACAAGATGGATGAAATTGGAAACATCATCAGAAACAAGGCTAGGCTGGTTGCATAGGGGTATATAGCAAAATTAAAAAAACAATAGAAAACACAAGAAATCAATCAACAGATATATATTTTAATAAGAAATAATCAATATAATGAGCTTGAAAGTGATATTACTGAATTCTAGGATGAAGAATGTTGTGGGTGTGGGTGTGGGTGTGGGTGTGGCTGCCACCATGATAATGTTGTAAAGAGATTGAGGGGTGGCTTATACAATGAATAATGATGTCATTTATAGAGTAACATTAAGTTTGATTAGGGTTTCGGTCAACAACAAAATCAAATTTCAATCGGCCCATTAAGCTGATGAGTCTTTGTTTTACCTTTTTGTTGTGTATTTTAATTTATATTATGAGAAATGATTATCGTATATATACAATCTTTTATTCTTTTTTACAAGAAACAAATTAACTATGAATTGGAAATATTATCATTTATTTTCTAGCAGCAGCATTAGGGATGCATGAAGGACTAGGAGGAGCAGGCAAATCATCACTTGGCTTATCAGCAAAGGAAGCCCTGGCCAAAATAGTCAGCCCATCCTCCTCAACATCCTCATCAGAATCAGAAAGCACAACTTTATTCTTTTGGAGCTTCAGCTGTGACTCCAATGCTTTAATCATGTTCGCCAATGGAAGCACGAAGTCCCGTGTGAGCTTGCGGTGTTGATTGAGATCATCTTCCAAAGCAAAAACCTTCGCATAATACATGTGCATAAGAGCTAGCAAAGAAGTTAGAGTAACAGGTTCCTCAGCTTCCCCACCAAGAGGACTTGGCTTGGGGGATGCATCATTGGGACCAGAAGCAACAGATGGGTCATCCATATGAGCATGAGAGCTAGATAGCTTCTCAACAGAGTGCAGAGTTGGGCTAGGAGGGGGAGTATCAGCAAATGGGGACTCATGTGGGCGAGAAGAGTGGGCAACCTTTGAGGTGGATGGCATTTCCACCACCACCTCTCTAGCAGGCTCCTCAACCTCCACATGAGGCACACCAGTAGCAGTTAGCTCCTCCTCCATAGGATCATCCTCCCATGGAAGTTCCTCCTCGGCTTCATCAGTCGGAGGAATCACATTAGGATCCCCTTGGTCAAGGCCCAGCATAGCATCAGTAAGAGGCCTCAAAGGACCCTTATAACTAAGTGCCATATTCGCATACACCTTGGAACTAAGCTTTGGGGTCTCATATTCCTCCCTATTCCTAGGTAGGCACATAAGAACCTGCTGCAAAAACCTAGGGTACATCAAGAACTTCTTCCTAGAGCCAGTATCACTAAGGTTACAAATCATACCATCAAACAAGTAACAAGAAAAGTTAAAAATACGACCTTGAGCAATACAAATCAAACCAGTAGCAAGGGGAATGGGAAACGCATCCCAACTCCCAGACTTTGGACTCAAGCAGTGAATCAAAAAATGAACCAGTAGCTTCCATTAAGGGGAAAATCTATTTTTCTGGAAGTTAAACTTCCCCCCATGATTATAGCCAAGAGCATCCATATCATCCAATACCTCTGAATTGGGAATAGAAACAATGCCACCTTCATCCTGGAGATGAAGGGCAGATCTAATAGATGCCTCAGACACCACATATGAGCGACCATCTATGGTAGCATGGAGCTCTAGTGGGCGACCCAAAACATCAACGAGGTGGGCAGTGGCCCAAAACTGACGTATAACAGTATCATACACAGTAGGAAAAACACTAAGCGCATACCTTAGATTGGAAGCTTCAATGTATTCCAAGATGTCTGTGAACTCTTCTCTTTTAGGACCTTCGCCAAGATAGGCCACCTTGTTATGATCGGGTTTGTATTGGAGTGATGTCATTGTTGATGATGAATGCAGTGGAAGATGATTGAGAGAATAAGGTGAAGAGTAGGAGCGTATGTGTGTGTGTATGGTTGGGATGATTGAGTCAAATGAGGGATTTGACCATAAATAATGGTCATAAAACTGTTCATTGACCCCTAATTATGGGGGTTTCCCTTTCAAAATTAAGTTATGAATGCAAGAGTAACCACTTGCCCCTTGAAACCATTATTTGAAAATCCCAGTTTACCAAAGATAAACTAAAGAGATATATACCAGAAGTAACTCGCGTTGACTGAAAATCAAAACGCATAATGGTCAACGCTAGGAGCACCAAGAGGTCAATGAAAGTCAATGAAGTGAATAATGACCCAAAATCGATACTAGAAGCCAACCATGAGTGAGATAGAAGGGTTTGTACCCACTAGGAGCAGAAGACTGCCACTAGGAGTAACCAAAATCTTCCACTAGAGGATGCACACACCGCAAATACCCATGAAAACTGTTGTTAGAATCTACCATATGTTAGACTGTGCAATGAAATATGTACAGTAAGCCTCCCCTTAGGCTTAGCCTCCCCTCAATCCTAGGCCTCAAGGATTGACCATACCAATGTGAACCACCAAGTGGTTGAATCTCGGACCATCAAATGCTTTAGTTAATAAATCAGCAACATTATCATCCGTATACACTTTAAGAACCTGTATCAGCTTCTTCTCATTGGCATCCCTTATAAAATGGTGCCTAATCTCAATATGCTTGGTTGGTTGATGAAAGACAGGATTCTTCATAATGCAGATAGTTCTTTGATTGTCGATGAAAATTTTGGTGTTCATGAAGTTGAAACCATAATCTAGAATCTGATTTTGTATCCACAAGACTTGTCCACAACAACTAGCAGCAGCTACGTACTCAGCTTCTGTTGAAGAGGTAGCGACTATTATTTGTTTCTGACATTGCCATAAGATAAGTCTTCGACCCAAAAACTAACAACCACCAGTAGTAGACTTCCTATCGTTATTGGCACCTGCATAGTCACTATCACTATAGGCTTCAAGAACAAAAGGTGATTCCCTTGGATACCACAAGCCTAGCTTGGGTTGTGCCTTGATATACTTGAAGATTTTCTTGATTGCATTCAAGTTAGATACGGTTGGAGCCACCTGATGTCTAGAACAAGCACTTACTGCAAACATGATGTCCGAACGTGATGCAGTCAAATACATGAGTGAGCAAATCATTGACCTATACATGTGAACATTTACCGGAGGATCCGGCTCATTCTTGTGTTTGACTTTAGCGACTTCATAAGGTGTTGCTGCTGGTCTAAGAGGTTCCACATCAAACTTCTGAAGAATCTCATGAACATACTTGTCTTGAATTATGAAGATACCATCCGACTGCTGCTTGACTTGAAGACCAAGGAAAAATGTGAGTTCTCCCATGGCACTCATCTGAAATTCGCCTTTCATCAGCTGTTCAAACTCATCACACCATTCTTTCTTAGTAGAACCGAAGATAATATCATCCACATACACTTGAACTAGGATGATGTCCTTGGTATTCCTTTTAAGAAACAGTGTTTTGTCAATAGTGCCTCTTTTGTAGCCGTGTTTCAACAAGAAAGTGGACAGACGCTCATACCAAGCTCTAGGAGCCTGATGAAGTCCATATAGAGCTTTGACCACCTTGTAAACTTTCTTGGGGTGAAGTGGATCCACAAATCCCTTAGGTTGAGTGACATAAACTTCTTCATCAATCTTGGCATAGAGAAATGCACTCTTGACATCCATCTGAAAAACTGTAAAGCCAACATAAGAAGCAAAAGCCAAAAATAGATGAATGGCCTCAATCCTAGCAACAGGAGCAAAGACTTCAGTATAGTATATTCCTTCAAGCTGAGTGTGACCTTGTGCAACCAGCCTAGCCTTATTTCTCACCACAATACCCCTTGCATCTTTCTTGTTTTTGAGAATCTATTTGGTACCATTTGTTGTCTTTCCATCTAACAAGTCAACTAGAATCCAAACATTCTGAAACAAGAACTGTTGCATCTCCTCCTGCATAGCCTCCACCCAACTTTGATCCTTAAGAGCATGTGAGACTGACCTAGGTTCCACTTGTGAAAGAAAACAAGCAAACAAATAGTGAAGAAAGTCTGTGTGATTATTACGCTTTTGGTCTTTAATGTAGCTCACAAGAGCATGATGATCAGACGTTGCTTTCTTATGCATGCGACGAGTCTTGACAGTAGAACCAGGATCTCCAATGATTTGAGTAGTGGGATGGGCTTTATTGATCTGCTGAACAGGAATAGGAGCAACATCCACTTCTGGTGCAAAGTTATTAAGATCCCCAACAATGTCATCATCATATGAAGTAGAGTTGAAAATTCCATCTATTGGTTGCTTATGAATATCATCCAGCTTAGTAGAAGTCTTCTTTTGATAGTTTCCCAAGTCAGAAGGACCAGAGAATCTAGTTGTGGAAGCAGGATCACTAACCGGACTAGCAATAGGTGTTAAACTTGTACTAGGAGTAACATTAGGAGCACTAGGAGTAATTGGTACAGCAGGAGTACGCAAGGGAAACTGTGACAATCCGTCAATTTATGGTTGATATTTTATTCTCAACTATTATTTAAAAATATTATTTTAATGTTATATTATGAACTCACTCATTTTTGGGAAGAAATTTAGGTTTACGTCTTGAAGTAGCATCGACTACGTTTAAACCGGAGAATTCTACGTTACGTGCTTACGTTTACATACACCGTTTTGGTGACAGTCCGACATTTCAGGAAATAATTTTATCCTTGAATATTATTTTGGAATTTTAAATTTGTGTTGGTTCATAAACTCACAAATTTACGAGAAGAGATTAGGACTTACGTGCATACTTTAACGTCCTTTACGACTAAACCGGAAACCCTAGGTTTACGTACTTAAGTTTTTGAACTCCGTTTTTGATGAGACAATTTTTATTAGACTCGTTTTGTGCTGTTGATTCATAATTTATAAAAACGTTTTTCGTAAAACGACCCGAGGGCACGTAAATCGAGGAAACTAGAATCGAGGAGTACCCGTAAATTAGTGGAGATGAGACAAGTTTACACTTGCCTCAACCCCACTATGGGTGGCAAGACTTAGCCAACACACCATATGTGGTGTCAAGTTTATATACACACTAAGGACACATGTCCTTAGTGCATACACAAACCACCAAACTAACAAAACTAGTTACACCATAAACCATTTCTCATTTCATACATGCAAAACCACTCAAACACTCTCTTCTCTCTCTATGAACGTCTATAGCCACTCTCCTATCACCATTTTCATCAAATTTTAACCATAAACAAAGGCTATAATCAACATATGTTGAAGCCTACTTGAAAAGATGAAGATTGGAGGTGATTATAACATGTGAAAAGGACTTTTCATGGAGGTCTTTGGGCTGATTTTCAAGAAGGATTTTAGGGCTTATTTCATGGAGGTGTTCATCTATTTAAAGGACTCAAGAAGTTGCCTTGCTAAAGTTGAAGATTTGGTAACAAGGAACCAAGCCTTGTTCATCAAAATCCCATCTTTTCATCATGTTGGTGGTATAGAGATTATTTCTCCCTATCATCTTGTTATTTTGAATATGTAATCTTGTATTTTCTTCATTTATGTATTCGTATATGATGATGAATGATGATCAAAATATTATGTGGGGATTTGGTGTTGATAAATTTGATTAAAAAGATTAAAATCTACTTTAAAGGATGTTAAAATCATGGCTAAAGATGTAGGCTGTATAAAACAGTAAAGAACTATATGATAACTTGTTAAAATAGCTTGGATAATTTAATATACGGTAAGATAAGTGACTTGTACATATGTGAGAGTTGGCCACTCAATGGAATCCATAAAATGAGTGAGATATGATCAAAACAATATTGAAGTTCAAATCTGAGTAGTCTGTTTGGACGAACTGTTAGAGACATTTAGAGGTTGATTGAGCAGTAGCTAAAACTGAGTTAATTATAGCACATATCATGTAGTTTGCGGTGCCCAAAAATGAGCTTCTATATCCTTGTATAACTCAAGATATGATAAAAGTGGTGAAAGTGAAAATAAAAATCAGATTTGTGAAATAAAAGTATATATTATAATATTAGCACTCAAGTAAATATAATATAAAATGTAAACTTAAAATCCACTAACTTATATATTACATATAATTAAGTATGTATATTAATAAAAATTTACCAACACATAACACAATAATGTTGAATGAAGATATAAAAACCCACTTGATCATCATCATACTTATAATATCATCATATATATACATAGCCATTATTTTTATAAAGTCATTGGACAAGAGTCTAAGACGAGTATTATTTGTCTAGGTTTCCGTGATCGAAGCACGTACCGTACATCCAAATCGCCGGTAACCGCCTTCCCACATCAATGTGAGTTCATAGCCTCGCACTCTTTTAAATGTTTTATGAAATGTTTTATAAACCCGCGAGGGAGATAACATGTTAGTTTTAATAAAATAGGACACCAGTTGTCCCGACTGTTTGCTTATTGATTTGGACCCGAATGATTGTATGACCCGATGAATGATTATATGACCCGATGAATGAAATGAGATGGATTATTATTAGTTAGGTTATGTCACTATAAGTCCCATTAGCATGAATTATGAACTACCGGGATTTGGTAGACGCTTATGCATATAATAGTACTATTTGGGGAAGATCACCTCAGTTCGCGCCTTGACGGTTGATCCCCGTCGTGCCACATTGATTGGTAAGCGAATTTATGTATGAGAAGACTTATATAAGCGTGATTATTGTGACGATACACTGTTTTAGATGGGCAAGAAGGAAATTACGGGCTAGCTACCCGTTTTTTGTTATAGTAAGGTAGCAATGTCATGCGACTTATGATAATCCAATAACGAAAATACTGTTATACGCATTGAATTACATTATATTGCCTGACTAGCAATACGGGGTCTTATTATTGATATTATGTTCGTGTATTGGTTTTTCATAACCATATTCATATAACGGTTTTTATTTAACTCTATACAACGTTATAAGACGTATTGTATGATGTTTTTGCGACATTGGTTCGTATAATGGTTTTGAAGGCCAAAGCCTATAGTATGATTTACAACAAAGATTTGTATAAAATGTTTTTGGCTTATTTTATGGCCTACGACAAAGAATTGTACAAAATGATTTTCGGTAATAATTTTATACCGATGATATATTAACGGATTTCATTAAACTCTATGAATTTACTCGGCGTTTTCGCTGACCTTTTTCTTTTTACATGTTTTATCTCAGGTACTTGAAGGTAATTCTCGGGAAGACGACAAGAATTCATGGCCCGCACTTAAATAACAATTTCCATTCAAATGTTTTGTAAAATTGTATGAAATACTATGGCTTGGGACCTATGTAAATTTGATATTCATGAATGGAATATGCTTTATTATTAAACGACGCGATTTTAAGCGTTGTCTATGATTTCAGTAATGTGCTATCACGTAACACCAACGACTCTTCCGCTGAACTAAAGTATGAATATTTGGGGGTGTTACAGTTTGGTACCAGAGCTCTCGTTATAGAGAACGAAAGATTTTTAAAACCAAGGTTTTGAATAAAACATTTCAAAATCTTTTAACCATAGATATTTTTAAATAAATGTTTTGAATAAAATGTTTAAAAATCTGTTGACTATAACGGTGTTGAAGAATTCCCGAGTTAAGGACAAGGCCAGAATGAGAAGTGTTATTTTAATATATATATAACTTGGATTATATATATATATATATATATATATATATATATCTATATATATATATATATATATATATATATATATATATATATATATATATATATATATATATATATATATATATATATATATATCAAATCAAATCAAATCAAAAACTCTTATATAGGAAGGATGGTGAAACAATTCCTTAAATACAAAATTTTATAAAAATGACACATGTAATTCATTAAAGGGTTTCCATAAAGTGATTCAAAAAGAAAATAGGAATTACAAATGATACCTTAAATACAAATTTTAATAAAAATATATATAGGAATTACAAATGATGCCTTAAATACAAAATTCTATAAAAACATATAAGGAAGGATGGTGAAACAATGCCTTAAATACAAAATTGTTTAAAAATGATTCCATAAAATGCTTCAAAAATAAAATAGGAATTACAAATGATGCCTTAAATACAAAATTCTATAAAAATATATATAGGAATTACAAATGATGCTTTAAATACAAAATTCTATAAAAATATATAAGAAAGGATGGTGAAACAATGCCTTAATACAAAATTATAGAAAAATAATTCCATAAAATGCTTCAAAAACAAAATAGGAATTACAATTGATGCCTTAAATAACAAATTCTATAAAAATAGATATAAGAATTATAAATGGTGCTTTAAATACAAAATTCTATAAAAATATATAAGGAAGGATGGTGAAACAATACCTTAAATACAAAATTCTATAAAAATGATTCCATAAAATGCTTCAAAAATAAAATAGGAATTACAAATGATGCCTTAAATACAAAATTCTTTAAAAATATATATATGAATTACATGCCTTAAATACAAAATTCTATAAAAATATATAAAGAATGATGGTGAAACAATGCCTTAAATACAAAATTCTATAAAAATGATTCCATAAAATGCTTCAAAAATAAAATAGGAATTACAAATGATGCCTTAAATACAAAATTCTATAAAAATATATTTAGGAATTACAAATGATGCCTTAAATACAAAATTTTACAAAATATATAAGGAAGGATGGTGAAACAATGCCTTAAATACAAAATTCTATAAAAATGATTCCATAAAAAGCTTCAAAAATAAAACAGGAATTATAAATGATGCCTTAAATACAAAATTCTATAAAAATATATATAGGAATTACAAATGATGCCTTAAATACAAAATTCTATAAAAATATATATGGAAGGATGGTGAAACAATGCCTTAAATACAAAATTATATAAAAATGATTCCATAATATGCTTCAAAAATAAAATAAGAATTGCAAATGATGCCTTAAATACAAAATTATATAAAAATATATATAGAAATTACAAATGATGCATTAAATACAAAATTAGATAAAAATATATAAGGAAGGATGGTGAAATAATGCCTTAAATACAAAATTATATAAAAATGCACAACAATAATATTAATTTAAAAAAAATAATGTAAAACGTTACTCATAACATTAACATATACAAAATTTATTACCTCATAAAATTAAAAAAATACATAAAATATTTATACAATATTATTAAAATTATAAAATTTTTTAATGTAACAAGCTTATTCATAGCGTTAACGTATGCAAATTCAATTAACTCATAATATTCTTAAATAAGTAAAATATCTTAAATTACGTTATTTTTGTCTATTCTATGCTACATTATTAAAATATCAATGCCATAACTAACATTACATATACTAAACTTATAATACAAACACACATAAATTCAATTTTCATTAAAAAAATATATACTTAAAGCTAGCCCGTCCACCGGACGGGTCTAAAGGCTAGTATATATATATATATATATATATATATATATATATATATATATATATATATATATATATATATATATATATATATATATATATATATATATATATATATATATATATATATATATATATATATATGTATATATATATATGTATATATATATATATTTATATATATACATATATATATATATACATATATATATATATATATATATATATATATATATATATATATATATATATATATATATATATATATATATATATATATATATATATATATATATATATATATATATATATATATATATATATATATATATATATATATATATATATATATATATATATATATATATATATATATATATATATATATATATATATATTATATATATATATATATATATATATATATATATATATATATATATATATATATATATATATATATATATATATATATGTTGTAATTTGATTACATGATTGTTTGATGATTATTTTAATACTTATACGAGGTATTTATACGACGTAGATTGTCACAAGAAACCCTAACTCCCCTATCAAATCAATCGAAGCTATTCCCGTAGGAATTCTAGCTATTCCAGATCTAAACCAAGTTGTGGGTATTTATGATCCCAAAAAAATTGTTGATATTCGTAGAAATGTTGATAGTAGTTGATTATGATCTTGAAGAAGAATTGGCGAGATTAAATCTGATATCGATGTCATGACGATCTTTCCTTATAAAGTGGAGTTACGGGATAGCACATTACTCACATCATAGACAACGCTTAAAAATCGCGTCGTTTAATAATAAAACATTTCCATTCATAAATATCAAATTTACATAGGTTCCAAGTCATAATCATTTCATACAATTTTACAAAATATTTGAATGGAAATTATTATTTAAGTGCGGGCCATGAATTCTGGTCGTCTTCCCGAGAATTACCTTCAAGTACCTGAGATAAAATATGTTAAAAGAAAAGGTCAGCGATAACGCCGAGTGAATTCATAGAGTTTAATAAAATCCATCAATATAACATCGGTATAAAATTTTTACCGAAAATCATTTTGTACAAATCTTTGTAATAGGCCATAAAATAGCCAAAGTCATTTTTATACAAATCTTTATCGGAAATCATAATATAGGCATTTGCCTTAAAATCATTATACGAGCCAATGTCGTAAAAATATCATAAAATACGTCTTATGACGTTGTATAAAGTTAAATAAAAACCGTTATATGAATATGGTTATGTAAACCAAAACACAAACATAATATCAATAATAAGACCCAGTATTGCTAGTCAGGTAATATATCGTTATTCAATGCATAAAGCAGTATTTTCGTTATCTGGATTATTATAAGCCGCATGACATTGTTACCTTACTATAACCAACAACGGGTAGCTAACCCGATACTCAATTTGCCCATCTAAGTTAGCGTGTCGTCACAATAATCACGCTATGGAAATCTTCTCATACATAAATTCGCTTACCAATCAATGTGGCACGACGGGGATCAACCGTCAAGGCGCAAACTGGGGTGATCGTCCCCAAAATAGTACTATTATATGCATAAGCGTCTACCAAATCCCGGTAGTTCACAATTCATGCTAATGGGACTTTTAGTGACATAACCTAACTTTAATAATCCATTTTATTTCATCTATCGGGTCATATAATCATTCATCGGGTCATACAATCATTCGGGTCCAAATCAATAAACAAACAATCGGGACAACTAGTGTCATATTTCATAAAAACTAACATGTTATCTCCCTCGCGGGTTTATAAAACATTTCATAAAAACTTTTAATAGAGTGCGAGGCTATGAACTCACGTTGATGTGGGAAAGCGGGTTATCGGCCATTCGGATGTACGGTACGTGCTTCAATCATGGAAACCTAGACAAATAATACTCGTCTTAGACTCTTGTCCAATGACTTTATAAAAATAACAATTATGTATACATATGATGATTTTATATATATGATGATCAAGTGGGTTTACATATTCTCTTTTACTCATTTTAGTGTTATGTGTTGATAACTTTTATACTAGTTTACTAGTTTTACCTATTTACATATTTTAGGTCCAATAAGCCTTTATAAGTCCATTAACTTGTATTAATCCATTTCATACTTGTATTATCAGTATTTATACTTTATATGTTGGGCCCAAATGGGTTAAGCCCAATAAATAAGTTTATAAGTGTTTTAGTCCATTTTGTTGTATTATTAGTCCAATAACGTTAACTTAGCCCGTTAATGTCCGTATGTTTTATAGTTCGGGTTTTATCGGTTTTTATTTGTTATATATGTTTATATATCACTATATGAGTTTATAAAAGTTTACATTAGACGGGTCCAACCGTCTAAGTTTTATTTAACAAAAACGTTAATTTTACGGTAATAGCCAGAAAAGTCGTAAAAATCATGTTTATAGTTTTATAACTTATAAAACTTATTAAACTACCATTTTTATAAAATGTCCATTTATTTATCCTTATACATATTTATATAAATGTATTATATAAGTTAGTGGCGTTTAATTCACTTTTTATACTATTTTTATTTGAGTGCTTATATAATACTATTATACTTTAATTTCCCAAAATCTGATTTTTACTTTCACTTTCACCATTTTTACCATATCTTGAGTTATACAAGGAGATAAAAGCTCATTTTTTGACACCATCAACTACATGATATGTGCTACAATTAACTTAGTTTTAGCTACTGCTCAATCCAACTCTAAATATCCTTAACAGTCCGTTCAAAACTGACTATTCAGATTGGTACTCTAAACTTGTTTTGGTCATATCTCACTCATTATAATGATTCCATTGCATGGCCAACTCTCACATGTGTACAAGACATATTAATTACTGTATATCCATTAATCTATGCCATTTATCAGTTCATCACATGGTTCTTTACTGTTTATACAGTCATCATTTTAAGCATGATTTTAACCTTTTTACATATAGTTTTTCATCTTTTTTCCCATGATTATCAACACCAATTCCCCACATAATATTTTTATCATCATATAATTATCATATACATATACAATAGGAAAGAAAATACATGATTACATAATCAAAATAACAAGAGTATGAGGAGAACAATCTTTATACCACCATGATGATGTAGGTTGTGATCAAGACATGGATATTGATGGAGAAACTTGTGGTAAACCAAGACCATCTTCAAGACCACCATTCTTCAAGAACTTCTTGTGGAAAATCAGCCCTAAGACTCCATAGAAACTCCTCCTTGGATGTTATAATCACCTCCAATCAATAAGTCTTCAAAAGGACATCATCTTATGCAAGAATAACATAAGATTTGTGGTTTAATTTAGATCAAATGGGGTGTTTGTGGTGTAAATGGGACGGCACACATAGAGAGAGTGAGAGATATTTTGAGTTGATTTGCATGTATGAAAATGGGAAGTGGTTTAGGATAGATGGTTTTGTGTGTTGGTGGCTTACATTGTAAGCTAATGGACAAGTGTAAGTAAACTTAGCTTACACTTGACACCAAGGTTAGTGTGGTGTAGCAAGTTGGCCGTCCCATGTGTGGGATGGGGCAAGATTTATCTTGTATCATCCCACTAATTTACGGGTACTCCTTGATTCTAGTTTCCTCGATTTGCGTGCCCTCGGGCCGTTTTACGAAAAACGTTTTTATAAATTATGAATCAACGGCACAAAACGAATCTAATAAAAATTGTCTTATCAAAAACGGAGTTCGAAAACGTAAATACGTAATTCTAAGGTTTCCGGTTTAGTCGTAAAGGACGTTAAATTATAATCGTAAGTCCTAATCTCTTCTCGTAAATTTGTGAGTTTATGAACCAACACAAATTTAAAACTCCAAAATAATATTCTCGGATAAATTTGTTTTCTGAAATGTCGGACTGTCACCAAAGACGGTGTACGTAAACGTAAGCACGTAACGTAGAATCCTCCGGTTTAGACGTAGTCGATGCTACTTCAAGACGTAAATCTAAATTTCTTCCCAAAAATAAGTGAGTTCATATTATAATGAGAATAAAATATAAACCATAAATTGACGGATTGTCACAGCATTTACCCCTAAACAGGATCTTTGTCCTCAAAGATCATCTTATCTTACTACTCGCTTCTTATAGAGTTAAAGCCATGTGGGTATTTCCTCCACATTCGGTCTTTTCTCACAAGTGTAATTCATTACAATACGCGAGTTTCATCAAACATAACTACGGGAATAAGATCAGGCTAAATGTTGACTTACTTTCTCTATCCATGATGTTCACGGGTTTCTGATGATTGCAACTTTTCGCCGATCTAAACTTTACTAAGAAACAGTCAGATTTTCACTTGATAGACATTTTATCAAGTTCGATATACGAAACATAATTCACGCAGCTCTTGAAGTCCTAGGGTAGATCCAGCTTATATGCCTTTCAAAGCAATCTTTTACATCATCTCAATTGTCCCATACAACAGGGACTTATATCCCATGATCTTTTAGATCATCATTTCATTTTTTTTTTCCAAGGTGAAAATTTTTGTCATAACTTCGCTACCCATTAGGCACTTCAAGATCTACATTTCATATTCACATAACCTCCTGCCTACTACCGGCAGTCAATAATCAGATCCTAATTTCAACAATCAGTTCAGGTTTCACGGGTCGGGTATTTTGTAAGGTTAGGTTCGCCATCATAGGAAACCTTAAACCTAAAAGACATGTCCAACTCACAATGTGTGTATGTCGGGTGTCTTCATCCCAACTCCTGCTTACAGATGCTCTAATATTTAAATCTTAACAAGATTTGATCTCGATCCTAATACGATAATTATCAATTATAATCTCTCTAAAGGAAAACGATTATACGGTTTATTACCAAAGGTCAATCATTCAAACATAAAACAACACTTCTAGTGTTTTGTATCGTTACTTTACCTCGTCCCTTCGATTGGGGTGGTAAACAGTACTCTCATAAAGGTTCGTTCTTAATGACTTCTGAGCAAATCACTAGAAACTCGATGCGAAGTGAGGATCTTGATAGAGATGATCGATACACGCACACTATGTTTACACAACTCCTTTAAATACAAAGAGTCAATTTGTTCATCGAGAATCTATCATTAACGGAATTGATATTAGTAGATTTGGTCAGTCTGTCGACGATGACCCAAATCGAATAAAATTTAGATGATGACCTTTGCAATAGTTAGATGTTTACTAATGTATGAGGCGATGTCTGCCTTCATAATTTTCCATCAGTACAACTTCTTCAGATAAAGATACATTAGATCATAAATGTCATGAATAAAATACTTATACTTACAAGATTCCAACATAACTATATCTCACAATCCTCCATATTTAGACAATCACAAGTGGCCTTTTAATCATTTAGCGCCATCGGCTTCTTAATTCTAATGGTTCACATTAGCCGCGAACCCCCTTTTATTATCTATATTATCCTTTTTACAAGCATCAGCTATTTTTTTAAATTGTTCGGCAATTTATTTTGCACATTCATTATTATGGAACACATCCTAATTGATTCTTTCTCCTTTTTATATAATGCGTCAGTATTTACATTCATGTTTCCTGATGAAATAATTATCATGTCCACAATTTACTCAGAAATTCTTTCTTCATATTTTCTAAGTTTTAGTTTCGTCTCAACTATCATTTTTATTAGTTTTGCTCAATCCGACGTTTAAAGCATCGATAATTAATACAAGTAATCTAATAATAAATATTTAATTTTATGAAACGTAACCGTAAAATTTTTAAATTTTCTCAGTTTGTCTAATTATAGAAAAATGTTCAAAACAAATTTGAATTTAATTAATACGATTTTTGTTGATTTATCGAAAATAATTAATAAGATTCGTAAATATTCGAAAAATCTTTGGTTATACTTTGGTCAAAAAAAATTTAGTTGAAAAGTAAAAATTGTCGTTTCAAATCTCAAGTCATGGTTTAAATGTTTTCCTCAACCCTTCTTAGGTTGTCTTGAGGTATACACAAACATTTACCCCTAAACAGGAGTTTAGTTAAATGATTTGTGTATAAGGGAATAATCCCTTAAAAATCCTTTGTTAAATTATTTGTCAAAACATATTTGCACTTTCTTTTTGGTAAAACCCAAAGTCTTAAAAGGGCTCTAATCTTTGAAGAGTCAATATATTCCATTATCTATTAATAACACGGTCAATTAATATAAAGTATTAAGTCTTAAATCACATGTTAATTATTCAAGGTACAAGTTTTCATTGTTCGGCCAATTCAGGGCAATCTATAAAATAATTATTAACTCCTTCTTATTCTTATAAATAAACAAATGTTCCTTAATGATAACAAGCATGAATTTATCAAATTACAGCCTAAACACGTGATTCACCAAATTTATGAATGCTACATGTGTATTAATCAATCCAAACGACATAACATGAAACTCATAATGTTCATTACAAGTTCTGGATGTAGTGATTGGAATAGATAATCTTTTTCGCAGATGCGAAGTTGATAATAACCATGCCATGGATCAAATCTTTAAAACATACGCTAGAACCTTGTAAATGATCGAACAAATCTTCCATTTCGAGTTATGGATATCTTTTTCGATTGTCAATTTACTCAGTTCACAGTAATCTATAAATATAAGGAATGATAACACAATAGCTCTTCATGATGACGAGCTTGGTAGAATAAAATCTTCCTCCGACAACTCTCTCAGTTGTACGGTAATTCCTTTAATTCAGATGGTGCTGACGTACAGTGCACAAGCCACAGGTGCAGCACCGGAAATATAATCAATGCCAATTTCAACTTGCCTTAATGGCGAAAGTCTAGGTAATTCATCAACAAATACTTACTAAAGTTTCAGATAACAGAAACATCTTTTAATAAGTTTACTTTAAGTTTTTTCTAGATTATAATATCTATGACTAATTCACAACCATTCATGGTATAATTTCGAGTGTAAATGCAGGATATGGTCATCCATTAAGAATTATTTAGATCACTTTTGATAATCAACATCTTATCATTTAGGGTAATTCTACTCGAGTTCCCATCAATTAAGACAATGTCGTCATGTCATAATCAATCAATCCATTCTAATGGCACTATCGACCTTCCAGTTTCATTACCGTTGATAAGATGTGAACTTCTCAAAAGACTAATAATAACTCGTAATCCTTCACAAGTTCAAGGATATCAGGGGACATAACTAACCTTAAAAAGATTAAGGTTAACGCATGATCTACGCGAGAAAATTTCAAATCGGATATAGACGAAAACATTTAACGAATATGAATATATCCCATGTTTTCATAATTTGAGTACACATTCGAAAGCTCCTCGGATCGTTACCCAGGTCATTCAAATGAAATCAAATCATAAGAAATGATAGGAACGTCGATACATCCAGTCGGGTATCAATACTCGGCAATCAGATACTTTTCCTAAGAATCTCACCACGGGAGAATTGGACAAGAAGGAATTGTCAATTGTCAAATAAGACAATTTCCACAGATGAGTAAATTCGACTTAGAAGAATAGATGCTACAGGCACATATGTAGGTGTCCCTATCAATATGTCCCTATTTTTCACTTCTTGCAGATCTCACACAATTTCAATCCTTCACAATTTCAAGGAAAATGTAATGTTTATTAACAATTTTATGGTGACTACTAATCAGCCTTGCATGGTCCATTCCGAATTGTATGTAAGGTAACTATATACAATTTCAAGATTAATGATGCAATACTCAGTTCGTCAAAATTTTATCATCATGTTTATAATAAAAACATTTTCATGCTTAATTCTTAAATAAGAATCAAAAATAAATTTACAAAGATTTTCTTTGTTATGAAAACAATTAAGTTTTCCAAGGTGTTTCATAAACAACTTCATTTTGATAATGATTACTTATAAATCTCAATTTGAATAATCCTTATAGTGATGAAATTTCAATTTTCTCAAAGGATACTGTTTTAACTTTATAAAAACAATGAGTGATCTGCAAAAGAGTGATGAAGAGTTGTTCACCAAGAACTAACTACAATATAATAGGAAATGAGCTTAGCCAATTAATCATGAGGTTCATGATCTCGATGGCACTCAAAAAGAATAATCTACAACGTAACTCAAATCGAGTTGAGTACTTGTTCAATGGTTGCATCACTAATGCGAGCATTAGGAAGAAGCAATAAAAGATAGATATCATCGATACATGTAGAATTTAGCAATCAAAGGTAGTCTTTTCATTAATCATAAACAAGTCAAATTGCACCGTAACACATTACGTGTCACTATGTCATACAATTCTAAGATCTCATCCTACCAACTTATGTCTCGATCAAGTTAGTGATCATTTTTAAAAGATACCATAATGAATACTAATCTACGAGAGTCATGGGGGTTCCACCTGTCCCGGAAGATCCATCGGTCCCTATTCAGAAGAAGATTTCTTTAATTTATTTCCTGGACACTGGATATCCTCATTATTGGACAATGGCCTAGGAGCAACCCTTAACACAAACTAACAATCAATTAAAACCTTATAATTCAATCACAGAACTTAACGACTTCCTCTTAATAATTTCTTATTCCATACAGGTTAAATTTTACTTTATTCAAGTTTCAACCAACTTATACTCAATTCGATATCCTACTTCATTCTCCAATACTTTCATCCTTATTCATAAACCTTAAAAGAGTAATAAAAGCTCGATATCAAACAACACTTAATTTCCAATCCTATAGCTCTTACAACAATAATTATCAAATGAGTCTCTAGTATGAAATGACTCATACATTCAATTAGACTTCTCGGAAAGGTACTAGTGGCATGAGGCTTTTGGGTAATGGTTCCAATGACAGCCTCAAGTGCAACATTCACCCTTTCGATTTCAATTTTAAGTATTGGATGACAACGAATCAGATGACATCTTTCTAGGTGGTAACGTTTTGTCAAACTCCACTCTATAAGTAAAGATCGTCATGACATCGATATAAGATTTAATCTCGCCAATTCTT
This sequence comes from Glebionis coronaria, assembly GCA_025667525.1. Classification (NCBI taxonomy): domain Eukaryota; kingdom Viridiplantae; phylum Streptophyta; class Magnoliopsida; order Asterales; family Asteraceae; genus Glebionis; species Glebionis coronaria. The sequence goes on from CM046878.1 coordinate 42,942,140, forward strand.
CTTTAATATTACAATCAACTAATATCAACATTTCTACGAATATCAACCATTTGTTGGGATCATAGATATCCACAACTTGGTTTAGATCTAGGATAGCTAGAATTCCTACGAGAATAGCTTCGATTAATTTACTAGGGGATTTAGGATTCCTTGTGACAATCTACGTCGTATAAATACCTCGTATAAATATCAAAATAATCATCAAACAATCATGTAATAAAATTACATCATATATATATATATAATCCAAGTTATATATATATATTAAAATAACACTTCTCAATCTGGCCTTGTCGGTAACTCGGGAATTCTTCGGCACCGTTATAGTCAAAATATTTTTAGACATTTAGAAAAATGTTTATAGTTAAAAGATTTTGAAATGTTTTATTCAAAACCTTAGTTTTAAAAATCTTTCGTTCTCTATAACAAGAGCTCTGGTACCAAACTGTAAAACCCCCAAATTTATGCAACTCAATACAGCGGAAGACTAGTTGGTGTTACGGGATAGCACATTACTCACATCATAGACAACGCTTAAAATTACGTCGTTTAATAATAAAACATTTCCAATCATAAATATCAAATTTACGTAGGTCCCAAGTCATAATCATTTCATACATTTTTACAAAAGAGTTGAATGGAAATTATTATTTAAGTGCGGGCCATGAATTCTTGTCGTCTTCCCGAGAATTACCTTCAAGTACCTGAGATAAAACATGTTAAAAGAAAAGGTCAGTGATAACGCCGAGTGAATTCATAGAGTTTAATAAAATCCATCAATATAACATCGGTATAAAAATTTTACCGAAAATCATTTTGTACAAATCTTTGTAATAGGCCATAAAATAGCCAAAGTCATTTTTATACAAATCTTTATCGAAAATCATAATATAGGCATTTGCCTTAAAAATCATTATACGAGCCAATGTCGTAAAAATATCATACAATACGTCTTATGACGTTGTATAAAGTTAAATAAAAACCGTTATATGAATATGGTTATGTAAACCAAAACACAAACATAATATCAATAATAAGACCCGGTATTGCTAGTCAGGCAATATATCGTTATTCAATGCATAAAGCAGTATTTTCGTTATCTGGATTATTATAAGTCGCATGACATTGTTACCTTACTATAACCAACAACGGGTAGCTAACCCGATACTCAATTTGCCCATCTAAGTTAGCGTGTCGTCACAATAATCACGCTATGGAAATCTTCTCATACATAAATTCGCTTACCAATCAATGTGGCACGACGGGGATCAACCGTCAAGACGCGAACTGGGGTGATCGTCCCCAAATAGTACTATTATATGCATAAGCGTCTACCAAATCCCGGTAGTTCACAATTCATGCTAATGGGACTTTTAGTGACATAACCTAACTTTAATAATCCATTTTATTTCATCTATCGGGTCCTATAATCATTCATCGGGTCATACAATCATTCGGGTCCAAATCAATAAACAAACAATCGGGACAACTAGTGTCATATTTCATAAAAACTAACATGTTATCTCCCTCACGGGTTTATAAAACATTTCATAAAAACATTTAAAAGAGTGTGAGGCTATGAACTCACGTTGATGTAGGAAAGCGGCTTATCGGCCATTCGGATGTACGGTACGTGCTTCAATCACAGAAACCTAGACAAATAATACTCGTCTTAGACTCTTGTCCAATGACTTTATAAAAATAACAATTATGTATACATATGATGATTTTATATATATGATGATCAAGTGGGTTTACATATTCTCTTTTACTCATTTTAGTGTTATGTGTTGATAACTTTTATACTAGTTTACTAGTTTTACCTATTTACATATTTTAGGTCCAATAAGCCTATTATAAGTCCATTAACTTGTATTAATACATTTCATACTTGTATTATTATTATTTATACTTTATATGTTGGGCCCAAATGGGTTAAGCCCAATAAATAAGTTTATAAGTGTTTTAGTCCATTTTGTTGTATTATTAGTCCAATAACGTTAACTTAGCCCGTTAATGTCCGTATGTTTTATAGTTCGGGTTTTTATCGGTTTTTACTTGTTATATATGTTTATATATCAGTATATGAGTTTATAAAAGTTTACATTAGACGGGTCTAACCGTCTAAGTTTTATTTAACAAAAACGTTAATTTTACGGTAATAGCCGAAAAAGTCGTAAAAATCATGTTTATAGTTTTATAACTTATAAAACTTATTAAACTACCATTTTTATAAAATGTCCATTTATTTATCCTTATACATATTTATATAAATGTATTATATAAGTTAGTGGGTTTTAATTCACTTTTTATACTATTTTTATTTGAGTGCTTATATAATACTATTATACTTTAATTTCCCAAAATCTGATTTTTACTTTCACTTTCACCATTTTTACCATATCTTGAGTTCTACAAGGAGATAGAAGCTCATTTTTGGAAACCATAAACTACATGATATGTGCTACAATTAACTTAGTTTTAGCTACTGCTCAATCTAACTCTAAATATCCTTAACAGTCCGTCCAAAACTGACTATTCAGATTGGTACTCTAAACTTGTTTTGGTCATATCTCACTCATTATAATGATTCCATTGCATGGCCAACTCTCACATGTGTACAAGACATATTACTTACTGTATATCCATTAATCTATGCAATTTTATCAGTTCATCACATGGTTCTTTACTGTTTTATACAGTCATCATTTTAAGCATGATTTTAACCTTTTTACATATAGTTTTTCATCTTTTTACCCATGATTATCAACACCAAATCCCCACATAATATTTTTATCATCATATAATCATCATATACATATACAATAGGAAAGAAAATACATGATTACATAATCAAAATAACAAGAGGATGAGGAGAACAATCTTTATACCACCATGATGATGTAGGTTGTGATCAAGACATGGATATTGATGGAGAAACTTGTGGTAAACCAAGACCATCTTCAAGACCACCATTCTTCAAGAACTCCTTGTGGAAAATCAGCCCTAAGACTCCATAGAAACTCCTCCTTGGATGTTATAATCACCTCCAATCAATAAGTCTTCAAAAGGACATCATCTTATGCAAGAATAACATAAGATTTGTGGTTAAATTTAGATCAAATAGGGTGTTTGTGGTGTAAATGGGACGGCACACATAGAGAGAGTGAGAGAGATTTTGAGTTGATTTGCATGTATGAAAATGGGAAGTGGTTTAGGATAGATGGTTTTGTGTGTTGGTGGCTTACATTGTAAGCTAATGGACAAGTGTAAGTAAACTTAGCTTACACTTGACACCAAGGTTGGTGTGGTGTAGCAAGTTGGCCGTCCCATGTGTGGGGTGGGGCAAGATTTATCTTGTCTCATCCCACTAATTTACGGGTACTCCTCGATTCTAGTTTCCTCGATTTGCGTGCCCTCGGGTCGTTTTACGAAAAACGTTTTTATAAATTATGAATCAACGGCACAAAACGAATCTAATAAAAATTGTCTCATCAAAAACGGAGTTCGAAAACGTAAATACGTAATTCTAAGGTTTCCGGTTTAGTCGTAAAAGACGTTAAATTATAATCGTAAGTCCTAATATCTTCTCGTAAATTTGTGAGTTTATGAACCAACACAAATTTAAAACTCCAAAATAATATTCACGGATAAATTTATTTTCTGAAATGTCGGACTGTCACCAAAGACGGTGTACGTAAACTTAAGCACGTAACGTAGAATCCTCCGGTTTAGACGTAGTCGATGCTACTTCAAGACGTAAATCTAAATTTCTTCCCAAAAATAAGTGAGTTCATATTATAATGAGAATAAAATATAAACCATAAATTGACGGATTGTCACAATTTGGCTAAGCTCATCTCCTATCATATTGTAGTTAGTTCTTGGTGAACAACTTTTCATCACTCTTTTGCAGATCACTCATTGTTTTATAAGCTAAAACAGTATCCCTTGAGAAATTGAATTTTCATCACCATAAGGATTATTCAAAGTGAGATTTATAAGTAATCGTTATCGAAATAAAGTTGTTTATGAAACACCTTAGAAAACTTAATTGTTTTCACAACAAAGAACATCTCTATAAATTCATTTTGATTCTTATTCCAGAATTAATCATGAAAATATTTTTATTTTAAACATGATGACAAAGTTTTGACGAACTGAGTATTGCATCGTTAATACTAAAATTGTATATAGTTGCGCGCATACATACAATTTGGAAGGGACCATGTACGGCTGATTAGTAGTCACCATGAAATTATTAATAAACACTAAATTTTCCTTGAAGATTGTGAAGGATTAAATTTTATGAGATCTGTAAGAAGTGCAAAATAGGTACATATTGTTAGAGACATCTATATATGTGCCCGTACCATTTATTTTTCTGAGTCGAATTTACTCATCTGTGGATATTGTCTTCATTGACAATTGATATCCCCTTCTTGTCCAATTCTCTCGTGGTGAGATTCTTTGGAAACTTTACTAATTATCGAGTATTAATACCCGACTGGGTGTATCGACGTTCCTATCGTTTCTTTTGATTAGATTTCATTTGAATGACCTGGGTAACGATCCGAGGAGCTTTCGAATGCGTACTCAAATTATGAAAACATGGGATATGTTCATATTCGTTAATATTTTCGTCTTGATCTGCTTTGAAATTCTCTCGCGTAAATCATGCGTTGACCTTACTCTTTTAAGGTTAGCTATGTCTCCAAATATCCTGGAATTTGTGAAAGGATTATGAGTTATTATTAGTCTTTTGAGAAGTTCACATCTTATCAATGATAATGAAACTAGAAAGTTGATAGTGCCAGTAGAATAGATTGATTGATTATGACATGAGGTCATTGTCTTAATTGATGGGAACTCAAGTAGAATTCCCCTAAAAGATAAGATGTTGATTATCAAAAGTGATCTAAATAAATCCTGATGGATGACCATATCCTGCATTTAGACTTAAAATTATATCATGAATCGTTGTGAACTAGTCATAGATCTTGTAATCTAGGAAGAACTTAAAAGTGAATTTATTAAAAGATGTTTCTGTTATTTAAAATTTTAGGAGGTATTTGCTGATTACTTACCTAGACTTTCGCCAATAAGGCAAGTTGAATTTGGTATTGATTATATTCCCGGTGTTGCACCTATGGCATGTGCACTGTACGTCAGCACCATCTGAATTAAAAGAATTACCGTGCAACTGAGAGAGTTGTCGAAGAAAGCTTTTATTCTACCGAGCTCGTCATCATGAAGAGCTATGGTGTTATCATTCCTTATATTTATTTATTACCGTGAACTAAGTAAAATTGACGATCAAAATCGATATCCATTACCTAAGATGAAAGATTTGTTCGATCATTTACAAAGTTCTAGCGTATATTCCAAAATTTGATCCACGACATGGTTATCATCAACTTTGCGTCCGCAAAGAAGATTATCTATTCCAATCACTACATCCGGAAGTCGTAATGAACATTATGAGTTCATGTTATGTTGTTTGGATTGACCAATGCACATGTAGCATCCTTAAATTTGGTGAACCACGTGTGTAGGCTGTAATTTGATAAATTCATGTTGGTGATCATTAAGGACCATCTGTTTGTTTATAAGAATAGGAAGGAGTTAATAATTATTTATAAACTGCCCGGAGTTGTACAAGCAATGAAAACCTGTATCTTGAGTATTTAACATGTGATTTAAGGCTTAATCTTTTACATTATTTGACCATATGATTAATAGATAATGGAATCTATACTGACTCTTCAAAAATTAGATCCATTTGAGACTTTGGGTTTTACCAAAAAGAAAGTGCAAAAATGTTTTGACAAATATTTATCAAAGGATTCTTAAGGAATCATTCCCTTATACCCAGAACATTTAACTAAACTCCTTTACGGGTAAATGTTTGTGCATACCTCAAGACAACCTAAGAGGGATTGAGGAAACCATTTAAACCATGACTTGAAATTTGAAACGACAATTTTTGTTTGTCAACTACGAAAATTTTGACCAAAGTATAAACCAAGATTTTTCAAACATTTACGAATCTTATTAATTATTTTCGATAAATCAAAAAAGTTCGTGTTAACTAAATTCAAATTTATATTTGAACATTTTTCTATAATTGGACGAACTGAGAAAATTTAAAACTTTTTTACGTTTACATTTCATAAAAATTAACTATTTATTATTTAATTACTTGTAATATTTATCGGCGCTTTAAACGTCAGATTGAGCAAAACTGATGAAAATAATAATTGAGACGAAATTAAAACTTAGAAAATATGAAGAAATAATTTTTGAGTGAATTGTGGTCATGATAATTATTTCATCAGAAAGGTGAATGTAGATACTGACACATTATATAGAAAGGATAAAGAATCAATTATGATGTGTTCCTTAGTAATGACTGTGCAAAATAAATTGCCGAGCAATTTAAAAATAGCAGATGCTTGTACGAAGGATAATATAGATAATAAAAGGGGTTTGCGGCTAATGTGAACCATTAGAATTGAGAAGCCGGGGCGTAAAATGTATAAAAGGCCGCTTGTGGTGGCCTGAACACGGAGGATCTCGAGATTTAGTCATGTTGGAATCTCATAAGATTAAGTATTCTATTCATGCCATTTCTGATTAAATGTATCTATACCTGAAGAAGTTGTACTGATGGCAAATTATGAAGGCATACATCGCCTCATACATTAGTAAACATCTAACTATTGCAAAGGTCATCATCTGAATTTGATTCGAATTGGGTCATCGTCGACAGACTGACCAAATCTGCTAATATCAATCCTGTTAATGATAGATTCTTGATGAAGAAATTGACTCTTTTGTATTTAAAGGAGTTATGTAAACATAGTGTGCCTGTATCGATCATCTCTATCAAGATCCTCGCTTCGCATCGAATTTCTAAATATTTGCTTAGAAGTCATTGGGAACAAACCTTGATGGGAGTACTGTTTTCCACCCCAATCGAAGGGACGAGGTAAAGTAATGATACAAAGCACTAGAAGTATTGTTTTATGCTTGAATAATTGACCTTTGGTAATAAACCGTATAATCGCTTTCCCTTGGAGAGATTATCATTGATAATTATCATATTAGGATCGAGATCAAATCTTGTGAGGATCTAAATATGAGAGCATTTGTAGTTAGGAGTTGGGATGAAGATACCCGACATACACCCATTCTGAGTTCGACATGTCTTTTAGGTTTGAGGTTGCCTATGATGACAAACCTAACATTACAAGATACCCGACCCGCGAGACCTGAAATGATTGTTGAAATTAGGATTTGATTATTGACTGCCAGAAGTGGGCAGGAGGTTATGTGAATATGAAATGTAGATCTTGAAGTGCAGGATGGGTAGCAAAGTTATGCCAAAAATTTTCACCTTGGAAAAATGAATTGATGATCTGAAAGATCATGGGAAATAAATCCCCGTTGTATGGGACCATTGAGATAATGTAAAAGTTGATTTGAAAGGCATATAAGCTGGATCTATCCTAGGACTTCAAGGGCTGCGTGAATCATGTTTCGTATATCGAACTTTATAAAACATCAATCAAGTGAGAATCTGATTACTTCTTAATGAAGTTTGGATCAGCAAAAAATTGCACTCATCAGAAACCCGTGAACATCATGGATAGAGAAAGTAAGTTAACTTAAGCCTGATCGTATTCCCGTAGTTATGTTTGATGAAACTCGCGTATTGTAATGATTTACACTTGAGAGAAAAGACCGAATGTGGAGGAAATACCCACATGGCTTTAACTCTATAAGAAGCGAGTAGTAAGATAAATCGATTTTTAAGGACAAAGATCCTGTTTAGGGGTAAATGTTGTGATAATCCGTCAATTTATGGTTGATATTTTATTCTCAACTATTATTTAAAAATATTATTTTAATGTTATATTATGAACTCACTCATTTTTGAGAAACTAGTGTATTAACCAATGGATTAACCCAACAGCACCTTCAGTGCCCTTGAAAGATGGTGGTTTGCATTTCATGAAACTAGTGTAGGTACACTTCTTATTTTCAGGAATTACTGGTCTATCGGCAACATCAGCTCGAACACCAACATTGTCTGCTCCAGCACCAGCAGTGTCAGCTCCAGCATTGCCAGCTCCAACATTGCCAGCTCCAGCATTGCCAGCTCTAGTGTTACCAGATCCACCGGCTCCATTATTCATATTTGCCAAAAATGCATTCATAGAGACCTGGAATTGGTCAGCTACTATAGCGCGTAGTTGCGCCTCAGTCATTGATTTTGGCGGCATTATCCTGTTATAACACAATTCAAATTATAATGAGTATTCATTCAATGGTTGTGATAACAAAACATGAATAACATGGATAAAGAACTAGATAGATGAAAAGAAACAAGAATGGAGATAGAACAAAGAATAGAATCTCAACAAGGAATAAGTCAAAAGACAAGAATTTTTTTTCTATTGTGACAATCTGTGACGTTTATAAATTACGTATTAGTAATATAAAAAATAAATAATTAACATTTATAATTAAATAAATGTAATCCATGCTTTAAGCATAAATAATAATTATTTATTTACAACATATATATAGTATCTCGTATATATATAATTTTCTCATTCTTGTCCATTGGCAACTCGGAGGTTTCGCTTGCAATTGTTATAGTCAAAAGATTTCAAAAATTTATTTTTGGAAAATCTTTTCGTTCTCTATAACTTGAGCTCTTGATACCAATCTGTAACACTCTCAAAATCGGGTCACATTAGCGGAAGGGTCCTTGAGTGTTACTTACATGATACAATCACACAATTATAGAAAACGGCTCAAAACGAGTCGTTTTAATAAAATATCCATTCATTCATTCAAAAGATAATAATCCATACACGGTCCCAGATAATTTTAAAATATTTACAGTACACATCAAAAGATAAAAGTTGTTTCGAATGGATATATTTTATAAAAGCAGGCCAAAGTCACCAAAATTAAGCAAGCTTCATGAAACCACCTTCCTTGAGTACCTTCTTATAGACCTGAGATAAAACAGGCTATAAAATCAACAAAAATGTTGAGTGAATCCATAGAGTTTAAAATATGTAAATCGAACACAAGTATCTGGATAAACCTTCATCGGTAACAATTATGTTGATCAGACATAATTATTGTGTTATTTCATAAGCCTCGTGACATTGAACGTTAACATATATATATTTCAGCCCACAAACACACCTAGCCAAGTGCGTATATTTCTCTTATACTAATGCATCCGATGTGCTCCAATACACATGTGCTTCACTACACATCGCGATAGCTAATCGCATCGGACTGGGCGTCACCCCGATAGATCTATCCATAGTATTAGCGTTCACTCGCACCAAGTAATTAACAATTCACGATAAGTGGGTCTTAGAGGCTATAAGCAAACTTATGTAAATAACATTCATCTGAGCATACAATCGGGTCCCTTGTGTTCTATTTTAAAAATAAGCATGTTATCCCCCTCGCGGGTTTTATAAAATAAGTAAATAAATAAAAGCGAGGCTATGAACTCACCTTAGCAATAGCGATATCAATCGACAATAGCCAAAGACGAAATATAATTATAATTATAATCAGAGAATCTTTCGAAATCTTATTCAATTATTACAATATGCGGTTTTTTTTCTTGTTACCGAAAGTATTTAATCTTTTTAAACCATAGGCGGCAATTGTTGTAATGTCACCAATTTTTTTGTAATGTCACCATTTGATGTAACCCATTTCTTGTCCATTTGACACGTAGTGTCACATCTTTATTTTTTCTTAATGTAACTTTGTATAGAAGGAAATGAGTTAGCTAGTACGTGTCATTTAAATGAATAAGATTTATTATAAATTTTGTCCTATAATTTGTAAAAGCGGGTATTATCGAAACCCGATATTTTAAAAGTTACGGAATATAAAAAATACCGTTAAGACACAAAAAAATAAACGCTCAATATAAAATGAAAACATCGACATTCGCAGGACATTTATATTTTGATAATTAAATGACTTAAAATAGTTAATGCGTCAAATGAATGAACAACACTTAAAGGTTTAACGTAAATTACGAAAAATGCTTTTAAAATAAAATAATAAAAATTAAATAAAATAAAAATTAAACGACAATAATAGAAAATATTTTTATGTCATAACGAGAAATAAATATCGATACCTAATGTATTCCTTTCCGGTTAACAAGAAAAATACAATAAACAAAAATAATTTAAATATCAAATAATATACACATTAATAATGTACTAGTTCGCTGTTTTTTTTATTATAGTATATATATTTACAGCAAATATATGTTGACAATTTGTATATGCTGTGGGGTATATTATATTGTTTGATCAAATATATTACTCTATTACACATGTATGTAACTAATTGTTTACTTTGATCTTCTTATGCATGTCATCTGCAGTAGATAACGTGTGAATGATTTAAGTAGCTGTTTTTTTTATAACCTAAACGACATTCTTACGCTAAGTTTCAAGCCTTAAACTTCCCAGTTAACCGATAATTTAAATTTCTCAATAAAGTAAATACATAATACATAATAGTCAAGATTAGAAAAACGACCTGAAATCGACGGATTGTCACATCATCCCCACCAAATTAGGATCTTCGCCCTCGAAGATCAACTTGCGTTCTTGCCCGGTCGCTTGTTGAAATCAAAGAGGTGTGGGTATTTCTTCCACATTTGATCTTCCCTTTTCCCAAGTATACTCAGGTCCTCTCCGCGAATTCCATCGAACTTTGACGATAGGTATTCGGCTTTGCTTCAGTTGCTTGACCTCGCGATCCATGATCTCGATTGGTTCTTCAATAAAGTGTAACTTTTCATCAACCCTAACCTCGTCCAATGGTATAACGAGTTCTTCGTCAGATAAACACTTCTTCAGATTCGATACATGAAAAGTGCTATGAATTCCATGAAGTTCTTGTGGTAATTCAAGTTGGTAAGCCACATGACCTACTCTAGATATAATCTTGAATGGTCCGATATAACGAGGACTTAATTTTCCATGTTTTCCAAATCATACAACACCTTTCCATGGTGATACTTTTAGCATTACCTTATCCCCCACATTAAACTCCAATGGTTTTCTTCTTACATCCGCGTAACTCTTCTGTCGGCTTCGCGCCGTCACTAACCTATTCTTGATTTGCACAATCATATCCGTCGTCTCTCTAATCATTTCCGGGTCCAGTGAGTTGAGCATCACCAACTTCACTCCAACACACGGGTGATCGACATTTTCTCCCATAAAGTGCTTCAAAAGGTGCAGCTTTAATACTCGCGTGATAACTGTTATTGTACGAGAATTCGGCCAAAGGTAAGTGCTTATCCCAGCTACTTCCAAAGTCTATCACACAAGCACGCAACATATCTTCCAGAGTTTGGATTGTTCTTTCGCTTTGCCCATCGGTTTGTGGATGATAGGTTGTACTCATATCCAAATTGGTTCCTAATGAATTTTGAAGCGATCGCCAAAATTCAGAAGCAAAGCGGCTGTCTCTATCGGAAATGATTGAAATAGGAACACCATGCTTGCACACAACTTCCTTCAGATAAATGTTGGTGAGTTTCTCCATACTGAACTTCTCATTGATTGGAATAAAATGAGCGGACTTAGTTAAACGATCGACTATAGCCCATATTGTATCGTACCCAGACGGTGTCCTTGGGAGTTTTGTGATGAAGTCCATCGTAATTCGCTCCCATTTCCAAATTGGAAGTTCCGGTTGGACAAGTAATCCTGACAGCTTCTGATATTCAGCCTTTACCTTAGCACACGTTAAGCATTTCGCGACGTATGTTCCAATATTGGCTTTCATATTCGGCCACCAGTATAACTTCTTCAAGTCTTGGTACATTTTGTCTGATCCAGGATGAATAGAATACTTGGATTTATGAGATTCTAACATGATCAAGTCTCTCAGTCCTCCATAGAACGGTAACCAGATTCGACCTCTCAAACATTTGATACCATCAGCTCGTGTTTCAAACGGCTCACCTTCTCCTCTAAATTTTTCGGCTGCAATATTCTCCTTTTTACACGCTTCGATTTGTGCGTTTCGAATCTGCTCGGGTAAGTTATTATGAACTGTCACCACCAAAGCACGCACTCGAATCGGTTTTTCCCTTTCTTTCCGACTTAACGCATCGGCTACCACATTCGCCTTTCCTGGGTGATAACAAACTTCACAGTCGTAATCACTCAAGAGTTCCACCCATCGACGTTGCCTCATATTCATCTCCTTTTGATCCAAGATATATTGTAGGCTTTTATGATCAGTGAATACTGTACATTTAATGCCATACAGATAATGTCTCCAGATTCGTAGAGCAAAAACCACAGCGCCTAGTTCCAGGTCGTGGGTAGTGTAGTTCTCCTCATTCTTCCTTAATTGTCTAGAGCCATATGCGATCACTTTTTCACGTTGCATGAGAACAGCACCGTATCCTTTAAGAGATGCATCGCAATAAACAACAAAGTCCTCACTTCCTTCGGGTAGCGACAAGATCGGCGCACTGCAAAGTTTCATTTTCAAGGTTTGAAAAGATTCTTCTTCGTCCTCCCCCCACACATACGGTTTATTTTTCTGAGTCAGCTTAGTTAATGATTTCGATATCAAAGAAAATCCTTCAATAAACCTTCTATAGTAACCAGCCAAACCTAGAAATTGTCGTACTTCAGTTGGAGTAGTTGGAGCACTCCAATTTTTGATGGCTTCAATTTTCGCAGGATCAACATGTACACCACTTTTATCAATCACATGTCCAAGAAATTGTACGGAACTAAGCCAAAAATCACACTTTGAAAATTTTGCGTACAATTTTTCGTTCTTTAACAAGTTCAAGATAATCCTTAAGTGTTCAGCATGATCTTCTTCGCTCTTAGAGTAGATTAGAATATCATCAATGAACACGATCACGAATTTATCAAGATACGGCTTACACACACGATTCATTAAGTCCATGAATACAGCAGGTGCATTGGTTAAACCAAAAGGCATAACCCTAAACTCGTAATGACCATAACGAGTCCTAAACGCTGTAATAGGAATATCTTCCTCGCGTATGCGAAGTTGATGATAGCCAGAACGAAGATCAATCTTGGAGAAAACAAGAGAACCTTGAAGTTGATCAAACAGATCATCAATTCTTGGAAGCGGGTAACGATTCTTAATCGTTAGCTTATTCAGTTCTCGATAATAGATGCACATGCGGAACGAACCATCCTTCTTCTTCACGAATAAAATAGGAGCTCCCCAAGGTGACGAGCTCGGTCGAATAAAACCTTTATCAGATAGTTCTTGCAACTGACCAGATAATTCCTTTAGTTCGGATGGTGCTAAACGATATGGCGCACGTGCCACGGGTGCAGCACCAGGAATAAGATCGATTTGGAATTCTATTTTCCTTTGAGGCGGAAGCCCTGACAAATCTTCTGGAAAGACTTCAAGATAGTCACGAATGATTGGAACATCTTCAACTCGCTTCTCCTTCGATTCCTTCTCCGATACTTGAGCTAGGAATAATTCACAACCTCTTTCGATATACTTACGAGCTTTAATGCACGAAACGATTTGCAGTTGGGAATTATTTTTATCGCCTTCGATAACTAAGGTCTTGTTATCTAAGGGAATCCTAACTTTCTTTTCTCCACACAAAATAGACGCTTTATACTTCGATAGCCAATCCATTCCGATAATAACATCGAAACTTCCCAATTCGACGATCATTAAGTCTATTTTAAAAATACGGTTCAAAAGGTTAAGGGAACATCCTAAAAGCGCATTATTGGTACTTACTAATTTACCATCAGCTAGTTCTACTTCATAACTCGCGTCTAATTTGACCGGTTTGATATCAATTAAGGTACTAAAACTTGTAGACACAAAGCTTTTATCAGCACCAGAATCAAATAAAGTTGTAGCATAACGGTTATTTAGTAAAAACGTACCAGTGACAACTTTTCGGTTTTGCTTAACATCGGCATCGCCCATTTGATAAGCTTTTCCTTGATTATTTCCACCACGTGCATTTTTCGGAGGTCGAGGGCACTCATTCCTCATGTGTCCTTTACCCTGGCAATTAAAACACGTCATCCCTTTCTTTCCTTGTCCCCAACAATCATCAGTCTTGTGACCTAATTTGTTACATTTCTCGCACTTAGCACATTCACCAGTATGAAACCTTTTGCATCGTTGACAACGGGGTCCCTTGTCAGTTGGTGCAGTTCCAGTCATCGCCTTTGCATTACCCCTTCTTCGGTTTTGATTTCTATGGTGAGATTGACGGTTGTCACCTCGATCATCACTATCATACTCTGCCTTTCTTTTATTACCTTCTAGAACACCATCAGCCTTATCTTGGATGATTTGCCCCATTAGTTGGTAGGCCATTCTGACAGCTTCATCAATATTGGCTGGTTTAGATGAGGTCACATCACCACGGATATTAGTAGATAAGCCTCGAATATACTGCTCCACCTTCAAGTATTCCGGGTTCACTTTATTTGGGCAAAGTAAAGCAAGTTCATGGAATCTGTGAGTGTATCCATAAATGTCAGTACCCCTCAGTCTCAGCTGATACAATTCCTGTTCCAACATTTGAATAACACTTCTTGGACAGAATTCCTCAGTCAACCACCTTCTTACTTCAACCCATGGTGTGGCATAAGCAGCATCCATACCCATTGATGCCATTCTTCCATTCCACCAAGTTAATGCTCGCCCCTGAAGAGTAGCGGTGGCAAACATCACCTTATCTCCTTCCTCGGATTAACTAAATCGGAATACATATTCCAATTTTTCAAACCAATGGATTAACCCAACAGCACCTTCAGTGCCCTTGGAAGATGGTGGTTTGCATTTCATGAAACTAGTGTAGGTACACTTCTTATTTTCAGGAATTACTGGTCTATCGGCAACATCAGCTCAAACACCAACATTGTCTGCTCCAGCACCAGCAGTGTCAGCTCCAGCATTGCCAGCTCTAACATTGCCAGCTCCAGCATTGCCAGCTCTAGTGTTGCCAGATCCACCAGATCCACCGGCTCCATTATTCATATTTGCCAAAAATGCATTCATAGAGACCTGGAATTGGTCAGCTACTATAGCGCGTAGTTGCGCCTCAGTCATTGATTTTGGCGGCATTATCCTGTTATAACACAATTCAAATCATAATGAGTATTCATTCAATGGTTGTGATAACAAAACATCAATAACATGGATAAAGAACTAGATAGATGAAAAGAAACAAGAATGGAGATAGAACAAAGAATAGAATCTCAACAAGGAATAAGTCAAAAGACAGGAATTTTTTTCTGTTGTGACAATCTGCGACGTTTATAAATTACGTATTAGTAATATAAAAAATAAATAATTAACATTTATAATTAAATAAATGTAATCCATGCTTTAAACATAAATAATACTTATTTATTTACAACATATATATACTATCTCGTATATATATAATTTTCTCATTCTTGTCCATTGGCAACTCGGAGGTTTCGCTTGCAATTGTTATAGTCAAAAGATTTCAAAAATTTATTTTTGGAAAATCTTTTCGTTCTCTATAACTTGAGCTCTTGATACCAATCTGTAACACTCTCAAAATCGGGTCACATTAGCGGAAGGTTCCTTGAGTGTTACTTACATGATACAATCACACAATTATAGAAAACGGCTCAAAACGAGTCGTTTTAATAAAATATCCATTCATTCATTCAAAAGATAATAATCCATACATGGTCCCAGATAATTTTAAAATATTTACAGTACACATCAAAAGATAAAAGTTGTTTCGAATGGATATATTTTATAAAAGCAGGCCAAAGTCACCAAAATTAAGCAAGTTTCTTGAAACCACCTTCCTTGAGTACCTTCTTATGGACCTGAGATAAAACATGCTATAAAATCAACAAAAATGTTGAGTGAATCCATAGAGTTTAAAATATGTAAATCGAACACAAGTATCTGGATAAACCTTCATCGGTAACAATTATGTTGATCAGACATAATTATTGTGTTATTTCATAAGCCTCATGACATTGAACGTTAACATATATATATTTCAGCCCACAAACACACCTAGCCAAGTGCGTATATTTTTCTTATACTAATGCATCCGATGTGCTCCAACACACATGCGCTTCACTACACATCGCGATAGCTAATCGCATCGGACTGGGCGTCACCCCGATAGATCTATCCATAGTATTAGCGTTCACTCGCACCAAGTAATTAACAATTCACGATAAGTGGGTCTTAGAGGCTATAAGCAAACTTATGTAAATAACATTCATCTGAGCATACAATCGGGTCCCTTGTGTTCTATTTTAAAAATAAGCATGTAATCCCCCTCGCGGGTTTTATAAAATAAGTAAATAAATAAAAGCGAGGCTATGAACTCACCTTAGCAATAGCGATATCAATCGACAATAACCAAAGACGAAATATAATTATAATTATAATCAGAGAATCTTTCGAAATCTTATTCAATTATTACAATATGCGTTTTTTTTCTTGTTACCGAAAGTATTTAATCTTTTTAAACCATAGGCGGCAATTGTTGTAATGTCACCAATTTTTTTGTAATGTCACCATTTGATGTAACCCATTTCTTGTCCATTTGACACGTAGTGTCACATCTTTATTTTTTCTTAATGTAACTTTGTATAGAAGGAAATGAGTTAGCTAGTACGTGTCATTTAAATGAATAAGATTTATTATAAATTTTGTCCTATAATTTGTAAAAGCGGGTATTATCGAAGCCCGATATTTTAAAAGTTACGGATTATAAAAATACCGTTAAGACACAAAAAAATAAACGCTCAATATAAAATGAAAACATCAACATTCGCAGGACATTTATATTTTGATAATTAAATGACTTAAAATAGTTAATGCGTCAAATGAACGAACAACGCTTAAAGGTTTAACGTAAATTACGAAAAATACTTTTAAAAGAAAATAATAAAAATAAAATAAAATAAAAATTAAACGACAATAATAGAAAATATTTTTATGTCATAACGAGAAATAAATATTGATACCTAACGTATTCCTTTCCGGTTAACAAGAACAATACAATAAACAAAAATAATTTAAATATCAAATAATATACACATTAATAATGTACTAGTTCGCTGTTTTTTTATTATAGTATATATATATTTACAGCAAATATATGTTGACAATTTGTGTATGCTGTGGGGTATATTATATTGTTTGATCAAATATATTACTCTATTACACATGTATGTAACTAATTGTTTACTTTGATCTTCTTATGCATCTCATCTGCAGTAGATAATGTGTGAATGATTTAAGTAGCTGTTTTTTTTATAACCTAAACGACATTCTTACGCTAAGTTTCAAGCCTTAAACTTCCCAGTTAACCGATAATTTAAATTTCTCAATAAAGTAAATACATAATACATAATAGTCGAGATTAGAAAAACGACCTGAAATCGACGGATTGTCACACTAGCTACCCGTTGTTTGTTATAGTAAGGTAGCAATGTCATGCGGCTTATGATAATCCAATAACGAAAATACTGCTATACGCATTGAATTACAATATATTGTCTGACTAGCAATACGGGGTCTTATTATTGATATTATGTTCGTGTTTTGGTTTTTCATAACCATATTCATATAACGATTTTTATTTAACTCTATACAACGTTATAAGACGTATTGTATGATGTTTTTGCGACATTGGTTCGTATAATGGTTTTGAAGGCAAAAGCCTATAGTATGATTTACAACAAAGATTTGAATAAAATGTTTTTGGCTTATTTTATGGCCTACGACAAAGAATTGTACAAAATGATTTTCGGTAATAATTTTATACCGACGATATATTAACGGATTTCCTTAAACTCTATGAATTTACTCGGCGTTTTCGCTGACCTTTTTCTTTTTACATGTTTTATCTCAGGTACTTGAAGGTAATTCTCGAGAAGACGACAAGAATTCATGGCCCGCACTTAAATAACAATTTCCATTCAAATGTTTTGTAAATTTGTATGAAATACTATGACTTGGGACCTATGTAAATTTGATATTCATGAATGGAAAATGCTTTATTATTAAACGACACGATTTTAAGCGTTGTCTATGATTTGAGTAATGTGCTATCCCATAACACCAACGACTCTTTCGCTGAACTTAAGTATGAATATTTTGGGGTGTTACAGAAACTCAAAGCCTCCTTGAGCAGCCGTTGTAGTGGCATCTTGTTGTTGCTTGAGCAATGTGTCAAGAGCTCCTTGTGAGTCCACCATGTCTGATGGAGAGGCATCAATAGGAGTAGCATTGGTGTTAGGAGAGACTGTGGTGGAATAGGATAGAACAACAAAAATGTCATCATCCTCATCTGAGTCCGAAAAGCTAGAATGAGCACCTGCACTAGAAGTTGCAAACACTTGTGGACCTGCATCTTGGTTAGTTTTGAAACGAAAATATCCCAATGAGTCACTAAGATAATCAAGATCAAAATACCATTCAGGACCTTTGCCTTGGATGTTTGTCTTCTCCTCAAAGTACCTGAGATTTATAGTTTCAATGACACGCTTGGCATGGAGATTATAGACACGATAAGCTCGAGAGTGAGCTGAATATCCCACAATGTAGCCTTCATCTGCCTTGCCATCAAATTTCCCCAAATAGTCACTAGTATTCAGAATGGTGACAGGACAACCAAATGGCTTCAAATAAGCAATGTTGGGTACTATAGCTGTGAGTAGCTCATAAGGAGTCTTCTTGTGGGGATTGGTAATTGAAACCCTATTCAACACATAACTTGCAATGTTGACAGATTTTGTCCAAAACATAGTTGGAAGCTTGGAATCTACAAGCATGGTTCTCGCGGCTTCTATTAGTGTCCTGTTCTTCCTTTCTACAACACCAATCTGTTGAGGAGACCTTGCAGTACTATAATCTCTTTTGATACCTTTGGAGTTGCAAGTGCTATGAGGTCTGTATTTTTGAATTCTGTTCCATTGTCACATCGGATACCTTTCACCTTCTTGGACAGTTGATTCTCAATGAGTGTAATGAAGTCCTTGAGAATTGAGTAGGTCTCACTTTTAGCAGCCAGAAAGAAAACCCACGTGAACCTACTATACCCATCAGTTACCACAAGACAGTATTGTTTATGGTCAATGTTCCTAATGGAGGTAGGACCAAATAAATCCATGTGTAGTAGCTGCAATGGTTCAGTTATGAGACTGGGAGTAGTAATGGCCTTGAAGGATGCTTTGTGTTGTTTGCCTTTGCTGCACGCAAGGCAATTGATGTCATTTATGAACGTTTTGGGAGGTAAAATAGAGACCAAGTTCATATTTGCCAATTTGTGAATGGTCTTGAAGTTTACAAGTCCCATCCTTCTGTGCCATTTAGTGGCTTCATCTTCTGAGGCTTTAGCAACCAAACAAGCTAGTTGACCAGTAAGATTAACTTCATTCAGCTTGATACTATAGAGATTGAGTCTTCTAGGGATTCTGAGTAGAACTTGAAAGTCATCTAGTAGCTTAAAGTCTTTGGATAACACCAGTGCTTCAGTATCCGTAAAGAGGACAAACTGCTTCTTGTCACAAATCTGAGAGACAGAGATCAAGTTGAAGTATTGAAGTGCTTCCACATAGTAGACCTGCTCAAATTATGGTTAGGTGTCTGAATAGTTCCTTTGCCAGAGATCCTTCCTTCATCACCTCCGAAGTAGACCTTTCCGCCTTGAAATGGTACAAAGTTGGATAAAAGTCCTTTATTCCCTTTCATGCTCCTAGAGCATCCACTATCAACTATTCCTAGAGTAGGATCTTGGTATGGAGTAATCTATAACAACAGAAAAGATATATGCAAAAGTTAGTGTCTTAAGGGGACCAGACCTTTTCAGGCTTGAGTCTGCCTTGTGGATCTTTAGTAGATAGCCAAGAACATTGATGAGATCCACTATTGTTCTTAGGTTACCTATTCATCATATGGGTGTTATTGTTTGACCAAGAACAACCTGCTGAGGGCTTAACAGCAGTACCTAAATTTCCCAGCCCAAAATACATTTGGTTTGAATTAAAAGCATAATTCTGATTAAAGTTCTGAAAATAGTTGCTGGTTGGTCTATGGTTGGTGCAACCATTGCTTCTCCAAAGATTAGAAGTTGAAGGAGAGGTCATTCTAGAAGAAGAATAGTATTGGGCACATGGGTTTAGTCTTCTAGAAGAAAAAGGAGCAACTCCTTGTGGACCAGGAGCAGGATAAGCTTGATAAACAGAAGGAGTTTGATCATAAAAATCACAATCCTTAATCAAATGAAATTTACTTCGACAAATAAAGCATGTTTTCAAAGACCTTTTATTCAAATGACATTGTTTCACACTGCTAAAGTTATTACAAACAACTCTAGAAGAATCAACATTCCTAGGACTCAATAAACCATAACTAGAAACAATTGAAGTAGAAGCAACTCTCTCATCACTCATCCTAGCACTAGTAGCAGCAGGGTCATTTGTCTTGGAACTTGAAGGTCTTGACTCTTCACTTGAACCACAGGATGCATAGTCACTGGACTTGTCACTAAAAGTACAAGAGACAAAGTCATTAGTATTAGTAGAGCTTTTTGTAGACTCATGCATCTGTGATCCATCCAAGTCAGTATGCCTAGAAATGGGCATAAAAGTTCCTGTAAGAGGTGGAGGAACAGCATGCATTGCTGCAGCTGGTTGAAACCTATTGTAACTAGGTTTTCCTTCCTCCTCCTTGTCAGGATCAAAGACACTTGAAAAAGATAAATCAAACATATATTCTGAATCAATATATTTATCAAAGCCTAAACCTCTCTTAGTTCTACCAGACATGCTACTATCAATTAACTGTGAAAGATTCTTGGGTGCTTTTTGCCATTTTTCAAATCGTAAAAGTGTAGCATCCAATTTTTCTTGCATGTCTTGCTTATCCTTAATACTGTCATTGTTTAATTTTTCAGTATATATAAGCATGTTAGTGGTGTTTTCTAAATCAATGCTTAGAATCCTAATTTTATCCTTATATTTACGTTGAGTATCTTGAAGCCACCTCTTTGTTGTTCCAATGTTTTTAAAGAACTCTTATATGCTTGAACATCTAAAAAATATTTGTCATTTTGTTCATTTAGTTCATTGTATTTGAGTCAACAGTTCTGAATATTTATCATGACAGCCAAGAGGGCAATTTTGTACCTTAGGCGAGATGCCCATAAGAGCAAATTCTTCTGCTTCCTCGGCATCAGATACATTCCCAGCAATCATAGCAAATACATCAGTAAAAGCTTCAGCTGATTCCAAGGTAGCAGTCTGATGATCATTCCAGTTAACCATAGAGTCAACAGACACCAAAGCTTTCTTTTCATCCTTGAGCTCTTGAACCTTGAAGGCTGAATACATGTTCTTCTCCTGGTCAGTTTTGTTAGGGCATTCCCTAGCAAAATGTCCTTGTTGTTGACAGTTATAGCATCTGATCTTGCTTCTATCAAACATTGATGGCTCTCTTGGGTTGTAGTTGAATTTTCGACCGGCTTTCTTTTCAAACTTATGGACCCGGAGAGTGAGCATAGACATCTGCCATTTGAGATCCATTTCATCCAAGTCAAGTTTATCAACCTGTTTGAAATCATCAAAAGCAAGCTGATGTTGTGGATCAACATCAGCAACAAAAGAGTGAAGAACAACTTCTACCATGCTACCAGTCTTGGATTTTGGTTCCGGAGTAGAAGTATGTTGAGATGTCAAAGTATAGCTTGGGCTACTAGCATAAGACATTGTACTAGATCCCATGGAACTCACAAAAGCATAGTTAACAGGAGTAGGAAAGGAATCACTTGAGTATCCTCTCACATGAGGCTCAAACGTTTTGAGTTTATAAAACAGGTCATCAAAATTAAGATAGTCAAGGTCACCTTTTGCTTTGAGTGAGATGACTACCTAGGGATGGCAAAAGCACCCGAAACCGATGGAGAAAACCGAAACCCGTACTGATTGGGTCGGGTTCGGATTCGGGTTGGCGGTTTTTTATGCGGGTTCGGGTTGGGATATTTTAGTTTTCGCGGGTACGGGTTCGGGTTCGGGTTTTAGTAATACCCGCCCCGTTTACCCGTATACGAACCCGTTTACCAAAATACATATTGTTTATTGATATTTTATATAATTTTTAAATTTGTGCGAAATAGTAGACGAATATTATTAAACAAATGAAATGTTTATATTAGTTACATTTTGTATCCATTAAAATGTTTGTGATCAAGCATATTTCGATTTTGTAACTTCAAATAAACAATGATTTATTCGATACATTAAATCGCATGTATGATATGAATTAGTATTCTTCATCTATTAAAAAATTAAAAATTTATATTAGGGTATTTTGATTGTTTTTCATTGGGTTTTTTTTTAACTTTATGCGTACAATTATGTCCAATAAAATTTAATTGTGGATACCCGATACCCGCGGGTAAAAACTGAAAACCTGTTGGGTAATAATAATCGGGTACCCGTCGGGTATTAGGGCGGATGCGGGTTTGGATATTATAAACGGGTGTGGGTACGGGTTTAGTAAAACCCGACCCGTTTCCATCCCTATGACTACCTGATTCCATGAGTGAGGTAGAGCTCTAAGAAACCTGGCATTGGTGTCTCCATTTTCAGGTTTGGACCTGAGTTGATTCAACTGGCTAAATATCTTTTGAAACCTATCATACCCTTGATGAATACCTTCAGTTTCAGAGATCTTGAATTCTGTGAATTCATCTCTCAGCATGGATCTGCGCATTTTCTTTGATTCCTCATTCCCTCCAAACCTTGCCTTTACTCCATTCCAAATCTCCCTAGCATCATCCAAGTGATAAAAATCACCCATGTGATCATCAGGAAGGGACTGAAGCAAAATAGTTTTTGCTTTGATTTCCTTCTGAACAGCTGTGATTTCTTAATGAGTTTTAGGGTCTAGAAGGATGACATTACCATTCTTGTCTCTTCCAGTAAGCTTCTTACTGTTGCCATTCTGAACAATTTTCCAAAGGTCTAGATCAGTATTGGTGATCCAGCATTCCATCTTCATGGCCCGGCTATCATACTCATCCTTCTTCAAGAGAGGGAATTTTCCATTTGTATTGGAAATAGTAGCAACGATTTGCTGAGGTTGCTGTGTTTTAGAGGTGCTTGCTTCTCCTATTTTAGTAGAACTAGAGGCAGACATGATTAAACAGAGATGTTAGTAAAAAGAAAAAATGATTCTTCTTGAGCAGAGACTCTCCCAGGCTATGATACCACTCGTTGGGTCCACTAGATATGGATCTTGCAGCCTGTTAAGGATGGTGAACGACTTCTGTAATCACAAGTCTATTCACAGAGAGACTCTAGATGATACACACAGTATAAGTGCGGAATACAAATACTATGAACAAGAAGAAACATTATATCTATAATAACTTGATCCTTACTAAGGATTTCTAATATTAATATGAACTAAACAATGTTTGATGAAGGTATGTTTAACCCTTCTGCCAATGGTTCCTTTTATACTACAAGGTAACCCTAATACAGCATTAAACCAAAACGTGTAACTTCTGATAGGCATATCCTTTCCTAACATATCTCATGCATATCCTAACAAACTACTCAAAATAATAATGTTTGACTTTCTAAAGACCAGGAGAACGTGTTGCTCCTACTACTACTAGGACCAGGAGGAACTACATACCTCCTAGCATACCTATTACAAATGTCTATTACAGAGGTCCTAACAATTTATATTATGAGAAAGTGTTGGGTCCACTTGATATGGATCTTGCAGCTTGTTAAGGATGGTGAACGACTTCTGTAATCACAAGCCTATTCACAGAGAGACTCTTAATGAAAAACAAAGTATAAGTGCGGAATACAAATACTATGATCAAGAAGAAACAGTATAACTAAAACACTTGATCCTTACTAAGGATTTCTACTATTAATATGAATTGAATAATGATGAAAGGTGTGTCTAACCCTTCTGCCAATGGGTTCCTTTTATACTACAAGGAAACCCTAATAATACAGTAAACATAAACGTGTAACTCCTGATATGCATATCCTTTCCTAACATAGTTCATGCATATCCTAACAAACTACTCAAAATAACATTGTTTGAGTTTCTACTAGACCAGGAGCATGTGTTGCTCCTACTACTACTAGGACCATGAGGAACTACATACCTCCTAGTTTATCTATTACAAATATCTGTTACATGTGTCCTAACAATCCTCCCCTAAACTTGAATTTGACTGGTTGAGTTCAAGTTTCTTGGTAGATCTTACAAAACAGCATGAGGAATGAAACATCAAAACAAATAGCAGCAATATAACCATCAGAATTGAAAACACAAAGACTGCTGCAACGAGTAACTCTGAGAAGCTTCTTGAAATCTTGGAACATATCGGCACCTGTTGGATCTTCACAGCAACATGAGCAGATTGGATGAGCCTTTACCAAGTAGCTGCTCGCTCTTGGGGTAGCTAGTCTTTGTGGTGGAATAAGCATCACTGTGGGAGACCAGAGCCCAGCCCAACTCTTAGAACGTAAATCAATGGTGAGTGGGAGTACCCTAATGATTTTGGGCAAATCATCACAGCCGTCAACGGATTTGATTTAGATCTTTACCAGAAGCCGTACCCTTCTGGACTAGCCAACTCTTAGCAATAAAGCATCGCTGAGCTGAAAACCCTATAGCTTTGATCAAGCTATTACAGCTATCAACGAATTTGATATGAGTCTTTACCAAGAGTCGTACCCCCTTGGACTAGCCACTTTTCAGTCTAGGACCAAGGCAAGTGAAAACCATCTAATTTTGGGTAAACTGCAACCATCAACGAATTTGATAATCACACCAGAGCCGTACCCTCATGGTGAATCGAATCTTTCTTGTCTGTTAAACATGGTGAGTTGAGCACCATTTGTTGTGTGGACCAGGTCCAACACCAGTAGTATACCACATGACAGCCCAAATGTGACAAATCCAAGAGTGAAATAGTTTCAAGTTGGAAAAGTATAAGCAGATATTATATTATGTACAAGTTTTGAAGTTCCATCACATGTTAGAAGTATAAGCAGATATTATATAAAAGTATGTGTTTTTTTTATAACAAACTAAGTAAAATGTTAGTCACCAATCACTATTCATATTGGTGAAAAGAATGTATGTATATCAAAAAGATAGAAGAAACAAACCAATCACATACCATAAGCAGTAACCTTGTCTGCATGCTGCCGAGCTTGAATTCCATCAACTAAGGTAGTGGCCATGGCAGACTCGTTACCAGAAGGAGCATTAGACACCACCAGGTGGCACTCCAGCATGGCTTCCATGGTAGCAATGGTCAAAGGATACAACAAGTCAACAAGCATGAAAACACTAACACCATATTCAAGTTCCAACACATGCACAGCACATCCAGCATACAACTTCCATCTCTTTACCACCCAACGAGGTTGTTCCTTCCACACACCAGCACTAGGAGCATCAGGGGGACTATCCAACATGAGCTTCAAATCTCCCCAAAGAGTCAACCCAGGCCAGTTCGGAACCTCACTAGAGGACTTAGGAATTTCAGCATCAACCAACCCATACAACAGCATAAGATCACGACGTTCCACCCATGACAAAATACTTTACAGCCCAGATACATACCTAGTGTATCCATCACTAGTCGTGATCACATGAGTATAAGTACCAATAGAAATGGGGGATTGCTGAACCTTCCAAACGACAATCCAGCCTCGGCCAAGGGGTAACTCATCCTCACTATCAGATGCGGCATCAATTAGGTGAGCATGATCCCTCTTCTCAAATGGCACAGTCTTACCATGACGAGCCTTCTTCTTACGGATAGAACGGCAAGGGGTGGGGACACCAGAAGAGGATTCCTCCTTGACCTTGACAGTGGTAGGTGCAGCAGCAGTAGGAACATAGTCATCAACAATCATAGGTTCAGAAGTGGCTGCAGTTGCATGTGGAGTAGGAAGTGGTGCAGTAACCGGTGTAGGTGTAGTATCAACAGCAGGGGTAGCTGGTGTGGTAGTAACAAGAGGAGTGGTAGAAGCTTCATGAGTGGTAGGAACATCAACAGTAGAGGGAGTGGGATCAATCTTCGAAGAAGAGGTAGTGGGAACAGTAGTAGAAGTTGCACCAGCAGATGGAACACCAGAAGTACCTTCTTCATGAACAACCTAAGATGGAGTGGGAGCGGAAGCAGGCTTGGAAGTGTGGACAACACGAGGAGGTGGACGATAGATAGCATGAGCAGGCATAGGGACATCCTTCTGCCTGATCATCTTGGTGTACAACTCATTAAGCTCATCAAAAGATAGCTTCCTCACCTTCTTTCATGTCCTACCAGTCTGATAATAGGTGCCAGATTGATTCTTCACATACTGCTGCATCAACCGTTTTTCCTCAGCACGAGACACAGGTCTGTTGTGACGTTTCTCACGAAGTTGAGCAGCAAGAACCTCCTTTTGCTTTTGTATCAATGATATTGCCCTTTGAACACAATTGCCCTGATTTACATCCGCACCCAACACATCGGTAAATTAAGAGTAGTCGGAAGTGAGGACTGTGATCACATTGATCTAGTCAGCAGTGTCCCAAAACATGGCATTGTGCCTTATCTACTCACGTCTCTGTTGGTTCAAGGCTTCATCCTCAGCCACAGCCGTTGAGGCAGCCGCAGCTTCTTGGTCAAACTCCTCTTACAATCGCTGAGCAGCTTCCGCTCCCAATCTTTCTTCCTCCATCTGTCTACGTGTTCTCTTTTTGGGAGGAGAGGGTGCATCAGTCATAGGGGCTTTACCCTTTGGATCATAAGTTGGACCAGGAGTGGGGGATGAAGGACCAGCAGTATCATCCATTGGCATGGGGCCAGCAGCAAGTGGTGGAATGCGAGAAGGACTAGGAGGAGCAGGGAGGTCATCACTTAGCTTTGTAGCAAAAGCAGCCTTAGCCAACACAGTCAACCCATCCTCGACCTCATCCTTATCAGAATCAGATAGCACCACCTTCTTCCTATGGTGCTTTAGCTGCTTCTCCAAGGCCTTTACCATGTTCACCAATGGGAGCTCGAAATCCCTTGTTAGCTTGCGATGTTGGTTGAGCTCATCCTTCAACGAAACAATCTTTGTATTACATGTGCACAAGAGCAAGCAAAGAAGTCAAAGTAACAGGTTCCTCAGCTTCCCCACCAAGAGGACTTGGTTTGGGGGATGCATCATTGGGACCAGAAGCAAATGATGGGTCATCCATATGGGCATGAGAACTAGAAGGCTTCTCAGCAGAATGTGGAGCTGGGCTAGGAGGGGAGTATCAGCAAATGGGGACACATGTGGGCGAGAAGAGGAGGGAGCCTTTGAGGTACCTGGCATTTCTACCACAACCGCGCCAGCCGGCTCCTCGACCTCCACATGTGGCACACTAGTAGCAGGAAGCTCCTCCTCCATAGGATCATTAACCAAGTGAGGTTCCTCCTCGGCTTGACCAGTCGGAGGAACCACATTGGGACCCCCCTTGGGCATGGCCCAGCATAGCAGCAGTAAGTGGCCTCAAAGGACCAAGATAACTGATAGGTGTGTAAACACCCATCCTTTCTACCACTTAATTACAATAATAACCGAGCCAAAACGTGTATTTTATGTCTTTTATGTCGGAATTATGCGTGTTTTGTGTTTTTGTTGTGATTTAGGACGAAAAGGTGAAAAGTGGAGAAAACACGGGCATTCACGGACTTTTATTGAAGAAAAAGATGAAAGACGGAGTCGAGAAGTCAAGAGTGCAAAAAGAACGGAAGTCCAAGACCAATTCTGAAGATTTATCAAAGAAAAAGTCAAAAGACGGAAGTTTACTTAAAGCCGAAGAACTCAAGTCTATTTTACTGAAGAATTAAAAGACGAGTTCAAAGAAATCCCGAGCCAAAAGTCATTAAAAGTCCAAGATTAAAGAAGATAAGAAGAAAAGGACTAAGCATGCAATTAAAAGAAGATTAAAGAAGGAAGGACTTAATCTTGCAATTAAGAGAAAAGGAAGAAGGGGAGGAAGCTTCCTAATCCTCCCCTATATATAGTTCAGGCTAGTTAATTATTTTGTTTGTTGGCTACGTGTGACAATTAGTCTTCCATTTTATTTACCTTGCACCTTTAATTCATGTCAATTTAAATACTTGTCAAATTTAAATACCTTGTCTTGCACCTTAAATTCCTTTAATTTCAAGTAAGTTTCCATTTAATTCTTGTCAATCTTTATTTTATCTTGTTAATCTCCTATCTACCTTTCTTGATCTTTGATTTTTATGTTTATGTTTGTGTTCATGTTCATGTTCTTATTTTGATCAAGTGGGTTTTTGATTATTGTGGTTAGATTTGCTAGTTTTATTAATATAGATTGTTTGTTTATGATTAATTGTTGTTTTGTTATTAGTTGGGTTAAATCTTTTGTTTGATTTTGATTAATTTGTGGTAGATTCGTTGTTACTGTAATCCCTTGTTCTTCGGGGGTGTTTGTTTCTGTTGCTGTTATTCCCAGGAAAACTTCTGAATCAAGCTTCATCCGGAAGTATTCCAGATCAAGAACTTCCGCGTCAGGAGTTGTTCATTCGGAACTCCAAATCTTCCGAACGAGCAAAAGTTCTGAGTCAAGTTTCGTCTTCCGAATCAAGCTTCATCCGGAAAAGTTCCGGACGAAAACTTCCGGACCAAAGACAAGTTCCGGATCAGCAAACTCATTCGGAACATTGAAAGTTCCGGACGAAAACTTCCGAGTCAAGACTTCCGAAGGAAAAGTTCCGAACCAAGGGCAAAGTTCCGGATCAGGAAGGTTTCATTCGGAACTCAAAAGTTCTGGATCAAGGGGATTCATTCAGAACTCAAGAACTTCCGAGTCAAGCAATTCATTCGGAAGAGTTCCGAATCAACATCTTTCTAATCAGAAACATCCGAATCAAGGACTTCTTTCAGGTTTTTGTCAATATCTATTTTTAAATTTCTGTCTTTTATTTTTAAGCTTTATTTTTCCCCTTTTATTTAGTTGCACTTTAAGTTTATTTGCCTTAGCTTTATTTTAGCCTTGCTTTAGTTTAAGTTTTAGTTGCGTTTTAAGTTTGCCTTAGTTAGTTTTAAGTTTGCGTTATTTACATTAGTGCCTTTTAATTTCAGTCACGTTTTAAATACTTGCACTTACTTTTAAATTAGTTTTAGATTTACTTTAATTGCACTTTTACTTAAAGTTTCGCACTTTTATTTAAATACTACAACGACACATTTTTGTTTCACCAAAGAACAATAGAGTCACATAGAGAACCTAGATCAATTCGATTAGATCACTAGAACGATAATTTTTATACGGGGTGTCAAAAGCCTTGTATCAAATGGCGCCGCTGCCGGCTCTTTTCGTAAAGATTAATGGTTTTCTGTGAAAGACGCGTTGCTTTTTGGGATCCGTTCACTTGTGAGCGTTATTTTCTTGCATTAAAAATTGATAAAAATCCATAAAAATTAAAATTTTCAAAAATCCAAAAAGATTTTATCTTTATTGTGTATATATATTGTCTTTGTGTTTGGTTTCTTTTTCTTTTGCATTTTCAAGTGTATGCGTACTAGATCTTCTAATTATCAAGAGCCCGAGACTCAAGAAGATTTAAGTATGTCAGGTGTCAACAACAACATTCCACCGCACCTCAACAATAACAACAATGATCTTCCACAGCCCGATCTTCGGACCATGGAGGAACTTTGTCAACCTACCATGTTTGGACGAGGAGGACCGATTGTGCCGATGCAAATCAACGCTCCTGAGTTTTCGTTGAAGCACCACATGATTCAGCAAGTGCAAACTAACCCATTCCGTGGATTGCCTGATGATGATGCCAACAAACACCTCGACAAGTTCATTACAATCACCCAAAGCATGAAGTTGCCCGGTGCCACAATGGATGTTCTTCGCCTACAACTCTTCCCACATACTTTATCACATCACGCCGAGAAATGGTTTGATCGTCTCCCGAAGAATTCTATTCACACTTGGGATGACATGACTCAACGCTTTTTGTCGCGCTACTTTCCACCATCCATGGTCACAAGCCTTCGCAATCAAATCAGCGGTTTCATGCAAGACCCTGATGAATCTCTTTTTGATGCTTGGGAGCGATATAATGTCTTGATCGATAGATGTCCAAACCACAACATGCTCCCTGTGACCTTAATCGATACTTTCTACAACGGTTTGACTTTTCGAGATCGTGATACGATTAATGCAGCCGCCGGTGGCACATTCATGAAAAGGAGACCCGAGGAGTGTAGAGAGTTAATTGAGAACATGACTACTCACCACAAAAATTGGGATTCATTTGCTTCTTCTAGGAACAACCCGAGAGTCAATGTTTCTTCTACCTCAGCAAACCCTGATATGACCGAACTCACCCGTGTGTTGACTGAAATGAGCAAAAGTATTACGCTTCTCGCTTCAAACCAACAACAACAACAAGTTAAAGCGGTTGCTAATCCTTGTGAAACATGCGACGGTCCTCACCCATACACCGATTGTCCTTCAACACAAGGAAATCCGGAAAATGTGTATGCAGCTTATGGTAATTATTCACCGGAAAATTACCAAGCTCGACCTCAAGGTGATAGAAATCTGCTGAGTTACCGATCCAACAATTACCTTTCACCCGGTTTTTCTCCTCAAAACCAAAACCCCGCCAACAACTACAATAGGAGCAACCAAATCCCACCAAGAGCTTCTAATCCTTATCAACCACCCGCCCAACAAACCCCACCCATTAATCCCGATGTTGAAGCCATAATGAGAACCCAAGGTGAGCAAATCAAGAATCTCTAGAGCCAAATTATCAATCTTAAAGGAGATATCACGAAGCAAGGACATGAGATAAGGTCCGAGGTTCGCGATACTATTCAATCCTCCTTCAGCACTCAAACGAATGAATTAAATAATATGTTGGCTAGTTTCTTGCCTTCCACTCCACCTTCTACTTCGAGTTCTCTACCTTCAAACACCGTCACCAATCCGCGAGCTAATGTGAGTGCTATTACTACTCGTAGTGGAGTTACCATCGTAGGACCACCAATCCCACCCCCATCATCTACACCTCCTCCTACACCTAGTATTAGTGCACCATTACCGTCTCCGCCTCGTCATGACGATGTTTCCTGGAAGGACCCTTCAACATCTCAACCTTTACCAGCTACACCTACACCTTCCACCTATAAACCCAACATCCCATATCCTTCTCGCTTGGACAAGCCTAACTTGCTAACCAAGAATGACTGTCAAGTGTCAAACTATATCAAGATGATTTCTCAAATGAACTTCAACATTAGCTTTCTTGAAGCACTTGTCCACATGCCCAAATTTGTTAAAGCATTTAAGGAATTGCTTAACAAGAAGGAGAAGCTGATTGAACTCGCTAACACACGCTTAAATGAAAACTGCTCTGCAGTTATTCTTAAAGAACTTCCGGAAAAGCTTGGAGATCCCGGTCGTTTTGTGTTGCCTTGCGTGTTCAACAAAACTGAAGAATTTACTGCCCTTGCTGATCTCGGGGCCAGTATTAATTTGATGCCACTGAGTGTTTGGAAAACACTATCATTGCCCGACCTTACTCCAACAAAGATGACTCTTGAGCTTGCTAATCGCACTCTCGCTTACCCCGTTGGTATAGCCGAAGATGTGTTCATCAAATTTGGCACATTTACTTTCCCGGTCGATTTTGTCGTAGTTGATTATGAAATGGACCCTCGTATTCCTTTAATACTTGGTCGGCCATTCTTAAGAACCGGACGAGCTTTAGTGGATGTGGCCGAAGGTGAGTTAATCTTACGAGTCAGGGATGATTCACAAATTTTTAAAATGGGGAAGCTTACATGCAAATCCTTTGGAGACCGAGAATCAGTCAATATGATTAATGTGCATGATGGATTTGTTGTCTTCAACAATCCGCTATTCGATTCTTCCACTGATAATCCACTTTTTCAACATGATGTGGATGATTCTCTCCCTACTTTGGCAGCTTCTCCCATTTATGATTCTCCACCGGTCTTTGATGCTTATGATGATGATGATTCTAGCTCAGATTCGGATGATTTTGATGATTGTACTTCCGAGTATCCCGAGCTGCCCACATATGATGATTTTGATGAGGCCGATACTCTTTCAAGCGATTCTCCACATGATGAAGATCCTCCGCCATCACTCGATCCTACTTTGGACGATTACTCATTTGAGGAAGACTTCTCTAAATTTCTCAACACTTACTTCCCTCATGAGAGTGATGCTCCTCCTTATGACTTTGAAGATTATCGTCTTGATCCTACTTTGGATTTGAAGCACATTCTTTCTAAGGAGAAGAAACCGGTCGACACCAATATCCGCAACACGTATGAGTTAACACCTCTTTGTCCCCCTTCTGAGGACGAGGTTGTGCTTCTTCGCGGATCTTCTTCACACTCTGCTGAGCCTGAGTGCTATTTTCCCTTAAAGGAAAAGGTGTTCGACCCCGGTATTGCAATCTTTAAGCCATCTCAGTATCCACCTGATGGAATAAAAGGAAAAATCTTTGGAATTATTGAAGACATGCTTGCACCACTTCACCATACTTGCTTCAACCGTGCTCCATCGCTGCTTAAGGGAACCTTGCCTACTTTTCTATGGCTTGCCTTGTTCGCCTTAAGCTTGTGCTATTTGATGGACGAAAACTATGTCTTTGATCCTGGTGGATATGTTTCATGTTTCTTCCATTGATGATCAAGGTCGAGTCAGGCTCACGACTCGGTTAACAAAAATCAAGCGCTTCTTGGGAGGCAACCCATGCATCTATCTTTTCGCTTTCTTTATCATAAGTGTAGGGGAGACCCGTTGGTTTGCTTTCCTCTCCTCTCTCTTAATCAGGGATTCGAGCTTCAATGATCCACTCTTGATGATTCTTGACGACCCGTGATTCCGTGTCCACTTCTTCCCGGTTCTATCCTAAACTCTTTTCGATTCACTATTTTATATTTTCTCAATATTAAAATAGGGATCTCTTTAGTTGACCTTTCCTTAGCAAGATTTAAACAACGTGCACAATGTCCTAAGTGTAGGGGAGTTTACTCCCACATGCTTAAACATTGAGTACAATGTTTATATTAAGTGTAGGGGGGACTTCTATCGAAGTTAAGTGGTCTTTTCCTTGTATTTGTCCTCATTTTAACCGGAAAATCAATTTTTCGACATTTTTCAAAATTTTTGATCTATTTTGGCCTATTAGTTTTCCCTTTGTATAGCTATTTTCTTTCTTTGCTAGAATAAATTTTTAATAAAGTGGTTTTAATTTTCAAACGTTGTGAATCTTTTGACTCAACCCGAGTTTACTTATCTAAGTTACTCTAGCTAGTATCCTTAACGTGTTTAAGTCAAGTTTTGCTAGGCTATTATATAGGGAGCTATAAAACGCGAAAGTCTTAACTCTCACGGGTTAAGAACAAGAACTTTTCGCAAGTTCCTATAATTGATCCTAGAGAGTCGTTTATCAAGGGAACTTTAAAATGCGATTTCTAAACATGAAAAAGTCTAAGAATTCGCAAGATCCTATAGGCGGCTCGAAAACCCAAAACTTTGATTTAATAGGCTAAGTATCCACGAGTCTCATTCTCTGAGATTTTAAATTGTGGAGAACGAGAGATGATAGAGCCAATTATAAGTTCGGTATTCTTTCAAGAATTTATGTGAGTTAATTATAAGCCTATTCTCCCATCGCTTGCTAATAAATTTATCTGCAATAAATAAGGTTGTACGATTTGAAAAGTTACTTAGCTTCTAGCCCAAGATCGTTTAAAAGTTGCTCGGTATGGATTAGAGTTCATAGCCAAGGCATAACTTATTGAAGCGGGATGCGAAGATTGGCGAGTCCGAAAAGGCCCTAACAAGGCATGAGGGCTATATTTTGTTGCTAAAGATCCAAAGTGATGTGAACAATCATTTATCGAAAATCAATATGAAGGATCGAGACACACGACGAAAAGCAAAAACTCCCAAAAGTCATGGAGAAGTGTATCCGAAAAGACCCTAACAAGGTATGAGGATAAATAGATCCAAGTCATAAAAGGAGGCGGATCGTTGTATATCAAAGTCCAAAATAAAGATTGGAGAAAAATGAAGAAGTCGTGGTCCAAGTATGAATCTCTCAAAATTTCAAGTGAAGAAATTCCATTATGAAGAGAAGACCATAATTTCATGAACGCCTCTCAAGGTTTGAAGTATGAAGTCGCTGCCAAATATCGGTCCGAGAAAGGTCTCAAATCGCGAAGCGAGTTATGCCAAGATATGAACTTTATGAGGTCCCGAGAAGCAGTTTTAAAAGATTTTGTCCTTTAGCTAACTATTGATTAAATCGTTCACTTTATTTTCGGACTAAATAGCTATCGAAATAAGTCAAACAATGTATCCTCGTGATCATTCAAGACAATAATAAAATATAAGAGATACCTCTAGGAATAAGGGAGTTTAAGTGAGTAATTGGCCCACATGAGTTCGTGTGAGTTTACTAACTTATAATAACAATGATCTCGTTTTTAAGCTTGGTTTGGAGAAAGTGAAAACTTGAGGATGATGATTATTCATGACATTTTCAAAACCCAAGGTATGCTTTTGATTTCTTTACTTTGAATGTTTATCTCTTTAATAAAGGCCAATATGGATTGATTATGATGAAAAGTGTAGACGTGCTTTGTAACTAATGCATTGCATGAGGACATTGCAATGGTCAAGTGTAGGGGATTTGATAGGTGTGTAAACACCCATCCTTTCTACCACTTAATTACAATAATAACCGAGCCAAAACGTGTATTTTATGTCTTTTATGTCAGAATTATGCGTGGTTTGTATTTTTGTTGTGATTTAGGACGAAAAGGTGAAAAGTGGAGAAAACACGGGCATTCACGGGCATTCACGGACTTTTATTGAAGAAAAAGATGAAAGACGGAGTCGAGAAGTCAAGAGTGCAAAAAGAACGGAAGTCCAAGACCAATTCTGAAGATTTATCAAAGAAAAAGTCAAAAGACGGAAGTTTACTTAAAGTCGAAGAACTCAAGTCTATTTTACTGAAGAATTAAAAGACGAGTTCAAAGAAATCCCGAGCCAAAAGTCATTAAAAGTCCAATATTAAAGAAGATAAGAAGAAAAGGACTAAGCATGCAATTAAAAGAAGATTAAAGAAGGAAGGACTTAATCTTGCAATTAAGAGAAAAGGAAGAAGGGGAGGAAGCTTCCTAATCCTCCCCTATATATAGTTTAGGCTAGTTAATTATTTTGTTTGTTGGCTAAGTGTGAAAATTAGTCTTCCATTTTATTTACCTTGCACCTTTAATTCATGTCAATTTAAATACTTGTCAAATTTAAATACCTTGTCTTGCACCTTAAATTCCTTTAATTTCAAGTAAGTTTCCATTTAATTCTTGTCAATCTTTATTTTATCTTGTTAATCTCATATCTACCTTTCTTGATCTTTGATTTTTATGTTTATGTTTGTGTTCATGTTCATGTTCTTATTTTGATCAAGTGGGTTTTTAATTATTGTGGTTAGATTTGCTAGTTTTATTGATATAGATTGTTTGTTTATGATTAATTGTTGTTTTGTTATTAGTTGGGTTAAATCTTTTGTTTGATTTTGATTAATTTGTGGTAGATTCGTTGTTACTGTAATCCCTTGTTCTTCGGGGGTGTTTGTTTCTGTTGCTGTTATTCCCAGGAAAACTTCCGAATCAAGCTTCATCCGAAAGTATTCCGGATTAAGAACTTCTGAGTCAGGAGTTGTTCATTCGGAACTCCAAATCTTCCGAACGAGCAAAAGTTCCGAGTCAAGTTTCGTCTTCCGAATCAAGCTTCATCCGGAGAAGTTCCGGACGAAAACTTCCGGACCAAAGACAAGTTCCGGATCAGCAAACTGATTCGGAACATTGAAAGTTCCGGACGAAAACTTCCGAGTCAAGACTTCCGAAGGAAAAGTTCCAAACCAAGGGCAAAGTTCCGGATCAGGAAGGTTTCATTCGGAACTCAAAAGTTCCGGATCAAGGGGATTCATTCGGAACTCAAGAACTTCCGAGTCAAGCAATTCATTCGGAAGAGTTCCGAATCAACATCTTCCTAATCAGAAACTTCCGAATCAAGGACTTCTTTCAGGTTTTTGTCAGTATCTATTTTTAAATTTCTGTCTTTTATTTTTAAGCTTTATTTTTCCCCCTTTTATTTAGTTGCACTTTAAGTTTATTTGCCTTAGCTTTATTTTAGCCTTGCTTTAGTTTAAGTTTTAGTTGCGTTTTAAGTTTGCCTTAGTTAGTTTTAAGTTTGCTTTATTTACATTAGTGCCTTTTAATTTCAGTCACGTTTTAAATACTTGCACTTACTTTTAAATTAGTTTTAGATTTACTTTAATTGCACTTTTACTTAAAGTTTCG
The DNA here is from genome assembly GCA_025667525.1 of Glebionis coronaria. Classification (NCBI taxonomy): domain Eukaryota; kingdom Viridiplantae; phylum Streptophyta; class Magnoliopsida; order Asterales; family Asteraceae; genus Glebionis; species Glebionis coronaria. The sequence goes on from CM046878.1 coordinate 42,978,685, forward strand.
CACTTTTATTTTAAATACTACAACGACACATTTTTGTTTCACCAAAGAACAATAGAGTCACATAGAGAACCTAGATCAATTCGATTAGATCACGAGAACGATAATTTTTATACGGGGTGTCAAAAGCCTTGTATCAATAACCAAGTAAGTATGAACAATAAGCCTCCCCTTAGGCTTAGCCTCCCTTTAATCCTAGACCTCAAGGATTAACCATACCAATGTGAACCACCAAGTGGTTGAACCTTGGACCATCAAACGCTTTAGTCAACAAATCAGCAACATTATCATCCGTATGTACCTTAAGAACCTATATCAGCTTCTTCTCATTGGCATCACGTATAAAACGGTGCCGAATCTCTATATGCTTGGTTCATTGATGAAACACAGGATTCTTCACAATGCAGATAGTGCTTTGATTGTCGATGAAAATTTTGGTGTTCATAAAGTTGAACCCATAATCCAGCATTTGATTTTGAATCCACAAGACTTGTCCACAACAACTAGCAGCAGCTACGTATTCAGCTCTTGTTGAGGAGGTAGCTACTATTGTCTGTATCTTACATTGCCATGAAATAAGTCTTGGACCCAAAAATTGACAACCACCAGTAGTAGTCTTCCTTTCATTATTAGCACCTGCATAATCACTGTCACTATAGGCTTCAAGAACAAATAGTGATTCCCTTGGATACCACAAGCCTAGCTTGGGTTGTGCCTTGATATACTTGAAGATTTTCTTGACTGAATTCAAGTTAGACACGGTTGGAGCCACCTGATGTCTAGAACAAGCACTAACAGCAAACATAATGTTCGGGCGTGAGGCAGTCAAATACATGAGTGAGCCAATCATTGGCCTGTACATGTGAACATTTACCGGGTCATCTGGCTCATTCTTGAGTTTGACTTTAGTGACTTCATAAGGTGTCGTTGCTGGTCTAAGAGGTTCCACATCAAACTTCTAAATTATTTCATGAACATACTTATCTTGACTAATGAAGATACCATCCGACTGCTGCTTGACTTGAAGACCAAGGAAAAATGTGAGTTCTCCCATGGCACTCATCTGAAATTCGCCTTTCATTAGTTGTTCAAACTCATCACACCATTCCTTTCTAGTAGAACCAAAGATAATATCATCCACATATACTTGAACCAGGATGATGTCTTTGGCATTCCTTTTAAGGAACAATGTTTTGTCAATAGTGCCTCTTCTATAGCCATGCTTCAACAAGAAAGTGGATAGACGCTCATACCAAGCTCTAGGAGCTTGATAAAGTCCATAAAGAGCTTTGACCACCTTGTAAACTTTCTTGGGATGAAGTGGATCCACAAAGCCCTTAGGTTGAGTGACATAAACTTCCTCGTCAATCTTTCCATAGAGAAAAGCACTCTTGACATCCATCTGGAAAACCGTAAAGCCAATATAAGAAGCAAAAGCCTAAAATAGACGAATAGCCTCAATTCTCGCAACAGGAGCAAAGACTTCAGTATAGTTAATTCCTTCTAGTAGAGTGTGACCTTGTGTGACCAGCCTAGCTTTATTCCTCACCACAATACCCCTTGCATCTTTCTTGTTTTTAAGTATCCATTTGGTACCAATTGATGTCTTTCCATCTGGTAAGTCAACTAGGATCCAAACATTCTGAAAAAAGAACTGTTGCATCTCCTCCTGCATAGCCTCCACTCAACTTTGATCCTCGAGAGCATGTGAGACAGACCTAGGTTCCACCTGTGAAAGAAAACAAGCAAACAAACAGTGAAGAAATTCTGTGTGATTATTACGCTTTTGGTCTTCAATGTAGCTCACAATAGCATGATGACCAGACGTGGCTTTCTTATGCATGTGGCGAATCTTAACAGTAGAACCAAGATCCCCTATGATTTGAGTAGTAGGATGGTCTTTATTGATCTGCTGAACAGGAGTAGGAGCTACTTCTACTTCTGATGCCAAGTTATTAAAATCTCCAACTATGTCATCATCATATGAAGTAGAGTCAAAAATGCCATCTATTGATTGCTTATGAATATCATCCAGCTTAGTAGAAGACTTCGTTTGTCAGTTTCCCAAGTCAGAGGGACCAGAGAACCTTGTTGTAGAAGTAGGATCACTAACCGGACTACCAATAGGTGTTAAACTTGCACTAGGAGTAACACTAGGATCACTAGGAGTAACAGGTACAACAGGATTGTTCAAGGAAAACTCAAAGCCTCCTTGAGTAGCTATTGTAGTAGCATCTTGTTGTTGCTTAAGCAGTGTATCAAGAGCTCCTTGTGAGTCCATAATGTCTGATGAAGTAGCATCAATAGGAGTAGCAGTCTTGTCGGGAGCGACTGTGGTGGAATAAGATGGTATGACAAAAATGTCACATCCTCATTTAAGTCTGAAGAGCTAGAAGTAAAACTTGTACTAGAAGACGCAAACACTTGTGGACCTGCATTTTGGTTAGTTCTGAAATGAAAATATCCCAATGAGTCACTAAGATAATCAAGATCAAAATACCATTCAGGACCCTTGCCTTGGATGTTTGTCTTCTCCTCAAAGTACTTGAGATTAATAGTTTCAATGACACGTTTGGCATGAAGATTGTAAACCCGATAAGCTCTTGAGTGAGCTGAATATCCCACAATGTAGCCTTCATCTGCCATGCCATCAAATTTCCCCAAATAGTCACTAGTAATCAGAATGGAGACAGGGCAGCCAAATGGCTTCAAATGAGTAATGCTAGGGACTTTGGCTGTGAGTAGCTCATAGGGAGTCTTCTTATGTGGATTGGTAATGGAGACCCTATTCAACACATAACTTGCAGTGTTGACAGCTTCTGTCCAAAACATAGTTGGAAGTTTGGAATCTGCAAGCATGGTTCTTGCAACTTCTATAAGAGTCATGTTCTTCCTTTCTGCAACACCATTCTGTTGAGGAGTCCTGGTCGCGCTATAATCTCTTTTGATACCTTTGGAATTGCAAAGTGCTATGAGGTCTACATTTTTTAATTCAGTTCAATTGTCACATCGGATACCTTTCACCTTCTTGGACACCTGATTCTCAATGAGTGCAATGAAGTCTTTGAGAATGGATTAGGTCTCCCTTTTGGCAGCCAGAAAGAAAACCCATGTGAACCTGCTATATCTATCAGTTGCCACAAGACAGTAGTGTTTATGGTCAATGCTCCTAATGGAGGTAGGACCAAACAAATCCATATGTAGTAGCTGCAATGGTTCAGTTATGAGGCTGAGAGCAGTAATGGCTTTGAAGGATGCTTTGCGTTGTTTGCCTTTGTTGCAAGAAAGGCAATTTATGTCATTCCTGAAAGTCTTGGGAGGTAAACCAGAGACCAAGTTCATATTTGCCAGTTTGTGAATGGTCTTGAAGTTTACATGTCCCATCCTCATATGCCATTTGGTGGCTTCATCTTCTGATGCTTTGGCAACCAAACAAGCTAGTTGACTAGTAGGATTAAGTTCATTCAGTTTGATGCTATAGAGGTTATGTCTTCTTGGGATTTTGAGTAGAACATGGGAGTCATCCGGTAACGTAAAGTCTTTTGACAACACCAGTGCTTCAGTATCCGTAAAGAGGACAAACTGCTTCTTGTCACAAATCTGAGAGACAAAGATCAAGTTAAAGTATTGAAGTGCTTCCACATAGCAGACCTGCTCAAATTAAGGTTAGGAGTCTGAATTATTCCTTTGCCAGAGATCCTTCCTTCACCACCTCCAAAGTACACCTTTCCGCCTTGAAATGGTACAAAGTTAGTCAACAGTCCTTTATTGCCTGTCATGCTTCTAGAACATCCACTTTCTACTATTCTAAGTGATGGATCTTGGTATAGAGTAATCTACAACAACACAAAAGTCATATACAAAAATTAGTGTCTTAAGGGGACCCAAACCTTTTCAGGCTTGAGTCTGCCTTGTGGATCATTAGTAGATAGCCAGGAAGATTGATGAGATTCACGGTTGTTCTTGTGTTGCATGTTCATCATATGGGTGTTATTTTGTGACCAAGAACAACCTGTTGAGGGCTTAACAGCAGAACCCAAGTATCCTAACCCAAAATGCATTTGGTCTGAATTAATAGCATAGTTCTGATTAAACTGCTGAAAATAGTTTCTGGTTGGTCTATTGTAGGTATAGGCATAAGCATTGATTCTCCACGGAGTAGAAGCTGAAGGAGAGGTCCTTCTTGTAGAAGGATAAGATTGGGCACATGGATTTAATCTTCTAGAAGTAAATCCCATGCCAAAAGGAGCAACTCCTGGTGGACTAGGAGTAGTATACGCTTGATAACCAGGAGGCTTTTGATCATAAAAATCACAAATTTTAATCAAATGAAATTTACTACCACAAACAAAGCATGTTTTAAAAGACCTTTTATTCAAATGACATTGTTTTAAACTGCTATTCTTATTACAAACAATTTTAGGAGAATCAACAGACTAGAACTCAATAGACTAGAACTAGAAGTAGAAGCAATACTCTCATCACTCATCCTAGCACTAGTAGTAGCAGGGTCATTTTTCTTAGGACTCGAAGGTCTTGACTCTTCACTTGAACCACATGATGCATAGTCACTGGCCTTGTCACTGAAAGTACAAGAGATAAAGTCATTAGTATTAGTAGAGATTTTTGGAGACTCGTGCATCTGTGATCCATCCAAGTCAGTATGCCTGGATATGGGCATAAATGTTCCTGTAAGAGGTGGAGGAACAGCATGCATTGCTGCGACTGGTTTAAACCTATTGTAACTAGGTTTTCCCTCCTCCTCTTTGTCAGGATCAAAGACACTTGAAAAAGATAAATCAAAAACATCTTCTGAATCAATATATTTATCAAAACCTAACCCTCTCTTAGTTCTACCAGACGTACTACTATCTATTAACTTTGAAAGATTCTTGGGTGCTTTTTGCCATTTTTCAAATCGTAAAAGTGTAGCATCCAATTTTGCTTGCATATCTTGCTTAGCCTCAATACTTTCATTGTTAAGTTTTTCAGCGTATTTAAGCATGTTAGTGGTGTTCTCTAAATCAATGCTTAGCACTCTATCTTATCCTCATACTCACGTTGAGTATTTTGAAGCCACTTATTTTGTTGTTCTAAAGTTTTTAGAGAACTCTTGTAAGCTTGAACTTCTAAAAAAATATTTATCATTTTGTTCATTTAGTTCATTGTATTGAGTCAAGAGTTCTGAATATTTATCATGACAACCAAGAGGGCAATTTTGTACCTGAGGAGAGATTCCCATAAGAGCAAATTCCTATGATTCCTCTGCATCGGATATGTGACCAGCAGTCATAGCAAACACATCAGTAGAAGATTCAACTGATTCCAAGGTAGGAGTCTGATGATCATTCCAATTGACCATAGAATCAATTGACACCAAAGCTTTCTTTTCATCCTTGAGCTCTTGAACCTTGAAAGCCGAATACCTGTTCTTCTCCTGGTCATTTTTGTTAGGGCATTCCCTAGCAAAATGTCCTTGTTGCTGACAATTATAGCATCTGACCTTGCTCCTATCAAACATGGCTGGCTCTCTTGGGTTGTAGCTGAATTTTCTACCGGCTTTCTTTTCAAATTTATGAACCCAGAGAGTGAGCATAGCCATCTACCATTTTAGATCCATTTCATCCAAGTCAAGTTTATCAACCTGTTTGAAATCATCAAAAGCTAACTGCTGTTGTGGATCAACATCAGCAACAAACGAGTGAAGAACAGTTTCCACCATGCCACTTGTCTTGGCTTTTGGTTCAGGGGTAGTAGTGTGTTGGGATGACACAATATAACTTGGGCTACTGGCATAAGACATTGGACTAGAGCCCATGGAACCCACAAAGGCAGAGTTAGCAGGAGTGGAGAAAGAATCACTTGAGTACCCTCTTATATGAGACTCAAAGGTTTTGAGTTTATAGAACAGGTCATCAAAAGAAAGATATTCAAGTCCACCTTTAGCCTTTAGAGAGATGAGCACCTGGTTCCATGAATGAGGCAGGTCTCTGAGAAACCTGGCATTGATGTCTTCATTCTCTGGTTTGAAGCAAAGTTGATTCAATTGGCTGAGTATCTTTTGAAACCTGTCATATCCTTGATGGAGTCCTTCTGTCTAAGAGATCTTGAATTATGTAAATTCATCTCTTAGCATTGATCTATGCATCTTTTTGGATTCTTCATTCTCTCCAAATCTTGCCTTAATGCCATTCCATATTTCTCTAGCATCATCCAAGTGATAGAAATCACCCATATGATCATTAGGAAGAGACTGAAGCAAAATACTTTTTGCTTTGATTTCCTTCTGAACAGTAGTGATTTCTTCATGAGTTTTATGATCGAGAATGGTGATATTACCATTCTTGTCTCTACCAGTAGTCTTCTTACTGTTGCCATTCTGGACAATCTTCCATAAGTCTAGATCAGTATTAGTGATCCAGCATTCCATCTTCGTGGCCCAGCTATCATACTCCTCCTTCTTCAAGAGTGGGAATTTTCCATTAGTGTTAGAAACAGTAGCAACGATTTGCTGTGTTTGCTGTGTTTTAGAGGTGCTTGCTTCTCCTGTTTCAGTAGAACTAGAAGTAGACATGATTAAACAAAGATGTTAGTAAAAAGAAAAATTGATTCTTCTTGAGCATAGACTCTCCCAGGCTCTGATACCACTTGTTGGGTCCACTTGATATGGATCTTGCAGCCTGTTAAGGATGGTGAACGACTTCTGTAATCACAAGCCTATTCACAGAGAGACTCTTAATGAAAAACAAAGTATAAGTGCGGAATACAAATACTATGATCAAGAAGAAATAGTATAACTAAAACACTTGATCCTTACTAAGGATTTCTACTATTAATATGAATTGAATAATGATGAAAGGTGTGTCTAACCCTTCTGCCAATGGGTTCCTTTCTTACTACAAGGAAACCCTAATACTACATTAAACATAAACGTGTAACTCCTGATATGCATATCCTTTCCTAACATAGTTCATGCATATCCTAATAAACTACTTAGAATAACATTGTTTGACTTTCTACTAGACCAGGAGCACGTGTAGCTCCTACTACTACTAGGACCAGGAGGAACTACATACCTCCTAGTTTATCTATTACAAATCTCTATTACATGTGTCCTAACATAAATTATTATTGTATATATACAATCTTTTATTATTTATGAGAAGAAACAGATTAACTATGAATTGGAAATATTACCATTTATTTTTCTAAGCTTTGGTATGATGTGTACAAACTTCTTAGGATCTTGTGGTTGGATTCTTACAGATAACACGTGCATCTAGTTTAAAGTTGTCTTTACAGAAAGCCAATGTCGTTCATTTCTTTTTGGGAAAGCGAACTCTCATTAACAAAATCCAGGTGGCCAACATTTCATTTTATTTAAGGTTAAAGCATTGATGTCCTAACTACGTGCTAGTAACTTGATTTTGCGGATATGTGATGATTAGAAGTTGTGAAGAAAAGTGCTTTAAGAGTTAAAGAAATTTGTATCATTTGTGGGAATAATACTATGTAAACCATATTCTTCTATCATGGGTTGATGTGTTAGCAGTTACCTAACATCAAAGTCGACTTGTTTAGATGTTGTTAAAAAATATCTTTGTGCAATTAGAGGTATATGAACCATGTTTATTTCGATTTCAATCCTCCAACAACTTGGACGAATCTCGTTAAGAAAATTGGGGTAGCCGTCCACCATATAATTATCTATGTATTTGCAAAAATATATTTTTGTTATTAATACTTGCATTTATGACATGAAAATCAATACATTATACTATATAGGATATTATTTTATTTGCAAGAATAATGTTATAATTATTGTTACTTTATATTTATTAAAGAAAACTTTATTTTTATAAATGTATAAAAAAATAAATATAAGTATACAAAATGTAACAAAATTTTACATTTTGAAAAATAAAAACTACATACCACAAGTAGAATCAAGTACTTAGGATCAATGATATGCTTTGGCATAATAGTTAATGGCATTCATTTATACATACCTTAATGATTAGTATTCCATTCTCGCACCGTGTAATTTTTTTTACCCAACACGACATATATCATTATGACAACTTTTAAAAAATCATTTCTTTATAGATGAGGCACAAAAATCTAAAAGCTCAATCGAGCTCGAAAAAAGAAAAACAGTTGAAAGATCGTTGGACGTTTTCTATTTTTAAAATTAATAAAATGATTGAGATAGTTTTTAGTTAAATACGGAAAAACAGAACAAAAAGCCCCCCAGTCCCACCCCACCAATTTCTATCAAAAATAGTAAAATTACTTTTATCAATATAAATGATCTGCCACTTAAGAATGTGAATGCCTTATTTCATATTTTTTTCTATGCCTATATGGTTGTTTTATACAATCTTTGATGAGATGTTATGTTACAATTAGTTTTATTTGAATTATGTTGTTTATTATTTTTGTGTTCAATGAATTGTAAATGGTTATTTTGTTAAGGGTTAATATAAACAAAATGATTAAATTAAGATTTATAACAATGTTCCATGGTATAAATTGTGTATTGTTTTTAAAACTTCGGTATAGGTCGAAGTAAACTAATTAAGCAACTCAATATAAACATATGAGACGTTAAATTAATTAAATAATATTATCATTAATTTGGTAAAGCCGAAGTAGATATAGAATGCTAGTAAACATATGTGTAAAATAATAAAAAAAATAACAAATGAGTTTTTTTGAGTAATTATATCAAAACAAATAATATCATTACATTTTATTCATTGTAAAACATGTTTCTTCCAATGTTTTATATTGTATATAAATTTTTAAATCTAGAAATTATAGCAATACTAGCGTAGCGCTTTCTCCTACATAGGATCAACACATCAGCAAATGCGAGCACCAAATGATCCAAAACGAGATCTGATCGTTCTTGTGTTCCTACATCATCTTTTTGATTATTGAAGTCCAAATGATCAGCATGTGGTCCATTTGATCTTGTGCTCCCATATTAGCTTCTTGATTTGTGAAGCAGTGAGAATCATTTGTGTAAACATGGATTCGGTATTGAAATGTTATGAACAATGATCGTGTGGTAATATCATGTGAACATGCACACCTACCTCGGCATGCCAATCGAGTAACCTTGATGCTATATAGAAAAATTAAACAAAGCAATTAGAAAACACAAGAAATCAATCAACAAACATATATTTTAATAATAAGATAATCAATATAATGAGCTTGAAAGTGATCTTACTGGATTCTAGGATGAAGAGTGTTGTGGGTGTGGGTGTAGCTGCCACCATGATAATGTTAGAAAGAGATTGGGGGTGGTTTATACAATGAATAATGATGCTATTTATAGAATAACATTAAGTTTGATTAGGGTTTCGGTCAAAAAAATCAAATTTCTATCGGCCCATTAAGCTAATGAGTCTTTGTTTTACCTTTTTGTTGTGTATTTTAATTTATATTATGAGAAATGATTATTGTATATATACAATATTTTATTCTTTATGAGAAGAAACAAATTAACAATGAATTGGAAATATTACCATTTATTTTTCTAGGCTTTGGTACGACGTGTACAAACTTCTTAGGATCTTGTGGTTGGATTCTCACAGATTACATGTGCATCTAATTTAAAGTTGTCTTTACAAAAAGCCAATGTCGTTCATTTCTTTTTGGGAAAGCAAACTCTCATTAACAAAATCCAGGTGGCCGACATTTCATTTTATTTAAGGTTAAACCATTGATGTCCTAACTACGTGCTAGTAACTTGATTTTGCGGATATGTGATGTTGATTAGAAGTTGTGAAGAAAAGTGCTTTAAGAGTTAAAGTAATTTGTATCATTTGTGGGAATAATACTATGTAAATCATAGTCTTCTATCATGGGGTGATGTGTTAGCGGTTACCTAACATCAAAGTCGACTTGTTTAGATGTTGTTAAAAAAACATCTTGGTGCAATTAGAGGTATATGAACCATGTTTATTTCGATTTCAATCCTCCAACAACTTGGACGAATCTCGTTAAGAAAATTGGGTTAGCCGTCCACCATATAATTATCTATGTATTTGCAAAAATATATTTTTGTTATTAATACTTGCATTTATGACATGAAAATCAATACATTATAGCATATTATTTTATTTGCAAGAATAATGTTATAATTATTGTTACTTTACATTTATTAAAGAAAACTTATTTTTATAAATGTATAAAAAAAATAAGTATACAAAAGGCAACAAAGTTTTACAATTTGAATAATAAAAACTACATACCACAAGTAGAATCAAGTACTTAGGATCAATTATATATTTTGGCATAATAGTTAATAGCATTCATTTATACATACCTTAGTGATTAGTATTCCATTCTCGCACCGTGTAATTTGTTTTACCCAACCCGACATATATCATTATGACACCTTTTAAAAAAAATCATTTTCTTTATAGATGAGGCACAAAAATATAAAAAAAAAAGAATCGAGCTCGAAAAAAGCAAACCCATTAAAGACAGTTGGACGTTTTCTATTTTTAAAATTAATAAAATGATTGAGATAGTTTTTAGTTGAATACGGAAAGACAGAACAAAAAGCCCACCGGTCCCACCCACCAATTTCTATCAAAAAATGTTAAAATTACTTTTATCAATATAAATAATGTGGCACTTAAGAATGCGATTGCCTTATTTCATATTTTTTTCTATGTCTATATGGTTGTTTTATACAATATTTGATGAGATGTTATGTTACAATTAATCTTATTTGAATTATGTTGTTTATTATTTTTGTGTTCAATAAATTGTAAATGGTTATTTTGTTAAAGGTTAATATAAACAAAATGATTAAATTAAGATTTAATACAATGCTCCATGAGATAAATTGTGTATTGTTTTTAAAACTTCGGTATAGTTCGAAGTAAACTAGTTAAACAACTCGATATAAACATATGAGACGTAAGTGAATTAAATAATATTATCATTAATTTGGTAAAGTCAAAGTAGATATAAAATGCTAGTAAACATATGCGTAAAATAATAAGAAAAAACAAATGAGTTTTTTGAGTAATTAAACAATATTATCATTGATTTGGTAAAGCCAAAGTAGATATAAAATTGGAACTTGTTCTTGTTTGTCAATTTGGTTAATCATTGTTGGGTCTATATGTTGAAGTTATTCTCAATATGGTTGATTTTATTTCGTTAATCGACAAATTATTTGGTCTTGCACTTTGTGAAGATTGTGCAAGAGACTTAATAAACATAACAAGTAATGGTTTAATCTAGATTATAGGTCGAAAGGAGTCTTTTGAATATATTGTTCTAATCATATTTCAAGTAAATGGAACTTATCAAACTAATAACCAAGTCTATGGGTCGAAAGGATTCTTGTTGTTATTGGTTTAGGCATAAGGCTCATGAGTGACCACTTGATTGAGACTTATGTATTATTGATTTATAAAGCACTAGTATCTTATTATTGGTTCTATAGGTCGAAAGGATTACCTTTAATATGTTTTCCAAACTATGCATCCTAATGTCCATGTGATCATTTGACCATACATGTATATTCTTTGTGTGTTTGTGCCTTTAACGATTCTCATGGTGGTGTGATCGTGACAATCATACCTACCATTGTTACAAACAAATAAAACTTGAGTATAACCAAGTCCCATGGACGACCTCGACTTACCAATCTAATTGCAACATGACTAGAGTATACTTGCTCGAATTTGTGTTCCTAATTAATATCGGTAATTCTTGTTTATAAATTTAAAACCCAATGTATGGAAAGAACGCATCAAGTTTTGGCTTCTTGTTGGGGATTTGTATTTGCATTCTTTAAATATCTCTATTATAGCACATCAAGTTTTTGGCGCCGCTGCCGGGGACTTGCTAGTTTGTACTCTTTTGTTTGTTTGTTTACTTGCTTGTTACTTGAATCGTTTTGTTACTAAAATCTTTTGGTTACAAAATTAATACTTAACCCAAAAGAGTTTTTATACCCCATTTATCCGCATAGGGGGGACGAATTTCACATAGGGGGAATTCGGTTGGTGGTTGATTACTCAATTGGAGGCTTTGAATTGCTCTAAATTCCATTGCCCTTGAATGATTTCTCTTGTTCTAACCCTTGACAAAGGTTAGAACACCATTTCTTAAAAATCTCTTAATTCTCATAAGTTGCTTAAATGATCTTGGCGCCAAAAATCATATATTTGGTGTTGGGATTTCTTCTCTTGTGTTCTCAAAAATTCTTATTTCAAAGATTGCTTGTCAAATGTGTTCTAAAGTGCTTGTTCTCAAAAACTCAAAAACCTTGTCCCGAATCACTCTATTCGATGACTAGAACTACTTGACCACATGATTTTTTTGTATTTGTTTGTGTTTTTATTTTTTTGTGAGTTTGTGTCTTGTTATGTGTCATGTGTTTTTATGTGTTTATGTGCTTGTGTGCTCATGTGATTGTGTGCTTGTTTGTATTTCCCATTGTATGCATATTTTTGTTCTTATTTTCCTAGTTTAAGGGGGCGTTTGGATTAGTCATTTTCTAACGATTTTGATCATTTCAAAAATTCTCCGTTAATTACAATAAGTGATATTTGATACCTTAATTCATATTTATTAAAATAATAAATCAAAAAAATAATTTTGAAAATAAATGGAAAATACATGAAAAATAAAAAAAGTTAGAATCTAGTTTTTGTCATTTGTGTCATGTTATGTGTTAGATGTGCATTGTGTTATGTCTTATATTGTTATTAGAATGTGATGTTCTAAGTGGTTTTACATGTTTTGCTTGCTTATTAGTATTTCCTTTTTGTTTTGTGCTTATTTTTCCTTTTTCATGCATAAGGTGTCTTATTGTTCTTAAGGGTGTGTTTGGAATAAGCTAGTTTGTATATATCCAAATGATTTTTAATAAAAGTGTTTTTACAAAATTTGTTAGTTTTTATGTTTTAAGGAACTTTGTAAAAAAAAATTGTCGGCGGCAAAATGCCTTCGCCGGTAGGCAAAACACCCACTGATGTTGAGTCGCCGGCGGCAACATTTTTCGTCGGCGGCAACTTGAAATTTTTTATAAAAAATAATAAAAAAATTCTTTTTATCTTCTTTTATTTAAACTAGGCCTTAACCAAATTCGTTCATAATTGTGTTTTACACTCGTCTAAACATCCGTTAATCAAGTTTCGAACCAATTATTAATAAAGCTTATATCCCGCCCAACCACCCTTTTTTAATCATTTTGTGCCTTGTTCGTATTTTTATTCGCTCCGGTTAATTCCCAAACCCCGTGGATAGAACCCAAAGTCTAGACCCATCCGGTTTAATAAATTTGGTACAAAACCTCTATTATGTGTTTTTGTTTCATTTAGTTAAAAAAAATTATTTTTAGATTAGAGAAACATGACGGTGTCGAGAGTTTGTGTAAATTTTATTGGTTGTAAATATTTTTTTTGAAAACCATTGATCGAAACTTATACTATTTGTTTCCCGGAAATTTTTGCGAGTAGTAACATTTTTTAGTCATGATAAAAAAATATAAAAGAAAAAAAAGGGGAACGTCTACTAAATCATATTCTTATTTCCTAAGACGGACCCTACTCGTTCCCTAAATATTTTTGCGAGTTGGAGAAGTTTAAAGTAAGTTTTTGTGTTAAAATAAAATAAAATAAATAATAAAAAAAATAATAAGTATACAAATTCAAATGCATCTAGTAGCTCTCAAATCTCATTTTTTTTCTTTTAGTTGTTCAATTTTAGTTTTTAATCTTTCTTAGTATTTCCATGGCACCAAATAAAGTATGTTTTTCTCATCTTTAAATTATTAGTCATTTTTTTTTCTTTTTATCATTGAAAAAAAGATTAATAATTTTTCAACTTGCCGTCGGCAACTTTGTTTTGCCGGCCGGCGTTTTCGCTTCTGTGTGCACCTTGCCGGCGGCAACTCAATGTTGCCGGTCGGCAATTTTACCACTGTTAAAAAAAGTTTTTCTTATTTAGTCTTTATTGAGTCGTGTTATTTTTTAAGTGTTTAGATTGTTTTTATTTATCATATGCGTGATGTTTATAAATGTATAATGTTTGTCTCGTTTGTGTTAGTTGTCTTGTGTGCTTGGTTCATTTTGTTTGCATGCGTGTTTGTGTTTGTGTTTGTTTAAGTTCATGTGGTTAATGCATGAACTTTGTGGGTGTGTTTGCTGGAAACCCTCACGAGACTATAACTCGTTCACTCGGGATACCAAGGGGTTTAAAGGCTTGTTGCATACGCTAAATGCAATCGTGTTGCCTACGAAAGTGTGCTTAATAAATTTATGTGTTTTGTAGTTTAGTTTATTTTGCAGGTTCAATAAAACTTATGGAGGATGGATTGATTATGTTTATGGATTGTATGTGTATACTCGTGTTGGAGATGAAATCGCTTGATCTTCCTTACTTGACATCTCATCGTATGGAGATCAATGCAATTTCTTAGCCCGGGAAGTTTCGTTTCTCTTGGACTTTTTTTTTCCTACTTTTCATGCTTTGAAGTTTATTTTTCACATTGAGTCCAATCAAAAACTTAAGTGTGAGGGGAAATAAATGGGAAAACGAAACCGAATTTTCAAAATATAAATTTTTGGGTTAATTATAAAAAAATATTTAAAAAAAAAAGAATAAAAGAAAAAAAAGAGGGAAAGTTTGTGTACTTGTTTGCCCTTAGGATTTAAATGTATTCACACATTTGTATGTAAATATATTTCAATAATCATCCACATGGTAAAAAAAAGATTTCAAAAAAAAACAAATTTTAAAAATAAAATAAAATAAGTTTTAGTGAGATCACACTTGTGTGATATAAGTGTATATGCATGATAAAGAGGCAGCCTTAAAAAAACCAAATAGCCTTTTCCATTTTCTTTTTAGCTAGTTACATCGATTAGCTAAACTCCCATAAATTAACCCTTTTGTTAGCACTTTCTTTTAGTGCTAGATACCCTTAGAACACCCACTGAGCCATTCTTTTCATTTTTGTTAAATCCACTACAAAAATATTTAACCTTAAACCTTAGCCTAACCCTTGTCGAAGTCCAAATGGTGGGTTGCTAGTTACTTAGTATGGTGGATCGTTTTTTATGATTATTAGTTATGCCACACTTGGCCATATGTGTGTGCTATTGCAACAAAGATGGAGACTGCAGCTTCTATTTGTATTTTTTGTGGTGTGTGCTTAAGCGAAGTGTGAGGGGAACATGTGATGTGTGTTGAAAAAAAATGAAAAAAAAGAGGAGGATGAAAAAAAAGAGAAAAATAAAATAAGTCATCGAAAAAAATTAAATAAAAAAAAGTGATGACAATATTATGAATATGAAGGAAGATGAAGTATGTTTAGATATCGATTAACCAATGTGCTAAGACGTGATATGTGTGTTATGTGTTGAATAAAGCTCGTAGATATGATCATTTTTGGGCTTGTGATTTGTTCGGTAACTAGCAACATGGGACTTAGACTTTTAACTTGTATATTCTTGTTACACCTCTCATAAAGAAATATCCCATGTCTTATCCATACCCATTAACCCTTAGCCTTGTAACCCAATAAAAATCCTCTTTAGATGTGTACACTTGGTGCTCACGCCATTTCATTTAGTTTTGTTTGCACTTGATAGATTTTCATCTTATTTTTCTAAGCCATTTTTATGCACCATGTGGTAAAAATTTCATTTTACTTGCTTGAGGACAAGCAAACTCTTAAGTATGAGGGGATTTGCACCTTTAGCCATTTCTTATAAAAAGCCAAAAATAATTTCAATTTTTCATAGATTTATCAATTTTCATAGAATTTTTAATTTTTCTTTTCTTTTACCATTTAGGTATTTTGTTTAGAACTTTATTTTTAGTTTTATTTGCTTGAGGGCAAGCAAAGTTTTTCTTTTCCTTGCTCGAGGACGAGCAAAACTTAAGTGTGAGGGGATTTTATGACGCTCAAATGTAACATATTTCTAGGAGCATATTCGTGGTGTTTATGCATATATTTATGTGATTAGTATGAAAATATGATACTTAATGAAGCTTATTTGCTATTGTAGGTTCATCAATGGTTACATCACGAGAAATAAAGAAAAGACGAGTATTGGAGGTGAAAGAATGAACGAGACATGAAAGTGGAGATCTGGTTTGATAAATAATACAAAGATAAAGAGTCTTTGAAAGTTTGGAAGAAAGAATGTGGAAGAAACAAAGAAAAAGGACCAAAGATGAAATAAGGGCAAAGTTGGCCTAGTTGCCACCGGCAAGATCATTTTACCGCTGGCAAAACTACACCCAGTTGCCACCGGCAAGATCCTTCTACCGCCGGCAAAACCACATCAAGTTGCCACCAGTAGGATTAATTTGCTACCAGCATTTCTTTCTGCCACTTCTCCAAGTAAAATTAAACACCTCCATTACTTCTCCTTGCTCCCCCAATCCGACCATAACTCCATTCCCTCTCCTCCAAGCTTCATTAAACCCTCATTTACAACCCTTGGAGCCAAAGAAATATGCTTGGTGTCCAAGGAGAATTCACTTATAAATAAAACCCATGGGGTAGTGTTTTTCATAACCAATCATATCCTATCTCATAATCCATCTTCATCTCCATCGTATTTCTGTGATTTTGATATCACCCCTCCCCAAGTGGTGAGGGGTGGAATTGGTTACCATGTTCATGTTATAAGACATGGAAGAAGTAGAGATGAAAGCCACACACCATAAACAATTCAATCTCCAACAATCCTCATTCCCAAACACCCCAAAAGGCTCTATACTCTCACCAAGAGGTTAATGTATAAGATATGGGTAGGACGAATTGTATTTTGGTTGTTCATATGGGTAGAATGCATTGTACTTTTGTACTTTTAACTCTAATGTTTGGTAACTTCTTCTTTATTATTCAATGTTGTATATGTTCATGTTCATGGTGATTCTTGTGTTTTATGATATTGTGAATGTTGTCTTGATACTTGTATTTTTCATATGTAAACTTGTGATAAATGGATGTTTGGATTCTATTAGTGCTTGTCATTGGATTATGGTGATAACATTTTATTTGGTTGAATTGGAACTTGTTCTTGTTTGTCAATTTGGTTAATCATTGTTGGGTCTATATGTCGAAGTTATTCTCAATATGGTTGATTTCAATTCGTAAATCGACAAATGATTTGGTCTTGCACTTTGTGAAGATTGTGCAAGAGACTTAATAAACATAACAAGTAACGGTTTAATCTAGATTATAGGTCGAAAGGAGTCTTTTGAATATATTGTTCTAATCATTTTTCAAGTAAATGGAACTTATCAAACTAATAACCAAGTTTATGGGTCGAAAGGATTCTTGTTGTTATTGGTTTGGCATAAGGCTCATGAGTGACCACTTGATTGAGACTTATGTATTATTGATTTATAAAGCACTAGTGTCTTATTATTGGTTCTATAGGTCTAAAGGATTACCTTTAATATATTTTCCAAACTATGCATCCTAATGTCCATGTGATCATTTGACCATACATGTATATTCTTTGTGTGCTTGTGCCTTTAACGATTCTCATGGTGGTGTGATCATGACAATCATACCTACCATTGTTACAAACAAATAACACTTGAGTATAACCAAGTCCCATGGGACGACCACGAATTACCAATCTATGTGCAACATGACTAGAGTATACTTGCTCGAATTTGTGTTCCTAATTAATATCGATAATTCTTGTTTATAAATTTAAAACCCAATGTGTGGAAAGAACGCATCAAGTTTTTGGCTTCTTGTCGGGGATTTGTATTTGCATTCTTTAAATATCTCTATTAGAGCACATCAACA
The DNA here is from genome assembly GCA_025667525.1 of Glebionis coronaria. Lineage (NCBI taxonomy): Eukaryota > Viridiplantae > Streptophyta > Magnoliopsida > Asterales > Asteraceae > Glebionis > Glebionis coronaria. The sequence continues at coordinate 42,996,503 of CM046878.1, forward strand.
TTTTGAAAAATAAAAACTACATACCACAAGAAGAATCAAGTACTTAGGATCGAGCTCGAAAAAAGCAAACCAGTTGAAAGACCGTTGGACGTTTTCTATATTTAAAACTAATAAAATGATTGAGATAGTTTTTAGTTGAATACAGAAAAACAGAACAAAAATTCCCCCATTCCCAGCCCACCAATTTCTATCAAAAATGTTAAAATTACTTTTATTAATATAAATGATGTGGCACTTAAGAATGCGATTGCCTTATTTCATATTTTTTTTCTACGGCTATATGGTTGTTTTATACAATATTTGATGAGATTTTATGTTACAATTAATCTTATTTGAATTATGTTGTTTATTATTTTTGTGTTCAATGAATTGTAAATGGTTATTTTGTTAAAGGTTAATATAAACAAAATGATTAAATTAAGATTTAATACAATGCTCCATGGGATAAATTGTGTATTGTTTTTAAAACTTCGGTATAGTTTGAAGTAAACTAGTTAAACAACTTGATATAAACATATGTGACGTCAAGTGAATTAAATAATATTATCATTAATTTGGTAAAGCCAAAGTAGATATAAAATGCTAGTAAACATATGTGTAAAATAATAAGAAAAAAACAAATGAGTTTTTTTGAGTAATTACATCAAAACGAACAATATCATTACATTTATTCATTGTAAAACATGCTTCTTCCATTGGTTTCTATTATGAATAAATTTTTAAATCTAGAAATTATAGCAATAGTAGCGTAGCGCTTTCTCCTACATAAGATCAACACATCAGCAAACGCAAGCACCAAAGGATCCAAAACGAGATCTGATCGTTCTTGTGCTCCTAAATCATCTTTTGGATTATTGAAGTCCAAAGGATAAGCATGTGGATCCATTTGATCTTGTGCTCCCATATTTGCTTCTTGATTTGTGAAGCACTGAGAATCCTTGGTGTAAACATGGGAAGTCCATTAAAAAGATGGTTGTTGATCAGCTGATTGAATTCAATATCGAAATATTGTAAATAATGATCGTGTGGCAATATCATGTGAACATGCACACCTACCTCGGCATGCCAATCGAGTAACTTTGACACTATATAGCAAAATTAAACAAAACTATTATAAAATACAAGAAATCAATCAACAAACATATATTTTGATAAAAAAATAATCACTATAATGAGCTTGAAAGTGATCTTACTTAATTCTAGGATGAAGAGTGTTGTGGGTGTGGGTGTGGGTGTGGGTGTGGCTGCCACCATGATAATGTTGGAAAGAGATTGAGGGTTGGTTTATAAAATGAATATTGATGTTATTTATAGAGTAACATTAAGTTTGATTAGGGTTTCAGTCAACAACAAAATCAAATTTCTATCAGCCCATTAAGCTGAGTCTTTGTTTTACCTTTTTGTTGTGTATTTTAATTTATATTATGAGAAATGATTATTGTATATATACAATCTTTTATTATTTTTTTAGAAGAAACAAATTAACTATGAATCGGAAATATTATCATTTATTTTTCTAGGCTTTGGTACGATGTGTACAAACTTCTTAGGATCTTGTGGTTGGATTCCCACAGATTACACGTGCATCCAATAATGTTGTCTTTACAGAAAGCCAATGTCAGTCATTTCTTTTTGGGAAAGAAAACTCTCATTAACAAAATCCTAGTGGACGACATTTCATTTTATTTAAGGTTAAAGTATTGATGTCCTAACTACGTTCTAGTAACTTGATTTTGCGGATATGTAATGTTGATTAGAAGTTGTGAAGAAAAGCGTTTTAAGAGTTAAAGTTATTTGAATCATTTATGGGAATAATACTATATAAATCATAGTCTTCTATCTTGGGGTAATGTTTTAGCGGTTACTTAACACCAAAGTCGACTTGCTTAGATGTTGTTAAAAACATCTTGGTGCAATTTGAGGTATATGAACCATGTTTATTTCGATTTCAATCCTCCAACAACTTGGACGAATCTCTTTAAGAAAATTGGGGTAGCCGTCCACCATATAATTATCTATGTATTTGCAAACATATATTTTTGTTATTAATACTTGCATTTTTGACATGAAAATCAATACATTATAAATTAGTAAATCTAGAAATTATATCAATACTAGTGTAGCACTTTCTCCTACATAGGATCATATGTGTAAAATAATAAGAAAAAAACAAATGAGTTTTTTGAGTAATTACATCAAAACAACAATATCATTACATTTTATTCATTTTAAAACATGCTTCTTCCAATGTTTTCTATTGTATATAAATTTGTAAATCTAGAAATTATATCAATACTAGTGTAGCACTTTCTCCTACATAGGATCAACACATCAGCATATGCAAGCATCAAAGGATCTAAAACAAGATTTGATCGTTCTTGTGTTCCTACATCATCTTCTTGATTATTGAAGTCTAAAGGATCAGCATGTGGATCCATTTGATCTTGTGCTCCCATATTAGCTTCTTGATTTGTGAAGCACTGAGAATCATTGATGTAAAAATGGGAAGTCCATCAAAAAGATGGTTGTTGATCAGCTGATTGGATTGAGTATCGAAATGTTGTGAACAATTATCGTGTGGCAATATCACATGAACATGCACACCTACCTCGGCATGCCAATCGAGTACCCTTGATGCTATATAGCAAAATTAAACAAAACAATTAGAAAACACAAGAAATCAATCAACATACATATATTTTAATAAGAAATAAACAATATAATGAGCTTGAAACTGATCTTAGTGAATTCTAGGATGAAGAGTGTTATGGGTGTAGGTGTGGTTGCCACCATGATAATTTTTGAAAGAGATTGAGGGGTAGTTTATACAATGAATAATGATGCTATTTATAGAGTAACATTAAGTTTGATTAGGGTTTCGGTCAACAACAAAATCAAATTTCTATCGGCCCATTAAGCTAATGAGTCTTTGTTTTACCTTTTTGTTGTGTATTTTAATTTATATTATGAGAAATGATTATTGTATATATACAATCTTTTATTCTTTTTGAGAAGAAACAGATTAACAATGAATTGGAAATATTATCATTTATTTTTCTAGGCTTTGGTACGACGTGTACAAACTTCTTAGGATCTTGTGGTTGGATTTCCACAGATTACACGTGCATCCAATAAAGTTGTCTTTACAGAAAGCCAATGTCGATCATTTCTTTTTGGGAAAGCAAACTCTTATTACCAAAATCCAGGTCACCGACATTTCAATTTATTTAAGGTTAAAGCATTGATGACCTAACTACGTGCTAGTAACTTGATTTTGCGGATATGTGATGTTGATTAGAAGTTATAAAGAAAAGTGTTTTAAGAGTAAAAGTAATTTGTATCATTTATGGGATTAATACTATGTAAATCATAGTCTTCTATCTTCGGGTGATGTGTTAGCGGTATTCCAACACCAAAGTCGACTTGTATAGATGTTGTTAAAAAACATCCTGGAGCAATTGGAGGTATATGAGCCATGTTTATTTCGATTTCAATCTTCCAACAAATTGGACGAACCTTGTTAAGAAATTTGGGGTAGCCGTGGACCATATAATTGTCTATGTATTTGCAAAAATATATTTTTGTTATTAATACTTGCATTTATGACATGAAAATCAATACATTATACCATATAGGATATTATTTTATTTGCAAGAATAATGTTATAGTTATTGTTACTTTACATTTATTAAAGAAAACTTTATTTTTATAAATGTATAAAAAATAAATATCAGTATACAAAAGGCAACATAGTTTTACATTTTGAAAAATAAAAACTACATACCACAAGTAGAATCAAGTACTTAGGATCAATTATATGTTTTGGCATAATAGTTAATAGCATTCATTTATACATACCTTAATAATTAGTATTCCCATCTCGCACCGTGTAATTTTTTTTACCCAACCCGACATATATCATTATGACACTTTTTAAAAAATTCAATTTCTTTATAGATGAGGCACAAAAATCTAAAAACTGAATCAAGCTCGAAAAAAGCAAACCAGTTGAAAGACCATTGGACGTTTTCTATTTTTAAAATTAATAAAATGATTGAGATAGTTTTTAGTTGAATACGAAATGACAGAAAAAAGCCCCCGGTCCCACCCCACCAATTTCTATCAAAAAATGTTAAAATTACTTTTATCAATATAAATGATGTGGCTTTTAAGAATGCGATTGTCTCATTTCATATATTTTTCTATGCCAATACGGTTGTTTTATACAATATTTGATGAGATGTTATTTTATAATTAATCTTATTTGAATTATGTTATTATTACTTTTTGTGTTCAATGAATTGTAAATGGTTACTCTGTTAAAGGTTAATATAAACAAAATGATTAAATTAAGATTTAATACAATGTTCCATGGGGTAAATTGTGTATTGTTTTTAAATCTTTGGTATAGTTTGAAGTAAACTAGTTAAACAACTCGAAATAAACATATGAGACGTTAAGTGACTTAAATAATATTATCATTAATTTGGTAAAGCCAAAGTAGCTATAAAATGCTAGTAAACATATGTGTAAAATTAATAAGAAAAAAAACAAATGAGTTTTTTTGAGTAATTGCATCAAAACAAACAGTATCAATACATTGTATTCATTGTATGTAACACCCCCATTTTTACCATATAGAAGCTAATCTGGGGTATTATTTTCAAGGTATCGAAGTCACAATAATAGAAAAATGCTCAAAGAGTCATTTTTGCTAAAAAAATTGTTATCATTCATTATTTAGAGTTAAATAAAACAACTTTGCATACACTGTATATCATAGGTTTTCCCAAAGATCTAGTTTTATTAGAATGATAGCTATTCAAAACACGACCATCCGCAGCACACCAGTCTTTATTCAGCTGAAATATATGCTTACAAAATCAACACAATGGTTGAGTGAATTCATAGGTTTAAACACCATTTGGATACAAGTATGACTCCAGGGCTACAGTGTTATACACCCTGTATTTTTAAATTAATCAATTCTCATTTATTATTTCACTATCTCGTACACCGCTACTTTACATATCAGTAAACCAACAAATAGCCCTTATGCAGGTAGTTTGCGAGACTCATGAGTTTAGCAAAATAAAGCATATATATTTAGCCAAGATAGGAACCTTCAGCCATAAGCAAGCATGACTTGCCCAGATAGGAGATGTCAGTCTCCAATAGTACTATTCACAATATTAGCTGATGAGACTGCTTTTATACATAGTCTTATCGTCCAAAAAGGGCTTAAAATACATTAAATATCATTAAAAATGCCAAATATATGCTTGTGTTTGTTGCTTGTGTATTTTAGGTACGGATATTGAGGAAATGACAAAAGATCACAAGAATAGAGCAAAAACAAACACGAGAAACGAAGTCGCACAAAGAATCGGGCCCAAGTCATGATTTTCCAAAAAGACCCTTGATGTTTGAAGACTTGTCAAGTTTAGTCCCCCAAGTTTTGAAGATTGACACTTCATACCCCTCATAATATCAAAAGTAACTTTGGGGTTCCTAAAGTTTGAAGAAATACCAAGAATAGTCCTCAACTTAAGCCCTTTTATCAAACAATGTTAACATAAGGACTTGTGATGCAATTGACTAAGGACGGATGGTGAAATTGACCAAGGACTTGGATTGCAAAAGCTGTTAAAAAGAAAGATAACAGAGGGACCATTTCTGCCTAAACCTTAAACTCTTTAACCAAAAATCCCATTTAACTTAACCTCACCAGACAACCTTAACCCACCCTCCAATCCTCACACGCCACCTCATCACCCACTCACCCCTCCACCAATCACATCCCCTCCCTTCTCCACGTCAGTTCCCACCCAAACCCCTACTAATATTTTATTTAATCAGTTTTTTTAAACGGTTTTATAAAATTAAAAAGTGTAGGAAACATTACCTGTTCATCCCCCACCCCTAATCACCCCTAATTATCTATCATAAACCATAATCTTGATTAGGTTTAATTCAAAGGGGTTTTGTGCCCACTTTTCTAGAATTGTAATTACCATCCCCTAAATCAAACCCACAACCCAGATTTCCTTCACAACACACCCATGTGACTGTGGGGACCTCCCCTGCACCCGTCCTTATCCACTCTCCCCCAAAACCCGACCAAAGTCAACAGCTAAGGATGAAACTTGTTGACTAAGGAGTATTTCAACGCTCAGGATCAATTTGTACAACTGCTACATCACATGCTCCTCCAAGAAGAGATTCAAACTAGCATATTCGTTCAAAGATGCTAAGGGCAAATTGGGATTTCTACTTGATTAGGGTTTCATATGTTATTGTTTCTAGATTATTCTGTAATGTAGTATAAATATGAGGTGCATGTACCCATATTCCTTTTGTTCCAGATTTTTTTTTAAAACTTTTGTAATTCCTTTTTTTTAATGAAAGTTGGTATTTTGTGTGCAAATATAATTCCTTTTCAATTATCTTAAAAGTTGGTGTCTTGTTAAACAAATCTGAGTTCCATGTTCATTTGGTATAACACTTTGTAATTTTGAGTTTTCAAAAAGAGAAGTTTCAAGTTTTGGAATCCGTTTTCTATTTGGCAAAAGGTTCATAAGCCACATTAAGCTGTTTTACTTGGGCTTATATATGCCCATTGAACCCTGATATCTTGGAGATATCAAGATTCAGTGGGTATAAAAGCTTGGGTAAAAGGCAAAGTGAGGTGAGAGACCCTTTTTGCTGATTTCTACCCATTTGGTTAACACTCACTATATCAAAAGCTACAAGCTTAAAGCTTGTAGCAATTGATATTTGAATTCTTTTTACTTGGTCTTGTGGTGATTGTGCAGGAAAGAAGTGAGCTCCTCACATTTTTACCAAAGTTGGTAGTTTTGTACTTCAACAGCAACATCACTCAACCCATTTTCTTCCAAGGACCCCTGGCTTACCTAGTTGTTGGTTAAGCTTAGGGGAGCATAGCTGACCCTCACTAGGATGCAAAGTGAGGGAGGTGCTCATTCTCTTTCCTTTCTCATTTTGCTTTCTTAATTTTTCTGAAATCTGCTTGCAATATGATTATGCATGAATCTGCTTTGAGTTGATTGTTTTCTGTTTGATTTAGCTTGTTTAGGGTGTCTTTGCATGCTTAGATAGATTAGAACCATTTTGGTTAAGTTTTGAAGAGATTTGGTGTGTTAAAAATGAAATCAGCAAGATAAAAGGGTGTTTGGATTCAGGTTTTAGAAGCATTTTTTGGAATAAAAATGGTTTAAAATCAGTTTAATTACACTCAATTTAGTATCTTTGAGTTTCTTTCAGCTTAGGTGTTAGATTTGGTAAGCTTTGGAAAGTTTTGAATGCAAAAATCTTGAAAACCTAGCTTAAAAATTGTAAGCATCAAAACTGCCATGATTTTGTGAGTTTTGGGCATCAATCTTTTATCTTGTTAGGATTTAGGCTAGGACAGGTCTAGTACTTGATTTGGGCTAGCTAGGAAGCAAATTGAGTGAGTTTTGGCCAACCAAAACTCACCCAATTGCATTATGCCTCAGCAAAAAGCCCCACAAGCCCCCTTATTAATCCTGTGACTGTATTGGTGTGATTTTTATGTGACTTATGTGTTAACTTGGGTCTTTTTAGCTAATTGTGACTCCCCACAACCCAACTGGTTGTGGGGGTGACGTGTATTGCCAAAACATCCAACAAACCTACAAGAACAAGCTCAAATCAGGTTCACAAGTATCATTGATTGTCTGAGCCATCAGATAACGTTTCCTTGTTTCATCAGATATCGGACAAGACTGGGTTTTTGTTCTTTTATTACTGTAGCATATTGAGTTGAACTGGGCACGTTTTTGTGGTTTCTAGATCTTAAACTTGTTTGCTTTTACGTGTTTTTGTGTTTTAGGAGTTATTAAGTTACTGATTTTAAGTTTTATAAAAAGAAAAGAAAAAAAAAGTTTTTTTACAAAAAGGACGTGGCCAGGACTCGAACCTGCGCCACTCCTCTCACACACAAACGACCTTACCATCTGCGACCTTGGGACTTTTACTGATAAGCTTTCAAAACATTATCCAGTTAAAGGGTTTTTGGATTGGGCTGATTAATATAAGCCGTAGCTAAATAAGCTTATTTAAGCTTATTGGTTAAGCCAATTGGCCAGTTGTTATTTTTCTTGTGTTAATAATTCAGTTTAGGATTTTTCTGGCTAAAATTTGTATTTTTCACTTTCTTTATTATTTTTTAACATTATTTTTATTTCCCGTTTTTAATAATTAGTTTAAAAATAGAATAAATAGTTTTAAAATTTTATAAAAAATATTTTAGGTTTTAATTGAGTAATTTGAGGTTTACATCTATTTAACTTTTCATTTTAGCTAATTTTTTATTTTACATGATTTTAGGGTTTTTAACCAACTTTAAATATTCATATAAAGTTATTAAAAAGGTTTTGGAAACTTTTGTTTGCATTTCTGTCTTAGTTACATTTTTCTAGATTTTTGGTATTTTTTAGATTTTTTTATAAACTTTGAATTTTTTTGAATATTTTATTATTATTTTATTATTAAAAATTGAAAGTTAGTTTTTACTAGTTTTTTCATTTTTCCTAGTTCAAATATCTAAAGTTAGGAGTTTTGAAACTTTTAGAATATTTTCATTGTCCTTAGATTTATTTTTATAATTATTTTAAGTTTTTATAGTTTTAATAGTTTTTAATTGTTTTAAAATAGTTTCTATTAATTTTAAAATTTCAAAAATAGTTTTGAATTAATTTAGGTTGTTTTAGAGGTTTACAAAGTGATAAAACTCATTTTGGGCTTTTTGGTAATTAAGTTGATTTTTAGGGCTTTAATTAGCATTAAAAAATCATTATTTAATTAATTAAAATGTTTGGGTGATTTTGGATTCTTTGTAAACTCTTTTTACATTATTTAGGATTTGTTTGCAATTTTTAGAAATTTTTAGGATAAAATTTTAAATTTGGTGCTTTTACGGTTTTACGTGTACGACATTTTCGTCTTAGTTTAATCCGTCATCGTAATCGTCAATCTCTTCTCATCTCATTTCTATTTTCCTTTCTCACAAATAAAATCACAAAGTTTATCATCTCTTAACACAACGTATTAGCCTCCTCGAGAACGAACTCATTTTAGGGTCATAACTTGTGGTTTTCCTAAACTACTTGTTAACACTTGCCCTAATTTCCTCGTTTTCATTCCTTGAGGCTTCTTTAATCAAGAGATTTGATTAAGGAGGAGATTTGTTGATTTTTGTCTACTTAATACAATTCCAAAATCCAAAAAAAAATCAAAAATCCAAAAAAAAATTGAAAAAGTTAAAAACACCAAAAGGAATCTTCTTTGTTTATCCTCACGTTGTACGTGACGTTTATGCTTACTCGTAATCAAGCAAGACGTGCACGTAAACGAAAAAACAAAAAGGAGTCAACACCTACTCCTAATCTTTCTAGTGAAGAGACTCCAAGTGAGGAACCTATTGTAGAACAAGAAGCTATCATGGCTAATCGTACTATGATGGAGTTGCTTCAAGCACCCACCGAGGGTTTTGGAGAGGCCATTGTGATTCCCGCCATCCTTGCGGAGAACTTCGAGATTAAGACGGGTTTAATGTCTATGCTTCAAGCCAACAAGTTTCGCGGACACGAAAAAGACGACCCACATTATCACATTAGGCAATTTAATCGTCTCACCGCGACAAGCAAGTTTAAGGATGTACCACACGGTGCCATTAAGATGATGTTGTTTCCATACTCGTTAGATGGACCCGCCAAGATATGGCTCGAGAAAGAACCCCCAAATTTGATTTTGACGTGGGGTGATCTCGTTTCTAAGTTTGTGAATCAAATTTTTCCACCATCTAAAACAACACATTTGAAAAACGAGATTTCACGATTTACACAAAGATCTAATGAAAGTTTTTCAATGGCTTGGGAAAGGTTTAAAGAAATGTTACATGAATGTCCACACCATGATTTTTCCGAATTGCATCAAATTGACACTTTTTATAATCGGCTTAATGATCATGAACGAGATTACCTAAATGCCGCCGCGGGTGGTAATTTTTTGTGCAAAACGACCGATGAGGCTTTGAAAATCATTGAGAATAGGTCCAAGGTTTATAGCCCTCGTAACACATCGAGTGTTGCCAATTTGGGTTCGTCATCGTCTCGTAGCATTAATGCCTTGCAAGATGAAGCAAATGAGGAGAATCGGTTTTTCGATAGGTTTTCGACTCTTATGACTCATTGGAAAGCACAAGATGCTTTGAATTCCGCATCGGTTAAGGCGGTTGCCAAGAGTTGTATTTCGTGTGGTGGAGCTCATGATTTTTCTGAGTGCATTACCGCGGATGGTAACACTTCGAATGCTTATGTAGCCACGGGAACTTATAACCAAAACGGTCAAGGTTCCCGCCTAAATCAAGCTCCACAAAATCAAAATGCTAACAACTATCGAAACAACAATCAAAGTGGTGCTTATCAAGGAAATCAACGTAACTACAACAAGGGTAATTATCAAAGTGGAAATGGGCAAATTTCAAACCAAAACCAAAACCGTGATTTTCAAACTACCACTCAAGGTTTTCAAAATGATCACACCAAAAATCTTCAAGGAGAATTTTTGAATTATGCTAAAGCAAACGATGCTAAGTTTGATAATATGCAACGTGAAATGGTTAGCTTAAGATCCGAGTTGAAAAACGAGCTTAAAAACAAACTTGCTAATGAACTTAAGACTCATGCTAATAAAATGGAAGGAAATGTTCAATGTCTCCAACAAAATCAACAAAAAATGGAGCAAGGTCAACATGAGATTAAGCAAGAGTTGTTAAAAGTGGATGCTAGGCAATCTAAGTTTGAAGACCGAATGGGTAAAATGTTTGAAGCTATCATGTGTAAACCTTCTTCTTCGGGTGGTCTTCCTAGTGATACCATCGTAAACCCGAAAGGAGAATTGAAGGTTATTACTACTCGTAGTGTTAAAACTTTCAAAGAACCCATTTCTCGTCCAAGTACTTCTACGGAGAAGGAAAAAGAGAAAGAACCCGAGGTGGTGGTAGAAAAGGAGCAAATTCCAAGTCCACGAAGTACCGCTCAAACCACACCTACGGTTGAACCAATACCAATAGTGGAACCCGAGATTCCAAGGCCTTTGCCTATGCCCCAACCCACACCATCCTTACCTTACCCTTCAAGACGAAACAAGGAAAAGGCACAAGAACGAAATAATTATCAATTTGAACTTTTTATGAAAATGTTTCGTGACTTGCATTGCAATATAAGTTTTGCCGACGCCTTGGTCATGATGCCTCGATTTGCCGCAAACTTCAAAAGTATGTTGAATAACAAAGAGAAATTTCAAAAGTCGTCTAGTTGTTCTTCGGTTTTTCTTAGCCGCATACCTTAAAAAGTCGGTGATCCCGGTAAATTTTTAATCCCATGTGCAATACAAGATATGGAGGAATGCTACGCCTTGGCCGATCTTGGTGCTAGTATAAATTTGATGCCTCTTGAGATTTTTAAGTCGCTCAATCTTCCCAATCTCACTCCTTCAAGAATGTCAATCGAGATGGCCGATCATTCTACGATTCTAGCTTGTGGAGTAGCCGAGGACGTCTTCGTGAAAGTTGAAAAGTTCTAATATCCCATGGACTTTATCGTTGTTGACATTCCCATTGATCCTAAAGTTCCTCTAATTTAGGTCGATCATTTTTGGATACTTCGAGAGCACTTATTGATGTGCATGCTAGGAAAATCACTCTTCGTTTCAAGGAGGAAGAACTCGTCATAAATGCAACTCAAAACTCCACACTTTCTCGTGTGTATTCTATCACGTCTTTGAACAATGTTAATCCCATCAAAAACATTTGCAAAAGGATTTCAAAAAGAGTTTTAGGAGTTGATGATAAAAACGATTTTCCGTCCCCTCCGCCGGTGGAGGTTAAGAGTGTTAATCCTACGATTCCAATCACGAATGATTCTTCGGATGATGAATATGTTGATCCCGATGGGGAAGTTTTCTTTGTTGACAAACGTTTTGAGAACTTACCACCACCTAAACCAAAACGGTTTTCAAATGTGAGAATTTTTAGTGTGACTAACATTGCTTTAGAAACACCAAATATTTTTTACATAATTAAGTCGGCTTTTCATAAGGAGAGTTTAAAAGATGAAAAAGGGAAAGATTTTAAATTGGATTTAAAAGATTTTTCTACAATGCTAACTCCGTCATCACCTCGTGTTTTGAGTGCTACAAGCTCGTCTTCTCCTTTTGACGATGCTTTGTGTAGACTTAGTGTGGGGGAAGCCCCTTATGTTCCCTCCCCTTTCTCCACCGAGGACGAGATATTTGATCCCGGAATTGCTTATAAAGGGAAATCTCGGTCTTCCACCGATGCAATAAATGGAAAATCTTTCTATTTGATTGGTGCGAGTCTACCTCGAGTAGCTCATGGTTTTTGTGACTTACCCATTGTCCCACCCTTCTATTTCTTCTCATCTATTTTCTTGAAACCCTTTGGGTTTGTGTTGACACATGATGAAGTGGCGTTGATTTGTTTTTCCAATGAAAACGAGAACGCCATCTTCGATCCTGGTATTTTGCACCATCAAAGAACTTAGTCCTTTATACCGGTTGTTTTTTGGGCCTTGTTTATCATGTAAGCCCCACCAAAAATTGACCATACCAAGATAATCCCTAAATGATCACATTTATGGGGATTCGAGTCGAGCTTTTGACTTGGTTATCAAAAACAAGGTGCCTCATGGGGGAAACCCATGCTTATCCATGTACATATCATTGCTTTCTAATTAGTTTAATGTGAGGGGATTTGTGCCCTTCCAATCTTTATTCCGTGGTTGTTTGTGAATTGTGGTTTTTAGATCATGATCTTCACGATTGGAGCCTCTCGTGTTCGTTTTATGGGAGCACTCGATCGATTGCTTTGAAGACTTTCTCAATATCCAAATGATATATCCTTTTATGTTCTAACCTTAGGTTTATAGCACACTTCATAAACGACTTTAAATTTAATGGTTACACCCTTTCCATGCTAGATTAGGCATTCGACTACGTCTCTAGTATGGGGGTGTTTGCACCCCTAGACTCGAAACATTGAGGACAATGTTTAACTTTAGTATGGGGGAGTGAATAGATACTTGCCTTGCCAAACCTTCACGCTTTCCAAAGTTTTTGTTTATCGTTTTGTTGCAAAATAAGGCTAAAAATTGCCAAATTTTAAAATTTTTCTCATGTTTTATAAGTGTTTGAAGACACGAATGTCGATTTTCCGATGGCGAGAATAAGAGTAATTTTTTACTCGACCGTGCGTGTTGAGAACTTAGCTTCGATCCCTTAACTTCACATTAGGCTAAGTCTCTTAAATGAGGACGAGAAATGATAGGGTTAATTATAAGTTACTATGCTAAACGTAGAGTACTCGTATTCTTTCAAAAACTCATGTGTTCTCGTTGTTTGCTTATTCTCTCTTCGTATGTAAATATTTTTTGCTTAATAAATATTGACTTAGCGGTTTAGTTGGGATTGTTGGGTTTCTAGTCTTTTCTAGTAGCTTCCGTGTAATTAAATTGGGAAGACATTAAGGTATCGCCAGCGTCGCGGTTTTGAAGTATTGGCACCCTAATAATCAAAAGCTTCACCCAATAATAAGATTTCAAGTGCTCACCTAAATCAAGCAAACAATTTGAAGCCCCACAAGGCCGAAAAATCTATGCAAAATTGAAAGTGAATCAAGCCTTAATCTTCGAAGCTTTAAAGATCCAAAATTCGCCTTAGCGTGAGGATATACGTCTTTGGCTAATAAAACCACCGATGAGGCGGATAATAAAAGGCAAGGCAAGACCTAAGTCATAATAAAAGCTTCATGGCGAAGTTGAATAAAAGATGGAGGTAAACCAAAGATAATAAGGCCCTTCCGTTAGGGGGCGTATAAAAGTCTTGGTAATAAGTCACATGTTCAAAACCGTTATAAAACCGTGTTTATCGATCCTTCTTGTTTACTTAATTTTTTGACATCGTTGTCTATTAGGAGGGGTTATTGATTTGATGGTCTTGGTTACACCGTTAGGACTCTATTTTTAGACCTAAATCTCTATTATCGCATAAGTCAAACAATGTATCCTCGTGAAACATTCAAGACAAAAAAAAATATAAGAGATACAACTTAGGAATAATGGGAGGATAAGTACGTGATTAGGGCATATTAGTAGTGTTAGCATTACTAACTTATAATGACAATGATCTCGTTGCACGCTTGGCATGGAATTGGGGTGAAAATCGAGGACGATGAAATTATTTCTAACGAAGCATTCACGTGTTCTTATTCTATGAACCTAAACGTCCCATTTTGCGATGAAAATCATACATTATGTCTAAAACGTAAGTAGTAGTAGTAGTGTAGTTAGTTTATCATTCAATAAAGTGAATAAAAATGAATTTTGGAGGTGCTACGATACTTTATTCTAGCATTGCGTGAGGGCACGACAATGGTTTAGTATGGAGGAGTGATGAGACTGCTTTTATACATAGTCTCATCGTCCAAAAAGGGCTTAAAATACATTAAATATCATTAAAAATGCCAAATATATGCTTGTGTTTGTTGCTTGTGTATTTTAGGTACGGATATTGAGGAAATGACAAAAGATCACAAGAATAGAGCAAAAACAAACACGGGAAACGAAGTCGCACAAAGAACCGGGCCCAAGTCATGATTTTCCAAAAAGACCCTTGAAGTTTGAAGACTTGTCAAGTTTAGTCAACCAAGTTTTGAAGATTGACACTTTATACCCCTCATAATATCAAAAGTCACTTTGGGGTCCCTAAAGTTTGAAGAAATACCAAGAATAGTCCTCAACTTAAGCCCTTTTATAAAACAATGTTAACACAAGGACTTGTGATGCAATTGACTAAGGACGGATGGTGAAATTGACCAAGGACTTGGATTGCAAAAGCTGTTAAAAGAGAAAGATAACAGAGGGACCATTTCTGCCTAAACCTTAAACTCTTTAACCAAAAATCCCATTTAACTTAACCCCACCAGACAACCTTAAACCACCCTCCAATCCTCACACGCCACCTCATCACCCACTCACCCCTCCACCAATCACATCCCCTCCCTTCTCCACGTCAGTTCCCACCCACACCCCCACTAATATTTTATTTAATCAGTTTTTTTAACGGTTTTATAAAATTAAAAAGTGTGGGAAACATTCCCTGTTCATCCCCCACCCCTAATCACCCCTAATTATCTATCATAAACCCTAATCTTGATTAGGTTTAATTCAAAGGGGTTTTGTGCCCACTTTTCTAGAACTGTAATTACCCATCCCCTAAATCAAACCCACAACCCAGATTCCCTTCACAACACACCCATGTGACTGTGGGGACCTCCCCTGCACCCGTCCTTGTCCACTCTCCCCCAAAACCCGACCAAAATCAACAGCTAAGGATGAAACTTGTTGACTAAGGAGTATTTCAACGCTCAGGATCAATTTGTACAACTGCTACATCACATGCTCCTCCAAGAAGAGATTCAAACTAGCATATTCGTTCAAAGATGCTAAGGGCAATTAGGATTTCTACTTGATTAGGGTTTCATATGTTATTGTTTCTAGATTATTCTGTAATGTAGTATAAATATGAGGTGCATGTACCCATATTTCTTTTGTTCCAGATTTATTTTTAAAACTTTTGTAATTCCTTTTTTTTTAAATGAAAGTTGGTATTTTGTGTGCAAATATAATTCCTTTTCAATTATCTTATAAGTTGGTGTCTTGTTAAATAAATCTGAGTTCCATGTTCATTTGGTATAACACTTTGTAATTTTGAGTTTTCAAAAAGAGAAGTTTCAAGTTTTGGAAATCCGTTTTCTATTTGGCAAAAAGGTTCATAAGCCACATTAAGCTGTTTTATTTGGGCTTATATATGTCCATTGAACCCTGATATCTTGGAGATATCAAGATTCAGTGGGTATAAAAGCTTGGGTAAAAGGCAAAGTGAGGTGAGAGACCCTTTTTGCTGATTTCTACCCATTTGGTTAACACACACTATATCAAAAGCTACAAGCTTAAAGCTTGTAGCAATTGATATTTGAAGTCTTTTTACTTGGTCTTGTGGTGATTGTGCAGGAAAGAAGTAAGCTCCTCACATTTTTACCGAAGTTGGTAGTTTTGTACTTCAACAGCAACATCACTCAACCCAATTTCTTCCAAGGACCCCTGGCTTACCTAGTTGTTGGTTAAGCTCAGGGGAGCATAGCTGACCCTCACTAGGATGCAAAGTGAGGGAGGTGCTCATTCTCTTTCCTTTCTCATTTTTCTTTCTTAATTTTTCTGAAATCTGCTTGCAATATGATTATGCATGAATCTGCTTTGAGTTGATTGTTTTCTGTTTGATTTAGCTTGTTTAGGGTGTCTTTGCATGCTTAGATAGATTAGAACCATTTTGGTTAAGTTTTGAAGAGATTTGGTGTGTTAAAAGTGAAATCAGCAAGTTAAAAGGGTGTTTGGATTCAGGTTTTAGAAGCATTTATTGGAATAAAAATGGTTTAAAATTAGTTTAATTACACTCAATTTAGTAGCTTTGAGTTTCTTTCAGCTTAGGTGTTAGATTTGGTAAGCTTTGGAAAGTTTTGAATGCAAAAATCTTGAAAACCTAGCTTAAAAATCTGTAAGCATCAAAACTGCCATGATTTTGTGAGTTTTTGGGCATCAATCTTTTATCTTGTTAGGATTTAGGCTAGGACAGGTCTAGTACTTGATTTGGGCTAGCTAGGAAGCAAATTGAGTGAGTTTTGGCCAACCAAAACTCACCCAATTGCATTTTGCATCAGCAAAAAGCCCCACAAGCCCCCTTATTAATCCTGTGACTGTATTGGTGTGATTTTTGTGTGCCTTGTGTGTTAACTTGGGTCTTTTTAGCTAATTGTGACTCCCCACAACCCAACTGGTTGTGGGGGTGCCGTGTATTGCCAAAACATCCAACAAACCTACAAGAACAAGCTCAAATCAGGTTCACAAGTATCATTGATTGTCTGAGCCATCAGATAACGTTTCCTTGTTTCATCAGATATCGGACAAGACTGGGTTTTTGTTCTTTTATTACTGTAGCATATTGAGTTGAACTAGGCACGTTTTTGTGGTTTCTAGATCTTAAACTTGTTTGCTTTTACATGTTTTTTGTTTTAGGAGTTATTAAGTTACTGATTTTAAGTTTTATAAAAAGAAAAGAAAAAAAAAGTTTTTTTTACAAAAAGGACGTGGCCAGGACTCGAACCTGCGCCACTCCTCTCACACACAAACGACCTTACCATCTGCCCCCTTGGGACTTTTACTGATAAGCTTTCAAAACATTATCCATTTAAAGGGTTTTTGGATTGGGCTGATTAATATAAGTCGTAGCTAAATAAGCTTATTTAAGCTTATTGGTTAAGCCAGTTGGCCAGTTGTTATTTTTCTTGTGTTAATAATTCAGTTTAGGATTTTTCTGGCTAAAATTTGTATTTTTCACTTTCTTTATTTATTTTTTAACATTATTTTTATTTCCCGTTTTTAATAATTAGTTTAAAAATTGAATAAATAGTTTTAAAATTTTATAAAAATATTTTTAGGTTTTAATTTAGTAATTTGAGGTTTACATCTATTTAACTTTTCATTTTAGCTAATTTTTTATTTTACATGATTTTAGGGTTTTTAACCAACTTTAAATATTAATATAAAACTATTAAAAAGTTTTTGAAAACTTTTGTTTGCATTTCTGTCTTAGTTACATTTTTCTAGATTTTTGGTAATTTTTTAGATTTTTTTATAAACTTTGAATTTTTTTGAATATTTTATTATTATTTTATTATTAAAAACTGAAAGTTAGTTTTTTCTACTTTTTTCATTTTTCCTAGTTCAAATATCTAAAGTTAGGAGTTTTGAAACTTTTAGAATATTTTCATTGTCCTTAGATTTATTTTTATAATTATTTTAAGTTTTTATAGTTTTAATAGTTTTTAATTGTTTTAAAATAGATTCTATTAATTTTAAAATTTTCAAAAATAGTTTTAAATTAAGTTAGGTTGTTTTAGAGGTTTACAAAGTGATAAACCTCATTTTGGGCTTTTTGGTAATTAAGTTGATTTTTAGGGCTTTAATCAGCATTAAAAAATCATTATTAAATTAATTAAAAGGTTTAGGTGATTTTGGATTCTTTGTAAACTCTTTTTACATTATTTAGGATTTGTTTGCAATTTTTAGAAATTTTTAGGATAATATTTTAAATTTGGTGCTTTTACGGTTTTACGTGTACGACCTTTTCGTCTTAGTTTAATCTGTCATCGTAACCGTCAATCTCTATTCATCTCATTTCTATTTTCCTTTCTCACAAATAAAATCACAAAGTTAATCATCTCTTAACACAACGCACTAGCCTCCTCGAGAACGAACTCATTTTAGGGTCATAACTTGTGGTTTTCCTAAACTACTTGTTAACACTTGTCCTAATTGCCTCCTTTTCCTAAAGGTGTGTAAAAACTCAACCATCATTAGCGTTCATTTTCTAGAAATGATTAACAGTCACGATTAAAAAGGGACTTAATGGCAATAAGCAAACGTAGTGTCAATAATTAGGTCAGGCAGCATACAAAAACACTTGTATTCCAATTTTAGCATATATCCCCCTCACGGGTTTACAAATCATTTGTAAACTTTCAAAAGTGAGGCTATGAACTCACCTTAGCCTATAGAGTCTTGAATTATTCTGATATAACCAATCAAAACTTTCTCACAGAATCTGTGTTGACACACAAATATGTATATATATCAAGTCATAATCTCTTAGTTATATTTCTGTATATAGTATCCTGTAATTCTCTTTGATATACATATTTTAGGTTTATAGTATCATTATTCAGGCCATTATATTCAGAAGCCATTCTATAAACGTTTGAGGAGCGAGGGCACTTTAAATCGTAAACTCAACCACTCAGTTAGAAAGTAATATCGAGATGGAACATCTTTGTACAAAGTTCCCTACTAACATGACACATAGTATATTATTTACATTTTATGTCTTTAGTTTCAATATTGGCAAAAATAGTCCTTTTAGTTATATTCTAGCATAATTACACTTTTAACCCCTAAAGTATATAGTTTCATTATTTGCAATTTAAACCTTCAATATTTAACCTTAGGGTTTCAAAAATTACATTTTTGGTCCTTATACTTGTAAAAATCATATAACAACTTCAAAAATGTACCAAATGATCTAGGATTTAAAAAAGGTTTCAAACACATTTATAATCATAATAACAACATTTATCCAGAATTATAGCTTTTGAAATGGATTTTAAGTCATTATTTCATATAAATTACAAAACTAGGGTTTTAAGACATCTTTAGTTTATAACTTTCATTTAAAATGATCAAATGCTCTAATTTCTTTTGGGTAATCTTTCTAAAACTACTTAAACGTTATAAAAGTCTAAGATTTCATTATAATAAGATCAAAGCTTTCTTAACATAGAAATTACCTGGGTAGCTCCAAAATGGCTCCTTATGGCTTCCTATGAACACAACTTGCTATCAAAGCTTTAAGAGCTTAAATGGCTTCTTTATAGACCTGGTTTTTGGTATTCTAAGAGTCCTATAATGTTTATAGAAGTGTATTTGAAGAATGGGTAGGAGATACTTAAGAAACAGGGTGCAAGTTCTTTTATGGAGTGTTCGCCCCTATTTATACCCATTTCAACCCTTAAGCTCCAAGTTTCTAGCCTCAAACGTGTAAAAAGGACAGATTAGTGACTAAGGGATGCTAGTGAAGCTCTACACAAGTTTATAGACTCTAGGATGGAAAATATCTAAGCTTGTGGTCAAAAATAAGTCACAACATACTATGGATGAGAATAGTGATGTGTAGCCTTCAAGTAGCTTATTCACCTACTTTTTGGCACTCCAAAATATCTAGGGACATCCAAAATATCTTAATTGAGGTTTGAATTTGGGAGGGAAGAAGTTTAAATTAGGTTTTGGTGAGAAAAACTAAAATCGGGTCCTGAATTAGGGCTAATAACTTTATACTTTGTAACTTTGGTGATTAGGGACTTAGGAATGTTATTATTGAATGATTAAGGCTTAATTATGGTTCAGACATTCTATTTAGAATATTTGGGTGCTTGGTTTGACGTTTAACAAAGGTTTGATGTGAACTTAGGAAAAAAACTTATGTAGGTTAGGGTTTCTAATGATCTAGGTTTAAATCTTAGTAAAACTCATTATCCTCCTCTTAGATACTGATTTAAACTCAATCTAGGTCCTATACATTGTGTTTTAAGTGTATAATAAGTTCCCATACTTGGCTTAATATATTATTCTAAGTAAACATGTCTAAAGGGTGAAAATACTCATTTTGACCTAATTTACAAGTCATGCATTGAAATCTTATACCTTGTGCTTAAGGATACTTATACATTGTCTTAACATAATCTTATAACCTTAATGAAATACTATAAGTGTTTATAGACTTGTCCTAAAAGATTAGGTAATAATTCTATGTAGATTTCTTAATATAAGGGTTTCTAGGTTACTAATCCTAATGACTTTCTATTTTGGGTGATTAGTGTTTATATCTTAATGTAAGCTTATTCTAGGTCATATATAGTATGTTTATGACTTCTAGGGTTTCTACATTCTTAGTTTAAGGGTTTATATAGGTTGATCATATCTTAGGGATAATTAAGTGAGCTTAAGATCTAATGCTTTGATAACTTGTACTTTATGCTTTATTAATTTGTAACTTGGCTTGAGATAATTGTATTAACTTATTATGATACTTATTTGAGTTTTAAAATTAGTTGCAAAATATTAGACTTTAATTCAATGTGATATGGATGTTATATGCTAATCTTGGTTACTAGGTCATTTACTTGTAATTAGCTTGAGATTAGTGAATATTAGTATTTTGTGACTAATTACCTTTCCTTTATATGATAGATTATAACTAGTATGTTATATTTTATAATTGTACATAGATATTATGTAATATTGCTTGAAACAGTGGTTTATAAAGTAATTTCTAGAGTTTCTATGGTTCTTTAGTAATTTAGGGCATCCTTGTTATATTTTAGTTATTCTTATTCATAGTATATACATATTATTACTTTTAGAACTCAGACTTGATACATACATATTGTTCATAACATATAGGAATATGTTGGAGTGGCAATTGAGATAGTGAGAACCCATATATTCCACAATTCAGTCATACATCATAGCAAAATGCAAAAAATTCTTGCAAAATCTCCTCTTTATTTATTTATCAAATGGGTAATTACATATTTATTGATATTACATTAGCCAAAACTACTGGATGTTGTATTGTAAAACATGCTTCTTCCAATATTTCTATTGTATATATAAATTTCAAAATCTAGAAATTATAGCAATACTAGTGTAACGCTTTCTCCTACATAGGATCAACACATCAGCATATGCGAGCATAAAATCCTAAATGGGATCTAATTGTTCTTGTGCTTCTATATTATCTTCTTGATTATTGAAGTCCAAAGTATCAGTATTGTGGATCTATTTGATCTTGTACTCCCATATTATCTTCTTGATTTGTGAAGAACTGAGAATCATTGGTGTAAATTAAGTCCATAAAAAAATGTTTGTTGGTTAGCTGATGGGATTCAGTATCAAAATGTTTTGAACAATGATCGTATGGTGATACCACATGAACATGCACACCTACCTTGGCATACTAATCTAGTAACCTTGATGCTATTTAGAAAAATTAAACAAAACAATCAGAAAATACAAGAAATATATTGACATACTTAAATATTTATAAGAAATAATCAATATAATGAGCTTGAAAGTGATGTTACTGAATTCTAGGATGAAGAGTGTTGTGGGTGTGGGTTTGGCTGACACCATGATAATGTTGGAAAGAGATTGATGGGTGGTTTTTACAATGAATAATGATGTTATATATAGAGTAACATTAGGTTTGATTAGGGTTTCGGTCAACAACAAAAACAAATTTCTATCGGTCCATTAAGATAATAAGTCTTTGATTTGCCTTTTTGTTGTGTATTTTAATTTATATTATGAGAATTGATTATTGTATATATACAAACTTGTTTTTCTTTTTGAGAAAAAACAAAGTAACTATGATTTGTAAATATTATCATTTAGTTTTTTAGGCTTTGGTACGACGTGTACAAACTTCTTAGGATCTCGTGGTTGGATTCCCACTTATTACTCGTGTATCCAATAGAGTTGTCTTTACAGAACGCCAATGGCGATCATTTCCTTTTGGGAATGAAAACTCTCATTAACAAAATCCAGGTGGCCGACCTTTCATTTTCTATAAGGTTAAAGCATGGATGACCTACCTACATGCTAGTAACTTGATTTTAAGGATATGTGGTGTTGATTAGAAGTTGTGAAGAAAATCGTTTTAAGAGTTAAAGTAACTTGTATCGTTTATAGGAATAATACTATGTTAAATTATAGTCTTCTATCTTGGAGTGATGTAGTAGCGGTTACCTCACACCAAAGTCGACTTGTTTAAATGTTGTTAAAACAACAATTTGGTGGAATCGGAGGTATATGGCCCATGTTTATTTTGATTTCAAACCTGCAACAACTTGGATGAATCTCGTTAAGAAAATGGGGTAGTCGTCTACCATATAATTTGTATTTATAAAGGTATATTTTTATTATTAATACTTGTATTTATGACATGAATATCAATACAATATACTATATGGGATATTATTTTATCTGCAAGAATAATGTTATAATTATGGCTACTTTAGATTTATTAAAGAAAACTTTATTTCTATAAATGTATAACATACAAATATAAGTATACAAATGGCAACAAAGTTTTACATTTTGAAAAAGAAAAACTACATACCACAAGTAGAATAAAGTAAATTTAGGCACAATGATATGCTTGGGCATAATATTCAATAGCGTTCATTTATACATACCTTAATGATCACTATTTGATTCTCACACTATATAATTTTTTTACCCAAACCCGACATATCATTATGACACCTTTTAAAAAATTAAATTTTCTTTATAGATGAGGCACGAAAACCTAAAAATTGAATCGAGCTCCAAAAAAACAAACCAGTTGAAAGACCGTTGGATGTTTTTTATTTTTAAAATAAATAAAATGATTGAGGTAGTTTTTGGTTGGAAACGAAAAGACAAAAAAAAGCCACCCGGGCCCACATGACAAATTTCTATCAAAAATATTAAAATTACTTTTATCAATAGTGGCACTTAAGAATGTGATTGCCTTATTTCATATTTCTTTCTACGCATATACGGTTGTTTTATACAATATTTATCATAACCCAAGGTTTCGACCTACTCTAAAATTGACCTGTGGCTAGTGGGTAGTCACCAGGAACTTCCTATATTTTGGTATTGTTATCTTTCATCTTCTTATGCGTTTCATCAGTCAATTTTATAAAATTTTGACTAAGTAAAAGGTTGGTACAGGACCGGCCATATTTAGTCGCATGTGCTTTTCTACAAAAATTTTGTGGTTTTAGTGAACCACCCATAGGCGTTCACTTTTGCTTTTCAAATTTTGTTCTAATGAACCGACCCATAGGCGTTCACCCTTACTCATGTCAGATTCATGTTTTCAGTCGAATGTTATTTTGTGAACCGACCCATAGGCGTTCACCAGTATTCATGTTAAACTTCTTTGGTTATGCCTTCATGAACTACCTCATGCATATTTTAGATTTCTTATTCCATGTTTCTAACAAGTTCATCATCTTATCCTCTTTAAACTTTCAGATGCCACCCAGACGCAATAATCAGAATAATGCTACAGCTGCTGATATTGTTGCAACTGTTCAAGCAGTTGTGCAAGCCATGCTGCCACAGATGCGGGATGAGATTCGGGATGAGTTCCAAAATGGACCTCAGAACAAGAAAAACCCTCCTCCTCTACCACCAGTCACTCTAGCTATCTGGTTAGAAAGGTTTAACAAACAGAAACCCCGATCTTTTGAGCAAGCAGTAATTTAAGCAGACGTAGAAATATGGATTTCTCATATGGAGAAAATCTTTGAGGCCATGGATTACGGGGATGCTTTCAAGGTCAGGCTAGCTGTTTTTAAGTTGGAGGGTGACGCCCTATCTTGGTGGAGGGCTTATAAGCTAACGAATGGAGGAGATGATTGGGTGCTCACATTGACTTGGACACAATTCAAGGCGCTATTTTACGATCAGTTCTTTCCTCATGCTGAGCAGGCAAGACTGAAGAGAGAGTTTCACTCCATCCGTCAGAGAATTAGAGATGTAAAACCCGCATCTAAATGCCATGAACAGTACACTACGTAAACATACGAACCAATTAAAACTTTCCTTTTATGTCATGAACACGTGTCACGAATATTAAATTCAGAAACTACGTACGTGTTAGTGTATGATAATTATTAAGTACGTATTAACGAATGAACATGTAAATTATTTAAACATGAACAAGGCCCGGTAAGACCTTGTGGGCCCATGGTAGCCGCGGACAAGAAAAGGAAAGGGCCAAGCCCACTTAACTTTTGACTAATACGAAAAAAGGTCAAACACACGTTTTCATATTACAAGAGTTTTACAAAAAAATAAAACCCTAGCCTTCTTCCTCCTTTCCTTTACCGCCGGCTACAAGGACACCACCAAGGGTGTTGGTTGATTTTGATTAGTGAATTTCGGTTATTCGTGTTCGTGTTATTAGTTCTCATTCGATCACGTATTCGGTAAACATCAAAACCTTGATCTTTATTTTCTTTTCTTTTATTATGTTCATGTTATATTTAAAACTTAATTAAACATGTTAGGCATGCTAGATAAACCAAGAAAACATGTAATAAAGGGGTTTTGTTTCGGCCGACACCCAACCGAGAGCCACCAAGCTCTCGGCTTGGTTCGATCCACACTAACAGCAGAGACCCAGGGTCTCGGTGTGGTTAGGTTCGGTCGGCAGCAGGTGACAAGGGACCCTGACTCACGCCGGGGTACCGTTTGGTTTGTTTGGGTCTCGGCGCAGCGCAGCAGCACCACCGGCTCAAGCCGGTGGCTGTTGTGGGTTAAGCAGGGGGAATGCAGGCCGAGCAGGGGGAAACCACCGGCTTTAGTCGGTGGTGTTTTGGTCCAGCAGTGGCTAGCCAGGCCACGATAGTAGCAGCCGGCTAGACCGGTTTAGCCACTGTCGGGCCGGTTCGGTCCGGTTCACGGTTGGGTCCGGTTCAAGGGGTTAGATCTGGTTCATGGTTCGGTCTAAATTAAAACACGGGTTCGGTCACGGGATTAATTTTTACATGTTATACATTTTTACAAGTTATATTGATTTTTCAAGAAATTAAATCAATAAAAACATGACTAGTAATTAATTTAATTTAATCATGGACTTAGGTTATAATTATTTTAGTAAATAATACATGTTTTTAACCTAAGTATATTATCATTTAATTTAGATTATAATATTAATTAATTATTAAAACATGGACTATAATTAATTAATAAATCATGACTTAAGTTATAATTAATAATTTATTTAAAACATGTTTAACCTAAGTATTTTATATGTCTTAATTTAATTAAATCATGCCTTTATTTAGTTAAATCATAGAACCTATAGTTTATTTAATTACCATGACATTATTAATAAACTATACTATTAATTACATGACTTATGATTTTTAATCAGTAAACTTAAGCTTATATTATTAGCTTATTAATCCAGCTTATTTCTAAATATGGAAACTTTCTATTTCAGGATACTTGCTATTTTTGGAAACTTTCTATTTTATAAACTGATCTATTTTTGGAAACTTTCTATTTTTAGAAACATTCTATTTTTGGAAACTTCTTATTTTAGGAAACCTGCTAATTTTAGAAAGTTACTTATTATTACACAACAAGTATAATAATACAAGAATACAATAATACTTAATCAGAATACATGAAATACATGATAAACATAGTATAACATTAAAAATAGTAAACAAGACAAGAACATATAAAACAAGCTAAGACATGCTATAATCAGTTACGTACTCAGTAATCAGATAACTTATACATGTCCCTTATTTATGTAGCATTAGTGAGGTCGGAGTAGGACTATTCATCCTTTCGTTTTTCCTCGTTCACTAGAAACAAGGTACGGATTTTCCGTCCTTCAGTATGGACATTCTTTCCTTATTAGGATTCCCCGTTTGCAGCCAACTGTTTTCCCAAGTATATGTTTTATATGTTTGATTACTCATGTTAGTTTAAATGCCTAAAGCTATATACATGCATGACCAGTGTCACCTAGTTATGGAGGTACCATAACCATAACACTGGAGGCACCAGTGTTATGACTTCCCCACGGCAGAGTGATTGCTCGTGGCGTCCCTTTTCAGTTTTGGCCTTATATTTATATTATCATGTGGGGTGTATGGGTGCATCCTAGTTACATGTTTTATAGGATTTTCATGGTGAATGCGATGTGTGCCTTGTATCCTTCACAAGGAGTTGATCCCTCCTACCCAGACTAATTAAATTAGAGGCAACCCCTCTAATTGCATGACGAGGTCTCCCCTCCAAGTATTCATGCACGGTGGAACCTCATGACTTATATGGGCTATTGGCTAACTAATACAGTTTTCATATTAAAACATAAGTCTTTTCAAACTATAAAACCAGTTTTATGAACATGTTCCAGGTTATCTAGGACTTATACATTTCTGCTGCTATTAGTCCTTTATGCTTATGTCATTTCATGCTATACTTGTATATCCGTTCACCGGGCGTTATGCTCAGCCGTTTCCCTTTCATGTTCCCAAACGGCAGGTACTCAAGGGCGCTCGTAGACTATAAGAGTAGGAGCATACAGATTGGAAGCTATCTAGCCTTCACTACTTTATACATTTTCCATACATTCAGCTACATTATTTCTTTGGACATTGTTTAGTCCTTTTCCATTTCAGTACTTATATTCAGGTGTGTTGAGCTTATACTTGGACTATCGATGTTTGTTTCCGGTATTTCCATTCATGGTCATTTAATGTTTTTAGACATTTACCTTGCATGCTTTGAGGACACGCCATAATTACGCATGACATTCCATTTACCAAAATGGGGTGTTACAGGAGAGAACAGTATGGAGTTTATGCAGCGACATCTTAGGTTAGCTGGATTCTTGGGAGCAGGTGCAGGTACTGCGGAGGAGCAGGCGATACACTTTCGCTGGGCTCTTCACTCCTGGACTGCGGATAGACTACTTAGTGAAACGTACACTAACGTGTCGCAGGTAGTTAATCTGGCTCGTAATGTAGAGATGCTTTACGAAAGGGATGAGCTCGAGAACGTAGAGCGACTTGAGAAGAGGTATATCCCATTCATTAGACTTAAACAATTTAATTCTTGTACTTACCTTACAATATGTAACATACACTATCCAATTGTTATCTTTCAGACATAAAGGAGGAGACCGATCCCAGTCGGCTAATCAGCAACAGGGCTACAGGAATCACGGTCAGTCTTATAACCGTAACCGATCAAATAGGAGAGGCGGTGGTGACAACTACCGTGGAAACTCCAACTATTCTGGCAGCCACAGGTGCTTATTTAAGCTTCACAATACCAAACTGTTGTGTGACACAAATTCTAACTTTCAGTATGTCAACAGAGATGTTGGGTAGGGACGTGACCAAAATCACAGGAGTCAGCAGTCTGCCAGACCAGCGAATTCTAGTAATAAAATTCACAACTTATCAGCCTTATCCATGTTATGTCACCATGATTGTGACCCTCGTACATTTTCTTGAATCGGGTTCGCAGCAAACTAGAGTAGCTCCTACGGGGTATACTAATCCCACCTATACCACACGTGGGAAGAAACACCCCAGACCGTGTCGCCATGGTTCTAGTGGTTGTTTCAAGTGTGGACAGTCGGGTCACATGATGAGAGATTGTAAGAAGGGGGATACTGCCGGTACCTCAGGCCATACTCCTCATATTTTACCACCACCGCCACCAGTACCACCAACCACAGGTCGCGTTTATACCACTACTAGAGACCAGGCAAACAAGACCATAGCTACCATCACTGGCATTTTGTTTATAAATGGACAGGCTGCTTACGTCCTTTTCGATACAGGTGCTACACATTTAGTTATATCTACTTCATTTGCTACTAGTATAGACATGACCCCTACACCACTTGTTAGTGTGCTAAGTATATCTACGCCCATGCGAGACTATGTACGCATTACTCAAGTGTACAGGTATCTTCCTCTAGATTTGAAGATAAATCCCACCTAGTTAATTAATGCACTTCCACTAGACATGTGTGAGTTTGATGTAATTCTGGGTATGGATTGGTTGTCAGGACATCGTGCCACTATAGATTGTCATGCATACCGAGTCATCTTCGGTAATATTCAGACTCCAGAGTACGTCCACCGTGGTTTTCTACCAGGAAAACATGTTTAGATTATCTCATCTTTACAAGGTCGTGCTCTATAATACCATGGTTGTGAGGGTTTCTTAGCTACCGTTAATGACACTACTTTTGAGACACTTTCACTCCATGATCAGCCAATTGTGTTAGAGTTTCCTGATGTCTTCCCAGAAGAACTTCCAGGCATACCTCCCACTCGAGAGGTAGAGTTTGGTAACGATCTTATTCCAAGAGCAGAACCACTATCCAAGGCTCCTTACCGTATGGCTTCCGTTGAGCTTAAGAAACTGAAGGATCAGCTACATGAACATCTAGAAAGAGGTTTCATCCGTCCAAGCGTGTCACTATGGGGTGCGCCGGTATTGTTTGTCAAGAAGAAGGATGGTAGTATGCGGCTATGTATTGAATACCGCGAACTGAATAAACTCACAATTCGTAACCGTTATCCACTTCCTCGTATCGATGATTTATTCGATCAGCTTCAGGGTGCC
This sequence comes from Glebionis coronaria, assembly GCA_025667525.1. Taxonomy (NCBI): domain Eukaryota; kingdom Viridiplantae; phylum Streptophyta; class Magnoliopsida; order Asterales; family Asteraceae; genus Glebionis; species Glebionis coronaria. The sequence goes on from CM046878.1 coordinate 43,025,458, forward strand.
AAGAAATTCTCCAAAATTGATTTACGATCACGTAAGAGCAAGATATATCCAAGACTGCTTTTCGCACGAGGTATGGTCACTACGAGTTTGTTGTCATGCCATTCGGCCTCACGAATGCGCCAGTAGTATTCATGGACTTGATGAATCGAGTCTTCCACGAGTTTTGAAGATTCTCCGACAGGAGAAGATTTATGCTAAATTTTCTAAGTGTGAGTTCTGGCTGGATAAGGTGGCATTTCTAGGCCATATTGAATCTGCAGAGGGGACCACCATGGATCCTGCAAAGGTTGAGGCTATCACTAAATGGCCGAGATCGACATCTGCCGCAGAAGTATGCAGCTTTCTTGGGTTAGCAGGATATTACCGCGGGTTTGTAGAGAACTTCTCACGTTTGGCATTACCGTTGACTAATAACCTTTTTTATCAAATTATTTAATGTATTTATCGTTCCTTAAATCGATCTCGAATTGATATCAAATTTCTCACAAGATTTATAATTTTTGGTTAATAATATTTGTTTGGTATCTATGTCTAATCAAACTTAAAAGGGGAAAATTATTTTAGGCTAGGGAATATATAGAAATAAAGGCGCAAATAATTCACATAAAATTACTCTAAAATGTAAAATAAAATTATACTACAATTTAAAATCTAGATTAAACTAATTAAATCTAAGATGCAACAAAACTATATTATAGTTAAAAATATTAATTACTCTAAATGAAAGATTAATCTAAATGCAAGCACGTAATAACAAGTAAAAATGACAATAAATTAAATGACAAAGATAAACTTAAGAATAAAGCGTAAAGCTTTAACCTTTATAGCTTATTAATCTCTTTAGATGATAAAGCTTGAAGCTTTATATACTAATAAGCTTAATAATCACAAAAAGGTGTAAACTTTATACTAAAACTAAGCTTATCTAAATGAAAACAAATTTTTACAAATTTTAAATCTATTTTTAAAACAACATTAATTTTTAAAACTAATTAAAACAATTTTTATAAAAGAGATATTATTTAAAAACAATTTAAACTATATTAATCTAATAATTAAACTAAAACGATTAAGCTAGATATTTAAATAGGAAATGTGGAAACCTTGGTTTCCGGATCTTTAAAGCAACTAGGAATGCATCATGTTCATATGATTATACAATCAAAGCGGAATTAGAACACGACACATTAACAAGGTGTTTAGGCACGAATAACATGAATTAAAACAAAAGGGATTGCTCATTATATTAATAACGAACAACCACTAGGTGTGTGTACATTGAATCCCACACCTAGTCGACACACACTTTAGGTTTACATTGTATATGAATTGATAATAAAAACCTAAGACCCTTGGTTCCTTTTATAGTGTAAGGATTAGGGTTTACAAGAGATAAGAATGAATAAACATGTGAATCTTCTATTTAAATAACTATATACAGAATATATCCTGCATATATATTCAAATAGAATCTTCTAAAAGCTTCTTTGTCTATGTTTTGTCAATGCTTGAATTGCATGTGACAATGCTGGAATTGATCTTGACAATGCTTGCTTCCATCAACGCCTAATTTGTTCTTGTCAACGCCTGGAATGCTCTTGTCAACGCTTAGACAAATACCTTCATGTTTTCTTCGTTTTTGAGTTTCTGCCACATCAACTTTTTGACCCAACAATCTTCCCCTAGTTGATGGTGGCAAAACTCTATGTATATCTCTTGTAAGTTGTACATGATCTTCAAATTGCTTCCCCTCAAGTGTAGCATGTATTTCTTCCCCTTTTTGTCACATCAACAGGAAAGTAAACAATGTATGCAATCTTTGAAGATTCTCCAAATGTAGGCTCTGTGTAATGATCTTGAAGAACAATTAGTATAATATTTTTGATGTAGAAGTAGAGTAACCCAAACCTATGTTCCATATCTTGTACGATGATGTGATGAAGTATGTGGCTGATACAAAAGTCCTCATCCTTTGTGAGACACTGAGCACGATAATGTAACTCCTTCAAGTGATAGCAAATATGTGCATAGAGAACCATAAGAAAAATCACATATTCCTAGACCTTGTATCACTTCATCAGTAACCATGTAAGCATAAACAAGTTACCTTTAAAGTCTATGACTGGGAGTGCACGACTTTAAGATATGATAGAACACAAACTCGCGAAAACCTTCTTCGATCATCAAACTTACCATAAGAATTCTTCCCCTTAAGCTAACACCTCTTCATGACAAGTCAATATCTTCATATGTAAAAGCTGTTAGCGAATAACTCTTTCACAAGGCTATCCCGATTACATAATCCAATAAAATTCTTCATGAATTGTTGCTAACTTACTTAAAAATCATTAATCCCTTTCAAAAATATCCGAGCCATAAATATCAACATGATATTCTAAATTAAAACGGAGATTCCATGTACCTTCGTGTGTAAATACCACCTTTTTGTGTGCTCAAAACGTACCAATTTTCTCAAACAGCAGCAATCAGTGTGTTACCCGAGATCCTCCTTTGTCCAATATCCTTCCATGTGTATTGTCCAATATCGGACAATACGTATCAGCGTTTGAAAAACCATATCTCGGACGACACTGTCAATGCTGTCAGCGTTGACTTATTCCTTGTCAGCGTCAAAATTACAAACGTCAGCGCCTAAAGCATATCGTACTCCAAAATTCATCACGTCTTAGAATTAAACCATATCAATCCATAAGATATATATTGCTAACAATATATCTCGTCTAAAAATATCCCACGTGAATAATTTCCACACAAGCACCTCCATTGGTCCATACGTACTCAATCTTTGTAGCTACCTTTGACCAATACAGAACTTGTTTATAGTTTCCTCATTTTCTTGCCATCATAGACCATTACATGAATAATATAGAACTAAATCGTGACAATGAATATTATATACACCATAAAGTACACATCAGTGTACATACACGTGATATATATTTTTCAAATGTACTTTCCTCCAATCATAGTTCAATCACCGTGTGAACACAAGATGTAATATATACTTTTCTCTTTACTAACAGCAAATCACATTACCTCTTTTCTTTTGACTATAATGGCCCACGTAATTACCATAACAGCCATTTTTGTTGATACTTTTCTTTTGATATGTCACAATCAAATACATCCGTGATCTCATCTGCTCCTTTTATATTGTGGACCTTCCTCTTGGCAGTAACACTAATATCTTTGGCATCACGTCATATTCTTTGAAACTGTTGTACCACAAGGACTATTATGGACATTCGCTGCTACAATTCTTTTGTATACAGATCTGATCACAGCAGCCTTAAACATCACTCGCTCAAACCTCCATCATTACAATTCATAGATCGCTTATAATTGAGGTTTATAATAAAACCCTAATATGTGAATTGTAATGTAAGCGTTAATCACCATCTTCACATCAAAACATCCAAGAACCTCAAACTATCTGCTTTTCATGTCGATCTAGGGTTTGAGTAACCCTAGTTCATGATTTCATGTGAATAAAGCAAAAACGTTAATACCTTAAAACAGTGAACTTCGACCTTGAATAACGTCTTCATTAGAGCTCAGATCGAAAATCCCTTCGGTGAGATTCTAGACACTAGTGCCAAGAATCTACAGTTCAAAAATCACGAAGATCCAACGGTTAACGAAGGAGAGATCGTGTTTTGAACATGGCTGTTTACAGAAAACTGCACTCACTTACTGCTGACTTTGACGCTTAATAACTTTTTCCTGGGGATAAAACTCGACAATCCCTCCAGTGGATGTTTAGATATATGTATGTAGAACACACATATAAAATTTCGTGACGATCCAACGGTTCAATCAAAAGTTATGACCTTCTGAATACTGTTGCGCACACAAAAACGTCCAGAAAAACCCTAGACGGATTTTTCTTCTTTTTACCATACACGAACACCTTGTTGGTCCTAGCATCACGAGCCACGAGGCTCTGATACCAATTGTGGAAACCTTGGTTTCCGGATCTTTAAAGCAACTAGGAATGCATCATGTTCATATGATTATACAATCAAAGCGGAATTAGAACACGACACATTAACAAGGTGTTTAGGCACGAATAACATGAATTAAAACAAAAGGGATTGCTCATTATATTAATAACGAACAACCACTAGGTGTGTGTACATTGAATCCCACACCTAGTCGACACATACTTTAGGTTTACATTGTATATGAATTGATAATAAAAACCTAAGACCCTTGGTTCCTTTTATAGTGTAAGGATTAGGGTTTACAAGAGATAAGAATGAATAAACATGTGAATCTTCTATTTAAATAACTATATACAGAATATATCCTGCATATATATTCAAATAGAATCTTCTAAAAGCTTCTTTGTCTACGTTTTGTCAATGCTTGAATTGCATGTGACAATGCTGGAATTGCTCTTGACAATGCTTGCTTCCATCAACGCCTAATTTGTTCTTGTCAACGCCTGGAATGCTCTTGTCAACGCTTAGACAAATACCTTCATGTTTTCTTTGTTTTTGAGTTTCTGCCACATCAACTTTTTGACCCAACAGGAAAGAACTATAGTACGCGTGGTCCGAAGAAAACGCTCTAAACACAATCAACATAAGCAACAAAATATGGCCCGTAAAGTACACACCCTCCTATAAGCAACAAAATATGGCCCGTAAAGTACACGGCCTACCAAATCAAACTTAATCAAAAGCGTAACCCGGTCCGTAAAGTACACGGCCTCCCAAATCAAACTCGAACCAAATCTATACAAACCATAAGCTCTTTACCAAACGTGATGAATCGATTCGCCAAGATCACAATAACACAAGAGGTGAGAATAATAAACAACTATTAATATTTTATAAATAGATTCAAACAAAACTAATAGATCTAAACTATATTTTTTTTTATAAAAATATTTTAATTTTTAAACTAAAATTAATAGATCTACACTATTTTATCAAATACCTAATAGATCTAAACTAATTTTTTTGGTTTTATAAAATACTTTAATTTTTAAACTTAAAACTAATAGATCTACACTATATTATATAAAAAAACTAATAGATCTAAACTATTTTTAGGTTTTATGAAAATACTTTAGTTTTTAAACTTAAACTAATAGATCTAAACTATTTTTATAAAAAAACTAATAGATCTAAACTAAAAGTAATTAATTAAAAAGCTAGCTTATTAATAAGTTGTAAGCCTAAGCTTAAAACTTATGTGATTCAAAAAGCTTAAAAGCTAAATGAACAAATCACCCACAATAAGCTAGATCTAGAAAAATAAACCCACAATAAGCTTGAAATAAGATAGCTTATTTCAAACTTATGTATAAATCTTAACTTATTTGGAAAAAGTTATAAAAAACTAATCCCAAAATAATAAGCTAGATTATAAGAAAAGATTAAGAAAGGTAGAACGAGAATAAGCTAAAAGAGAATAAGCTAAAACATAAACTTTTATTAATATGAAAGTGCTTAATGATAAGCTAGTACAAAGTTGAAAGGAAATACATTTAAAAAACAAGAAATAAAACTGACATTATTTAGCTACCTAAAATCTACATACAAAATAAAGAAAAATAAGGTGCTATTTATAGTTGAAATCAAGGTGCTTGGGGTAGATTAGTCTTTATAGGCATTTAATCACCTTCTCTTCTTTAACTTAAGGGCATCTTGGTCATTTCGTAGGTGATGATGTGTTTCCACCAATAGGATGAAAGATGCTTTATAGATAGACCAACGGGAGCAATTCACATGGATCACCATCTTCACCTTTTATTATTCTTTTATCCAAGGGCTCTTGATTAATCTTCTTTAAGCAACTCCACCATCTTTAATCTTCTAGAAGCATGCACCTAATTACTCACAAAAGAAACACACATGCTATTTTTTTTTCTTTTTAATATTTTTGTGTTAGTTTAAAAATAGATAAAAATAAAAATAAACTACTAAAACTAAAAATATTTTAAAATCAAAATTAATTATTTCAATACTAAACTAACTATTATAAAATAAAAAACTTTTATTTATTTAATTTTTACTAAGATTAATAAAATGTTAAAATTAGAAATAAAATTGTAGAATACGCGAAATGTAAACCTAGACGAGTTACGCGGCAAGGGCGGAACCGTTAGCTTAGTAAATTCGTACTCTTAATTGGTCCATGTGGTTTGGTAGTGGATAACTTTGGAGAATTGCAGAAATGGTTATTGTTGTTTGCATTTCTTGATTTAAAGCTTGAAACTTCGTTAAATCTTCATCCTTAGCCCTCGAAACTTCAATATTTTGGCACTTTTGGTCCTTTGACTTTATCTTTGACTTTTTCTTCGATAAATGTCCGTGAAATCCCGTGTTTTCTTCATTTTTGATCTTTTGTACCTATTTCACACAAAAAACACAAAACCACGCATAATTCTGACTTTTAAGATATTAAATACACGTTTTGGTTTGGTTTTTCCTTGTTTTAAGTGGTAAAAGGATAAGTGTTTACACACTTATTATTGACCAAACTTATGCGTAAAGGGGAGAAGTTTATATGGACTAAGGAGAGAGAAAACAGTTTTGAGGAACTCAAACAGCGTTTAGTTTCAGCACCGATCCTCACTCTCCCATCTGGCACAGGTGGATATCAGATATACAGTGACGCTTCAGGGAAAGGTTTGGGCTGTGTACTTATGCATCATGGGAAAGTCATTCAAGACAGCTAAAGTCGTATGAGGAGAATCATCCCACGCATGATCTGGAGCTTGCAGCAGTCGTCTTCGATCTCAAATTCTGGAGACATTATATGTATGGTGAGTTGTGTGGTATCTTCACCGATCACAAAAGTCTCAAGTATATATTTACACAGCGTGAGCTGAACATGAGGCAGAGGCGTTGGTTGGAGCTGCTGAAAGACTAGGACACTAACATTTAGTATCACCCAGGTAAAGCGAATATAGTGGCAGATTCCCTCAGCAGAAAGTTAGGGATGATTAATGGCATCAAGGTTAAGGAGGAGATCATACGGGACTTAGAGCGGTATGATATTGAGCTTCTAGTACGCGGACAGACAGTTTACTGGGCTAGTCTGAGAGTGGAACTAGATTTACTATCTCGGATTAAAGCTCACAGAAGGATGATGGTGAAATCTGGGCGATTGTTTAGAATATTGACCAGCAGACTGAATTTCGTATCGATGATGATGCTATCGTATGGCAGGGTACCAAACTGTGTGTTCAAGGAGACCCTACTCTCAGAGAAGCCTTATTGACTGAGGCTCACCGCTCTCCGTTTTCTATGCACCTAGGTTCCACCAAGATGTACCACGATCTCAAGCAACATTTCTGGTGGAGCGGCATGATACAAGATGTCGCTACATTTGTTTCCAGATGCTTAACCTGCCAGCAGGTTAAGATAGAGCATTAGTGTGCTAGTGGTTTACTACATCTATTAGACATTCCAACGTGGAAATAGGACAAGATCTCCATGGATTTTATCACCGGGTTACCACAAACTCAAAGGAAACATGATGTAATCTGGGTCATTGTCGACCGTTTGACCAAGTCTGCACACTTCCTCCGTATCTGTAAGGATTTCTCAGTCAGTAAATTAGCAGATATATTTACGAAGGAGATCGTACGATTACACGGTACACCTTCAGATATTATATCAGACAGGGATCCACAATTTACTTCACATTTCTGGGGAGGTCCGCATAAAGCTTGGGGAACCAAGCTCAAGCTCAACACAGTCTTTCATCCACAGACGGACGGTCAGTCAGAGCGTACCATCCAGACCTTGGAGGACATGCTACGCGCCTGTGCATTAGAATGGACAGGTAATTTGGATGATTATATCTGCTTGGTCGAGTTTGCCTACAAAAACAGTTGGCATGCTAGTATCAAGTGTGCTCCCTTTGAGATGTTATACGGCAGGAAATGTCGTGCTCCGATCTGTCGGGATCAGTTGGAGAACGTGTGATTGAGGGACCAGAATTAATAGAGCTGACTAATGAAAAGGTCTCCATTGCCAGGGCAAAGCTGCAAGAAGCGCGTACTCGCCAGAAGAGTTATGCCGACAAGCATCGCAAAGATCTAGCATTTCAGACTAGGGATCGTGTGTTCCTTAAGGTATCATCAGCACGCGGGGTCAGACGTTTTGACCTCCAGGTCAAGCTCAGCCCTCGCTACATCGGACCGTTCGTCCTCGAACGTGTCGGTGAAGTATCATATCGATTGGCGTTATCGCCTCAGCTTTCACATATTCATAACGTGTTCCATGTATTACTACTTAGAAGGTACAACTATAATGAGCTTCACAAAGTTAATTATCCACCCGATCAGACTCGGGAGGACCTATCTTATATTGAAGAACCCGAAGCAGTCTTAGATCGCAAGGATCGGGTTATGAGAAGGAAGACTATTCCTTTCGTCAAGATTCGGTGGAGGAACCATTCCGAGCAGGAGGCCACTTGGGAAACTGAGGAATCTATATGGACTTCTTATTCACACTTCCAGTTATGATTCGGGTAGGTCCTTTCAGCTTACATGTCTTTTCAGCTTATGTGTCCTTTCAGCTTTTATTTCTATCAATTTATCTATCTAAATTCGAGGACCAATTTTCCTTTTAGAGAGGGAGAAATTGTAAAACCCCAGTATTATCGCATCCTTAATTCGAGGACGAATTGTTCTTTTAGAGGGGAAGAGTTGTAAAACCCGCTTTAAAAATCCTCGAACACTAATTATACACAGTCTCAGTTTTATTTAAAACGTTACGTATTTAATTATTCAGAGAAATAATTAATATTAACTATTCAGGTATTACGTAAGTATTATAATTCAGAAAAATAAATGAGATAAGTACAAAATACATCCCTGTGGTTTACAAAAAAATGTGGATTACATCCCTCGTCAGTACCTTGGACATATTACATCCAACTGTTACATATTGTGGGCACGATACATCCCATGGACGGATGATGCAAATATTTTTTTCGTTAAGTACTAATGGGGGTTTATAAAGAATGATATTTGTACTTTTTTTAATACAAAGGGATGTATTTTGCACTAAACTAAAAAAATCTTTTTTTAACTTTTTTATTAAAAAAAGTAAATTTAATTTTTTTCAAAAAAAAGTTTAATTTTTTCGAAACAATTTTTTTGAAAAATTTTAAAATCACACTTTCTTAGAAATAAAAATTAAATTTACCAAAAATTAGTTATTTTTCGAAAAAAAAGTTTTTAAAAAGGTAAAATTTTATTTTAAAAAAAAAGTTTAATTTTTTTCGAAAAAAGGAAGTTTAATTTTTTAAACCATTTAAAAAAAATTACACTTTCTTTGGGAAAAAAAATGCTTTTTTCAAAGTAAAAAATTAAATTTTCGATAAGATTTTTTTGAGAAAAAATAAAATTATATTTTCTTCGAAAAAAGTTTACAACGTTAGGGATTTTTTTTTAAAAAAAGCGTCATTTAATTTCGATTCAAAACAATGTTGAATAATTTTTGTAACCATATTTTTTACATTTTCTAAAAATTAAAAGAGTTTGGAAAAATTAAAATTACTTTTTTCGAAAATTTTATACAGTAAAAAAAGTTAATATTTTTTTTAAAAAAAATTTTAATTTTTTGGAAAATTTAAATTTTTTTCTCGAAGAAAGTGTAATTTTAAAAATTTTCAATAAAAATGGTTTCGAAAAAATTAAACTACTTTTTTTTAAAAAAAATTAAACTTTTTTTTGAAAAAAAAATTAATTTTTTTTAATAATTTAAAAAAAATATTTTTCGTAGTTTAGTGCAAAATACATCCCTCTATAATAAAAAAAGGTAAAAATATCATTCTTTATAACCCTTGTTAGTACTTAACAAAAAAATATTTGCATCATCCGTCCAGGGATGTATCGTGCCCAAAGTATGTAACGGTTGGATGTATTATGTCCCAAGTACTGACGAGGAATGTAATCCACACTTTTTGTAAACCACAGGGATGTATTTTGTACTTCTCTCAAAATAAATAATACGTTTCAAAGTTTCAGCATGAGACGTTAAAGCACGAACACGAACATCAAAAATTATATAACCAAACGTAAAAAATTACAAGTAAACTAGTGTTTTGGTCATATGGGTTGGCGGCTAAAAGGAAAAAAAAGAAAAGAATTTTGGGCTTTAGGCCCAGCCCGTTTTGGAAAAAAACATAAACAAGCAGAGGTTTACACCTCATTTTACAAAACAGAAAAAAATATAGAATTAGGGTTGTGGGTCTAGGGTGCCGCCGGCTGGAGCATGAACAAAAAAAGAGTTTTGATCTTGGTGTTGATTCGGTTTATGTGTTTATAGTCCATCCCTAATCACGGAAATAGGTAATCATTTCTTAATCCTTTTCATCATTCCCGAATCCTTTGATTAATTTCTTAAACACGAGTTTAGAATATAAACATGTGAATCTACCAAGTACTAGTCGGGTTTTGGTGTGGGACGCAAAAACCGAGAGTCAACAGACTCTCGGTGGTGTTTTGGTGATGACCACCAAGTCTCGGTGGTGTCTCTGTGGTGACCAGCCGCAAACCAAACCCAAATAGTGGGATTTGGTTGACCAGCAGGGGTGTTTTGTTGTGATATAGTAGCAACCGAGAGTTTTAGACTCTCGGTGGGTCTTAGATTAACAGCAGTGAAAACCTAAAACAAAACAGTGGGAACCTAAAACAAAACTGTGGGAAAAATGAACAATCGGTGGGAACCACCATGACAGCAGTGGCAACTGGCACTAGGCCAGTGGCTACTGTTCGTGGGCCAGCAGCAAAGGCCCACGACTGTGGGTCGTGGTGGGCTTCGTTTTGGTTTGACCCGAGACATGGGTGTCTCGGGGAATGTTTTGACTCGGATTCGGGATCACACAAGTAACAATAAAATGCAAGGACTTATTTTATATTGATTAAATCATTTTATTTAAATAGGTTTTATAGATAAATTAACCAAGTTGTAATTGTTTTATTAATTTAATTGGTAAATTAAATTAATGAGGATTTTTAATTATTTTATTGACTTAAAACGTATGGTTATTTTAAATGATTTAATTCTTATGAAACCATTTTGGAAACTTTCTAGTTTTGAGAACTTTCTAATTTAGGAAAACTTTCTATTTATAGTAGGTTACTATTTATAGTAATATCGTAAATATTAGAATATATATTATATAGTAATCAGGAGTACATAAAATACATTAATCAGAAATTATTTAAAGACAGTCAGAATTATCAGAGTTTACATGAAACAGTACATCAATACAAGAACATAATGAATCAAACTAAGAATCAGAAATAATAAGCAGATTCCAGACAACTCATTCACATCCGTTATTCATGTAGCTTGCGTGAAGTCACAATAGGAGTTTCTTCGGCTTTCCTTGCAGTCAGTTACTGGACACAAGGTACGGATTTCCCGTCCTTCAGTATGGACTTCCTTTCCTATGCGTGATTAGGATTCCTCGTCTGCAACCATCTGTTTTCCCCAGTTATATGTTTTAAAACTTTACATGATTGACATGATAATTATATTAATTGCTTGAGCTTTATATACATGCATGACCAGTTATATCTAGTTACGGAGTACCGTAACCATGACACTTGAGGTACCGGTGTCATGACTCCTCTACGGGGGAGTGATTTCTCGTAGCGTCCCTTTTTATTGGCTTGGCCATTTTATCAGTATTATCAGTGGGGCGTATGGGTGCATCCTAGTTTATCAGGTGAATGTGGTGTGTGCTCTACATCCTTCACATTGGAGTTGATCCCTCCACCCAGCTTATCAGTTAGAGGTCACCCCTCTACAGTATGGCGAGGTCACCCCTCTATGTATTCATGCATACGTTGTTACAATACATGACCTATATATGCTATTGACACTTAAAATACAATAAATACATGTTTTCAGATTTAACTGATAATAATTCATCTTTACTAATTATAAATCAGACTTTTCAGAACATACACAATTTTCTGCTGCACTTTACATAATAGTCTTATAGCTTCAGTATTTGTTATCTATTTCATTCCAGTATTTCTGGTCATGCTTTATATCCATTCACTGGGCGTTATGCTCAGGTGTAGTTTTCTTTTCATGTTCCAAACGGAAGGTACACAGGGACGCTCTTAGGATTCTGAGAGAGTGTGTGCATTTGGATGGAAGCTATCTAGACTTCTTTACTTTATGCACTTCATACATTACTTGGCTTGTTTGGACATTGTTTAGTCCTTCCTTTCAGTACTTAATTATTTATGTTTGAGCTTATGTTTGGACTAACGATGTTTGATTCCGGTATTTTCTTTATGGTCAGTTAATGTTTTTAAGACATTTACCTTGCATGCTTTGATGACACACCATAAATATACGTAACGGTCCACTTATCCAGTGGGGTGTTACAATATTTGATGAGATGTTATGTTACTATTAATCTTATTTGAATTATGTTGTTTAATATTTTTGTGTTAAATGAAAACTTGTAAATGGTTATTTTGTTACAAGTTAATATCAACAAAATGATTAAATTAAGATTTAATAAAATTTTCTATGGGATAAATTGTGTGTTGTCTTTAAATCTTCGGTATAGTTCGAAGTAAACTAGGTAAACAACTCGAAATAAACATATGAGACGCTAAGTGATTTAAATAATACAGTATTATCATTAATTTGGTAAAGCCAAAGTAGCTATAAAATGCTACTAAATATATGTGTAAAAATAATAAGAAAAAAAACAAATGAGTTTTTTTAGTAATTGCATCAAAACAAACACTATCATTACATTTTATTCATTGTAAAACATGCTTCTTCCAATATTTTCTATTGTATTTAAATTTGTAAATCTAGAAATTATAGAAATACAAGTGTGGCGCAATCTCCTTCATAGGATCAACACATTAACATATGCGAGTACAAAAGGATCCTAAATGGGATCTAATCGTTCTTTTCCTCTTACATTACCTTCTTGATTATTGAAGTCTAAAGTATCAGTATGTGGATCTATTTGATCTTGTACTCCCATATTATCTTCTTGATTTGTGAAGAACTGATAATCATTGGTGTAAATAAAGGAAGTCCATAAAAAAGATGGTTGTTGATCAAATGATTGGATTCAATATCTAAATATTGTGAACAATGATCGTGTGCTGATACCACATGAACATGCACACCTACCTTGGCATGCCAATCCAGTAACCTTGATGCTTTATAGAAAAATTAAACAAAACAACCATAAAATACAAGAAATATATTAACAGAATTAAATTTTTATAAGAAATACTCAATATGATGAGCTTGAAAGTGATCTTACTGAATTCTAAGGATGAAGAGTGTTGTCTTTGTAGGTATGAGGGTGGGTCTGCATGCCACTAATATAATGTTAGAAAGAGATTGATGGATGGTTTTTACAATGAATAATGATGTTATTTATAAAGTAACATTAGGTTTGATTAAGGTTTTGGTCAACAACAAAAACAGTTTTCTATCAGCCCATTAAGCTAAGGGATTAAGTCATAAAATAGCAATGTACTTTTCGAAATGTACCGATTTGGTACGTGTACTCTTAAAAAGTTGTACAATAGTAACGAATTTTTATAAAGTGTTCCGATCTGCACATTTGGGTGACGTGTCACGTTATTAATGGTGACACGTGTTAGCCTTTTCAGGATGACACGTCATCAAAATGTGCATAAGGGAACACTTATGAAAGTTCGTTGCTATTGTACAACTTTTTAAGAGTACACGTACCAAATCGGTACATTTCGAAAAGTACATTGCTATTCTATGACTTAATCCCTTAAGCTAATGAGTCTTTGATTTGCCTTTTTGTTGTGTATTTTAATTTATTTTATGAGAATGATTGTTGTATATATACAATCTTTTTTTCTTTTTGAGAAAAAAACAAATTAACTATGATTTGGAAATATTATCATTTATTTTTCTAGCCTTTGGTACGACGTGTACAAACTTCTTAGGATCTCGTGGTTGGATTCCTACAGATTACTCGTGCATCCAATAAAGTTGTCTTTACAAAACGTCAATGGCGATCATTTCCTTTTGGGAATGCAAACTCTCATTAAAAAAATCCAGGTGGCTGACCCTTCATTTTCATTAAGGTTAAAGCAATGATGACCTATCTACGTGCTAATAACTTGATTTTGAGGATATGTGGTGTTGATTAGAAGTTGTGAAGAAAAATCGTTTTAAGAGTTAAATTAATTTGTATCATTTATGAGAATAATACTATGTTAAATCATAGTCTTCTATCTTGGAGTGATGTGGTAGTGGTTACCTCACACCAAAGTCAACTTGTTTAAATGTTGTTAAAACAACAACTTGGTGCAATCAGAGGTATATGACCCATGTGTATTTTGAATTCAAACCTCCAACAACTAAAAAGTACTCATTGTGTTTGGCCGATTTAATCAGTTTTGGAACGGTTTTAGTCGTGGTTGACCAAAGTTTACATAACTAAAAAGTACTCATCGTTTCAAGATTCCATTTGCCCAGCTGTTGTCATGAAACGAAATTATGTAACACATGTTATGGTCTTTTTAGTGCAATGCTTGTCTTAAGATAATCTTGAACCTACAAAAACAAGTGGGAAAAGTCCTCCAAACTTGGGACTACATCATATATATACTTGCTTTAGAGCTAAAACGGACTATGTTATTGTTTGTTGAATTTGATTGAGAAGTGTTTCATTTTGAAAACAAGGCAAAGTGACGCATTTTGATCTAACTCCTGTTTTATATGTCTTAGCCATTGTGTTTGGCACTCTATTTCTAGAGATAACAAAATTAGTAAAAAAGTACCTCTCTTTTGTATGTTTGTCTACATGTGTGTTGTTTATATGTATGTTTTTATGTGACCTCGAAGCAAAAGATATTTTAGGTAAATCTACAGTTATTTACACAAACAAATATAGAAAACGAGTTTAATGTGCAACCAATATCTATAAATTAAAATGAAGTCTTACCATAAGGTGGGGTAACTAAATAATAGATTTAATAAATAGATCGTCATTCATAGAGAATTCATTGTGGACCTCAATATATTATGGTGTGCCGTCGGGATGTTCTTGGTCTGGTTTATTCACAAAACTTCAAATACTAACTCGCCAACTTTTACACCATGTCAAACACGGCCAAACCCCAAAAACTTAAACCAAAATAAGAAATTAAACTATCCATAATCTGTGCAAAATCAATTTTCACGGATTTGATGTGGTCTAGGTGGACCGGAAATGCTTTGAGTAGGTTATTAGCATGTTTGAATGATTTTGGTCGGTGTTGTCATTTCTGTCGTGTTTGACCGATTTAATCAGTTATGGACCAGTTTTAGTCGTGGTTGACTAGAGTACTCATCGTTTCAAGCTTCCATTTGCCCAGTTGTGATCATGAAACAGAGTCATGTAGCACATGTTATGGTCTTTTTAGTGCAATGCTTGTCTTAAGATAATCTTGAACCTACAAAAACAAATGGGAAAATTCCTTAAAACTTGGGACTACATCATATATGTACTTGCTTTAGATCTAAAACGGACGATATTATTGTTTTTAGAAATTGATTAAGAAGTGCTTGATTATGAAAACTAGGCAAAATGACAAATTTCGATCTAACTCTTGTTTTATATGTTTTAGCCATTGTGTTTAGCACTCTATTTCTCGAGATAACGGAATTAGTAAAAACTACCTCCCTTCTGTATGTTTGTCTACATGTGTGTTATTTAGATGTATGTTTGTTATGTGAACTCGAAGCACAAAATATTTTAGGTAACTCTACAATTATTTACACAAACAAATATAGAAAAATGAGTTTAATATGAAGCCGAGAATCAAGATCTATAAACTAAAATCAAGTCTTACCAGTAAGGTGAGGTAATTAAACAATAGATTTAATAAATAGATCGTCATTCATAGAGAATTCAATGTGTACCTCAATATTGTGGTGTGCCGTCGGGATGTTCTTGGTCTTGTGCATTCACAAATACTTCAAATACTAACTCCCAACCTTTACACCATGTAAAACACGGCCAAACCCCAAAAACTCAAACCAAATAAGAATTTAAACCATCCACAAGCTGTGAAAAATCAATTTGCACGGATTGATGTGGTCTAGGTGGACTGGAAATGCTATGAGTAGGTTTTTGGTTTGAATGATTTTGGTCGGTTTTATCATTTTTGCCGTGTTTGGCCAATTTAATCAGTTTTGGACCGGTTTTAGTCATGGTTGACAAAGTTTCCCTCACTAAAAAGTACTCATCGTTTCAAGCATCCAATTTCCGAGTTGTGGTCATGAAATGGAGTCATGTAGCACATGTTATAGTCTTTTTAGTGCAATGCTTGTCTTTAGATAATCATGAACCTAAAAAAACAAATGAGAAAAGTCCTCAAAACTTGGGACTACATCATATATATACTTGCTTTTGAACAGAAACGGACGATGTTATTGTTTTTTGAATTTGATAAAGAAGTGCTTCAGTTTGAAAACTAGGCAAAGTGACGCATTTAAATCTAACTCTGGGTTCATATGTATTAGCCATTGTGTTTGGCACTCTATTTCTCGAGATAACGGAATTAGTCTAAACTACCTCCCTTTTGTATGTTTTTCAACTTGTGTGTTGTTTATATGTATCTTTGTTATATGAACTCGAAGCACAAGAGATTTTAGGTAACTCTATTAATATTTACACAAACAAATATAGGAAAACAAGTTTAATGTGAAGCCGAGAACCAAGATCAACCAAGATCTATTAAACAAAAATCAAGTCATACAAGTAAGGTGGGACAACTAAATAATAGATTTAATAAATAGACCGCCATCATATAGAATTCAGTGTTGACCTCAATATATTATGGGGTGTTGTCAGGATATTTTTGGTTTGGTGCATTCACAAATACTTAATATACTAACTCACCAACTTTTACACTAGGTCAAGCATGACCAAACCCCGAAAAATAAAACCAAATCAGAATTTAAACCATTCCAATCCCGCACAAAATCAATTAGCACGGATTTGATGTGGTTTACATGGAATGGAACTGCTTTGAGTAGGTTTTGGCAGATTTGAATGATTTTGGTCGGCTTTGGCAATTTTGTCGTGTTTGGTCGATTTAATCAGTTTTGGCCCAGTTTTAGTCGCGATTGACCAAAGTTCCCCTAACTAAAAAGTACTCATTTTTTCAATCTTTCATTTTCCCCATTTGTGGTCATGTAACAAAGTCATGGAGCACATGTTATGATCTTTTAGTGAAATGTGTGTCTTTAGATAATCTTGAGCCTACAAAACAAATGGGAAAAGTCCTCAAAACTTGGGACTACATCATATACACTTTCCTTAGAGCAAAACGGACAATATTATTATTTTTTGAATTTGATAAAGAAGTGCTTCATTTTGAAAACTAGGCAAAGTGACGCGTTTTAATCTAACTCTGGTTTTATATGTATTAACCATTGTGTTTGACACTCCATTTCTTGAGATAACAGAATTAGTAAAAACTACCTCCCTTTTGTATGTTTGTCTATATGTGTGTTGTTTATATGTGTGTTTGTTATGTGAACTCGAAGCGCAAGAGAGTTTAGGTAACTCTACAAATATTTACACAAACAAATATAGAAAAACGAGTTTAATGTGAAGTCGAGAATCATGATCTATGAGCTAAAATCAAGTCCTTTTTTTTTGCTAAGCACCAAGACAAAAGAGTTAAGACACATTCCTAACAACCTTGGGCTTGAAAACAAAAAACAGATGGTATTAGACAATTCCCAAGCTCATATCCAAACATAAAACAACTAATACTATAAAACTTGATCACTAAAGCATAAAGACCAAGCTGTTATACTTCAATGGCACACCTGAAATCCAACTTCTTACCAACAAGACTAAGGGGGTGTTTCTTTTTCTTTTTATGCCTCTTAGTGGGAAAAGTTGTGGGCCCAAATCACTTTGAGCCTCTTGTTCTACACTCACATAAAAGTGTCACTCTTCCACTAAGAGGCTAAATAAGAGGCTAATATGGAAGCAATTAAAAAAAGAAACAAGCCCTAAGTCTACTTCTGAATTCATGAGAGTCCATAAACTCAGCCACAAAGGGAAGAACTAAAATCAAGTCTTCCTAGTAAGATGGGATAATTAAATAACAGATTTAATAAATATATCGCCATTCATAGAGAATTCAATGTTGACCTCAATATATTATGGTGTGTCGTCGGGACGTTCTTGGTCCGGTACATTCACAAATACTTCAAATACTAACTCACCAACTTTTATACCACGTCAAACACGACTAACCCCGAAAAAATAAAACCAACTCAGAATTTAAACCATTCCAATCTTGTGCAAAATCAATTGGCACGGATTTGATTTGGTTTACATGGACTTGAACTATTTTGAGTAGGTTTTTGGCAGCTTTGAATGATTTTGGCTGGTTTTTTCAATTTTGCCGTGTTTGGACTATTTAATCAGTTTTGGACCGGTTTTTTTCGCGGTTGACTAAAGTTTCCTTAACTAAAAAGTACTCATCGTTTCAAGCTTCCATTTACCGAGTTGTGGTCATAAAACGGAATCATGTACCACATGTCATGGTCTTTTTAGTGCAAATGTAGTGAATACGTAAAACCAGCAAACTACAAAAACCATTTACGTAGTTAACTCAAAAGAAAATCTAACCGGCGCCAGTCTTAATGACGAGCAGTGCAAGATTTTCCAACCGCACGGACAAACCTTGCTAGAAGTTATAAAAATGGACGAAAAGTGTAAACGCGTGTAAATCATAAGAACCAAACATGTAATTAACACTAATTAACAAAACACCCCCCCTTTACTTTACCCTTTTAGAACTTTGACACAAAACCAAACCCATGTTTATAACCGGGTTTCGAACCCATAGAAGAGGAGCTTTCAAGAAACAACAATGGCAGACGATGAAGAAGAAAGAAGGGTTCTTGAGGAACAGCTTGAGCTTCAATTACAAGAACAAAAGGAATCAATCGTTGCCCTTGATGAAGCTTTAGCTTCTGACCCACTAAATCAAGAAATCCTTGAGGTATCTGCTACACAATACCCATGTTTTTTAAGGTTGTTTTGTGTGTTTTTTAGTGTTGGTTTTGGCCCATGATTGATAAAGTTACAGTTTTTATGAAGATATTTAGGGATTAGGTGTTTAGTTTTGTGGTTTAGCTGGTTTGAGTCTGTGTCTGTGTGTCGCGGTTGAGGTTATAGTTTTCGGGCCAATTGAGTGCTCAATGATGTTTGTAACCTAAGTTTAGATTGCCCGTGATATAAGATTTCGTTATGAGTCGTCTAAAGAAAGACTCGCCATACTTTAAGGCATTACCTTGTTTCTGACTCGACATTGCAAGCCGACTAATCCCAGGGAGACTATCTTTTTGGATAGCCTGGAGTTGGCGCAGGTGAACCCTTGACCTTTTGTATGAAAGTCAAGGACCCTACCACTAGGCCATTTGAAGTCCCGGAAGTTGATTAAGTGAGTGAGTGCCAAAAGGTCAAAAACTATGGTTTAGAAAAATAAAAATAAAGTATTTAACTTTGTTATGGTTCGTTGTGATATGTTGTGTCTATAAGTTGGAAAGTTGACGTGGCAAGATGTTAGACTTTGTGAAGAGCTTTTGACTTAGCTCTTTGTGTATAGTTAGAAAGTGTCCATATTTTGAAGTAGAGTCGCAGATGTGGATGTGAAAATTGAAACGGGTTAAAAGTCTAGTGCAAATGTGGAGGTTTTCATAGATGTGTGAGAAAGTGGGGATATATGGATGGGCCTATGTGATTGCGATGACTATAAAAACTGTATTACATTAGGGAAAACACACGAGCTATGAAACTATCGGCCATGTTTTGCATACACTCATATTAAAGTAATGTAAATCGAATGAACCTTTTCTCATAGTCTATTCACCTTCTCTGTGACTTCCAGCGTCTACTTCAAATTGAACTACATTGAATGAGTATATGCAAAAAGTGAGTGTAATACTTAGGCTTTAGCTTTGTTCTTTGATTCCAAATTGGTTATGAACTTTTCAGAGTCATCACATCCGAGTATCGTGTGCATTATTTTCCTAGTTTGTAGAACTCCTTTAAAACCCCTAGATCAGTATTGAACTTTTCACCAATTGTGATCTTTTTCACTTCAGCAATAGTAGCTCTTTTGCTTGAAAATATCAGCACGCGCCCATCTCCATGAAAGCTTGGTTGATGATATATGCATCATTAATTTATTCTTGAAGTGCCGCTTCTTGGGCAAGCCGGGAGATCGAGTGTTTTTGGTTGGTGATACAGTTCATACAGAGAGCATCCACATATTTACAGTCTGAAATAAAATGAAAGTTTAGTCATAATGATCTGCATAAAAGCTTAAAGTTTTAGACTTTAAGCCCTATGTTGGTTTCTTCTGCACTTACTTATTTTGCTTATTCGAGTTTAAACACATTTCTTCCATTCAGAATTTGTTGTAATGGCCGTGATTGCCTTACATTTTCATTCTAAAATCAAAAGGTTGTTAAAACTTCTCCGTTTTTCTACGAGTAGACTTAAATTTTGACAATGTGCCATGTAGAGTTCTTCTTTGTTACAACTTATGAGTTACCGACGCCTCACGCAAAGTCATGAGCACTTTTAACTTGTATCATGTCAAAATTGTATGAGTTTGCCTGCTGCCAGGATATCTAGTTAGTCGCACTAGTGTTTCTTTTTTCTTGTGTCGCTAGTTGCCCAATTCACTCCCTGTATATGGCAACTCTCTGCATAATGTTACAGATTTTGTGTGCCATGTTTTTTTAATAACTAAAAGCATATGTTTACCCCGGATAACCAATTAACGCTACACCAATAAATGCAGATTTGTAAATTCTTCCAACAAGAACGGTGTCGATTTGGTACAAAGTGTCGCTCGTCACATGGTATATAAATTTCATATGTATTGGAATTGATTATTTAAGTCCTTATCTGCTAAAAAGTAAGCAGATAAGCAGTTTGAAGTGTTTGGGGAAAACTGAATATCTGTTTATTTTAGTTAACATAAGTACTAAAATTAAGGGAAGTTGCTAACTCGTTTCTTAAGCAGATAAGCAGTTTGAAATAGGCAATCCCAACACCCTGCCCGCTCAATATATTATTTTAATTTCTAATCTAGCCTTCTATCTTATAATGATTAAAATTTAATCTATTTCGTTCATTTTTGAACAGGCATTGATCTACCTTTATCATCACTAAGAAAATATACTCCCACGACATTGGATCATTCAATGGTGGGGGCCAATGTTTGGGCTACTTCCGACACTAGAACTGGACTTTGGCGCAAAGCTGAACTCGAGTCATGGGATGATGAACTCAGTTCAGGCCGAGTTGTTTTCCGAGACGATGGTAGCTCAACAAGTGTTAGAAACGAGTCTATATCTTTATCTGAATACGCCCAAATGAGTGATGAAGATGACAGCTATTCATATTCAGAATCAGATCAGGACGATCTTTCTGAAAATGAAATTGAAGACGGGTCTCAAGGTTTAGGGCTAGGATTTAGTGATAGCTCAAATCTTCAAAGAGGCATACAAACTGACACCGCCATTTTTGCAGAGTGGGAAAATCACACGCGGGGTATGGCTTCTAAGATGATGGCCAACATGGGTTTTCGTGAAGGAATGGGTTTAGGTGTAAAAGGTCAAGGAATTGTGGACCCTATTTCGGTCAAAGTGTTGCCTCCAAAACAGTCTCTTGAGCTCGCCCTAGAATCAGGTGAGAAAAAAAGTAATCCAGCCAAAAAACGAAACAGAGGTGGGAAAAGAAAACGTGATAAAAAATTTGCAGAAGCACAAGCTGCTGCAAAAGAACGAGAGGAACCAACTAGTGATATTTTTAGTCTCATAAACACACAGTTAGCAAAGCATGATGAACCTTTGAAACATGGGTCCGTTAAAAAACAACAAAAGAAGGATTTTCAGGAGGGAAAGAACGGAGAGAGACGTGCTTTGGTTGCTTTTGAAGATGAGGTGAAAGAGTTGCGGGCGAGCGTTGTGAAACTGGAAGAAATGGCAGCGCGGAATAAGAAAGAGAAGGTGGTATATGAAGCGGCTCTTAGGAAGTTAAAAGAGACGAGGAAAAAGTTGGCGGATGTCGAAGCTGCTCATGCATCGGCTTCAAATGCAGTTACTAGTAAAGAAAAGGAGAAAAGATGGCTTAAGTTTTGATGGGCATTTGTAATTTGAATCTGTTATAAAGATCAACATTATTCAGTCACATTCTATTTTTACAGAACAGTAATCGACTGGTTGCTAGATTTGTTTGTGGTTCAGGTAGTAAAGTAGGCCAAAACTATGTAGTTTATTGGTGTCATTAGTCTCTGTTACCGTTTTTTATTAAATTTGAAGTATGATAATTATATGGCTTATGCTGTTTCTGTTTGTCTTATGTTTACGAAATGGATGTTTTTTATTTTATTTTAAAATAATCAGTAGAGATTATCTGGTGTAGAAATCTATTTTGCTGGTATTTTCAGGTTGACAGGTTCTTTCGATGGCTAACTGTTGATTAGAGCATGAGGTTTCCAAGGCGATATTCAAGAACAGACGACTCGACCAAATAGTGAAATATGCATCAGTATAAGGTCAGTTCCAAGAACGTTCATATTTTTCAGGTTTCTGTAGATTTTTTAGTACAACCCTTTTCTGGGGAACAAATAAAGCATATTTGATCGACTCTCTATACATGGGGAAAATGGAGTAAATTAATTGCAAGCGTACCTTTGTCGTTTGTATTGTTAGGAGGCTAATACAAGTACATATCATCCTGCAATCCCGAGTTACTTACTCTACTACTCTAGTATGTCAACTGTTTGAAATCAACACCTTTTGTGCATCATTGAAATTGAGTTGAACAAGATATAGTAAAAAATCATTTGGCCGTTATGTACTTAGCACGTAATCTTAGGATATTAGAAAGCTCTCCACTTTTTGTAGTGATTTATATAGGTGAAATAATAGGATCACAAATAACGTCCTGCTTTTGTCATTAGTTTAGTTAACTAGTTAGCCTCGTAGGTGACCTTGGTCTAACACTTTGTTCTGATTCTCTTGACATCGATTAGAAAAGTGAGTTACCACTTACCACCATACTATTACGGTTATTCTACTTTTAAGTTCGTTTATTCGGACATAGCAACGTGTGTGCTCATCGCCTTTCGTTTATGATACTATATATGCCTTGAGAAAGAATAGTATCGTTTTCTGAATAATGACTAGTTTGTTTTTTAATAAGCAAAAATATCTGGAACAGAAAAGCATAATTGGAAAGAATATTTGGTTAATAATGCAAGAATAAAAATAGATATTTCAGACCCTACTTGGATAATAATGTTATATCCCAACAAATATTAGTGGCTTATTTGGTCTTTTGGACATACATAATCTAAGCTAACTGTTCTTCGGCCATTATTGGTGTACCTATAATGTATAAATGCCAAAACTAGGAAAACAAAATTGCAATTTAAGTCGACATTCATTTATGCAGCAGGACCGTGAAAAACTTAAGTTATAGCTGGTTCGGCTAAATTACTCTTGGAAAACTGTTATAGCCGGTTCAGCTGACCTGCTATAGGAAAACTGAGACAGACTTGTTTTTAGAGGCTCGGAATTGTGTGAGGAAAAAGGATTTACTAAAATGGCTATAACTTAGGCTCCGAGAGGAGTTAGAAGGCTCACAACCAGTCAAATCGAACGCAGAAACGAGACGGGCGCAATTGTAACCACACTTTGTCTGGTTACAGAATTTTCGAGGCCCGAAACACTCTTTTTCTATTAATTATTTACTCAATTTATGGTTTTTTGGATTTTCTGTTAGACTTGTTTGTTCACGGGCCGTTTGTCTTTTGAGGCATGTTTAAGTTTATCAGCTTTTATAATAAATGTTGCCCGCCTTTGTCCTATTTTAACCCTAATAATCAGTATTTGTAGTATTTGTATGGAATCAATGATTGTTGAAAAAATTGTTTCTGCTATTCATAGAATTTTCTAACAAAAACTGTTATAGCCAGTTCGGCTAAACTAATATAGGAAAACTCTTACAGCCGGTTCGGCTATCACTAGAAGAATTTTCTAACAACTCGAACATTAATAGAAGATATTAATGTCGACGAAAGGTCTTCTTCCGAGCTAGTGATAGTGAGACTCTCCCAACAAGATTCGATATGTTTTGAGCCTGATACGAGAAAACGAGTGGTCGTATGCATGTGAAGCATTCGTTTTCGGATGTCGTGTTCTGTTGTGGACTTATGGTTCCTACATACATAAAATTCCAAATAAGGTGTTTACAATCAGCATTCAATAAATTTGTTTTTGGCAAATTGTCAATAAGCACTTGTGGCCTGTATTTAGTCATGAATGGATGGCTTATAGAGTTTTTAGAGATCCAAATGTGCACAACAACACATTAAAATATGTTAATGCCATTAGTTTAAGTATTGGCACATGATGTGCCAACGTGGTTCTTAATCTTAATCGACAGATCTACATACAAAACTTAGCTATTAAGACTAAATCCAAAAAAAAACCTGTTTTTAGTTGACTCGGTTGAGTTTTTTATTTTAGTTTAACCGGTTTCGGTGATTATTTTTGTTACCGGTTTAATTCGTTGAATAAATAAGGTCAACTCGGATCTTAAAACATTCATAGTTTCATACCAACATAAACTCAAAATGGAGGATGGTGACCGAGTTATACTCGACTTGTTAGGTAGTTTAAGATTTGAGAGACGATTGAAAGTGTCTAAACTTGTATTTCGGTAACCAGCATGATGTCGTATACATGTTTAGTTATAGAAGTAGGGCTGAGCAACAGGTTCTGACCGGATCGGACCGATCAAGATCAAATCGGACCGAAGACCGTAATAGTCCAAAATCCCGGATTGAAATGGTCTAGGTCGGTCTGGTTCGGTTCGGTCTTCGATCAGTCCGGTTTTATTAGGCATAATCGACGAGTTTTTGGTAAAACTAAACTCGACCGGACCGAGGGCCGAAATAGTCCAAAATCCCGAACCGAGGACCGGACCGAAATTGTTCGTTCCGGAGCGATCCAGTTTTCCGGTCCAGTCCGGCTGATGGTCTAAATGCTCACATTTATATAGAAGTACACAACAAGCAATCGGCGGACGAGTATTTTATGAAACAAGGGAAGAACCGGAAACAAGACAAAAAGAAGGCATCCAAAATGGAGTTGGAACAGTCAAACTTGCAGGTAAGGGTAAAAACGAGCCGAAACAAGCTTAAACGAGCTCGGATCGGCAAAAAGCTCGATTGACCCAAGCTTAAACGAGCTCGAGCCCGAGCTCGAGCTTAAGTTTCAGCTCGTTTATTAAACAAGCTCGAGCCCGAGCTTTATGTACAAAGCTCGTTTGGGCTCGCGAGTCTAAAGGAGCCTAATGTTTTATATGCGAGCTTATTAACGAGCCTAATTTAGATATATTACGAGTCTAGTTATTATACACTACCAAATCGTATAAATAAGTCGAGCTCGAGCCGAGCCCGAGCCTATCTAACATACTACGTGTGGAGCCTGAACCTAAATAATAAAGCTCAAAACGAGCTAAGCTCGCGCTCAAACTTTGTAAAACTTAAACGAACCGAATTCGAGCTCTAACAACTCAGGCTCGGCTCATTGCCACCCTACTTGCAGGCAGTGGCGGACATACATGTATGGTTCGGGGGGACGGCGCCCCACATGGCTAGCCCGATTAAATGAGATTTTAGCGTAAATTTTTTCTGATTTTGAGCGTTTTTCGAACATGCCCCCCACTAATAAACCAAATTGCCCCCCACCTGCTTATTAAAACCTAATATTCAACTCTTTAACACCTTATAAATCCTTTATTTTTATGTAAAAATACCCAATTTATCATTTTAATACTAGTTTTTTTCCTTATTTTGATATTATTGTCCAAAAAAAATTTTTTGCCCCCTACCTTCGATATTTTTGCGTCCGCCACTGCTTGCAGGGTGTGATCATCTTGTTATAAATTCACGATGATTTTGTTCGGTTTTTATCGGTTCGGTTCTGATTTAACCCGATGCTTAAAAGGAGAGTAATTAGCATCTTATCATTTGAGTTGATGACCTGTATTTACCTTATCTACACAGTATTTGACTTGGATGTTACTCCAACTGAATAATGTTTTATAATAAAACAAATATTTTATGACAAAATGTCAACTCAATTCCACGTATTTGTGACTAATATATATTTTATCCCATATCCAATGGATTGTGACATTTGTTACAGATCTATATGATGGTTTGAAATTTTTAAATCACCATGGTTATAATAATACCAATTCTTAATTTATTTGATGCTAACATTTTCTAGTGAACAACTTTGTTTTGTATTTCCATTGAATACTTAAATATGAATAATCGAGTTAGAACACAGATTGATGATAGCAATTCTAGGAATATAGATTCGAATATAGATTCAAAGAATGCTAAAAACTAAATCACGAATTACAATTAACAAAAATATAATTCGAAAAGTAGATTTAATCAATGTTTTAAAACCTGGTTTTTTAATCGGCCCGGCCAAGTCACCGGATAACCGGGTCACCGGTTCAACCGGTTCAACCGCCGGGTCAAACCGGTTCTATAAAGAAAAAAATACATATATAGCTATCACACAAACAAATTTAAAGTGATATGATAACACTAACACCAGATTTAAAGACATCTAAACAACCTTAACATCAAACATAGTCTGGCACAATCCATACAACAAAAAGAAACAAGTCTTAAAACTTCAAAATGATTTTACATGAATATCAGATTGTTTAAACAACAAAACAAGTGCCAACAAGTCATACGATATTACATGAATATCAGATTGTTTAAACAACAAAACAAGTGCCAACAAGTCATTCCATCTTCGATATGTACTGTGGCATGATCCCAAGCTTTATCCGACTTCGCTCTTACATTCGGCTGAACAAAAGGTTATACTGGTGCTTTGTCTTTAGGTTCAATACCTGCAATATTAATTAAAAGTAGCACAAACATGAGTTTATAACAACACTTACATAGTTTTTTTTACCAAATTTTAACCAACATCAAACATTATCAATTTTATTTTACAGGTAACGTCATTCAATCAACCAACTTAATTCAATCCTATGACTCATAACTCACCAATTAATTGAATCCTTTCCCTTTGAAGGCCACGACATTCAATGTAACATCATATAAGTTAATGCAAATTTATCAATTAATTAATTCATCCCTAAATAAGCATCAATGTAAAGTAACAATTAGATCAATCAATTAATTCAACAAAATTAATTCACAAAGTTAATGCAAATCAATCCAAATTATATATAAAAAAGTTAAAGATGTACCTCATATGATTGTAGGTTGTGGATGAGAGAAAATCACTTGTAAACTTGTAAAATGATACAATATAAGAAAAGTAAAACTAGATTCATCATTAATGATATGCTTCAGAGGGGAAATGAAAGGTTTAGGCGTGTGTGTTGAGAAATGATCTTTTCTGACATTAGTTACTGGAACAAGAAACATAATATTACTTCAATTGAAAATAGAGCGTCTTTTTTGACCCGGACGGGTTTTTTAAACCGGTTCAACCCGGTTCACCAAAAACCGGCCGGTTTAATCCGGTTTGGAATCTGCCAAAAAACCGTTCACGTCCGGACCGGTGCTCTAACCGGTTTCTGGTTCAACCGGTTGAACCGGCCGGTTCAACCCGGTTTTTAAAACATTGGATTTAATGATTATGATTGAAGTTTGTTACAATTGGAAAGTGAGAAAAATATACATAGAAAAGTTTTTACAGCAATCAGAATGGATGAATTACATGATTAAGCTAGTTTATATACAAATAGAATTTAAGCGAGAAAAACTGTTAGAAGATGAGTAATACACTTGCACGTCACGCGTTGGATAAAACCTTCCACGTGCACCTCACGCGCCATCATCCTAACACACTTATCACCCCCACTCCTTAAAAGGGTTCTTGTCCTCAAAAACCAATATCAGAGTGAGGATACTGGACACTCAAGTCAATGAGTAGTTCCCATATAGCATCTGCAACACTAGCATCCACCTACTGCACCAAGCCATACACATCAACTGCATTGTGTTTCTTGACCATATTCCTATCCAGTATCTTAAGTGGCTCCCTCTTGAGACTTCCATCATCATCATAGACATGTAACTGGCCTTGTGATACTATACTAGGATCTCCATGAAGTTTTTTGAGTTAGGACACATGGAACACATTAAGGGTTGTAAAATGAGCAGGCAATTGAAGTCTATAGGCCACTGATCCAATCTTGCCTACTATCTGAAACAGACCAAAGTACTTTGGAGAAAACTTGTGATACTTCTCTTGCCTCAATGAGTCTTGTATTTAAGGTTGAAGTTTCAGCAGAACCAATCTTGGACTGTAAACTCCCTTTCACTTATATGCTTGTCTGCATGTTGCCTCATCTTGTTATGTGCTCTCACCAAATAAAAATTTAAGCAGCTTGAGTGTAGCCTCCCTAGCCACCAAAGATCTGTCAACAAGCTCCACTTTGCTCAAACCCCTCAAATAAGGAACATGGGTTGGAGGTGTTTGGCCATACACAATTTCAAATGGTGTAATAAGAGTAGCAGTATGGTAGTTGGAATTGTACCACAATTCAGCTAAAGGTAGCCATTTGCACCAATCTTTTGGAGCTTCTCCACACATACACCTCAATTAACATCCCAAGCACCTATTAACCACTTTTGTCTGACCATCTGTTTGAGGATAGTAAGCAGTAGACATAAGCAATTTGACTTGGAGGACATTAAACAATTCTTTCTAAAAAGTGCTTGTGAAGACTTTATCTCTGTCTGACACTATGCTTTCTAGTAATGCATGTAACCTATAGATTTCATTGATGAACACTTAAGCCACTTTTAGTTGTAAAGGGGTGTGCCAGTAGTAGGAAATGAGCATACTTTCTTAATCTGTCCACTACTACCAAAATCACATTCTTCCCTTGAGACTTAGGCAACCTTTTTATGAAATGTATAGTAATACTAGACCAAATCTTTTGAGGACTTGGCAATGGTTGCATAAGACCAGGGTAAGCTGCCAAGTCTGACTTATACTTTTGACATACTACACATTCTCTCACATATTTTTTGACTTATCTCCTCATGCCCTTCCAATAGAAGGTAGAACTCAACTACTGAGTAGTGACTTAAACCCCTGAATGAGCCAGAACTATTATGGAAGTAACAAAGTAGATCTATCCTCAATTGAGCATTATTTCCAACCATAAACTTATCTTTCCTCAACAACTTATTATTAACCCAAACACAGTGTTTCTTCCCTGGCAGTCCAGCTTTGAATGTATTTATAAGAGTTTGCAACTGAGTATCCTACTCCTAACTCTTAGCCACTCTCTCAAACAAATTAGTAGTAACCATAGAACAAGTCATTCTTGCCAATTCAGGACAATCATTCTTGGATTAAGCATCTGCTACTACATTGTATACTCTTTTTTTGTTAACCACCTCTTAGTCAAAGCCCAAAAGTTTTGGTAACCATTTCAATTGAGCAAGAGTAGAATAACTTTGATCCAAAAGGTGTTTAAGGCTGATATGATTTGTCTTAATGACAAAGTGTCTATCCAAGAGATACCCCCTCTACTTCTCTACTACAAAAATGACTGCTAAGAACTCGTTTTCATAAGTAGACAAAGCTTGATGCTTGAGTGATAAAGACTTGCTCAAGTAAGCTATTTGTAACACCCCACTTGGATAAGTGGACCGTTACGTGTATTTATGGCGTGTCATCAAAGCATAAGGTAATATCCTAAAACATTAACTGACCATAAAGGAAATACCGGAATCAAACATCGGTAATTCAAACATAAGCTCAAAACATGAAAAGTAAAATACTGAAGGAAAGGACTAAACAATGTCCAAATAAGCAGAATAATGTAAAAAGTGCATAAAGTAAGAAGTCCGGATAACTTCCATTCAATGCACATGTTATCAGAATCCTAATAGAGTCCTGGTGTACCTGCCGTTAGAACATGAAAGAACTACGGCTGAGCATAACGCTCAGTGAACGGATATAAAGCATGATAAGAATGTACTGAAAGAAATGGAATAGATGACAATTACCGAAGCTATGAGACTGATATGTAACATGTAGTAGAACTCTGTATAAAATTTGAGAAGCCTGGTTTATAAATACTGAAGCTGAATTATTAACTGTTAAATCTGAAAACATGCATTTACTGTATTTTAATTGCCAGAGCTTATATAGGTCATGTACTGTAACAACTGTGCATGAATAACTGGAGGGGTGACCTCGTTATGCTGTAGAGGGGTGACCTCTAAATAACCGTAGAGGGGCGACCTCTAAATAGTGTGTTGGGTGGAGGGATCAGCTCCAATGTGAAGGATGTAGAGCACACACCACATTCACCCTGATAACTTGAAATTGATAAGCCTAGGATGCATCCATACGCCCCACTAAACATACTGATAAAATGGCCAAATTGAACATGAGTGGGACGATGCATGATATCACTCTCCTGCATGTGAGTCACGACACCGGTGCCTCTAGTGCCGTGGTTACGGTACCTCTGTAACTAGTACATAAATTGGTCGTGCTTGTATATAATGCTCAGGCAACTTATTTAGTTTTTAACATGATTACTGATAAGTTTAAACACATACGGGGGAAAACATTTGGCTGCAGACGGGAAAATCCTAATCATGCATTGAAAGGAAGTCCTTACTGAAAGGACGGAAAATCCGTACCTCTTGTCCAGTAACCGACCGAGATCAACTGACAGAAAGTCTACTCTGATTTCACGCGAGCTACATGAATAAAGTACGCAAATAAGTTAACTGATATTCGTTTATTTAATTTACTGATCTTATTGGCTTTTTTTTCTGAAATTTTGTACGTATATTAACTGATAAATATGAACTCATAATAATTCTCTTAATATATATACATCGACTTACTAATAATTATGATACACGTGTTCTGACGTTATGTTAATATTATAATAAATTAACTCGTTAGAACATAAGGTTCCTAAATTAGAAATTCTAAAATAATCTAATTCATATAATAAAATTATACCCTTTTAAAATATCAAAACTATTTTAATTTAATTCCTTTTCAAAATACAATTTAAGACATTTATAAAACAATTAATAAAAAGGTATAATATAAAAACCTTCGTTTTATATGTTTAAACTATAACCCGAGCCTACCGAGATACCCCTTCTCGGTCGCACTAAACAATTCAACAAGTATACAAAATCTGTCTATTAGAGTCTGCGACAGAAAAACTGTCGCCTAAAGGTGTGACCAAAAGCTGAGTTTTAAACTGTCTAAAAAACTGTCACTAGACAATCTGCGACGGAAAATAGTGTCACAAAACTGTCGCTAATCTGAAAATAAAATCACTATCTTCTGTCTCAACTTTACCCACAAATGACCTACATCGTTCCCACCGTTTTCATAGGTTTCCCACTGTTTATAAAATGTCCCCACTGTTTATTAATGTTCCCACTGTTTATTAATGTTCCCACTGTTTTCTAGCACAAACACCCCCTTATGATACGATTACCCCTGTTTGGGTATTCCCACTTTTTACTGAAACAAACACCCCCTTATGATACGATTACCCCACTATTTTGGGTTTGTTTTCAGTTGATCACCACAGAAGACCACCGAGACTCGCTGGTCTCGGTTTGTGCACCCAGCTGGACCAACGAAACAATTGAACCCGAACTCTTGATCAATTATAAACAGAAATTTAATTAACGAGATTAGATTCTTACCTGCGTTTTGGGTTTTAGGAATCATGAAACGTGAATCAACCTTGATTCCTTGACTGAACAACGATATGATTTCTTTAATCTTACTGATTTACTCGATGGCAGAAAGGAGACACCCCAAAATATAAGTGGCCGCCCCCTTTTTGATTAGGGTTTTTGTCTTTTTTTTTAGACTGTTATGGAAGAGGGTTAAAGTCCCGTATATTTTTTTGTTTTCTAATGGGCTTGGCCCAAGTCTTTCTTTTCTTCTTTTCACAATAAACCAAACCGGCTATGGGCCTTTTATTTCCTTTATTATTATTATTATTATTATTATTATTATTATTATTATTATTATTATTAACCGGCCCCTTTTAGTTTTAAAACTAACTTTTCATTTTTTTTTAAACTTAATCGTACGCTTGTATATCTTTCCCGCTTGTTTAGTTTTCCGAACGTATAGTTTCTGCGTATTTAATATTTAAATACCGGTTTTACAATTCTTCCCCTCTAAAAGAATAATTCGTCCCCGAATTAACGATACGACTATACTAGGTTTTACACTATTGAATGACCATTTTGTTGTAAAATTGCCCCTATGCCACCACCTGAAGCATCAGTCTCAATGACAAAGGTTTGTTAGAAATCAGGTAATCCCAACACTAGAGCTTTGGTCATTGCATCCTTAAGCTCCTCAAAAGATTGTTTTGCTTCTTCACTCCACTGAAAAGCATTCTTTTTAGTCAACAAAGTAAGAGGTTTACTGATTTTTGCAAAATCTCTTATAAACCTCCTATAGTAACCTCTCAATCCTAAAAAACCTCTTAACTGCTTGAGATTCTTAGGTATTGTCCAAGTTTCCATTGCCTATACCTTGGAAGGATCTGTATCCACTCCCTCGGCTGAAATAACATACCCACGTTACTCCACTTGGTTTGTTCTAAACATACATTTACTTTATTTTGCAAACAACTAATTTTGTCTCATAAGTTCCAAGACTGTATACATGTGTTGCACATGTTCTTCCAAGCTCTTGTTGTACACTATTATATCATCAAAGAACACCAATGTAAACTTTCTCAAGGTTAGTTTAAACACAGCATTCATCAAAGATTGAAAAGTTGAAGGTGCATTTGTAAGACCAAAGGGCATTACAAGGAATTTATAATGTCCTTCATGTGTTCTAAAGGCTGTTTTGGTTACACCATCTTCAAACATCTTGATTTGATGGTATCCTGACCTCAAAGTCAGCTTAGAAAACACCTTTGCCCCACATAATTCATCAATTACTTCCTCTATAACTGGTATAGGGAATTTGTCCTTAATGGTATTCTTGTTTTTTAGTCTGTAATCAATGCACATTCTCCAAGTATTATCCTTCTTCTTAACCATAACAATAGGTGAAGCAAATGGGCTATTGTTGGTTTAATCACACCACTTTCCAGCATATCTTTAACCATTGCTTCAATAACATCTTTTTGTATTGGTGGATGTCTGTAAGGCCT
Source organism: Glebionis coronaria (assembly GCA_025667525.1). Classification (NCBI taxonomy): domain Eukaryota; kingdom Viridiplantae; phylum Streptophyta; class Magnoliopsida; order Asterales; family Asteraceae; genus Glebionis; species Glebionis coronaria. Next base: position 43,058,785 of record CM046878.1, read on the forward strand.
TATGTTGACTGGAGCACAACCTTCAATCAAGGGAATTGTGTGATCATGATCTCTACGTGGTGGTAGTGTTTTTGGTACTTCAAACACATCTGCATAATATTGGATCACTTGTTATGCTTGGTTAGCCTCTGCTTCATTTGACCCGGTCACTTGCAGACTATGCAACTCCAAGACAGTGTTTGGATAAACACACAACATGAGTAACTTTACACTCCCCTGTTGTTCCATCCATTTACATTTTCTCTTACTATCTTCCAACCTAGCCTTTGGCTTAGGAATGCCTCTAAGGGTTATTTTCTTCTTGTTATGCATAATCTCCATTTTCAACTGGTAGATAACTATTGTATACCCAAGACCATATCACACCCTCCTAATGGAAGGAGCATAACATCAGTGACAAAGGGTTCTCCTTGCAAGTGCCGTGTAAAATTCTTGCATACACTATTGCTAACAAGTTGTCTTCCCCTGTCATAGTTATTGTAAGAGGACAAGTATCCAGTAACCTGCACCCCACCTTCTTAGCCATAGTTGTCTCTAAAAAATTGTGAGTAGAACCTGAGTCAATGAGTATGTGTATTTTCATATTGCCCACAGTTTCAGTAACCCTCCTGGTCTGGAAATTATACATCCCACTTAAAGCATTCAATGAAATATGTGGTAATTCTTTCAACTACTTTTCCTCTACATCAAAAATTTCCTTAGCATCTTCCTCCTTTAGACTCATCTGCTACACATCTAAGGAGTATAATCTTCCACTACACTTATGTCCTGGCACATACTTTTGATCACAGAAAATATACATGTTGTCTGCCCTTTTTTCTTCTAACTCCTTATGGGTTAATTGCTTCCTCACAGGACCAGTAGGGGTGTTTGACTAATCTTTCCAACTAGGTTTTGATACTTGTAAAGTCAATAGTGGAGCCCTAGACACACTAGCACCCCTCATAAAATTGCCAAATCTCTGGTTATTTCTGTGAGACCCCCAAAATCTGACATGGAACAACTAGGCAACGAGGGGGTAATACGTCATAGTACAAGAAACAATGAATTACAGTTCATACAAAGCTGACGAAATAAAAACATGTACATTACATCATAAAAGGTCAAAGTTTTTAAACATAGGTCCCAGAGTTTTAGAAGCGGAAAATTATATTATTTCGTCTCGATTTATAACATAAAGTTGCCCAAAAGATATAATAAACTTCTAACGGTTTATACTAAAACCAATCTTTTAAAAGCATCACAGAAATCTCCAAGCTGCGATAATCTCCTGCGGGCTCCCATCCAAGCAAAGCTAAGTAATAATACCTGAGATTAAACATGTAAAATCGTCAACATAAAGTTGAGTAAAATTCATAGGTTTAGCAGTAAAGGTGTGGAACACAAGCATTCATTTGTAAAACAAGTAGTATGGAGTATGGTTATATACGTCAACCATAGTCCGAAAACCATTATTATTGCAGTTCAGTTCATGAACCAAAGCTTAACTCAATGTAAGTTCCTCTATGGAGTATTCAACCTAAATACTCAAGTAATAAACAAATATCAGTGCGTCAAGGTACTTGAGACGGGGATAGTCAATCCCAATGGATCCACCCACAACATTCGCGCTTAGTACTCGAAATTAACGGTTCATGATCAGGAGAGGAAACTTAAGGCTAGACTAAAAAGCAATAATAATATTGAAAACCTGAAAATCATACATGTTCGGATAGCATACAGTGCTTAAATGGTTGTGTTCCACCATGTAAAATCTCACCCCGTGTTTAGAATCCATGTACAAGTAAAAAGGGGCTATGAACTCACCTTAGCCACGAGGTAAGTCAATCACGGTACTCAGCAACTGAGTAGAAACGGTAGTGGTAGACGGATCACCGACGATATGGATGCCCGGGGAAACACGAAAACCGCAACCTATCAAAATAAGGCGCGCTTTAAGACTCGAACTCGAATATCGATATGTACCAAATATAATATGACTCAAATGTTTTCAAAGTATACACGTTGCAAAACCATTGACATGAATCAAATGAATACATTTATCCAACGTTACACGTTAAAACACTTGAACACTAGAAAATGACCCGTTATACGACGCCAAGTTAACGCAAGTCAAACTATTCTTTACCCTTACTTGGACCAGTAGCTAAGTCATTTATATAATGACTAAGCACTTTAGTGAGTCACCATGTCCGATGGTGAATACTCAAACTCACGCAACACAAACATTGAACTAAGTGTCCAAAATAAAATCAGCAAGTACACCCCGAATGTACACACCGATCTACCCTATCTAGACTTGTCCGTTTTAGATGAAAATTGGTTTCAATGTCACTTATAACCTGTATAAGACCTCACCAAAATTTGAGCCAAAGTTCACACTTTAAAATCCATCAGCTCGACACTTTACTCGACTCCAAATTTAAGACAGATTTGTACACTTGTTTTGTAAAACCGTTTGGACCACTTTAAAAGTACAAACTCGACAATCCGTCATTTGAAACCACTACTAGACTCATCAAACTCAGTTTGTAAACTTTGAAAATCAGTAGCATCAACTATCTAACCAAGCCTAAAGTCCCCGAGAGTCGACCCAAAATCAGCCAGAATTTCGGATTGTGCCGACTTGCGTCTCCCGGTACACGAAAACTAAAACTAGTATAACTTTTGACTCGTAATGACTTAGAAGCTCTATCTTATACCAAAACGACCGTCCCGGAAAACTCTACAACAATACCAAATAATCTTAGCCTTTCTCAGACCTTAAACCCACGAAAAATCTGTTTAATACCTGCTGTCCCAAAATAGCCTTTTAGAAAACAAGTCAAATCCATTTTTCAACCAAAACCAATCATTCTCATACCTCTAGGATCACTGTACCATCATTCGTATCAACCAAACACTCCTAAAAACACTTGCATGTAAAATTTAACAAAATCAAAGATAAAAATAAACCTTTTTAATCATGAAAACATGAATATCCTTGCATAAACCACACATGCAAGATCATCAAAACACAAATCCACCATGGAATTATAACATTTATTGAAAGTTGATGCATGTTCTTGAATTTGATATCATTAGAATCACAAGAAAATATTAGAGATGGGACTTTAATTTGTTTTGATTGATTCATAGTAGAAAATCAAAATTTGAGGGTGTTTGTGGGTTGAGATGTGACGGAAAAACAAGGGGGAGAGAGAGAGATTTGTTGTGAAAATTTTATAAAGTGTATGTGTGTGTTTGTGTGAAAGAATTTAAGTTTATATATGGTTTAAGTGTAGGGACCATTTTTGTCAAGTATAAAACTTTAGGACTTAAAAACAATTAATAGTTTTAAAAGGTAGAAAATGGTTATTGGTAAATATTGAAAATATTTACGGGGCTCGGGTTTCGTAAAAATACTTTTCAAAAGTTACAATGCATCATAAAAATGATTATATGATTTCCCGACACGACTTAATACGTAATTAAAACGAAATCGTCGAAAGTATTAATTATCGAAACGATCGATAAATAAACGTAAACTTTTGGGCATCCGTCGGTATCGCGATCACTAGGAATTCTCGTTGTACATTGTTTTTGAATAAACTCGTTGTAAAACGCACGCGGTTAAATCAAAAACTTTGATTTAAATTAAATATGGAAAAATAAAATAAAAAATTTATAATTCCATACAAAGTATTTATCGATGATTAGAAAAATACTTAAAAAGTACAATTTAAAAATGTCAGGATTTACATATAAAATACAAGAAAACAAAATACGTTGGAAAATTCAAGAAGCACGAATAAAAAGAATAAAATATTGCTAGGAAAGTACGGGTTCTCACAGTCTTCCCCCCTAAAGGAACTCTGGTCCCCAGAGTTCTCCTAAAAACAGTAGAAGATGCAAACAAGAGGAGGTAAAAGTGTAGAACAATTTCATTGCTTCCCAGGTAATTTCTGCATCACAACGAACCTTAACAATTGGAACTCACTATGCTTCAGTTTCTTAATTCCTTTTCGTATAACTTTTTAGTCTTGGATTAGAATAACGATCTTTCAATACGGAGATACATCAAGAGATAGAGTTGTTGGAAATACGTGTGATATACTATCGAGAATGAACACAAGAATCGCTTACACATGCAAAGTGCGATAAAATGAACCAAGATTGTAAATCAACAAGGGTCGCAAATCGTGCAACTGTAAAACGTGAAAATCTTAAAATGTAAGAATCTAGTCACAAGCGAAATAGAAGGGAAAAATGAATAATATATGATCATTTAAAATACAAGCTGTCAAAATCAGTTGTCTAAGATTTTGGTATTACTTTAATACTTAGTTTTAAATATTTTCTTTATCAAAAGAAAATTTACAAGGTGTAGTGATTTAAAAATCAAACTCTATATAAAATGAGTAAGTTGTTGCTATATCTTTTTCTTAATCAGGATTTTCAAAGTAAAAGTAGAACAGTTCAAAATAGTTATTTTGATCAGCTTAAGAGCTTTTCGGGTGACTACAAAAAAAAACTCAAGTTTATCGTTACCATTAGGAAAAATCAGATTTTCCAAGTTATTTAGAATCAGTGTTAGAAATTATAAATTAATTTAATAATTTCAATAGGTTGACAGTAAAGTATGATAAAATCAATTACTTTAAATGATACAACTTGACACTGTTTAAATATAAGTTATAAATTTACCCAAGAGGATGTATAGATCCGGTACTTAACTTGAAAGAGTTATTTTGGTAATCTAAACATTTGATAAAATGTATAAAACGTTCTTAAAAAATAATAATAATTTTTAGAAATTCAAGAAAGTGTTTAAGATATCAAACGATAAACACGTAACATTTTCTGGTTTTCAGAAAGTGACAAAATAGCAAACGATTATGAAACGAATATCGATCAACAATTAGTATACAAGCAATAGCACGAGGGAATAAAAAGGAAGTCGTATCAATTCTTAACAAACGTGATAGAATATATGCATCGATGATAAAGACAATAAGAAACAAAGGATTCAGCAAGATTAATTCACGAGTGCGGTTGGCGTCACCAATAACGGCTTATTAAGTTCTCATTGGTCGATACTCAATCGAAAGAGAAAAGCCGCACAATAAAAAAATTTGAATTACAGAAAATTTTTAAGAAGTTACTTGATAGACATTCCAGTAAAACGAACAACATTAGCAATGAAAGGCGAAATCAACACATGATTCACACGAATGAATTTCAAAACGACAAAGTCTAACACACATCATGACAGTTACACGAAATCATTGTTCACGTCCAGTCGTAAATCATTAATCGCGTCCAAAGACGTTTCGTTGTTCTACCAAGATAGATAGAGATGGTCGATCATAGAAGCATAACAATCGTTGAAACTTTCAAGTCCGGTATCAATGGTAGTAAATTAGACAAATGGTAACGAAAATTGTATCATGAGGATGATGAGGTAACAAGTAAAGCAAAGATCGCTGAGTAAGGAAATTTGTGCTTGAGGCATGTACTTTGTTCAAGAAAAGATAAGGGTTCTTATGTGTAAGTCACGAATTGTTGTTACTCGCATAAAATGTAAAAGTTTTCAAAACTTTATTTTATCCAACTTTTTAAGGAACATAGTTAAAAAGTTGATTCTTGGTCAAATATTAAGGGCGACTACTATTTGGCCTTGCATGGCTCCTTCTGAATTAAGCATAGGTGATCAGGACATGCATAATTTAGGACTAGCAATGCGATGCTCATCTTCGTCAAACCAGTATTACAGGTCATATTATTTAAAATATGTATATAATGCCATTTGTAAAAACAGAAATCAAAATAGTTTATGAAACTATTCGCCAATAAGTTACTGGCTAGATATTTAATTCAACAATTGTAATGTTACAAGATTCTTTACAAGACCCAAGGTAGAACAATTTGTGAGAATTTTGTAAGATAGCATTCAATTATTTAAGAAAGCTCAAATGAAACCTTTTGTAAAATGATTCGCAACCAAGACCAGTTTAAGTTTATATGGTAACATGACAATAGTTTATAAAGTAGCGAGTGGGTTACAAAAGGGAAATAAGGAGTAGTCAAGACAGTCAACGAAATGGTTACAAGGTGATAAGGTTTCAAGAGATTTAGCCGAAATCGTCAAGAGACACGTGTCAAGATGATAACAAACGATATGAAAGCAAGATCTTCAAACCTCGGCCCGAATCAGTGGTACGATAGAAGCAAAGAAAGACAAAGTAGAATGACAAATAAGTCATATATAAAAGAAAGGATAAAGGAATCTGTAGGTGTGCACATCGTACTTAATTTGACAATAATATACTTTTAAGAAAGTAGAGTATCAGTTAACAAATCACTTGGTTCCTAAAAGTTCAAAATTTATGTACGACCGAGCTCAAGTTACTATTTATAAACGTTTCTAAACGCAATCATTGTTTTTAGTATGAAAAATATCATTAGTTAAAGTTTTACGAGCTCAAACGAACTCAAAAATGCTTCAATCCATGTTTTTAACTTCTATCAGTTTTGACCTGTTTAGTCAACTTTGACTAGACCAATTAACTCACTAAACGATATTCTAAGACTCAAAGTCTAATGCATTTCGATGTAAAATAATGTTTTGAACAACTTTCTAGTTTACCCAAGATTTGAAACGGAATAAAAATGGACGAAAATGCCCTTGCATTAAATCTGTAAACAAAATGATATTTTAACATTATTCAGAAAATAACTTCTTAAATTTTTACAATCTCAAATGAGCGTAACCTGCTCGATTTTTAAAGTTTACTGGTCAAATTTTATGTCCTAAACGGACGTCTCAACAAGTAGAAATATATATTTTTATGTCTAAAGTTATAAAAATATTTTCTCGACACTGTTAAACTTCCTGTAAAGTTTCTATACAAAGTATATTTTTCGACACAACTTGAAATTAAATCCAATTTCATAATAACCCATAATTAATGTACACACAAGACTTGTGGATTCCATAAAGACGAAAGAAGATAAACTGTATAAGACATGTAAAGAAAACACAGTATGGAAATGGTTCAAGAATGCCAACGGTAATCTGAGAGATCAAAACGACGCATATCATCCGTGTCTTCGGCTGCAAGATGCAATGCAGGAAGATCTCCTGGCGGCGTGATTTTCCAAAATCACAAGACATACCGAGAAAGAAACAAAATATTAACAAGTCACACTCTTGAGGCGAGGAGGTTATATGAAAAAGGGAGGATACAAGTAGGATCGTATTCCAAACAATCGTCACATAATAAATGACGATCATGTGTTTAAGGTACAACGGATGTTGTAAGTCGAAGTCGAAACGTAGAATGGTCAATGAAAGAAGATGTAATCCATGTACAAATGTCGTGTAAAACGGTAGCGTAAAGGTCAATCAAGATTATGAAAACCCACGATATTAGTCAACACTGATTCAACGAATTCTTTGAGATGTGTGACTCACGCGATGTCTTTTAGTCTTTTTCGGAGACACATTGAGCTACACAATGGTCTATAGACTAGACATTCAGTTACGAATGGTAGGAAAGAAAATCTGCATATCTAAATAGATATTTTAAAGAGATTTAATAATGAAAGCAACACGCACGGTAGAAAAATGAAAATTAGAAGCTTCATCGAAAACAACACTTACTCAATCCCGAACAATGGTATCTCGAGAGTATACACGGCATGTAGCAGCGAGTTGAGAAAAACAGAAGGTTCAAAACGAACGAGCATATGAAGTCAGTCGTATCACGCATAAATGAAATAGCAATAGTACTCAGAAAAATGAGTATGAAAAGTCGGCAGCATACGCGCTCTGAATATAAGTATGTAACGTCATAACGATATAAAATCATCGTAACCAGATCAGTCCACAAGAACAAGAATTCTATAAATACAGTAAGAGCAGATGTAATCACAGTAATATCGAATGATAATCCATGAAGCACAAGGCTTTGAAAAGACACAGTAATTATCGTCATTAGGGTAACGTAATATTTCAACATATAATCAAGAGATGAAATACTATAATGATAATTAAAAGTAAATAATAAGGATTAGAGAGTTACCCGCAAAGATATCGAACAACATTGGCAGATTCTGTGGTTGACACTTTAAACATGAAATAATTGAACTTTCGGTTATAGACTAAGTTTTGAAAAACGACTCAGTTCCCTATAACCACCGCTCTGATACCACTCTGTGAGACCCCCAAAATCTGACATGGAACAACTAGGCAACGAGGGGGTAACACGTCATAGTACAAGAAACAATGAATTACAGTTCATACAAAGCTGACGAAATAAAAACATGTACATTACATCATAAAAGGTCAGAGTTTTAAAACATAGGTCCCAGAGTTTTAGAAGCGGAAAGTTATATTATTTCGTCTCGATTTATAAAATAAAGTTGCCCAAAAGATATAATAAACTTCTGACGGTTTATACTAAAACCAATCTTTTAAAAGCATCACAGAAATCTCCAAGCTGCGATAATCTCCTGCTGGCTCCCATCCAAGCAAAGCTAAGTAATAGTACCTGAGATTAAACATGTAAAATCGTCAACATAAAGTTGAGTGAAATTCATAGGTTTAGCAGTAAAGGTGTGGAACACAAGCATTCATTTGTAAAACAAGTAGTATGAAGTATGGTTATATACGTCAACCATAGTCCGAAAACCATTATTATTGCAGTTCAGTTCATGAACCGAAGCTTAACTCAATGTAAGTTCCTCTAGGGAGTATTCAGCCTAAATACTCAAGTAATAAACAAATATCAGTGCGTCAAGGTACTTGAGACGGGGATAGTCAATCCCAATGGATCCACCCACAACATTCGCGCTTAGTACTCGAAATTAACGGTTCATGATCAGGAGAGGAAACTTAAGGCTAGACTAAAAAGCAATAATAATATTGAAAACCAGAAAATCATACATGTTCTGGATAGCATACAAGTTCTGGATAGCATACAGTGTTTAAATGGTTGTGTTCCACCATGTAAAATCTCACCCCGTGTTTAGAAACCATGTACAAGTAAAAGGGGCTACGAACTCACCTTAGCCACGAGGTAAGTCAATCACGGTACTCAGCAACTGAGTAGAAACGGTAGTGGTAGACGATCACCGACGATATGGATGCCCGGGGAAACATGAAAACCGCAACCTATAAAATAAGACGCGCGTTAAGACTCGAACTCGAATATCGATATGTACCAAATATAATATGACTCAAATGTTTTCATAGTATACACGTTTCAAAACCATTGACACGAATCAAATGAATACATTTATCCAACGTTACACGTTAAAACACTTGAACACTAGAAAATGACCCGTTATACGACGCCAAGTTAACGCAAGTCAAACTATTCTTTACCCTTACTTGGACCAGTAGCTAAGTCATTTATATAATGACTAAGCACTTGAGTAAGTCACCATGTCCGATGGTGAATACTCAAACTCACGCAACACAAACATTGAACTAAGTGTCCAAAATAAAATCAGCAAGTACACCCCGAATGTACACACCGATCTACCCTATCTAGACTTGTCCGTTTTAGATGAAAATTGGTGTCAAGGTCACTTATAACCTGTATAAGACCTCACCAAAATTTGAGCCAAAGTTCACACTTTAAAATCCATCAGCTCGGCACTTTACTTGACTCCAAATTTAGGACATATTTGTACACTTGTTTTGTAAAACCGTTTGGACCACTTTAAAAGTACAAAATCGACAATCCGTCATTTGAAACCACTACTAGACTCATCAAACTCAGTTTGTAAACTTTGAAAATCAGTAGCATCAACTATCTAACCAAGCCTAAAGTCCCCGAGAGTCGACCTAAAATCAGCCACAATTTCGGACTGTGCCGACTTGCGTCTCCCGGTACACGAAAACTAAAACTAGTATAACTTTTGACTCGTAATGACTTAGAAGCTCTATCTTATACCAAAACGACCGTCCCGGAAAATTATACAACAATATCAAATGATCTTAGCCTTTCTCAGACCTTAAACCCACGAAAAATCTGTTTAATACCTGCTGTCTCAAAATAGCCTTTTAGAAAACAAGTCAAATCCATTTTTCAACCAAAACCAATCATTCCCATGCCTCTAGGATCACTATACCATCATTCCTATCAACCAAACACTCCTAAGAACACTTGCATGTAAAATTTAACAAAATCAAATATAAAAATAAACCTTTTTAATCATGAAAACATGAATATCCTTGCATAATCCATACATGCAAGATCATCAAAACATAAATCAATCATGGAATTATAACATTTCTTGAAAGTTGATGCATGTTCTTGAATTTGATATCATTAGAATCACAAGAAAATATTAGAGATGAGACTTTAATTTGTTTTGATTGATTCATAGTAGAAAATCAAAATTTGAGGGTGTTTGTGGGTTGAGATGTGACGGAAAAACAAGGGGGGAGTGAGAGATTTGTTATGAAAATTTTATAAAGTGTATGTGTGTGTTTGTGTGAAAGAATTTAGGTTTATATATGGTTTAAGTGTAGGGACCATTTTTATCAAGTATAAAACTTTAGGACTTCAAAACAATTAATAGTTTTAAAGGGTAGAAAATGGTTATTGGTAAATATTAAAAATATTTACGGGGCTCGGGTTTCGTAAAAATACTTTTCAAAAGTTACAATGCATCATAAAAATGATTATATGATTTCCCGACACGACTTAATATGTAATTAAAACGAAATCGTCAAAAGTATTGATTATCGAAACGATCGATAAATAAACGTAAACTTGTGGGCATCCGTCGGTATCGCGATCACTAGGAATTCTCGTTGTACATTGTTTTTGAATAAACTCTTTGTAAAACGCACGCGGGTGATTTTAAATCAAAAACTTTGATTTAAATTAAATATGGAAAAATAAAATAAAAATTTTATAATTCCATACAAAGTATTTATCGATGATCAGAAAAATACTTAAAAAGTACAATTTAAAAATCTCAGGATTTACATATAAAATACAAGAAAACGAAATACGTTGGAAAATTCAAGAAGCACGAATAAAAAGAATAAAATAATGCTAGGAAAGTACGGGTTCTCACAATTTCCCCAACTAGACCCACCAAATTTTGATTTTTTCTTAATAGCATCCCAAGTGGCCTCTTGGAAATTAGTCAACTTATAAGTCTCAGCCAAGGTTGTGGGACTAAACATTCTTACCTCTGACTCCAATTCTGGTGGTAACCCTCCCAAATAGAAACTAACAGCATGTTCTTCAATAATTTCCACCCTACTCAAGAGTGTATCAAAAGCATCTTGGTATTGTTTAGCAGTTGTTTGGTATTTGACATTTCTTAGTTGACTTATTAGATCATCAAACACAGTTCCAAATCTTTGTAAGATTCCAACCTTATACACAATCCAACTTACATTTTCCTATCTAATTTGATGAACTGCTTATGCCATAACAATGGTGTATCAAACAAATGGATAGAAATGATCCTTACCTTCTGGTTTTCAGGAATGTCATCAATGGTGAAAAATTGTTCACATTTGTAAATCCATCCCTTAACATCATCCTCTATGATCTTGGAAACTCAACCTTTGTCATTCTTGTGACCTCGTGTTGATTTCTTCCTCCCCATTCATTTGTTGCATAAACTATTGCATTGTTTGTTGGAGAGTCTGTTGTATGGTTTGTTGCATCTCTTGTTGTAATGCTGCCATTTGTTCTGCCACATACCTCTGAGTAGCCTCATTTGCATCATCTTCACCACTAGAATGTGCAATTGCTCTTGTCGCTGGTGCTATTATTCAAACAAGTCTTAGCGAGAAATAAATGCTTCACCAAAACTAACAAGATTAACAGAATCCTAACAAACTGAACATAAGAACCCCAAGAAGGATCTCTGATACCACTGATAGCCATTCTAGGAATATAGATTCGAAGAATGCTAGAAACTAAATTAGGAATCACAACCAACAAGAATGCAATTCGAAAAGTAGTTTCAATGATTATGGATGAAGTTTGTTACAAATGGAAAGTGAAAGAATTACACATAGAAGAGTTTTTACAACAATCAGAATGAATGAATTACATGATTAGGCTAGTTTATATACAAACAGAATTTGGGAGGGAAAAACTGTTAAGAGAGGAGTAATACACGTGCACCTCACGCGTTGGGTAAAACCCCCCACGTGCACCTCACGCGCCATCATCCTAACACGTTTATTGTGAGACCCCCAAAATCCGACATGGAACAACTAGGCAACGAGGGGGTAACACGTTATAGTACAAGAAATAATGAATTACAGTTCATATAAAGCTGACGAAATAAAAACATGTACATTACATCATAAAAGGTCAGAGTTTTTAAACATAGGTCCTAGAGTTTTAGAAGCGGAAAATTATATTATTTCGTCTCTATTTATAACATTAAGTTGCCCAAAAGATAAAATAAACTCCTGACAGTTTATATAAAACCAATCATTCAAAAGCGTCACAGAAATCTCCAAGTTGCGATGATATCCTGCGGGCTCCCATCCAAGCAAAGCTAAGTAATAATACCTGAGATTAAACATGTAAAATCGTCAACACAAAGTTGAGTGATATTCATAGGTTTAGCAGTAAACGTGTAGAACACAATAGAATTTGTAAAACACGCAATGGGGGGTTAACTATGTACGTCCATAGTCACGATGCATATTATTGCTGTTTAGTCTCATGAACCGAAGCTTAACTCAAATGTAAATTCCTCTAGGGAGTATTCAGCCTAAATACTCAAGTATAAATGAATATTAGTGCGCCAAAGTAATCGGGACGGGAATTGTCAATCCCGATGGATCCACCCACAACATTCGCGCTTAGCGCAAAGCATACGGGACAATTAACGGTTCATGATAGGAGAGGAAACTCAAGGCTAACGTCTAAAAGCAATAATACCATTGAAATCATCTGTAAAGCATACACGTTCAGAATAACATACGAGTTCTAGATAGCAATACAGTTTTTTAATTGGGTGTGTTCCACCATGTAAAATCTCACCCCGTGTTTAGAAACCATGTACAAGTAAAAAGGGGGCTATGAACTCACCTTAGCCACGAGGTAAGTCAATCACGGTACTCAGCAACTAAGTAGAAACGGTAGTCGTAGACGATCACCGACGATATGGATGCCCGGGAAACACGAAAACCGCAACCTATCAAAATAAGGCGCGCGTTAAGACTTGAACTCAATATCGATATGTACTAAATATACATGACTCAAATGTTTTCCAAAGTATTTATATTTCAAAACCATTGACACGAATCAAATGAATTCTTACTAACCCATTTATTCCAACACTACACGTTAAAACACTTGAAAATGACCCGTTATACGACGTCAAGTAAACGCAAGTCAAACTATCTTTAACCCTTATTCGGACCAGTAGCTAAGTCATTTATATAATGACTAAGCACTTGAGTAAGTCACCATGTCCGATGGTGAATACTCAAACTCACGCAACACAAGCATTGAACTAAATGTCCAAAATTAAAAATCAGCAAGTACACTCCGAATGTACACACCGATCTACCCTATCTAGACTTGTCCGTTTTACTTGAAAACTGGTGTCAAGATCACTTATAACCTGTATAAGACCTCACCAAAATTTGAGCCAAAGTTCACACTTTAAAATCCATCAGCTCGACACTTTACTCGACTCCAAATTTTAGGACAGATTTGTACACTTGTTTTGTAAAACCGTTTGGACCACTTTAAAAGTACTAACTCGACAATCCGTCCTTTGAAATCACTACTAGACTCATCAAAATCAGTTTGTAAACTTTGAGAACCAGTAGATACATTTATCTAACCAAGCCTAAAGTCCCCGAGAGTCGACCCAAAATCAGCCACAATTTCGGATTGTGCCGACTTGCGTCTCCCGGTACACGAAAACTAAAACTAGCATAACTTTTGACTCGTAATGACTTAGAAGCTCTATCTTATACCAAAACGACCTTCTCGGAAAACTCTACAACAATATCAAATAATCCTAGTTTTTCACAAACCTTAAACCCACGAAAATTCAGTTAAAGACCTGCTGTCCTAAATTACCTTTTTAGAAAACATGTCAAATCCATTTTTCAACCAAATCCACTCATTCACATACCTCTAGGATCACTATACTATAAAACCCATCAACCAAACACACTCCTAAACACAAGCATGTAAAATTTAACAAAATCAAAGATCAAATATGAGACTTTTTATGATCAAATCAAGATAATCTTACCAAAAATCATACATGCATGATGATTAAAACATTAAACAACCATGGAATCATAAACTTATGAAAACTTGATGCATGTGTGAATTTCTTGTATCCAAAGGACCACAAGATCATTTAGAACATGGGTCTTGTTTTAGTTTTGATTGATTCAAGGTGGAAATCAAATAATTGAGGGTGTTTGTGGTGGGGAAGTCACGGCAAAAAGGAGGGTGGGGAGAGAGTATGGTGATTTTTTTCTAAAAATGTTATGTGTGTGTGAAATGGTGGAAGAAAAATGGCATTTTATATGGTGGTTTAAGTGGAGGGACCAATATTGCCAACTTTGAAACTTGTGAACCTAATAACAATTAATAGTTTTAAGGGTAGAAATGGTTATTGGTAAATCTTGAAATTATTTACGGGGTTCGGGTTTCGTAAAAATACTTTTCAAAAGTTTCAATGCATCATAAAAATGATTATACGATTTCTCAACACGACTTAATACGTAATTAAAACGACATCATCGAAAATATTAATTATCGAAACAATCGATAAATAAACATAATATTTTGGGCATCCGTCGGTATCGCGATCACTAGGAATTCTCGTTGTACGTTGATTTTGAATAAACTTGTTGTAAAACACACGCGGGTGATTTTAAATCAAAAACTTTGATTTAAATTAAATATGGAAAAATAAAATATAAATTCTATAATTCCATACAAAATATTTATCGATGATCAGAAAAATACTTAAAAAGTATAATTTAAAAAAAAATCTTAGGATTTACATATAGCAATACAAGAAAACGTAATACGTTAGAAAATTCAAAAAGAAAAGAATAAAATAATGCTGGAAAAATACGGGTTCTCACATTTATCACATATGCACTTATGAAAAATTATATAAATTAAAGAATATGATTTTTTAAGACTAGATATACTTAAAAATCAGTTTTTACAAAAATTAACATTATGTCGCAAAATTTCATGAATATCCTGGACCCGTGGTTTTTTCCTTGAATAGGATATCCACACACACACGCGAATTTGATGCTATTTTATCACGTTGTCAAGCATAATCATCTCTAATATGCAAAACGCACAAACATGCTTTCGTACCGACCACCGGATAGATTTTACATATTGTTTTTGAAACGAGACGTGTATACCAATTAGCATTCATGGGTTTCAACGTTACAAAAACTAATCAAGTCATGTTTTGAATCAGGCATTTTAGAGCACCTGAGAGCAACTAACGACTATCAACTAACATTTTAAATGCAAAAGCAACCCGTATATACACTTTGTTTAACTACTCTTATTCAAAATGATTCTTAAAAAAGCATCAGAATTTTTCTGCTTACATTATGCTTATTGAATTAAACCTACCTTTATATATTTATTTAATTTATATTTATTCAATCAGGTTTTATTTTAATGTTTTGTTTAACTGCTCTTATTTAACTACTCTTATTCAAAATGATTCTTAAAAAAGCATCAGAATCTTTCTGCTTACATTATGCTTATTGAATTAAACCTACCTTTATATTTATTTAATTTATATTTATTCAATCAGATTTTATTTTAATGCTTTTGTGTTATTTTACATGTTATAATTAAAGCCATAAATACGTTACTACATGCATTCATTAAACAAACAACTATCGTCAAGTGCTATAAGCATGATGACACATAACAGTAAGCAGTAAGCAGGAAGTTAGCTAGCATTAGTTGTTTGTTGGAAAACGTGTATGATAAACGTAACAATAACATTAACTATAAAATGTAGAATTATAAAAACAGACATATAAATATTAAAGTAAGCAACTAAATAAGGAATAATTCAGTTATTTTGAGGATATTTGTTAATTTAAATACAAAACACTTGAAACATAGACTCAAATAAACAAACTCCAATTATTTCTTTGCCGAACGAAGGTTTCATCAATTAAAACTCTAATCATTTATCGCTTACCGTTCTAACACACTTCAAAAAACTTGTTGCATTGTTACCGGTCACTCCTATAGGTATTATCATGAGCGAATCTACATAGGTGTCGAGTGTGGCACGGGCTATACTGATTTTAAAATCACGAAATAAAACAAATGACAAAATTGCCGTTTTTCTAATGGTATGTAATTATGTGCAACTTTAAAAAAATTTATAATATCTTAAATTTTTACGACGTAAATTTTGTTAGGCTAACTTTTTTTTTGCAACATTTGATTGAAAATTCTAAATCAAAATCATATAAATATAACTCAAAATCTACTTGAAATCTTTATCAACTTAAAAAACAACACCACCACATAACATGGAACAGATAAATCTTTTAAAATTTTAAAAGAATCTCTCAAACCTAAAAAAACATATTTTCAACCTTTGTTATCTGTCCTTGCCGCCCATTTTCCCATAACTCACCCACAACAAAATAAAATAAAAAACCAATCATACATACACACTTTCATGTTTCATTAATCCTCCATTAATGGACCTTCTTTGATCATTAAACCATTTATCATCAACCACCAACAAAAACATTAACCTAAATATGGAAGATGATCAAAGACAACTCCTAGGAAACAAGTACGAAAAAGGCAAGCTCATAGGCAAAGGAACATTTGCCAAAGTGTACCATGGTCGAGAACTCGCTACAGGCGAAAGCGTAGCGATAAAAGTCATTAGCAAAGATCTAGTCAAGGATCAAGGCATGGTGGAACAAATCCAGCGAGAAATCTCCGCAACTCGACTACTTCGACATCCTAATATAGTCGAGTTGCGTGAAGTTCTCGCCACCAGAACCAAAATCTATTATGTAATGGAATATGTTTCTGGTGGCGAGCTTTTCGATAAAGTAAAAGGGAATAAAAAGTTAAAAGAAGACGTGGCACGCAAGTATTTTCAACAGCTGATCTCAGCCGTTGATTTTTGTCATAGTCGCGGTGTGTCACACCGCGACATTAAGCCTGAGAATTTATTGCTTAATGGTAATGATGATTTAAAAATTACGGATTTCGGGTTTTCTGCTCTACCCGAGCAGAAAAGGCTTGACGGGTTATTGCACACGCAGTGCGGTACCCCGGCTTACGTAGCACCTGAAGTGCTACGTAAAAAGGGGTACGATGGCGCGAAAGCCGATATTTGGTCATGTGGGGTTGTTTTATATGTTTTGTTGGCAGGTTTTTTACCTTTTCATGATGTGAATTTAATGAATTTGTATAGAAAAATATTTAAAGCGGAATATGAGTTTCCGCCGTGGTTTTCTCACGATATGCGGAAACTCATTTCCAAGATTTTGATGGCGGATCCTGAGAGACGGATCTCCATCGAAGGAATAAAGCGCGTGCCGTGGTATAGAAAAGGAATGTCACGGCCGCATTCCTTTCGTTTGTTGAAAGATAAAGATAAAGATAAAAATAGATCCGTCACAGATCTAAAATCACTTGGGTCATTGAAAAAGTCCACTTCGTCGCCCGCGTTTTTTAACGCGTTTGAGCTTATTTCATCTATGTCGTCCGGGTTCGATTTATCGACTTTGTTTGAGATAAATGAGAAAAAGAAAGTAGCATCAATATTCACTTCAAAATTTTCGGCTGCAACGATAGTGGAGAGAATAGAACGTGCGGCGCATGAGTTAAGGTTTCATGTCGAGACCGAAGATGATTTCAAAATACGGATGGAAGGGACGGAAGAAGGGAGAAAAGGCGTGTTAGCAGTAACCGCAGAGGTGTTTGAGATGACCACGGAAATGACAGTGGTCGAGTTTACAAAAGACTCGGGCGATACTTTGGAGTATGAGAAGTTTTGTGAAGAAGATGTTAGACCCGCGTTAAAAGATATTGTTTGGACATGGCAAGGGGACGATGTTTGTAGCTCAAATGGCGACGGATGTAGCTCAAACGGGGACGGTGAAGCTAATGTTAATGGTAATGGTTACTCGTGTTAATTGTTCTGTTGAAAGATTATTTTTGGCTTCTGCTAATTGATGATTTACAGTATGCTTACTTGTCGCAAGACGAAAAAAAAAAGGACTATTTGTATGCCTTTTGAAACATAGTTGATGTGATTTAGATTTGAACCTTAAAACGTTATGAAGTTTGCTTTGTTAGTGTTAAGTTAAACATCTGTTGTTTGTAGCTTGTACATGTGTGTTCCAAAGTTTGTTTAAAATTTCGTATGCGCGCCAAAATGAGTGCTCGTATATCTGCAACTAAGTAGGTTGAGTTATTGAAGTCAGTTCGTCACCAGGAAATAATAAGGATGGTGAAAAAGATCTCAAACCGTCGTGGAAACTGATTCTCCGATGTTCATTTTCTTATAAAAAAACAAACGCTAATCTGCACCAGAAATTGAAATGGTGTTGAATGAGTTCTATGACTAAATATTGCAGTTCAGTCAACTTTTGTTAATATGGTAAAAACTTTGTGTCTATAGTCTTTAGAATGTGAGAGCGAGTGCCCTCCGAGACCAATGCAGAACGAATTAGAGCCTTTATGCCTTCCGACCCGACCGTGGGAGTATATTTTTTCCATTTTTGTTATAGCTATTGCAGCTGCTGAAGCCGCCGAGTATCAAACTCAAATCTTGTTTGTACAAATAACTTTAAAGTGGCTACGCTAATCTCTCGAAGTGAGAGACTTATATTTGGTTTGAGTTTGTGTAGCGGTGAGTTCAAACCTCGTGAATAGTCAATGAAAAAGGAGTTCTCATACCATCAAGCAAAGACTAGAAGTTGCCTTCTGTTCTGTAGCCAGCTCATAAAATAAGAAGTAAGAAAATGTCAAAGAGTATTATGATAGATAATCTGTCATTAGGATCTTTATTACTCCATTAAAGTCAATGAAGTCCCCCAAAATTTGTGGTCAAAATTTCTGAAAACTTGGAATTGTGTCAACCATGAAGTTTCTGTTTTTGTTTCCTTTTCTTTTTCCATTTTATAACATCTATGACATGTTTGTTTTATCTTAGGCTTGGGGAGTGGTGCACAAAAATCCCACCGTTTTTACTTTATCTTTCTCTTTCCTTTCATTAACTCACTCAAAACTCACCTTTCAAATTAAGGAAAAAAAACCCACCTCCACCTCATCTTTCCACTATCGTTTTTTACTTTTTATTTATACATTTAATTAAAAACGATACACGTGGGTATATATAAACGATACACCGATTAATTAAAAACAAAAACTTTTATTAAAAACTTTTATTAAAACGATACATGGGTAAATAAAAACATTACAATGATACTAAAAACAACACATAAATAAGTAAAAACGATACACGGATAATTTAAGCATGAGGAAAAAAACGTGGAGAAGTTTTCACAACCTCCCAACAATGAAGATACTGAAACCGGCACCTATGTCAACTTCAAATTCACGGAGGGCGTTATTCATAACATCCTCATCAGTAGATCCGGGTACCCGTGCACACGTTGCGTTGTTGTAACACTGAAAAAACCTACGCAGGGCACACGTGAGGCCTTTCCATTTCCATATTAGCCTATCGTGGGCTCGTTTCCTTGGATCATCTAAATGACCCTCAATCATTTGCAAAATCACAGCCCAAAAAGTATGAGTATTTGTCCGGTTTGTCACGGTGTTTTCAGCAACCCAAATCCAAGCGTGACACAAAGGTACTTCTTCCTCGGTTGTCCATAGTACAGGTGCCATTTGATTTGAGAAGTGAAAGAAGAAGTTGAATGATGTGTTTGAGAGAAAGAAGAATGAATATGAATTGTGAGAGAAAAAGAAGTAAAAAGAGAGATTATATAAGGATAAATGGGGACAAGAATTAAATTTTATGGGTAAAGGTGAATGGTGAGTAACTCACCGTTGGTGGGGTTTTTACTGACTAGATAATGTAACTCACGCGTGGGTTTTTGAGTTGGGTTTGTCAGGTTTATGGCAAGTCACGCGTGGCTTTTTGCCACATGTACCCCACGAGTGAATTTCTTCTACCACTCACCCCCAGTCTTATATAGTGCGCTTGTAAACGTATATAGATATATAAATATTTAAGCCGAAATCACAATTCTGCTAAAAACTTTAGGTTGCAATTTTGTTCCTGTTTAAAATAAAATGATTAAAATACGTTTGTCATAAACCGCATCTGAGAGACAAAAACTACGGCACAAAATTACCCTCAGAAACGATGCTGCATTTCGAAAGGTTGAAGGCGAAACCTGCAATTTGCCTAAACCACATTGAGGAATGAGGATTTTTGCAATGTTGCCCTTAAGTTGGTATACGACCTTGAGTCGATATAGAATTTAACTGGCTTAATATGAAAAATAAAATTCAAAAAAGCACGAAAAATGTTTGTTTATAATTCAATTAAAAAAAACATATAATACCAATTAAAAAAAAGAAACATATAATAACAAAACTGAAAATATTTGCATCAAAACATCTTTTATTTAAACACGATTTAATACAAAATTATTTCTACTTTTTTTGTTTATGTTTCATTTATTTTAAAAATTGGTCAAATTAGATTGATTGCTAGGATAATAATGTTAATTTAAAGGTAATGCTAGAAACCAATTGTTTAAAGCCACAAATAAGGGTTTATTAATTATTGCAACTTGCAACCAAAACACGTTTGTTACATGTTCATGTCAATTATATACAAGTGGAACATACTATCTATTTTATATAATAAAACAAAATATATTACAAGTCTATAAAGCATAAGAATTAAATGCAACAATTTAATTGCTTACCATAATTAAACCTAAGTACAACATCTCAATGCTATATTTTTATATTACATGCTCCAGTTAATTTCAAAAACTAAAACACGGACAATTCAAAATTCATTAAGTTTAACTTAATTATGGTACTATATTTATGGCCATTAAATTAATTAAATCATACGAATTATTTATGGTATATGCGTGTGTTTTAGTTATGCGGAATTAGTGATCGCTGTGTTTTGTAACAATTAAGAATTCAAAAATTCAAATTTTAAAAACACATGATATATTTAAGGTAATGTTTTTATGGCAATAAATTTAGACGCGTTTTGATACACAACCACGACGCTCCTCTCCTAAAATGCCTCTAAACCTAAAAAAACACACCTATATAAATTCATATATGCAACACAATGATCTCCATCCTGCAACCTGCTACACAACTCTCTCTTCTTAATCTTTATATACTGAATATATTGTGCAAGTGATTAGATCTTCATTCAATGAAAAAAATGTAACTGAATGGAGATTAACCAGAAAATACCACTATATAAATCCATGCATTGCTCAACATTTTTACCACAATGCTCAACATTCATTTTTTGTGCAATCTATTAGATCAAAAACTCCCTTCTTAATCTCCATTCTTTGTAATGCTGCCATAGAATAGAATGGATTTAGGTTCATTCCTGCAACAGCATTGATCTAAGTGGTTGCACAACAATATGGATTGTTGATCATTGTGCTGCAACATGTAGCAAAAACATGTATGATTTAACTTTCATTCGTTGTAATGCTGCCATAGAATGGAATGGATTTCGGTCCATTCCTGCAACAACATTTTTTTCACAATGCCGAGAATCCATGTTTGTGCAAGTTTTAAATTGAACGGATTGAATGAACATGTAAGTTTTTTCCTATAATTTTTATATAAAAATCATAACAGGTGTTTCGTGTGTTTGGTTTCTTCTCTATAACCTTTCTTTCTGTATTCGTGTGTTCTTTTAATTAGTTTATCCTTGATTAGTTTTAATTTCGATGCAAAATTAACATCAAAACATTAATTTTGAGTACTATTAAATTCGATTGAACAATCCATATTGTAACTCTAATTTAAACATTAATCTTAAATTCGACTGAATCTTTTTAAAGGAGTTTTGACCAAATAATCTATGTCAGTTTCAACTGCATTGAAATACATGATTTTCGTAGATCAAAATTGTGCAAAACTCTTAGATCAAAACTATATCACAACAATATTCATTATTTTTAATTGATTAATTGCAAATTCTTTTTTAATTGTTTTTGATGAACTGGAATTATAATTTTTGATTTTTTGTATGTGCAGGTATGGAAAAGATTATCCTACCCCGGAAAAGGGGGTTTGCTGAATGTTACGAAGGTATGGGAATGAAAATGATTTCTTATCTGGTGTTATAAAAAATTATTTTTAACTTGTGCTTGGAAACGTCTGTGTATGAGTGGCATTATATTCCTCTAAGACATTTGATGTATTTAGATTAGTGTGAGTCATGTTTTCTTTTTAATAGAAGACTCTGCATTAAAAACGTATCATGTTTTACTACATGATGATGTGATGAATCTCAGCAATTTGGTTTATGATTATGTCAGTAGCAATTAAGGGTTTGATGGATTGATGTTATTAGTTATGTTATGGTGTTTATGAGTTGTTATTTGTTGATTTAGAAGCTAATTTAAACACCCTGATGGTGACCTCACTAAATATTATCAATAGAGGATGATCATAGGACACGATAAAAGTTTATAGTATCAAATGGGTTTGATTAACAAGTTACGAGCTTCAAGAAACTATAGTTATTTACTTTCAAGCTACATCTTATTAATTAGATCTTACAAACACATAGTACATAAGGAAACAATATTTACAACATTCCCAGAATCAAAAGTTCTTATATGACTTTATGAATACTTGCATATCTTTTAGTTGACTTGCTGATGCAGCGCGGTCTTTGTGTGGGTAATTACCATTTTTTCCATGTCCATGGAAAAACTCGAAAAAGTGTTTGGGGAAAACAGATTTTATAAATTGAATCTGATAGTAATTGGTGTTTTGTTTAAGTTTGATCTTATAAATTGATTTGTAGCAATTGGTATTTAGGGAAAACTAATTTTATGAATTGATTTATAGCAATTGGTGTTTTGTAGCAGTTAGGATTCATATATAACATTGGGTAAGTTTTTCATTTATTTTTACCTATTAGTAGTCCTTGGTTATTGCTACTTACATATGTTCTGATGTTATTCTTAATGTTTTGCACGCAGGGCCTGCACCATTGCATATGCATTCTTTAAAGGTATACAAAGATCTAATTCGCTTTTCACGTGTTGATGGTCTCAAAATGAACGGGTAAGAATAATCTCATCTCCATTCATCTTTATGTCTGAAATAACATCGGATGTGGGAGCCTTTTGTGGCTGTCAATGGATGTGCAGTCCCTATATTTTTAGACCTGGCTATAGATATAAATGTTGTGCACCTTAAGTATGACCCACGTATGGTGAGCCAACATGTTGACTATTATCAACATGTTGCGGGCAAAATACCTAAATAAGATTTACAAAATTAGTGAGTGCAATATGTGAAACTGAACTTTGGTATATGAGGAAACTACATTATTTTTATTTTATTTTTGTAGTTTATACATCATCAACGCAACTGAGCTTTAGTTGACCCATCATTGTTCCGAGTTTATTTATATGAGGTACCAAATTAGTAGAAACGTAGTGTGATTTGTTTGCTAATATAGCACTGATCAGGTCATGGCATTGTATAAAGGTTTAGTTTTGTGGTGTACTGTTACAAAATTACACTATGACCAAGCGATTAACTGTATACAGGGTGTGTTTGAGTTAGCTTATTTATCAGGTTTATAGGTTTATTTGGTATATGTCACCTGATTATAACGGATGATAATAGTATATACACCATTAAGAAGGTTTGCTTATCATAATTAACTAATAGGCCGTTTTAACCGAGAACTCAAAATTGCCTATCTGATTTAAAGTTAATATATTGTTTTTTGTAGAGTTGTAGTGAAAAACATGGGTCCCGATGATTACAAACACGGGTCATTGGAAGTCTGTTTCATGCTTATGGGGGAGTGTTTGGTCTGGTAAATGAGATAGTGTTGCTGTTGATGATCACAGACCCAAAATCAGTTCACTTTAACAATGAAAAAATGTTTATGTTAAAAATAAATTTATCTAGAACACCAAGATTCAACCTGCAACACTACCAGGTATAATAGCCTCTGCTACAGCGAATAATGTTCTATAACAAGAATTAGATAATGAGTTTTGTAGAGTGGGTTTTATGAGGTAGCGTTTGGATGTGCTTTTTAGATGTATGGTGAGAAGATGTATGAGCCACAAATAATTATAGTAAGCACAAAATATTCAGAAATGACGTGACCCATAAAAGTAAAACATCTAAAACTAAACAAGCGGCTTCACTACAAGGCTTTTTGTAATTTTAGTAAAAGCATGAACATACAATTGAACTCTTAAGGCTCACATGGCTAAATAAAATCTATATCTTTTAGAAAAACTTAATATTTTTTGTTGGACTTTGCTATTGTGTTAATTCCCTGGGATAGGGTATTGTAGTTGTTATTGTGTCTCTTTGTTAGAAGTATGTTTAGTGGCTGGGTGGTTATTGTAGTTGTTATTGTGTCTCTTTGTTAAAACTTAGAAGTATGTTTAGTGGCTGGAAGTAGTTATTGTTGTAGACAACAGTCGTACGTATGTTTAGTGTCTCTTTTTTAGAACTAAGAAATTGTCCATTGTTACTATTTTGTAATGCAATGATAGGTATCTGTTCAAAAGTTTATGCTAACAAAGAACAAGTTGGGGACTCACAAACACAGAGGAAGAAAATAGATTGCAGGTTGTTTTACTAAATTGCTTTGTAATTCATGTTAACAGCTGAAACTTGAGATTGGTGATGCATTGCAGCTTTAAAAAAGAGGTGAGTACAACATATCGACATATTTTTAACATATGATTGGCAATAAATATAACACGTATATTTTTTTGTATCAAGGTTATATGGGATAAAGATCGTGACAGAGATTCACCATTTCTCTGGTATTTTACACTTGATACAAGCCACTGAATGATTCATCCAAAAAGTGAAATCAAAATTCTAAGCAACTTATGTGTAGGGCTTCATACATTATGGAAGTGTCACAAATGCCACTTTGTATTAACTTAGAAATATAAGTCTTAACTTTGCATTTGCTTTGTAATTCTTTTAGCTTAATATTGCGACTTAAATTCATACAACATACATTAATTTAATCTTATATAATATGCAAATGGTAGGTATAATTTTTCATTTTTAATATCATCTTATATCATTCTTTTGCAAATCGATCATGTTGAATGAGCTGGAAATGTTTGTATTTAAATTAATTTTAAGGTTGTAAAAAATAAATCAAAATAAAATAAACCACTAAAAATAACAAGAATTAAAAATTAATAAGAATATATTGAAATGGATATTGACTTAAAGAGCACCAAGTTTTAGAAAATATGATAATATTAGATTATGAAAAAAGTAAATAGATGAAAAGAAATTTCAATTTAAAACATAAATATAGTTTTTTTTACATGTTTAAACATATTTGTTAATGAAATAGGATTGCTTTTTCAATTCATTGAGACTCACATACGAATGTTTGAAAATCATAATTGATGAAAGACTATTTTTATTATTGTTACAAACTTTAGTTGCTTATCGAAATACTTCATTTTCTTTATTTTAGTGTTTGAAATCTATTACGAGAACCCTTATTGTTTCTTTTAATATTAACATTCATTTACTTTTTCTTAGAAAATTTATTCGTTAAACTAAACTCGAGACCCGTTTATGTTCTTTTAATATTAACATTTTTGTTACTATCAAGACCCGTTTATGTTCTTTTAATATTAATATTTGTTTGTTACTTTTTACAAAAATTATTGAATAAGCTATCTCCGACGTTAGACATGCGTATAAGCTAAAATCAACTTATAAGCGTATAAACATAACAAAGTAGATATAGGCGATTCTGTGTAACGGGTCGATATAGGCGATTTTGTGTAACGGGTCGATATGGGTAATTTTATGTACCACGAGTCTTTAAGCTACTAAAAGATAACAAACACGAAAACTCGACTAAATGTGCAACTATTACATGTTTGTCAACTATTCATTTTTTAACACAACATGTTTAACTAAAGTCTAATTGCATTTTTATGTCAACAAATTGGTGTTCACCCATTGGAATTTGGCAACCAACTACACATCTATGGCAAACATCGTCTCATACTCAAGATTATCAGCTTTGAAATTGAAAAACCCATGGAACTCTTTATTTAATTTTTTTGCAAAATCATAACATTATTGTGTAATGATACGTGTTTACTCTCAGTTTTCTTTATTTCATATATTAATGTTTCATGCTTACATTATTCATTGAGTATTTCTCTTAATTCACTTTCTTATAACACTTCTTACGAATTAAATTTTCTAAGACATCCCGTGATTCCACGGGTCTTTAAACTAGTATATGATACAATACAAAATTACAAACCTATATATATATATTTATATACATGTTGAAGTTATCACGAAAGTGGTATAGTTAGGTACATAATGTACAGAAAAAAAATTGGTTGTTGCATCTATAAATGATCATGTATGATGCTTTTTATAGATCAAAACCTACATTTTTTAATTTATGTTTTTTATTGGGTTATCATGGTATAAGTGACTTTTAGGACATGATCATATATATTCACATGAAAATGAAGAAATTCAATAATTTTTTCTTATTTCTTTTTATTTTATTTTATTATTATTGTTATTTTTAAAACAGCTTTGCACTTGAAATTCAAAATTTTGAGTTAAACCATCTAAACAAGCATGCTCTGACACCTAAACCACTAAAAAAAACTCGTGAAAATAAATGACTAAGGCTGTGTTTGGCAGACAGCATTTAAAAGCGTTTTGAGCAATTAACATTTACCACTTAGCATATTTATTATAAAGCTTGTTTGGTAGAAAGCAGCTAGCATTTATAAAATTGTAAAAATGCTTATTTCTCAATGCTCTTTGAATTAGCATTTAGCATTTAGCATTAGCGTTTTATCATTTTACATTTAAAACTTACAGTTACAGCTATCATACTAAACACTTTTATAAATCATACTGCTACTGCTAACTGAAACTGCTACTGCTAACTACTTACTGCTAATGCTAAATGCTAACGCTAACTGCTACTGCTAGTTTCAACATACACACCCTAAAACTCACAGCTTTCACATAAAAAGAAAAATTCAAGATTTTTATCTTTTGTAAAACCTAAATCGGCAAAACCATCTCCTTAATCTCTAAAAAAAAATCAAATGACCAGCTAAACAAAGTCAATTGGTTGAAGAAAACCAATAATACGTAGATGATGTAATATAACAATGTTTATATGTTGAACAAAGTTTGTCGTGCTCCCATTTTAATGTTTTATGTACGTGTTTTGTCTCCTCTAATAATTTATATGTTGATTTATTTGACTATAAAAACAAGATTCGTGATATCTTTAAAAGTAGAATGGTTTATGCCGATTAAAATAACAACATATGATAATGTTTACAATTATTGAGACATCTTAGAAATATTATGCATTCAGTCCAAATACAGGGAATGTTATGTGAGTATTTTACTTTGGAAAAATAATTTGTTAAGTTGTATCTATATATTCAGGGACGGAGGCGGAGTGTTTCGCGAGTGTCCGTGATATTTATGGATTTTTTTGATTTAATGTTAACTTTTGGAAAAAACAACGATTTTTTTCAAATATATCTTAAGTGCACTCGGTGCATCGAAATGTGTTTATAGTATTATTTAGTTTGTATATTTGAAAAAAATTGATCTCTACTATCTTAAGATTCAAAAAAAATTATGTCTATGGTCATTTTTATCCTGACTTCATCACTGTATATATTATTTTTAGGGTGTGCTTGGTTAAGGGGATTAGGGGGTAAGGAATGGAAAATGAATGATTAATACTGCTTAATTAATGAAAATATAGGTAATCATTACCCATTAATGGGTAGTGACCCATTCCCCTGTAAATTATGGGTAATGGATTTAAGGTAATAGATTGACGTATGTATATATGTGTGTCTCCACCTGCCACCACCACCATCACTGACCACCACCATTGACCACTCTCTTAACGTCACCACCACTCTCCGACGCCACCACCACTCTCTGACGCCACCACCACTACTGACCACCACCATTGTCGCTACCACCACCCTCCTAACGCCACCACCAATCTCCGACACCACAACTCTCTGTCGCCACCACCATCATTGTCGCTACCACCACCGTCCTAACACCACCACCACTCTCCGACACAATCACTCTCTAACGCGACCATCCCACTGACCACCACCATTGTCGCTACCACCACCCTCCTAACGTCACCACCAGTCTCTGACGCCACCACTCCAACTGACCACCACCATTGTCGCTACCACCACCCTCCTAACGTCACCACCACTCTCTGACGTCACTACCACTCTCCAACGCCACCACCACCAATGACCACCACCATTGTCGCTACCACCACCGTCCTAACACCACCACCACTCTCCGACAACACCACTCTTTGACACCACCACCACTACTGACCACTACCATTTTCGCTATCACCACCTTCCTAACGCCACCACCACTCTCCGACGCCACCACCATCAGTGACCATCCTTCGCTACCAACACCCTCCTAACGCCACCATCACTCTCCGACACCACCACTCTCTGATGCCACCACCACTATTATCGCTACCACCACCTTCCCAACACCACCACGATTCTTGACACCACCACTATCCGACACCACCACCACAACCACTGCCATTAGAGGCTACCACCTCACTATGGTAACTCGTCGCACAATCACCACCCCCAACATCGACTACTACTGCAACCAACATCACCATAGATTCAAGTGTGTATATGTCCACCAACGACCACCACCTCTACCGATGCCGCCACCATACTCTATCACCATCATTAACGACTACTGATGGCGTCACCACTACCACCACCACACCACCTCTACCGATCCCACCACCACATTCTATCATCATCATTAAACGACTACTGATGGCGTCACCCCCACCACCACCACGCCGTTGATCATCAACACTGCCACAACCTCCACATCCCATCACCATCTATACCAACTACCACAACCGCTTATTGCAACAATCAACCAACCGTCAATAACCACCCAAAAACCACGAAACCACACCATTACCACCATCTCCACCTCCAATCGTCACCTCTTCCGGCTACCACAAGTACGCGATCGTCTATAATGGCCGTCGTTGTCAACCACCACTAACCATCACTAAATTTATTAATTGCTTCCTTTACCAACACTGTCATCGTCGTGACCGCTGACTATCACCCTAACAGTTGTCGTCATCTCCAATCACCGCCACGTCTTATATTAACCAATCACCAATGATAATACTAAGGAATGTTCATTGCATTCCTTTGTATACCCTTACCTTACCCATTCTCGTTCCCCTCAAGTTAATCAAACGCCCCTTATAGTTTAAAAATTTTAGGCTGTTCGTTAAGGTTGGCCGACCCATGTGGTCGACCATGGTCTCAGTCGGTTGAGCTACAGCGTCGACCAACATAGTCGGTCAAGTAACGTACGTGTGGTCGAGGCTGTGATCGAATGAGAAAGCCACGTTTACCATTTGAGAATATAAAAACATTTATGACCGTTTACTAACGGTACACAATTCGTCTTATAATCATCGAAGACAGGAAACTATAAATTCAATATGATTTTATCGTTTGATACATAAAGTCGTATTCTTGTAACGAAGGCTAATGGTAACACGTAACCCTTTTCTAGTTTCTTCCACTTTATCTTATTTCTTCATTCTTCATTTTTATAGTATAAAAAGTAGATTATTTAAAGTTGAATATTTAATATGATTAGATGTAGACACATCACAAAAATATATGATATCGAAAGTTTTAGAATATGTGTTGAAAAATTGGAAATAAATTATTTGATCGAGATCAACATATACCACAAATTCTCTAAAAAGATTTATTAAAAATATTCTAGTCATTTATTTTTTTATTACAATAAAAAATATTTCACTTTTTCACAATTTTAAACAAAAAACGTATATGTGATTTTCATCGATTATATGCAATTTCTAAAATAACAAATCAACCCTAATTTCAAAAATCACATATGGACGTAATTTCAACACTAAAAAAAAACTCGAAAAGAAAGTAACACACGGGAGCTGCCAGTTCCCGCGCTCGTATATTTACGCCTTTGGCCATTCTGTCATTCTGTGTTAGTACAGTGGCGAGCCATCTTACCGACTTGAAGTCACCCTAAGTTATTTTCGACTCGTGCCTAATGACAAAAAGTGTTCCGTTTTGTCCCAAGTTACTTGGGAGGGTGCTCTAAAATGTGACAATTGTAATTTTGTCTCATTTTCTATACGAATTTATTTGAATTTTTCCGGCTTTTAGCAATGACAATCGCAACATGTTCGATAAGCGAAAAGGACTCCAACTTTGGTTCTCAATAGCAACAATGTAACATGTTCGACAAGGTTAGCTCGACAAGCAATCGGAAATAGACAATCAAGACAATGAGAATCCAGCTTTTAATAAATGAAAAAGTTTTTTTTGTAAATCACTGATTTAAAAGAAAAATCCACACCTGAAACTAAAAAGATTCAAAGCAACCTAATATTAAAAAGCATGCTTCTTAACTAACTAATATGTCATTAGTTGTTGCTAAATCAACTTTTTATAATGCGTAATGATTGTTTAACAACCACACAACACCTTAACACCCAATTCAACCCACACTACCAAATGTGACCCATCAATTCTACTAACAAACTATAGTGCAGGCTTCGTTATGCCAAGACAACAAGAAACGACAACCGAATGGTCACTTTCCTTGATGCCTTGACAATAACAAATTCCACTCGGTTACCAGAATAAGTGCCCAACTAAAAAGTAGAAGACATATTAGCTTAAGTGGCAATTTAGAACCTAATTCTAATAAACGTGTTATGAATATGCTGCTTTCAATCCTAAGGATCAAGTGGGAACAAAGTCACGGGCGCAAACATTCTGGCTATGCTTAAAGGCGTACTGATTACGCTTCAAGTCAATAATCACCAGAAAGGTAATAGTGATATACCTACACACTTCTAAACCTTGGCATACTAAACAAACGATATTTCTACCCGTTTTTACCCATTATCTAAACACACCTGTCTTAAAGTTCTAGCTATGTCATACTCAAAACTGACTTTAAACATCACATTCCATGCAATTCAAACAATCCAACTTAACAGTCGCATCAAGAAAAGTAATAGTATCAAAATTAAACACTACAACTTCTACGAGTCTTCTATACCAAACAAAACAAACATTAACCAACCATTTAACGATAACTGGAAATTCGGTTGTAACCAACGATCTTTTCAATAACGTCAAAAGGGGATAAGATTCTTGATGTGACATTCAGAAAGATCCAATCTAAAGGTCTTGAACACTCAAACCTGCATTACAAAAGTGAACGAGAAATTAGAAAAAGTTGAAATGAAATTGTATATAGTTAACATGCATCAAATGTATAGCAAGTAATAGATCAGAAAACAATTAAGCATCATTAATTATGTCAGATAGATGTTGTTTAGCACTCAGATATCAAATAAAACTCTATTCGTTCAACGACATTTTTGCTTAATCGAATTTCAAATTTGAATATGACATCAGCTACGCATTGAATGAGCTTTAAGCAGAACCTCAACTTTAGTTGATCTAGTTAAAGACCACAAGTAACGCTCAAGCAAGTTTCTACCACCATTGCTAGACCCACAACTAACACAAAGTACGTAAACAAACACAACAATCTCCCTCAAATGTAAGTGTATACCAATGACTTAAACGAGACAAATTAACTGATCCCAAAAGACTGATGTTAAGAAATACTACACGACAGCAGAAGCAATAAGCGATACTTGTAGTAATTTATAAGCCTACATAATCATCAACAAAATGTAATAACACAGGTCATAGACAATGTACAAGTATAGATTTTAAGAACTCATGTCCATTTAAATATGTCATAACGCACATAAGAAGATAATGTATTAGACCTGACTATGCCATTCGATTGAATGGCCGACTTCTCACATAATTTACAGTTTAAGCTATCGTACGAAAAAATGTCAAGAGTTTGAAACTAACTTCAGTGAACAATCTAAACATAAGATAAAAATAAAGCAAAAGTCTACAAACCTGGGGGAAGGGATTGCTTCAGCTTATCAGCCTTCTCCTTGTCATGGACACACAGAGTGTAGAGGTACTTTGAGCAACGAACCTTGAACTTCACAATATCCTTGCTTCTTTTGATCTTCACAGAGCGAGCATCCTTCCTTCTTGCAGTGAGGAGGAAATCCTTGATCTCGTGAATTTGCTTCGGCTGCATAACATAGCAAAAACTAAAAGTTAACCATCAATCTACAAAAACAGGCCAAAAACATCCAACTACGGTGCACAATACAACATTTCAATTTAGCCGAGTTCATGTTACTGTATCATTGAAAAGACATTTCAAACAAGACATCTAATTACAAAATAGCAAACGCTTAAACCGTTCCGTTTCAAAAGTAGTTCAGATACACATTAAAAGATCCAGCATGCGCCTAAGCCATAATCACAGTTGCATATATACTACTGTCGCAATTACACCCATTTACACACACAGATCAAAACATTAACGCAAAAATAACTATCATGACCTCAACAAATCAAGTAAATTCAGCTTATTTTTGGGCTTTTCTGCTTATACGGTCCAGTCATATTTCCAACTTACTTTCTGACTTATGAGCTTATTTATATTACAGATAAAAAAATATAGTAAATCCTACACTCTTGGTCCCTGTGCTTTTTTTAAGTGGATCGTGTCCTTGTGGTTTTGATCCGAGCTTGGTCCTTTTACGAAGGAACCACAGGACGATACATGTAGAATCTAACAAACCACGAGGACCAAACTCATAACTGATCATAACCACAAAGACATGATCCAATTAAACAAAGCAAGGGGACCAAAAGGGTAGGATTTGATAAACCAGAAGGACTGTTTAAGTAATTTACTCCAAAATATAAGCTTTTAAATTTAAAGTAAAACCAATTTTTTTAAATTTAAGAGGTGTTTCTTTTAGCTTATAAAGCAGCTAGCTTACTGATTATTTGGTTTTGTGCTTATGTTACATAAGCCAACTTTTTTAGACTTATTTGGAAATTTTCAGCTTATTATGACATAATAAACTTGCATATGTTTCATAATAAGCTAGAAAAAGTGAGCTTATAAAACATAAGCCCAAAACCAAATAAGCCATAACCAATCTATATAAACAGAAACAAAAACCCCTACGACAAAAAACAAAACCCTCAAACCGCAAAAACTAACACATTATCTTATAGGGTGCTCATTTACAATTATTTTGGGTCTTACAAGCTTATGTTTCAAAATAAGCTGGAAAAAGTTATGAAGCATAAGTTCAAAAAAACACAAGCTCATACGGCCAAATATAAGCCTAACAAGCATCTGTCTAGGCTTTTTTACTGTCTTAGGCAGGGTTTGGCTTGGCTTATATAACGTAAGCCCATTTCGGCTTATATAACATAAGCCCTATTTTTGTGGCTTAAACTTATTGGCTTATATAAGTTAAATATATCATGATAATAAACTTAAATAAGCCCCTAAGTCTCAAAATAAGCCACGAAATTAAGATTTATGCTATATAAGCCGAAAATAGGTCGTTCTCGGCTTAAATTTCATAAACCCCATTTTTTAAACTTATTTAGAGACTTATGAGCTTATATAAACTTATTATATCATAATAACCTTACATAATCCCATAAGTCTCTAAATAAGCAACAAAATTGAGGCTTATGTTATATAAGCTAAAACAAAAAGGCCCTTAATAGCTAATAAAAACACACAAGCTCATACAGCCAAATATATGCCTTAAAAGTATCTGTCTAACATATTTTGACGGTCTTGATAGCTTATAAAAACATTGAGAAGCCAATAAGCTCAAGAACATATAAATCTTTACATATTAGTTGAGTTTATAAGCTCATAAGCCACAAAATATAAGCTTATTGGGTTTTACAGTATTTATATAAACTCAACAAACAAACACCGGTTATAACAAACATAAGTTATAAACAAGCATAGATACCAAAAAATGGTCTATAAACTAAAACAGCAAAAAGCATAATAAAAGTATGAATAATAATACATTTTAGCATAAAACCATGTAATCTATAGCTGTAAAATGTGAGAAAAATAATGATGAGATTTGAGAGAGGGTACCATTTTTGGAGGTTGTGATGAGAAAAAACGGCGGCCGAATGAAGAAGACCTAAACCCTAATTTCTGTCATATAGATATAAAGGATGCACTCTACATGGGCTGCTGGGCTTTTTCTGTCTTTTGGGCCTTACCAACGACACTTATGGGCTTTTTTTAGATTTGCAAGTGTTTTGCCCTTATGAGTAGTAGAACTGAGCAAACTAGTGAAGAGATGCAAATCAAATCCGGATTTTTAAAAATCTGGTCAAAAAATCCGATCCGGATTTTCCAAAAACCGGATTTTAAAAATCCGGTCCGGATTTTTTAGTCCGATCCGGTTAGACCGGATTTCCATATTTTCCGAAAATCGGATAAAAACTGGATCATTTACCGGATTTATCCGGTTTTTAAAAAATCATCCAGTTTTTAATAATTTTATTTTTTATTTTATAAATATATTCCGATCATTTACTTTTTAAAAAATCCGGTTAAATCCGATTTAATCCGGATTTTTTTTAAACCGTCAACTTGTCAAATTGTGGACCATTTGGGTTCTCATTTTCTTGATTAAGTCCAATTATTTGGCACAAACATCACTTTTCCATGTGTATGCAATATTCCTATTTTCACATTTGTTTGTGAAATTTGCTATGAACATAATCTACATATACACGTTATGCCAAAAATATACATAAACTACTATGCCAAAATTATAACACGAAAAAACTTCATGTTATTATGGTTTACTTTTCTTTTTACCATAACTTACCGTTATTTGTAAGAAACCGAAAAATCCGATCCGAACATTTTTAACCGAAAAAACCCGATCCGAACATTTTTTAACCGAAAAAACCGATCCGAAAAAAATCCGATAAAATCCGATAACGAAAATTTTAATCCGAAAAAAACCGATACGAACTTTTTTATCCGAAAAAATCCGATTCAAAAAATCAGATCCGATCCGAATCCGGTTTAATCCGGTTTATTCGCACCTCTAGAACAAAGTAAGCCCGACCAAATTCAGTTGAACATGGAGCCGAACTGAGTCGATCGAAATTGAACTGATCATTTTTGTTTGGTTTTTAGTTTTGTATATTTATGGTTATCGATTTCGGTTCTGCTTCGTTCGTGGTAAACTCCAATGGATCTTATCTATAACATATGTGCTTACTTGAATGGTCATCCAAAAGTAACTAACGGTTCATGATGGACAAAGTGGGATAACAGTACTTAGGCATAAGGGTGTCGAAAAAGTCGACCCGACCCGACCGAACCCGAGCCCGAATAAGCCTATTCGGGTCGGGTCACTCGGGTCCAAAAAACGTATTCGGGTCAATTCGGGTTGACCCGAGTTCTCATTAGGCTCGGGTTCAGGTATGAGTTTTTTTAGTCTTGACCCGACTTGACGCGATCCGAATTTACCCGAACCCGGTTGACCCGACCCGATTCTCACCCCTACTTAAGCCTATCATACAATAACTTTCGCGAAGAGATCAAGAAAACATATTTTGCGTCCATAAGCAAGCAACAAAGCATTTCACCATAAACATAATATGCCTAAACTATATGTTATTTTCGGTTCGGTTTTGCTTGTTTTTGTTCGGCTTTCGGTTTTGCTCAATCCAATTTGATTTGGTTTTTGGTTCACGTTTCTGTAAAATTGATTTTCGGCTCGGTTTTTTATGTTTCGGTCCGTTTTGAACCGATACCAACCCTTAGAGCATAGTGACCCAAAAAATGTCCCGAAAAATTGGTCAGAATTGGTTCGAACGACATAAACCGAACCGACCTATCGATATTAAATGGAGTCTACATCTTTGTTGTAATATTTAGAAGTAATAAGTGTGAAAACACTTATCCTTTTACCACTTATTTCCAATAATAACTAGACCAAAACGTGTATTCTATGTCGTAAAAGTCGGAATTATGCGTGGTGTTGGGTCCACTAGATGTGGATCTTGCAGCCTGTCAGGAACGGTGAACGACTTTTGTAATCACAAGTCTATTCACAAAGAGACTCTATATACAGTATAAGCGCGGAATACAAATACTATGAAGAAGAACAGAATAACTATAACGACTTGATCATTTTCTAAGGATTTCTAAGATTAATAAGAACTAGAATAATATTTGATGAAGGTGTGTATAACCCTTCTGCCTAAGGTTCCTTTTATACTACAAGAAAACCCTAATACATCATTAACCAAAACGTGTAAAACTGATATGCATATCCTTTCCTAACATATCTCATGCATATCCTAACAGAATAATAACTAAATAATAAAGTTTGACTTTCTATAAGACCAGGAGCACGACTTGCTCCTACTACTACTATGACCAGGAGGAACTACATACCTCCTAGTCTACCTATTACAAATAACTATTCCAATGGTCCTAACAATCCTCCCCTAAACTTGAATTTGACCTGTTGAGTTCAAGTTTCCTGGTAAATCGTGCAACAAATCTTGAGGATTGGAACAACAAAAGAAACAGCAGCATCATACCCAGCAATATAAAGAACATAAGAACCGCTGCAACAATGAACACCAGAAGCTTCTTTAAAGCTTGAAATAAATCTGTACCATGTTGAATCTTCACAGCAACATGAGCAGATTTTATGAGCCTTTACCAAGTAGTTGCTCGCTCTTGGGCTAGCCAGTCTTTACGGTGAAATAAGCATCACCCTGGGAGACCAGAACCCAGCCCAACTCTTAGAACGTGAATCAATGGTGAGTGGGGGTACCCTGATGATTTTAGGCAAACCATCACAGCCGTCAACGGATTTGATATGTCTTTACCAGAAGCCGTACCCTTCTGGACTCGCCAACTCTTAGCAATGAAGCATCGGTGAGTTGAAAACACTATAGCTTTGAGCAAGCTATTATAGCTATCAACGGATTTGATAAAATCTTTACCAAGAGCCGTACCCCCTTGGATTAGACACTTTTCAGTCCAGGACCATGGCAAGTGAAAACCATCTAGTTTTGGGTAACCTGGCAACCATCAACGGATTTGAGAATCACACCAGAGCCGTACCCTCATGGTGAATCAACTCTTTCTTGTCTGTGAGACATGGTGAGTTGAGCACCATTTGTTGTGCGGACCAGGTCCAACACCAGATGAAACGCCAAACCAGCACAAGTGTGAATCAATCAAAAGGAACTCAATGTTTTGAAAAAGTATAAGCAGATATTATATTAAAAAGTATATATGTTTTTTTTAATAACTATAACTATCTAAAATGTAAGTCACCAAGCACTGTACATATTGGTGAAAAGAATATCAGTATAAACACAAAAACATACAAACATACCCATCACATACCAAACGCAGCCACCTTGTCAGCTTGCAACCGAGCTTGTATCCCTTCCACTAGAGTAGTAGCCATGGAGGTCTCATTCCCTGAAGGGGCATTGGAGATCTGCAAGTGACACGCGAGCATGGCCTCCATAGTAGCAATAGTTAACGGATAATCCATATCCGTAAGCATGAAGACCATAGCACCAGACTCCAAATCCAAGACATGCACTCCACATCCAGCATACAGCTTCCATCTCTTGATTACCTAGCGTGGCTAATCCTTCCAGACACCAGAATGTGGAGCATGTGGAGGAGAATCAAGCATCATTTTCAAGTCAGCCCACATTGTCAAACCAGGTCAGGTGGAGACCTCACTAGGATGAGTAGGCATACCAGCATCCACAAACCCATACAACGACATAAGATCCCTACGATCCGCCCAAGTCAAGACACCTTGCAAACCCGAAGCATAACGAACATAACCATCACTGATGGAAATCCTATGGGTGAAAGTACCAGGAATAGTCGTGGATGGCTTAACCGTCCAAGTAGTAATAAACCCCGTACCCATTGGCAACTCTGAGTCACTATCTGAAGTTGCATCAATAAGGTTCTCTGGAACACGCTTCTCATAAGGAACAGACTTGCCACGTCTAGCCATCTTCTTGTGGATGGAACGACGAGGAGTTGGAGCACCAAACGAGGTTTCAACCTTTACTTTCACAGCAGGAATAGGATCAGCAGAAGTAGAATCAACACCTTGTCCAACCAAAGGATCAACGTTAGCTGCACCAGGAGAAGGAGTAGGTTGAGAGTCAGTCACGGGTGGTGAGGGTTGTGCCATAGCAGGAGTAGCAGTGGTGGTGGTAGTGGTAGCAAAGGTGGTGGTGGTAGTAGGACCCGAAGATGAACCAGGATGAGCAACCGAAGGTATGGATGTTGATATGAGTGTAAATACTCATATCATTTGTATCTTATAACAATGAAATAATGCTATTAATGTATCAAAAATGCCTTGTATATGCTTGTTTCTTGTTTGAATGTGTGTAGGTACCAAGTTCGCGAAAACCGGCAAATATCGACACGAGTTTGAAGAAAAAGATCAATGAAGCCAAAATCGAGCTCGACTTGAGTGGATTTGATAATTATGAAAGTTTATGGGCTTAGTGGGACCCACAAATGCTTATTGGGCCGAAAAAGCCCAACATGGATAATCATTGTTATAACTTTTGGAACTTAACTAAATAAAGCCCAAAAGGCCCCAAAAATTGAAGTTAGTAAACGGATGGAATTGTTTTTGGGCTACAAGCCCAATTCAGTGGAATAGTAAACGGATGGAGTCAATATAATGGGCTTTTAGGGTTGCAAATTAATGGTTTTAGTCAAACGTGTAACTTTTCATTTACACACGATTATTAAATTCTCTCCACTCACATTCACTTTTTACCACAATAATATTAAAACCGACCCCCATCACATTTACACCACACATTTCTCACTTCCATTCACACGTTTTCTCTCACATTAAATAAATAAATACCTTCGATAAAACCTAGGTTCCTTTCTTCCCCATTTTTCACCCTAAAACCAATAACCTTAGTTATTGTTCAATAACCCTAAGTCACAATAAACTCGTTATTATTTGGGGCTTTTTAATTAAACAATTAATTCACTCAAAGTGGAATAAAAACCCCCAATTTTAAGGAAGAGAGTATGAGTAAGAGAAGAGATACGTGGTAGCGGATCATTGGCTTCAACAGCTCACTCTTCCTATCCAACCAATCACAAGGCTTCAAAGAAGCACAACTAGCACACACGGATGCCACGTTGGCAATCCGTGTGCTAGTGATGCTTTCTCCACCATCCGATCAATCAAAGAAAGAGAAAGAGAAGATCAAGGGCTGAAAATACAAAGGAATATGCTTCAAGAGATTCGGATATTCGCTCAAGCAAAGCCCTGGGAAGGCTATAAAAACCTCCCATTTTTACTTGTAATTCATCCTTTACTTTTCTTTAATATTATTCTGTTGAAATAGATTTAGGATTAATCTTGTATTTCCTTTATATAGTTTTGTAATATTTTCTGAAAATTAATGAAATTTTAATCGTTTTAATTTTTACTCGTGTCTCATTTAATTTCTTTTACTGCTTTAAATTGATAAATGAATTAAACCTATTTACTGTTTCTCAAGGATAACATATGAGATGTTAAGAATAAGCTAATTAATAGCTTATATTTTAATATTGAAAGTGAAAAAGGATTTAAATTATTTTTCCCTACTGGAAAGATAATAAAAATGGTTCGAGTATCATTGATGATGCTACTTGGTGGTTCGAATGTTTGAAGATTGATGGTGAATGATTCTAGTTTCGGTTCATAGGTTGCTCAGCGCAAACCTACTACCCAATGGTTTCTACAAAAGGTGAGTTTCGATTTTAATCATTATGTAATTCATGTTTATGCTTAAAAATCTATTTAGTTTAAGTTGCTTATGTGATTTTGTTGTTAGAGGATTTGAGTTAACTGCTAAGTTGTTTAATCGAGTTATATGTTAGATGGATTTAGATAGCATGGAATTTATTATTGTAGCAATGTTTCTGAATGATTGAGAGTTTATAACTGACTGATTTGTAGTTGATTAATGTGGAATTAGTTTGCGTCTAATCTGTTTGGATAACTTGTAAGATTCAGTCAGTAATTGGAAAAGGGTTTTTATATCTGCTCATTTGGGATCTATTTGGACTGTGAAACTGGGATAATTATTTCCGAATAATGTTGGCCTGCTGAGAAATTTTAATCTGATTTGCTGATATAATTTTCATTAAGCCTAAACTGAATGTTTGTAGTGTCAGTTATTACTGATTTATTTGTTGCTTTACTGATTGTAAGAAGCTATTGTGGATTACGGCTTGGTGTAATCTGATTCATAGCTTAGCTTTGCTTACTTGATTCATCAGTTTTTAATTAGGATTTTCATTATTTTTATTTGCTGAAAATTATGAGTGTTAGTTTAACTTCTTGATTGCTGAATATTTTATCAGCCTGATATGTGACTGTAGGTCTTTGTTGAAGCTTAATTGTGAAACCCCTGAGACGCTTGCTTCTCTGATATCTGCTTCTTCATCAACCAAACTCTGAGATTGTCTTTTGTTGAACGGTATGTATATGGAAAACCGTTGTGGTCTTGTTGAAACTTTACTTTATTACCTGCACTTACATCAGTAGTTTGTATGCTTGCATGTGGGTTAGCGATATCTTGATGAGAACCATGTGGGGGTTCACTATGAACCTTTGTCGAGCTAGAGGGAAAAATATTTCCAGTAGGAACCCACCTAAGACCAATTGTTTTAAAGGTTCTACCCGTTGGTATCCACCTAAGACAAGGTCTAGGAGACATAGGTTTCTCATGCACAACGGAAGACTTAGTTGGAGAAAACCTATTTCCTTTAGGGTTCCGTCTTTGAGGTGCTCTAGCTTTTTGGTTCACCTTGTTCAGGACTTTAGTGATACAATCATCATGAATGGCATTAAACACGCATTTGTTACATTTCGTGCAAACAAAGTGCTTAACATCTGAGAATGCTCTTGATTTCCTAGGGTTGGCAGAGTTGTGCACATCATAGAAGGGTCTAGAATTCCTAGATGTGTGAATAACGCTCCTAGGTTGTGGTTTGGTCCTATCTCTTGCTTGTGTATTTTTCGGAGCATCCTCTAGATAGTTTTTATGACCCGTGTTATTTGATCTACGCCTATTCATGTTCTTGTAGCTAGATCTAAAGTTGCTTGAAGCATTCATGTGATCGGGTTTTGCAGATGCAGTCTGGCTTAAGGAGTGTCTAGTTTGTGGAGTGACTAGTTTAGGCAACTTGCTACGCACGTCAACTTGGGATGCAAACCTCGGATTCGACGTTTTGGGTCGTTCAGATTTAAACGCATTCGGTTGTCTAGCAACTGAGCGATTTCTGAATGATTGAGAAGGAGGTTTCCCCAAGACTGATTGTTTTGGTAACTTAGTATCCACACTATTTCCTTTTATCTTCCTTAATTCGTTTTTCACCGCTGTCAGTGCAAAAACCTTTTCCTGAATCTGAGCCTTTAATTGCTCATTATGTAGAAGTAATTGAGCAACACGTTGTTCTAACTTAATGTTCATATGATCAAATATGGCATTATCAGCATTCGCATCATTACTTTCTACAGTGTCGATAGGTGGCACAGCTAATTCAGTTAATGAAGCAGTCGGAGGACTTGAATTTTGAGAAGCCAACTTTGATTCTAACAAATTTATTTGGTTCACAAAATGTTCTTTTTCCGCGTTGAAATCTTGAATCTTACGATCCAATTTTTGTTCAAGAACAACATTTGCTTTTTCAAGTTTTTCAAAATAAGCTTCAAATTTGTCATTTTTCTTTGAAAATTCGAGTTTGGCATCCTCAAAGTCTTTTGTCTTCTGAGCTAACAGACTTTCAAGCTCGTGAATCTTAGAATTAACATCCTGAGAAGTCTCTCCACCATTAGTACTCGTATCTGATGAATCAGGTGTGGTATTGCTATCAACCTTTTCCACTAGATACGTGTCATGAATGGGTTCAGATTGCTTAGTATGTTGAGAAACATCGTATTCAGCATTTAAATGTACCATAGCCATTGGCTGATCATCATAAATGGGTCTGATATCCGCATCATTTGTTGTTTGATCATTCCCTGAGCTGGTACTGATATGCTGCGTTTCTGATTCTGTCCCGCTGCTCTTTGTATCAACTAAAGAAGCATCCAATGCTTGATCTATATCGACAGTGCTCTCTTTCGTCTGCATCAGTCTTTGATTCACCCTTCTTTGAAAGTGCCTTTGATGGCGTGTTCTTTCAACAATTGACTTCTTTATATTGCTCATATGTTGAAGAAGTGTCTCTTTGAACGCTTGAAGATCTACGAGAGTATATTTGGTAAAGTATGTGCTTGTGAACTCTCGATCTTTTTTGGATAAGCCACTTGAGTCAATGAATTGCTGGAACTGATTGTTGAGAGCTAAAAGGACCTCCATGGATATATTCTCGTGAAAATCGTCTCTGTCAAGTTCTTGTTGAAGATGGTCCACATTAAGTAGCATCGTTCTGATGAATCTCTCAACATCTTGACCAAATAGTAGAGAGAATACCCGTTTAAATCCAATTTCAAGACGAGTGCCTTTTAGGTCTTCTCTTGAAAGAACCTGAAGGTGTGACTAAAGCAACTTTATGTGTTCCATGCATCTTTCTTTTGCTTTCGACATCTTGTATTTGATTGCATGAACGGTTTTGGTGGTAGAATCCTTGTTAGAAGGTTTACTGATTAGAGTCTCAGTATTTGTCTGAACCTCTGGATTCTGCATCTTCTCTTTATTCATCTCAGTCATGGACGTTGTTGGTGTTGAATCCACGAAGATGTCCATTGAACGGATGTCTCGAAGAGGATATGATGTGTATGGATTACGGATCTTAGTGGATGTGTTGTGATTTGATTGTGGTTGAAATTCCAAAAATTCCAATTTTTTTTTTTCAGTCCGACAATAAATTCCTCAGTCCGACAAAACGGTAAGCCGAAAAAATTTTGAATCACCAAATTGTGAAATCGAGTTAGAAATAGCCAAAAAGTAGTAGGGAAAAATTTGAAAAGTGGAAAATTTTGACAAAAAATAAAACCTAAAATTGGCCTAAAAATTTGAATTTTGGTCCGAAAATTCGAATTTTTGGTCGAAAATTTTTTCGCTTCGCCAAAATTTGAAATTGAAGCTTAAATAGCCTAAAAATGGTCTAGGAAAAAATAAATTTTTCTTCAGTTTTCCCGCCAAAAAACTTTTTCTTTTTTTTTAATCTTCGTGTAAACTACGTTCCGAAACTAGTCTAGATAGTGGCTAAGTCTAAAAATTACTCAAACAAAATACCCATCGGAATGTCCATCGGAATAACCTTGTCGGAATGACCTTGATCGGAATGCCCTAATCGGAATACCCTAATCGGAATGTCAAATCGGAATGTCAAATTGGAATGTCAAATCGGAATGTCAAATCGGAATGACCAATCAGAATGACCAATCAGAATGTCAAATCGGAATGACCAATCGGAATGTCCAAATTGGAATACTCAAATCGGAATGTCAAATCGGAATGACCAATTGGAATGTTAAATCGGAATGTCCAATCGGAATGACCAATCGGAATGTATAAACCCTATTCCGATTACACCAATCGGAATAACCGTAAGCCCTTTTCTGATGACCTGATCGAAATAATTCCCACTTTTCTCGGACAAAACTCAACCAATTCGTGATTTTAAGCCAAAAAATGATCAAAACACCCAAAATTTTTGTGTTTTTAGCCAAGGTAACAATACCAAATCTCTACCACAACTATGTAGAAGATTTGTATCAAGAAAAAAACCATAAAAAACACAAGAAATTTTTTTTGGACGTGATATATAGATCAAAATGACCACGAAAAATCAAGAACACACCACACTAATCTTCAATCACCTATCCACTATAGGCTCTTGATACCAAATGTATTCCTATTTAATCAATAACACAAGATTTAGAAGAGATATTTAGAGAGAGAAAGAGAAGAAAGTAGAGAGAGAAACAAGAGAGAATTGGAAGGTTAAACACTTTTAGAGAGAGAAACAAAATGGTAACCAACACCCTCTT
This sequence comes from Glebionis coronaria, assembly GCA_025667525.1. NCBI lineage: Eukaryota > Viridiplantae > Streptophyta > Magnoliopsida > Asterales > Asteraceae > Glebionis > Glebionis coronaria. The sequence goes on from CM046878.1 coordinate 43,103,155, forward strand.
CCACACACGGAAGAGGGTTTATATACCCTTGGCCTTTTGGGCCGTGGGCTTTGTTTCCTTGGGCCGGGCTTGGCTTTGCTTTGAGCTTACGCCCCTAACTTATACAATATTAGCTTAAAGTCCAAGCCCGGTTTTCCCGACTAACCTATTACAATACAAGACCTTTTAACGACTAAGATGACCTATTACATTCTTGTTTGACTATATAAAATATAGGGCTAACATACTAACATGTAGAGGTCGTTCTCATGCATCAAGCCTTTTTCACGCCATGAAGTTATATGCCCCAAATCTAGCCTTCCGCTGTAGTTAATTCGAAGGTGTGACAACTACTATTGAATATAACATGTTCTAAAATAAAAATCCATTCAAAACTTTCATCGAACACTAATATGCAAAACAATGACGAAGGTTGATTTTTAAACCCAAAATTAATCAATGCATACAAAACGAATCTCTAAGTGGTCATGAATCAAAACTGATTAGCTAACATAATTTGATTCAATCGAAAAAAACTAAAAAGAAAATTAACTTTCGACAAAGTTAATTAAAAAGATTTATTTTATGATGATGCCAAATTGGTAAGGTTTTTAGTGAATTAGATAATCAAATTTATGAGTGTGGTCAGGGGATTCTTTGATTTTAATTTTGTGAGTATGACTAGATTTACTTTTTCAAGATCGTATTTGAGTGATTTAGTTAAAAACCGCGGCTACATCTTTTTTTCTAAAGAAATAAATGCTAAAAGGCGAAAGTGAAGGTGAAGCGTTGAGTCTTGGTTTAAAATACGTTCTGCGATCCTTTGCGCTAAAGTTCTCAAAAGCCACTGCGTAATGCGCGATGCGATTGCGAGCGCAATTTCGACGCGATGCGTTTAGTATAAAATAAAGTAAAAATACTATCTAGAAATAGTATAGTCTATCAAGTACGAAGTAAGTGAAATAAAGTTACATAATAAGTTATTAACATATTTAGATTAGGCCTATAATCCCTTTGTAACACAAATAAGTCGAAAGTAAAGCTTGACAAAAAAACTCAGCAAAACTCAAGATAATATATTCTTGTTATTGTATTTGTTTTAGATGTTTTCTAACAAGTCTTATCTTTAACGATCCGTTACAATATGTACTCTATTTTATATAGTTAAAATTTGTCAAAAATGACCTAAGTACTAGATTGCGACAATTGCTACCATTGCTAGCATTTCATAAATGCGGTAAATTGCGGTTTAATGCGAACGCAATCCGGGATGGCAATGCATTAGGCACCCCGATACGAAATTTTAAATGCAACGCATTGATGCGTGCAATTTGTGCAATGATGCGCACATTTTTAAACCAAGGCGTTGACTATTTTGTTTTTACACGTGTAGTTTTTAGGATTTTTGAGAGAAGATTATATAATAGGTAGATACCGATTAAAAGGATAAAGAAGTAAGTATAATCATATATCCGAGATGCACCGACCTAAATTTGACGCATCTTTATAATCTTAGATGCATCATAATGTGTTATTTAGCTTTTAATTAGATGCATATACGTATATTAGATGCATTTGTGTTCCTCTACATGTACCCGACCGAAATTATGAAAATCAATTTGCACCATCATACATCAATTTAAATTTCGAAACTCAAAAGGGTAGGGTGCACCTAAATGAATAAAAATGCATCTAAGGGGGGTGTTTGGTTTGGCTTATATAACGTAAGCCTATTTCGGCTTATATAACATAAGCCTCAATTTTTTGGCTTATTTGGAGGTTTATGGGCTTATATAATGTAGATGAGGACCGAACAAAATGACACCCCTACCACAAGCTCCCTTCTTAGCGGAGAAAACCTTACAAGTCACTTACACCAAATTCCGACACTAAGCTAAATGTCAGAGTTCTAATATTATATAGAACCAATCTACACTCGTCGCCTATTTCCATTTCTCGACACAAGGCTAGATGTCCAGTTCTAATCTTAGGTAGAACCAATATACACTCATCACTCATACTCACATCACTTTAAAGCCAAATAAGAACTTAGACACGCATCAGTCATACTTACTGTAAAACCCAGTACGCCGCATTTTAATTCGGGGACGAATTATTTCTTTTAGAGGGGAAGAATTGTAAAACCCGTATTTTAAATCGAGAATTTATAAATACGCGGGTTATTATTACTTTACGCGGGTTAATTGCCAGCAGCATATGTTGCGCCGCAGCAGATGTGTCTTGCGCCGCAACTGTTGATCCGCAGAAACATGATCTGCAGGCCCTTCAATTTGCGCCGCAACTCACGTGTCATGCGCCGCAACTGTTGATCCGCAGATCTGTTGCGCCGCAACTGATGTGTATTGCGCCGCAACTCGTAGTCTGGGCCAAGCCCGTGTGAAGGAAATAAAACAGACGGGAGTGTAACCTTTTCTTTTCTACAGCCGACACAAACACACATATGAAACCCTAAAATCAAAACAAGCAGCCGCCTATATTCTCTTGGTGTTCTCTCCTTCCCTGCCGCGACCCAAACCAAGAAACAAGAAGATAAATAGGGTGTTTAATCCAGAAATCAAGAAAGACGAGGGTTGCTATCTAAAAACCCTAAACGATTTGTAAGCTTGCATAAACCCTAATTCGTTCTATTTAGTTCTTTTAACCCGATTCATTTGAGTTTTAAACATGTTTTATAAATATTATGATCTGGGTTGTATGTCGGGATGTTGTTATGTTGTTTGGCTGCACAACCAGCCGCAAATCATTAGGGTTTGAATTGGGGTTTACACTAACGGGGTGTTTGGCAGTGGGTTTTAAACAGGAAATAGGGCTGTTTGGCTACAGGGGTAACGGGCTGTTTGGCAACCGGTTTTAAAAACAGTTAAGAGTGCGTTTGGGACTGTTAAATCTCATTTCTTTTCAGGAGTTTACTTGAAATAAACGTTGTAAAATGCATTTAGTAAGTTAAATATAAACTGGTTTTATAAAAATATAAAAAGGGTATATTTTGGGAAAACGAATTAAACAAATTAAGAACGTACTTATATTAGCGAAATAATTATTATGAAATAAATTACCGACAGATATACATGGTACGTAACCATTAGTATAACGTTAATACATTAAAATAAATATAAGAAACCAATAAGACCAGAAAATTTGATAACGGATACCAGTTAACTTACTCGCGTCTTGTAATTATGTAGCACGCGTGAAGCCCGAGTAGTATTCGTTCAGTCTTCCTTTCAGTCGGTACTGGACTAGAGGTACGGATTTCCCGTCCTTTCAGTAAGGACTTCCCTTCTATGCATGATTAGGATTCCCCGTCTTCCGCCGAATGTTTTCCCCAGTATATGTTTAATTTATCAGTAATCATGTTAATAACTAAATAGAATTGCCTGAGCGTTATATACAAGCACGACCAGTTTATGTACTAGTTACGGAGGTACCGTAACCACGACACTAGAGGCACCGGTGTCGTGACTCACATGCAGGAGAGTGATATCCTGCATCGTCCCACTCATGTTCAGTTGGCCATTTTTTATATGTATGTTTTAGTGGGGCGTATGGATGCATCCTAGGCTATATGTGTTTCATGTTATCAGGGTGAATGTGGTGTGTGCTCTACATCCTTCACATTGGAGCTGATCCCTCCACCCAGCACAGTTATTTAGAGGTCACCCCTCTACAGCATGACGAGGTCACCCCTCCAGTTATTCATGCACGGTTGTTACAGCACGTGACCTATATAAGCTCTGGCAATTAAAATACAGTAAATGCATGTTTTCAGAATTTAAAAGTTATATTTCAGTATCAGTTTATGAACCAGGTTTTACAGATTTTATGCAAGGTTATACCACATGTTACATATCAGTCTTATAGCTTCATTATTGACTTCTATTGCTTTATCTTTCTGTACATTCTTATCATGCTATATCCGTCCACTGAGCGTTATGCTCAGCCGTAGTTCCTTTCATGTTTCCAAACGGCAGGTACACAGGGACGATCTTAGGACTTCTAAGAAAGTACGTGCATTTGGATGGGAGCTATCCAGACTCCTTTATTTTTATGCACGCATTACGTTACTTTACTTTGGTTGTTTGGACACTGTTTCGTCCTTTTCCTTTCCGTATTTTAATCTTTATATGTTTGGGGCTTGTTGGACTACCGATGTTTGATTCCGGTATTTCCGTTTGGTCATTTAATGTTTAATACATTGCCTTGCATACTTTGATGACACGCCATAAATACACGTAACGGTCCATTTATCCAAGTGGGGTGTTACAATTATGGTATCAGAGCGCAAGGTTCGACCTGTAGGCTCTAAAACTTGACCTGTGACTAGTGGGTGGTCACCAGGAACTTCCTGTATTTTGGCGTCGTTATCTTCCATGCTATTTATGTATTTTATCAGTCAGCTTTTCAAAATTTGATTAAGTAAACGGCTGGTACAGGACTGGCCATATTTAATCGCATGTGATTTCAGCAAAATTCTGTTTTGGTGAACTGACCATAGGCGTTCACCCTTGTTATTTAAATTTTGTATGGATGAACTGACCATAGGCGTTCATCCTTACTCATGTCAGATTTATGTTTCAGAAATCATTTTGTGAACTGACCCTAGGCGTTCACCAGTATTCATGTCATGTTTTGTCAGTTATACCACCATGAATTACACTAAGCGTATTCAGACTTATTACTGCAGGATTCTTACGTTTTTGTCGATTTATCCTCTTTTATTTCAGATGCCACCCAGGCGCGACACCGAGAATGATCCTAACGCAGCTGCCATTGCTGCTGCGGTTCAGGCTGCTATACAGGCCATGTTACCCCAAATTCGTGACGAGATCCGAGCTGAATACCAGAATGGACCTCAGCAGAATAACAACCCTCCTGCTCCACCACCTGCCACTTTACCCGCGTGGCTGGATCTGTTCAACAAGCAGAAACCCCGACTGTTTGAGCAGACTGTAGCTCCAACTGATGCAGAAGACTGGATCTACCATATAGAGAAAATTTTTGGAGCTATGGGTTGTGGTGATGTTTTCAAAGTTAGGCTTGCAGTTTATAAGCTGGAGGGTCCTGCTCTACATTGGTGGAGGTCTCAGAAACAGTCCAACGGGGGAGATGCTTGGGAGCTTGCATTGACCTGGGCACGTTTCAAGACGATGTTCTATGACCAGTTTTTCCCGCATGCGGAACAAGCTAAGATGAAGAGGGACTTTCACGTTATTCGTCAGAATAATGGCGAGAACAGTATCGAGTTCATGCACCGATACCTCAGGATGGCTGGATTCTTGGGGGAGGCTGCGGGTACCGTAGAGGAGCAAGTAAAGCAATTTCGCTGGGCTCTTCACACCAGGACTGCAGATAGATTGATGAGTGCCACATTCACTAATGTGTCACAAGTAGCTAATGCAGCTCGGGACATCGAGATGCTTTATGAGAGGGACGAGCTCGAGAATGTAGAGCGCCCGGAGAAGAGGTACATCTCACCCAACAGACTTAAACATTTTAGCCATTATTGCTTGGCAACTTATATGTTTTTAAAATCGTGCAGACACAGAGGAGGAGACCGATCCCAATCGGCTCCTCCGCATCAGAACTACAGGAACCACGGTCAGACATATGACCGTAATCGGTCAGATAGGAGGAACGGCGGTGATAATTACCGCGGTAGTTCCAACTCCTCTGGCAGCTACAGGTGAGCCTTTGAGCTCCAAGAATACTAAGCTATCGTGTAAAACAGATCTAAAAATTTATTTGTAAATTCCAACAGAGATGCCGGACAGGGGCGTGACCAAAACAACAGGGGTCAACAGGTTGCCCGACCGTCAAATTCTGGTAATTTTAAAATTTAGTCAGTCAGCCTTACTTCAGTTAAATTATCAGAATCGTGACACGTATATATCATCATAAATCAGGTGCTCAGCAAACCAGAGCTACTTCCACCGGGTCTACTTACCCCACTTGCATCACGTGTGGGAAGAAACACTCGGGACCTTGTCGTCGTGGTTCGGGTAATTGCTACCAGTGTGGTCAGCCCGGCCATTTGAAGAGGGATTGCAAGAGCGGGGATGTTGCCGGTACTTCAGGCCAGACTCCTCAGATGTTACCTCCGCCACCACCGATACCACCAACCACCGGTCGTGTCTACACTACTAACCGTGAACAAGCAAATAGGACCACAGGTACTATTACTGGCATTTTGTTTATACACGGACAGTCTGCATGCGTGCTTTTCGATACAGGCGCCACGCACTCGGTTATATCTACTTCATATGCGGTTAGAATAAACATGACCCCTACGCCACTAGACAGTGCACTTAGTATATCTACCCCCATGCGAGACTCTGTACTCATTACCCAAGTATATAAGGATCTCCCTCTTGAGTTTGATGATAAAATCCGTCCAGTCAGTGCTCTTCCTTTGGATATGTGTGAATTCGATATTATTCTGGGTATGGATTGGTTATCGGTTCATCATGCCACCATAGATTGCCATGCTCACCAGGTTATCTTTGGTGATGTCCAGACACCAGAGTATGTTCACCGAGGCTTCCTACCAGGAAAACATGTTCAGATCATTTCAGCTTTACAGGCTCGTACCTTACTATATCATGGTTGCGAGGGTTTCCTAGCTACAGTCCATGACACGACTTCTGAAACACCTTCGATTCATGATCAGCCAGTTGTGTCAGATTTTCCGGATGTTTTTCCAGAGGAACTTCCAGGTTTACCTCCCATGCGAGAGGTAGAATTTGGTATCGATCTCGTTCCGGGTGCAGAACCAGTATCTAAAGCTCCTTACCGTATGGCTCCTGTAGAGCTTAAGGAACTGAAGGATCAACTTCAGGAACTTCTCGAAAGGGGTTTCATCCGTCCCAGCGTGTCACCTTGGGGCGCTCCAGTTTTGTTTGTCAAGAAGAAGGATGGTAGTATGCGTTTGTGTATTGACTACCGTGAGTTGAATAAGCTCACTATTCGTAACCGTTATCCACTTCCTCGTATTGACGATTTATTCGACCAACTTCAGGGTGCTAAGCACTTCTCAAAAATCGATCTACGGTCAGGTTACCATCAGTTGCGTGTAAAAGAGCAGGATATATCCAAAACTGCTTTTCGCACGAGGTACGGTCATTACGAGTTTGTTGTCATGCCATTCGGTCTCACGAATGCGCCCGCAGTATTTATGGACTTAATGAACAGAGTCTTCCACGAATTTTTAGACAAGTTTGTGATCGTATTCATCGATGATATCCTTATTTTCTCCAAATCCAAAGAGGAACATGAGAATCATCTCCGTACAGTTTTGCAGATTCTCAGACAAGAAAAGCTATACGCTAAATTTTCGAAGTGCGAATTTTGGCTGAATACAGTGGCGTTTCTAGGTCATATTGTGTCTGCGGACGGAATCACCATGGATCCTGCAAAGGTGGAGGCTATCACCAAATGGCCAAGACCGACGTCTGTCACAGAGATACGTAGTTTTCTTGGGTTGGCGGGTTACTACCGCAGGTTTGTGGAAAACTTCTCACGCTTAGCGTTACCATTGACCCAACTTATGCGAAAAGGCGAGAAGTTTATATGGACCGAGGAGAGAGAAAAGAGTTTCGAGGAACTCAAGCATCGATTGATCTCAGCACCGATACTTACTCTCCCATCCGGTACAGGTGGTTATCAGATATACAGCGACGCATCGGGAAAAGGCTTAGGCTGTGTTCTTATGCAGCATGGGAAAGTCATCGCTTATGCTTCGCGTCAACTAAAGCCATATGAGAAAAATTATCCTACTCATGATCTAGAGCTCGCAGCAGTCGTCTTCGCCCTTAAAATCTGGAGGCATTATTTATACGGTGAGTCGTGTGATATCTTCACCGATCACAAAAGTCTCAAGTATATATTTACACAGCGAGAGCTGAACATGAGACAGCGGCGATGGTTAGAACTGCTGAAAGACTATGACACTAATATCCAGTATCACCCAGGAAAGGCAAATGTCGTGGCAGATGCCCTTAGCAGAAAGTCAGGTATGGTAAATGGCATCAAGGTTCAGGAAGAAATTATTCGGGATTTAGAGCAGTATGATATTGAGCTCTTAGTACGCGGACAGAGGGGATACTGGGCTAGTTTGAGGGTAGAACCAGATTTACTCTCCAGGATTAAAGACGCTCAAAAGGATGATGGTGAAATCTGGGCGATCATCCAGAACATTGACCGTCAGACCGAATTTCGCATCGATGACGACGGTATTGTATGGCAGGGTACCAAACTCTGCGTTCCAGAAGATCCTGCTCTTAGAGAAGCCTTGATGACTGAGGCTCACAGCTCTCCGTTCTCCATTCATCCAGGTTCCACAAAAATGTACCATGATCTTAAGCAGCATTTCTGGTGGAGCGGCATGAAGCAGGATGTCGCAACATTTGTGTCTAAATGTCTGACCTGCCAGCAGGTTAAGATAGAACATCAGCGTACCAGCGGTTTACTTCAGCCATTAGAAATTCCAATGTGGAAATGGGACAAGATTTCTATGGACTTTGTTACCGGTTTACCACAGACTCAGCGGCGACATGATGCAATCTGGGTCATTGTCGACCGTTTGACCAAGTCAGCACATTTCATTCCTATTCGTAAAGATTTCGCAGTTAGTAAATTGGCGAAACTATTCACCGAGGAGATTGTACGGTTACATGGTACACCCTCCGAAATTATATCAGATAGAGATCCACGGTTTACTTCTCATTTCTGGGGAGGCCTGCATAAAGCTTGGGGAACTAGGCTCAAGCTCAGCACAGCTTTCCATCCACAGACGGACGGTCAGTCAGAGCGTACTATCCAGACCTTGGAGGACATGCTACGCGCATGTGCATTAGAATGGACAGGACACTGGGATGACTATATTTGCTTGGTCGAGTTTGCTTACAACAACAGTTGGCATGCTAGTATTAAGCGTGCTCCATTCGAGATGTTATACGGCAGAAAATGCCGTGCTCCTATTTGTTGGGATCAGGTGGGAGAACGTTTAATTGAAGGACCTGAACTGATAGAACTGACCAATGAAAAGGTCGCCATCGCTAGGGCGAAGTTGCAAGAAGCGCGTACTCGCCAGAAGAGTTACGCCGACAAGCATCGCAGAGATCTATCTTTTCAGACAGGGGATCGTGTGTTCCTCAAAGTATCACCCGCACGAGGCGTCAGACGTTTTGGCCTCAAAGGCAAACTTAGCCCTCGCTACATCGGACCGTTCGAGATCCTTGAACGTATTGGTGAAGTGTCATATCGATTGGCGTTACCGCCTCAGCTTTCACACGTTCACAACGTGTTTCATGTCTCATTACTCAGGGGGTACAACTATCATGAGCTTCACAAAGTAAATTATCCACTCGATCAGATTCGGGAGGATTTATCTTATATCGAGGAACCCGAAGCGGTTTTAGATCGCCAGGATCGAGTCATGAGAAGGAAGACCATTCCTTTCGTCAAGATCCTGTGGAGGAACCATACAGAGCGAGAGGCCACTTGGGAAACAGAGGAGTCTATACGGACTTCTTATCCTCACTTTCAGTTTTGATTCGGGTATGTCTTTTCAGCTTTTATGTCGTTCAATTTATCAGCATTTCAGCCTTTACTTCAGTCAGCTTAAATACCTTGTAATTCGGGGACGAATTTTTCTTTTAGAGGAGAGGAATTGTAAAACCCAGTACGCCGCATTTTAATTCGGGGACGAATTATTTCTTTTAGAGGGGAAGAATTGTAAAACCCGTATTTTAAATCGAGAATTTATAAATACGCGGGTTATTATTACTTTACGCGGGTTAATTGCCAGCAGCATATGTTGCGCCGCAGCAGATGTGTCTTGCGCCGCAACTGTTGATCCGCAGAAACATGATCTGCAGGCCCTTCAATTTGCGCCGCAACTCACGTGTCATGCGCCGCAACTGTTGATCCGCAGATCTGTTGCGCCGCAACTGATGTGTATTGCGCCGCAACTCGTAGTCTGGGCCAAGCCCGTGTGAAGGAAATAAAACAGACGGGAGTGTAACCTTTTCTTTTCTACAGCCGACACAAACACACATATGAAACCCTAAAATCAAAACAAGCAGCCGCCTATATTCTCTTGGTGTTCTCTCCTTCCCTGCCGCGACCCAAACCAAGAAACAAGAAGATAAATAGGGTGTTTAATCCAGAAATCAAGAAAGACGAGGGTTGCTATCTAAAAACCCTAAACGATTTGTAAGCTTGCATAAACCCTAATTCGTTCTATTTAGTTCTTTTAACCCGATTCATTTGAGTTTTAAACATGTTTTATAAATATTATGATCTGGGTTGTATGTCGGGATGTTGTTATGTTGTTTGGCTGCACAACCAGCCGCAAATCATTAGGGTTTGAATTGGGGTTTACACTAACGGGGTGTTTGGCAGTGGGTTTTAAACAGGAAATAGGGCTGTTTGGCTACAGGGGTAACGGGCTGTTTGGCAACCGGTTTTAAAAACAGTTAAGAGTGCGTTTGGGACTGTTAAATCTCATTTCTTTTCAGGAGTTTACTTGAAATAAACGTTGTAAAATGCATTTAGTAAGTTAAATATAAACTGGTTTTATAAAAATATAAAAAGGGTATATTTTGGGAAAACGAATTAAACAAATTAAGAACGTACTTATATTAGCGAAATAATTATTATGAAATAAATTACCGACAGATATACATGGTACGTAACCATTAGTATAACGTTAATACATTAAAATAAATATAAGAAACCAATAAGACCAGAAAATTTGATAACGGATACCAGTTAACTTACTCGCGTCTTGTAATTATGTAGCACGCGTGAAGCCCGAGTAGTATTCGTTCAGTCTTCCTTTCAGTCGGTACTGGACTAGAGGTACGGATTTCCCGTCCTTTCAGTAAGGACTTCCCTTCTATGCATGATTAGGATTCCCCGTCTTCCGCCGAATGTTTTCCCCAGTATATGTTTAATTTATCAGTAATCATGTTAATAACTAAATAGAATTGCCTGAGCGTTATATACAAGCACGACCAGTTTATGTACTAGTTACGGAGGTACCGTAACCACGACACTAGAGGCACCGGTGTCGTGACTCACATGCAGGAGAGTGATATCCTGCATCGTCCCACTCATGTTCAGTTGGCCATTTTTTATATGTATGTTTTAGTGGGGCGTATGGATGCATCCTAGGCTATATGTGTTTCATGTTATCAGGGTGAATGTGGTGTGTGCTCTACATCCTTCACATTGGAGCTGATCCCTCCACCCAGCACAGTTATTTAGAGGTCACCCCTCTACAGCATGACGAGGTCACCCCTCCAGTTATTCATGCACGGTTGTTACAGCACGTGACCTATATAAGCTCTGGCAATTAAAATACAGTAAATGCATGTTTTCAGAATTTAAAAGTTATATTTCAGTATCAGTTTATGAACCAGGTTTTACAGATTTTATGCAAGGTTATACCACATGTTACATATCAGTCTTATAGCTTCATTATTGACTTCTATTGCTTTATCTTTCTGTACATTCTTATCATGCTATATCCGTCCACTGAGCGTTATGCTCAGCCGTAGTTCCTTTCATGTTTCCAAACGGCAGGTACACAGGGACGATCTTAGGACTTCTAAGAAAGTACGTGCATTTGGATGGGAGCTATCCAGACTCCTTTATTTTTATGCACGCATTACGTTACTTTACTTTGGTTGTTTGGACACTGTTTCGTCCTTTTCCTTTCCGTATTTTAATCTTTATATGTTTGGGGCTTGTTGGACTACCGATGTTTGATTCCGGTATTTCCGTTTGGTCATTTAATGTTTAATACATTGCCTTGCATACTTTGATGACACGCCATAAATACACGTAACGGTCCATTTATCCAAGTGGGGTGTTACACTTACATCACTTTAAAGCCAAGTGAGAACTTAGATACACAAGACTACCAAGTATACACATAACTTGGATTTACATAAGACACAACATAATAAATGTGATGAACATGTCTTGATCTATAGAAGAGGGATCTTCATCAATGCTTCATCTTTTAACACTTCACAAGTATGTGAGTGATCTTCTCTTTGTGCATATGAAAAGGGAGATCAAGGAGATAGCCATAGGTAAACATACTTAGCACATTAAGTGATCATGTACTAATGATTGGGAAAGATATTTAGAAGTGGAAAAGAGACATCCAAAAAGATTAAGAGAAATAAAAAAATGATCCACTATTTATAGGGACAACAGGCTAACGATTATCTGGTCATGGCTCTTTATTGTCCCCACAGTTCGATATATACATCAAATCGTTGGGTTTTATATGGAACCGTGGCGTAGACTACACTCCTTTGTTTGTCCTTTGGCGAGGAATCTAGCCAGTTTAGACCTGAAACGAATATCTAATTTCACTTGGAATATCCAATATTCAAACTTTATGTTTTTCATTTAACATTATCTTAAAAAGAAAGTATATTTGAAAAAGTTTTGTCACATATAATCAAATGTGAATTTCAAGGTAAATCATTTTTAATAATCACTAAACATTGTTAGAAGTATATTTGTGCAAACCTTAAATGATTATTACCTAAATGGTAGTATTCGTTAAATAACTAGTTTTGCAGTTATCTTTAACGAAAATGTTTTTACACTTAGTCGTGATCAAAATATAGAAAGGTTGATTATCACAAATAATGTTTTTAGGCATCCTTTGCATTAATAGTGTTCATTAGGTATAACTAACATTAACTATATCTTTTGCCTTCATATCATTCGTCATTCTCTTCATTTCATCAGTAGTCAATTATATTTCTTTGGAACCAGATACAAGAATAGGAGGCTTGGTGTAAATGTTTCCAAATTCAATGACTTCCCATATATCTCAATTATACATTTGGACAAACTGAGTGAATCTAAGCTTCTACTCATCAAACTTTTCCTGTTTGAATACATGAACCTTGTTCATGGTATTGGGTTATACTAGTTCTGACTCCATCTCTTTGGTTGTTAAAAGAGTTTTTCAAAAATCTTTAAGATCAAAGCTTCTCAAAAAAATACGATACCACTTGTTGATCCCTTTTGATCGTTTAATCTAATTTGCAGATTTAGACTATATAGAGTAAACTCTATACAATCTTAGTATAAACTTTGTTGAATATCAAAGAGGATGCGGAATCCAGTCTTTAATACGATGAAGATTACAAATGAGTATGAACAAGCAAAGAATACCACACCAAATGCTTTAGTATTATAAATGATAATACAAGTACTTTGAATGAAGTACTAGGGTTACAAAAACCTTAAAGCCTATAGAAAGAAACAGAAAACCATGCTTAACTTAAAACCTCATTTTATAGTACAAGGAGTATTCACAAGATAACTACTAAACAAAACATACCATGAATCTTTTAAGAAAATAAGATATTCATGCAATATCTTCTATACATAATAAACGCGTCTTTAGTTCTTATATTCTCCAATAGCACTAATCATCACATGCAACACAACTTGGTCACATTTGACCAGACAGGACAATACTAAAGATTAGTACTACTAGTACTTATTCATTAGTACTCGTAATGTAAACTTAGAACAATACTAATTTTATTCCCAACACTTTTGGCGTTTCCTACAGTTATTATCAAAATAAAAATCACGAGGTCGTGCATACACATTTATAAATACTTTCTAGAATTACGTTACATATTCCTTAAAGACTAAAGAGTTAAGGCGTTGAATGATGCTACATTGAATATTACCTACCATGTTTATATAAAGGTTAAACATACAAATGGGACTACCGAATCTGTAAGTTAGCCTATTTTAATGTCACGAACATGAATAACAGTTGAATTTATAAGTTGTATGTAAATTTGGAAATAACATTTTATGTTAGTCAAGTCAACGATAATTACTATGACATTTATTGTATATAACTTGGAAATAACGTTATATATTAATTGTATATTTTTGAAATTAAGAAAGAGACAAAGATGATAATTACTATGATAATTAGTACGTGTATGTTATAACTATCTCCTAAATCTTCTTATCACCAATAATATTCATAATGAAATATAAATAAAACACATTCTAAATAATTTTGTTTTTTTGTTGGAATGGTTTAGAGCATGGTTAGAAGGGCATGCACATTCCAAGGTTCTTTTTCGTATTTCACCCCTCTTCGTTTTAGTTTATAGATGCACGAGGTCCCATCACTATTCATTTGCACCCAAAAGTTTTGAACCCATTCTTATTCAGATTGCAAACATACTGTTTTCGTATATACATCTGTGTTCATTATTTCTCCGTTGGTAATAGTGTTCTTAATCCTTACATTGTGCAAATTGTATCGAAATCTGTCGTTGTTAGTCATCGAAACCAATATTGTGCCGATATTATCGCTAGCCTATTTGGCCGAATTTGTGACGATGTATAAGAGTCTGATGATGGTTATAAGAAAATAGATTTATTGTTAATATTTACTGATCTATAAAGAAAACCTTTAAAACTTTATTATAGTCATACTTCAAAGCTTGAAATCGATTTTAATGCCCGTTGGTCTTGGTGGTGTCTTTTATGTGGTGGTTGTCTCTCGATGTAGTTGTGACTTCAATGGTGGTATATGTTAGCGGACTGGTGGCTTCAGTGGTGATGTATTATGGTGAAGACGACTTACCTTCCTCACAATGATATTATAACCTATTTATATAGGCATGGACTATATGTAAGTTATGCAATGATATGAAGTTGAAAAAGTTTCATGCTTTCACTTCATCTTCTGTACTCACCCACTTCACCTCCTTTCCATTGATTAACATTTACGTAGCGGTTGGTACATTGTATTGAAGGTAGGAATGGAAAACATCATTATGACATAATGCAAAAATTGTGTTTGTTTACAGTTACATTCTGTAATGACTCATTACATACAATCACCTATTACATCAAAACCTTTCATTTTCATTCACCAGGACCCCCCTTTTTTAATCCATTGCATCTTGAAATGAAATAAGAATTACATAAAAACTCTTTATTAATTACTCACCAAATAAAAAAAATTACGTGATCAAATGTTATTTTAGTATTTTTATTCTTAATTACATTCCATTATATCTTTACAACCAAACATATCACAATCGTAATGAATTTTTATATAACTTCATTTATTATATTACAATGTTCATTGCATTCCGTTACGAAATGCATACCCTTACTCCAACGTATTTGATTGTAATGATTGAATCGCATTATTGAAAAATCAAGGAGTTTTAAATACTCCACATCTAATGTGAGAACTGAATCTTTATATATAATCAGTAAGGACTACAATTGTATTTTTTTGCCGTTGGATGTACTTGATTGTATATGTTTTGCGTAGTATTTATGTTAATGGTTTGTTAGATGTTAACATGTTGTTGGGTTTATAAATGATTTCTTTTAGATGTAATTTATTTGAGAATTGAATCTTTATATATTAGATATTTTAAATAAGTTAAAACTTAAATCAAATAAGTAGTTTTATATATATGACATCAATTTTAATACTTAGGCTGCGTTTAGTTGGATGGAAAACAGTATATTTTCTACAAAATGTTTTCTAGAAAACAAGGAATACATAAAACGCGTTCAAATCATATTTTCCAGAAAATGCAAAATCCACATTTTACCTTTTTACACACAAAACAAAAAAACTCCTTTTTTTCCCTAAGTTTTCCTTTAGACACATATTATTCATTTCCCTCTTTGTTTCCTTTATAATTTTGGAAAATGGAAAACACAAATTTCTTCAACTAAACACGTTTTCTAAATTTTTAAATGTTTTGTGGAAAAAAAAATCCCTTTTCTTTTTCTACAAAATAGAAAATAAAAAATAATAAAAAATATTTTCCAAATAAACGCACCTTAATACTATTTTATAAAAATAACTAATAAAAAAAATCACATAGTCAAATATCATTACATATATAAAATATAGTCAACGTCAAAAACTAGACATAGTTAAATACCGATCCCAAACACCATCTGAACACTCTCCCCTCTTCTCCTTCCTCTAAAATCCTCCAAAAAAACAATAAAAAAAAAATCAACCGGATTTAAGAAGATTAAGGTAAATAAATTTCCAAATTTTTTATTACTGTACACTTGATTAGTTATCCAGCCTTAATTTACAGTTATTCATTTAATTACTGTTAACTATTTCCAGCCCTAATTTGTTCCTATTTACCCGCTTAGACGATATTAGGCATTGTTGTTCAGTTTTGGAATACTATATTTGTTTTCCGAATAAAGCGAAACCTCAACGCCCTGTTGTTTTTGCTTTCTATTTGTTTTAGGATTAGTAGGACTATATGCATTCTTTACGGAGTAGGATTTTGAGGAATAAGTTTGTGTCTTGAAACGCGTGTTTAACTAAGTTAGGGGCTGTTTGTTTTAGCTTATGCTAACGTAAGCTCATTTCGGTTTATATGACATAAGCCTCAATTTTGTGGCTTATTTGGAGACTTATGGGCTTATATAAGTTTGTTATGATATAATGAACTTATATAAACCCATAAGTCTCCAAATAAGCTTAATTTTTTTTTGGTTTATGACATATAAGACGAAATATGGCTTATTTTCAGCCGATATAACATATGACTCAATTTTGTGCCTTATTTGGAGACTTATGGACTTATATAAGTTTATTATGATATAATGAACTTTTATAAGCCCGTAAGTCTCCAGTAAGCTTAAAAAATTGGGGTTTATGAAATATAAGCTGAAATATGGTTTATTTTCGGCTTATATAACGTAAGCCTAAATTTGTGGCTTATTTTGAGACTTATGGCTTATATAAGTTAATCATGATATAATAAACTTATATAAGCTCATAACTATCCAAATAAGCTTAAAAAATTGGGGTTTATGAAATATAAGGCGAAATATGGCTTATTTTCGGCCTATATAACGTAAGACCTAAATTTGTGGCTTATTTTGTGACTTAGGATTTTGAGGATTAGTAGGACTAGTAGGACTATGCATTCTTTACGGAGTAGGATTTTGAGGATTAAGTTTGTGTTTTGAAACGCGTGTTTAACTAAGTTAGGGGCTGTTTGTTTTAGCTTATATAACGTAAGCTCATTTTGGTTTATATGACATAAGCCTTAGTTTTGTGGCTTATTTTGAGACTTATGGGCTTATATAAGTTTATTAGTATGATATAATGAACTTATATAAGCCCATAAGTTTCCAAATAAGCTTAATTTTTTTTTGGTTTATGACATATAAGACGAAATATGGCTTATTTTCAGCCGATATAACATATGACTCAATTTTGTGCCTTATTTGGAGACTTAGGGGCTTATATAAGTTTATCATGATATAATAAACTTATATAAGCTCATAACTATCCAAATAAGCTTAAAAAATTGGGGTTTATGAAATATAAGGCGAAATATGGCTTATTTTCGGCTTATATAATGTAAGCCCTAAATTTGTGGCTTATTTTGAGACTTAGGGGCTTATATAAGTTTATCATGATATAATTAACTTATATAAGCTCATAACTATCCAAATAAGCTTAAAAAATTGGGGTTTATGAAATATAAGGCGAAATATGGTTTATTTTCGGCTTATACAACGTAAGCCCTAAATTTGTGGCTTATTTTGAGACTTAGGGGCTTATATAAGTTTGTCATCATATAATAAACTTATATAAGCTCATAACTATCCAAATAAGCCACAAAATTGAGGCTTATGTTATATAGGCCGAAATCGGCTTACATTATATAAGCCAAACTAAACACTCCCTTAGTTTCTATTTGTTTAGGATTTTAGGGCTAGGACGGAACGAGGGGCTTCCCGCGCTATGGTTTTTTTCGATCTAGTGTTAATTTATTTTTGAGAAAAACATAGACTTTTTTCTGTATGTAATGTTAAATGTACCCGGTTAATTAAAATATGTTTATCGTATTTCGGTTCAAAAGTTTCTGCGCACCCGACAATATTTAGTCCTGGTTCCGTCCTTGATGGTCGCGATGTTTAGTTATTGTTTAAGGATTCTGACTATGCTTTTCTCAAAAGTTAACACAGACTTAAACGAGGTTTGAACTTGTGACCTCCTAACCACTCAGGGGTGGCCTAGTGGCGAAAGCCTTGTAACTAACGCCGCTAGAATGTGTGAGGTTATAGGTTCAATTTCTGCTAGGTGCAAAATGATATTACGTATGCTATAAAATTAGGGTAATTAGTACTAGACATAAAAGATGAGTATGAATTATTAGCACGAGTATTAGGCCAACTACTAGGGGCGGCGGCCTAGTGGCAAAAACCTTGTGACTAACAAACAACTCTGAAGTGGCCACGCCAACCTCCTGGAAAAGGAGGGCTTTACCCGGTTTGAATCTGTGTGGCGGCGGGTTCAAACTCTGGATTAGTTGGTCATAAGGTTGGAAACCATGGTTATTATACATCAGGCAGTCAAAGCTCATTAGTTGGTCATAAGGTTCAAACTCTGGGTTAGTTGGTCATAAGGTTGGAAACCGTGGTTATGCTAAAATTACGTCTGACATATAAAGTTTAAAATAGGATTCCGATGATTAAGGTTGTGTTTTGAAATACATGTCTAACTAAGTTAGTGACGTGCACATTCCTAGACAAACTTCTATGGATCGATTCTTTTTAATAGTTGTTGTACTAATGGGGAATTTGCTTTAGTTTTTCAAGTTTTTGATTTAGTGATGATGTGTACTTTTATGTGTTTCAGTAAGGATGGCAGAGGTGGACAAAGAAGATTACGATAAATTGATACTTCAATATTTAAGGAAAAGGGGATTCTCGCAAACCGAACAGATTTTTCAGAAAGAGCAGCAGAACAACAAAAACGCTGATGCTTCTCAGCTAGACGCGGATCTTGCTAAACAAATTCGTAGTGTTTCGCAGTAATATATTATCACTATTGTCACATTGTTCTTTGCTATTAATTATTTATTTGCTCTGTTTAAGTTTTTTTTGGGCTTATGACTTTATGTGGTTTCGGTTTATGCTTCATTAGCTAAGTTTTTTGGCTTATTTAGAAACTTATGGGCTTATGTAAGCTTATAATGACAAAAGAAACTTATATAAGCTCATAAGTTTCAAAATAAGCCGAAAAAATGGGCATATGAAACATAAGCTGAAACCATATAAGCCCGTAAGCCCAAAAATAAGCTTAAACAAACACCACAGAGCGTATGCAAATCCAAAAAGTTTGATTAATTATTGATGAGTTTTATAAAGTGATCAACATTTCACAATCCGTTCCAAATTGAAATGAACGCTCATTTGATGCATACATGTTACGTTTAAGTTCCAAACATCTACTAATGCAGTTTGTTTTCTATGGTTTATCTTTGTGCAATTTTAGTGTTAACTTTGGTTCCTGTTCATTTTGATTTTGCGTTCACTTATTGATCCGAGAATCATGATTTTCAGGTCTGAAAGTGTCCCTGCATTGTACCATGATGGATACAGCAAGTTGAGGTCGTGGACTGATAGCTCATTGGAGTTGTACAAGGTGCCTATATACTGAATCTCATATCTTATTTGGTTTGAAATTTAGTTTCAGACTTTCAGCTGATCTAGCTCTTAGTTGATTATTATACATCAGCCAGTCCATTTTAATGTATGAAAACTGTAGTTCGTGAAATCAGTGTGCGCCACCATACGACGTGTATTAGCTTCATAAGTGCTTTACAACTGCAACGCAACTGGTTTATGTGTTCATGCTATAAAAAGAGAATAAGAGTAAATTTACAATGCCCACCATTCAATGTCAAGTTGACTGCAAACTAAACTATTCACATCTTACGTACATCCACAACTGGTAATTTGTATCTGTAAGTAGTGTTATTTTATTTGCCCACAATGGGAATGTTATAGAACTGACAAGATCAAATAGTAATATCAATCGCCTAATGGTCTACCTTACGCAATTGTCGGTTCTGAACCCTTTTCCATCTTTTTATTGTGATAGGAGTGACCGCTTTTATATTGTTATTCAATGTTTGCATACATCTTTGTGTCAGCACCAAAGTTTTTATACTGATTTTCTGTTTAACATTTTATTATTGCAGCATGAATTGCTTCGTGTTCTCTATCCAGTATTTATCCACTGTTTCATGGATCTCATAGCAAAAGGTCATCTTCAAGAAGGTAGGCATATTATATCTTGAACTTACAACATATATGCATTCATTATTTTTATTAAGATTCTCATTTAACCTTAGAAAAATGATGCTTGGATTTTCAGCTCGAACCTTCTTTAATACCTTCCGAGGAGATCATGAGATGATGCATTCACGTGACCTTACAAAACTTGAAGGCGTCCTCTCTCCATCTCATCTCGAGGTTAATTATCAAGACCCTGAACTTCTAATCTCTGCTGAAGTATCTGCACTTTTGTCTTAATAGACTCTTTTTCCATGAGTGTGCAGGAGATGGAGTTTGCTCATACGTTAAGGCAGAGCAAAGTGAAGATAAAGATATGCCAGGTTATTATTTGCTTCCTGATATCGATATGACACTGAATTAACTCATTTTATGACTATCTATAGTATAAGATACGTTAAACAATAAAATTTTGGCCTGCATGTTGTAGAGGAAAATTACTTAATAGATGATACCATTAGGTTGATAAGTGGTTGATTTACGTAGTAACTTCTATTAACTTTGCCTCTCCCCCTCCGTATCTTCTTTGGTCCCTGTGAACTGCCACCGCCTGTGTTTGATTCATCAACCATGTTTCTTGCAAGGCTCTAAGCATGCACATACCAAGCAAAAGTTAGATATCATAGTTATTTTAGGATACCTAAATCATACATACAGATCATCAGGGCTGTAACTTGCATTATGTTAAATAAAGAATATGAATTGGTGATTTGAAGCCATTGGGACAGCCCAATTGACCTCTCGAAAGTTTGTTATCTATCTTTATATTCTTGTCTATGATACAATTTATCTTTTATATCTCGAGATCGTATCCAGTTCGTATCAGACTTCTCATCTTCACCAATTACACATGAACAAGTGTTTTACTTAATAGTCCTCCCAAGTTCGCGCTCCTTAATAATGTGCGATGATGATTATACCTCCATATTATTATTAGCTCTATTTACCCATGATGAAATTAGAATGTGACATATGGCATAGCACTAACAGTGATGATATATGGGAGCCGGTAACGGATGTGGTAACTAGAGACTGTGATCTCTGTTTCTGTACGAACTTAATCAGGTCCTACTTTCTCTTTACTGTGTGCTAAGAAATGATACGTCATAGTAGTTTGCTAGCAATGCACCGAGATATATACAGTATCCTGTTTATCATACTGAAGTCTCTTTTCGAAACAGTATCAGCTGACCAAATCTTTCCTTTTCACTTTGATTTTTATCTTGTGGAGGCAATTTAGGTTTTTGTATGAGCATATCCCGTGGTTTTCTCTTTGTCTAAATTACAACCCTTACAAAGTACTGGATGCAAGACACATATCATTCTCTCTGATTTCTGCTTTTTTCAGAAACTCGAACAACCTTATAGGATCACACATATAAACACGTTCTGTTTGCAAGAATACCAGCTCGTATTTTCAGTCTATAGTTTAGATTGCAAGTTGGTCGGTCTTCTTCTGGTATGGGTTCATGCACCTTAAGTTTTGTTGTTCTTCTGCAGTATTCTTCAGAGCTTCTGTTGGAATATCTACACAAGACACAATCAATTATGATGCTTGGTATTATCAATGAATATATTGATTTCCAAGGTAAGCTTCTCTATTACACACTAATATATTTGTGTTTGAGGCAAAAAAATGTAACCCCATTCCCCTTTAGTCTCATTATTGTTTTTCTTCCCTTTTTAGTCTCTCCTGGACAGCCTAGCTCAATTGCGGATGATGCTGAAGCATTTTCGCTTGTCGGGAGTGGTCAGGATGCTGCTAACCTAATAAATCAGAAAGAAATACACTGGGGGGTAAGGCAATATGGCACTCTGATTTACATTTATGTTGTTAATTCTTTCCATTGCATTTCCAGCCCTCCATTCGTCATCCTGTGTTCATGGGGATATAGTTGCCTCATTTTCTTATAAACCTCTAACCTATCATCAATAGACTTAAGTTAAACATAGCGGACTGAAAGATCTCACTCTTTCTTCATTTTATATAAGAAGCTGAATGATGTAGAATTACAATTCGAACCAATGGAATTTGGGAGGTTGAGAGCATGACCATAAACCTGTTCCAAATTTCCACAGGAAGTAAGAAAGTTGATCCTTGAACTAAACATGGCTGTTACAGACAATAATTGCCGAAAAGCCTTGCTCTCTAAATTAGGCTCTTGTTGTGACTTTTTAATAATGTTGTGTTCGACCATGTAATTCAATAGTGTGTGAGTATTTCTCTTTATAATTTATAGTATTTTGAAAAGTATTGTGTTGACTATGAGAAGTTCTGCAGTTGCTTGAAGATTCTATAGAAGACCGGCTTGATAAGACAGGGGGGATGCTCTCAGATTCAGAGAAGACAGAAGGAGATGGCAAGGAAGGAGAGATGGACGAGAATAAGGTATGTATGATTTTCCTCCTGTAAAGGTTACTTTTATATAAAGAAGCATCGTCTTGATTTATTGTAATGCCTATATATCACGTTTAATCAAAAAAACTATTTTGTGGGTGCCCCTAAAGTTCATACTATACATTACTTACTATATATGATGTCTCTTAAAAAATCTATGGGCAGGAGCCTACAAGCAATGTGCTTGCAGTTTTCGTATTTTTTCATAGATTGATTACAAATGAGCAATTCATATATCTATGGCTCTTTTGGGCGTGTTTATTTTCAGAAAAAATCGACAGAGGGTGGAAAACAAGGTGGCCCTCCCAATAAGAAGTTAAAGAAGGACAAGGTTGTTGGTCCTCCAGGTAAAGCTGCTAAAGGAGATGGCGACAAGGCAGCTGCTGCACCACGTGTCAAGCCCGAGCTTGCTTTACCAACAATGTATGTTGCATACTATGGAAATATCAAGCTTAATGTTCATGAACTGTTTCATTCCTTGTTTTTTTATATATGGTATATCTACCAAGTAAATTATCTCTCTTATGTTATGTATTACAGACCAGCAGATGTCGAAAATTCTATTTTAGAAGACCTTCGCAATCGTATACAATTGAGCAATACGACACTTCCTTCAGCTTGTTTCTACACATTTATTAACACACATAATGGGTACGTGTTCTGTTGCAGACTTCCATTTTGCATTAAGTAATTGCCTAATTGGGTGTGCGTTAAGTTTAAGTTTGTAACACGCGTCAACTTTCTTCATCAGATTGAATTGTTCAACAATATCCCATGACGGAGCGTTGGTTGCTGGAGGATTTTCAGATTCATCTCTCAAGGTCTTTCTTACTGAAGTTTTTACAAATTAATTTGTTTATCTCTCATGTTAAATCTGACCAGTTTATTTATTCATTTATATATTCGATCTCTGATTTATAAACGTAACCTTCGTGTGCCAGGTGTGGAATGTCGCAAAAAAAGGGAGTATCGGCAGTTGTAAGTGATCCAACTTGTTACCTTCCTTTATTTCAAAGAATTTGGAAACATAATGTTTTTTTTTGTTAGCTGGTGAACTTGATGCGGCTGCAAATGAAAACACACGTGGATCAAACAGTGGGAAAAGATCATACACTTTGTACAGTGGACATTCTGGACCCGTTTATTCAGCCTCATTTAGTCCGTGGGGAGATCTTCTTCTATCATCTTCATCCGATTCAACAAGTATGTTATTTCGACACTGGTGCATGTTCTGTTTGCTTCGTTACATAGAAGTACCTACTGATTTGTTTATAATCTACTGCAGTACGATTATGGAGCACAACGTTCAATACAAACTTAGTGGTCTATAAGGGCCACAATTACCCTGTTTGGGATGTACAGGTAAAAACAATTGACTAGCCTATATTGTAGTATGTCTTCTACAGTTTTTCTAAGACAACGAAATATAAAGTTCTTTTTGGTTATTCCTTTGATATCAAACTATTCAGATTACAAATAACTAATATAGTGACATAAAAATGCACTTTTATTATTGTCTAATTCTGCAACAGTTTTGTCTGATCGTTATGTTTCAAATATAAAAAAAATGCGATTTTCTTCTTGATGGCCGCTTCTCATTTTTTTCTGCTAATTTCTTACTTCATGCTTCTTCATGTTTCAACGTGTTTGCAGTTTAGTCCATATGGGCATTATTTTGCAAGTGCATCTCATGACAGAACAGCAAGGGTCTGGACAATGGATAGAGTACAGCCGTTACGAATACTGGCAGGACATCTATCTGATGTTGATGTGAGTCTTATATATCTATATGCTTAATAATAATATTAGTTACGAGTCTGCTTAGAAATGGATACTTTTTGGCAGTGTGTACAATGGCATCCGAACTGCAATTACATTGCTACAGGATCCAGTGACAAGACTATTCGAATGTGGGATGTGCAAAATGGCGAATGCATGCGGATTTTCATTGGTCATAGAAGTTCCATCTTATCTTTAGCAATGTCACCTGATGGTCGGTATCTGGCGTCTGGTGATGAAGATGGAACTATAATGATGTGGGATGTTTCTAATGGTCGCTGCATAACTCCTCTTGTGGGCCATGCATCCTGTGTCTGGTCACTTGCTTTCAGGTGAACTTTCTTTTCATGTGAAAATTAAAGGTTTTTTCTTTGTCGCTGTCTAAACGCTGACATCTAATTCTTGCCTAATGTTTCAGTTGTGAGGGTTCACTTCTTGCATCGGGTTCTGCTGATTCAACCGTCAAACTATGGGATGTAAACTCAAGTGCAAAAGCGCCTAAATCTGAGGAAGGGTAAGCTATTTCACAAGAAGCTATTTAAAGTTGGCAATCTTGAACCGTTTACCTTAAAAATGGGTTGATACAACCCAACTTACTCGTTATGACATGTACTAATAACAATCTGTCATTTGGCCACCTCTAAATTGTCTTTTACTTAGTTAACGTTTTGATATATCACGTGTTGAAGACACCTAAAGAGTAATGTATCCATTTTCTTTTGTCTTCGTAGTAAAACTGGAAATACAAATAGGCTCAGATCACTGAAGACTCTGCCCACCAAATCTACTCCAGTTTATTCGTTAAGGGTAAGCACGCCCTTGTTAGTTAAATTTATAGTCGTATTTTTTACATGAGACAAGGGGGAGAAACGATTTTCTTTGACGTATTACTAATTTTTCTTTATTCCGACTTTTTTGGCAGTTTTCGCGAAGGAATCTTCTTTTTGCTTCTGGGGCTTTTTCGCCCAGTGTGTAAAACAGCATATGCGCCAAAGGGCTTTTTCAACTTATTTCTATTTTGTAGTTTAGCAAAACCTTAGTTAAACCTTTGCTATTACAAAAGTAACATATGCGCCAAAGGGTTAAAAGTAGCGTATCTGGAAGTATTAAACCTTGTAGTTAAAAGCTTTAAGTATTCCTTATTTTCTCTTGTGCAACTATTAACGAGTTGGGAGTCTGGGACGCTATTATGCGACTTTGAGCATTAGAAACAGAAAACTCGTTGCATCAAATTTGATTTTGGTTTTTGGGGAAAAAATGATGGGAGCAGATTAATATGTTTAGAACAGTTATACTTGGTTGTGCTTAGATGTGGCAAAAAAACCAGTTTTCAAAAAATTGGTTTTTTGAAACCGGTTTCCCTCAAACTGATCCTGCGGCTTTTTTTCTCAACTAGAGGTGAGCAAGCTGGTTTTTGACTGGTTTCAAAAACCGGTTCGACTTAAGTTTTAACCGGTCAATGGTTAAGTTTTAATCAGTTTATAACCGGTGTAGACCATTTTATTAGACCGGTTAAAAGCCGCAGGATCAGTTTGAGGGAAATCGGTTAAAAAAACCATTTTTTTGAAAACTGTTTTTTTTGCCACGAGTAATGTTATTTAAACCTAAAACACAAGCTTAAAAACATGCCTAATGTAGGGATGAGCATTTGGACCCGAATCCCGAATTGAACCCGAACCGTTCCCGGAACCGTACCGATTCCCGATACCCGAATCCCGTTCGGTACGGTACCGGGACTACGAAATAAGGTGAAAAAAAATTCGGGACCACTAATTCGGGACGGGACCGGTACCAAATCGGGAAATTCCCGAAAAAGAACGGGAAAATCCCGATTTCCCGGTACCGGTACCGATTCCCGTACCGGTACCGATACCCGAATCCCGTTCGGTACGGTACCGGTACCATAATTTTATGCTCGGGAAATAATCGGTACCACTAATTCGGGACGGGTTCGGGACGGGACCAGTACCGTGCTCATCCCTAGCCTAATGCATTAAGAATGATGTCATAAGAAAAAGTGTGTTTCATACGACAAAAAGTGGCTATGAATGCCAGAATGGATTTGTCACTATATTTAGTAAAGAAAGTGGTTAACATAAAAAAAATGGTACCAAATTTTCTTTTCCCATTTTATTTAAATATATATAAATTAAATGAATTTTAGGATAAAGTGTAAAAAACGTCCTTCAACTTTTCAAAAATCACAAATTTGCCTCTGAGTCCAAATTACAAGCAATTTTGTCATTGAACTTTCATTTTGCGTGCATTTTTTCCTCTGAGTCGTCGAATTTTGACTTTTCCTAACTTTTCTCCGTTAACTCTCACACGTGTCTGGCACGTGATGGTATATTCGTCATTTCCCGTTCCACCCTATCTCTCCACCTTTCATTAAATGCAAAATACGTCCCAGAATACATTTCTAACCAGAAAACATTTACTACTCGCCACGATTAATACCACATTTGGTTTATGTATTTTGCGTCCTTGAAACCGTTTCCCGCAAAAAGAGATGGTGGTCCACATTATGATACAGTTAGTCAAGGATGTAGTTTGCACGACGTTTGAGTGACTAAAACTTTTCAGGGACTTAAATTGCACGACATTTCGGACTTCTATATATGCTTAACAATAGGTGGTTAATCAGACATTCACCCCCAAATTCAATTATCTGTAACTCTAACTCTTTCGCAAACCCTTTCAACTAATTAATTTATCAAGTAAAATGATTGGAAGAACTCCTATCCTTAAAGAACTGTAGGAAGTATGCGGAGATTCTAATCTGAACGCATGTATGGGTCTGTACATAAGTCAAATGGTCGCGGCCAAACAAGCTTATGTCGATGTTTTGCGCGGTCAATGTGAGCAGCTGAGGAATTCACTAGGAAACATCAGAATGCTGATCGACGAGATCGAGACAAAGGTTGATGAAGATGAAGATGGGTGGGTCGATTGTTTGAAGAAAATGCGTGATAGTGACACGCAAAGATTGGCTGATGTGACCAAGTTGATTGAGAACGCTAGGGATGCGATAAGCCAGAAGTAAGCTTATGTGGATCTTATGGAAGATAGTGATTAGGATATCGACCATGTTTTTATTGATTATGTTGTTCTTACTTTAATTACCCTGTTTTGATCAGGGTGTGTTTTGCATCCACTTTTGTTTATCAATGAAAGCATTGTAAGTGCCCCCTTTACTTGAAGGACCTAAAGTTCACAATGTTTCAACTTTCACGTATATATATATATATCCATGACTCTATGCATAAAGTTTATCATACCAAACAAACCTTCTTCTAGCATAAAATGTCAAAAACTCAATCTAAATCAACTTGGTCACATCAGCCAATTTTTGCGTGTCACTATCACGCATTTCCTTCAAACAATCGACCCACCCATCTTCATCTTCATCAACCTTTGTCTCGATCTCGTCGATTAGCATTCTGATGTTTCCTAGGGAATTCCTCAGCTGCTCACATTGACCGCGCAAAACATCGACATAAGCTTGTTCGACCGCGACCATTTGACTTATGTACAGACCCATACATGCCTTCAGATCAGAATCTCCGCATACTTCCTCTAGTTGCATACTTCCTAGAGTTTTGGTAAGCGTCATAAATTGGCTGAATTGGAGACAGAGCTGCAACTAGAGGAGAAATTCAAAACTCTATGTTCTGAGGTGGAGGAGACTGTCAGAAAGAGATCAAGGTTCATTGAGGAGATGGAAACGGGTTGAGGATAATGATGACGCTTACCAAAATGCAAGAGTCTTGAAGCATGCTAAAAAGAGGGATATTCGGAACGCAGTGGATCTCCAAATTATGAAGGAACAATCCCATCTTGGTGCGCGTGAGATGGTCAACCTTGTGAAGAAATTGAAGGACGGAATGATAGGATAGTTTTTAGTTGCAACTGGTTTGGCCCGTGTGTTTTGGATATCTGGATGTACCTTTGTATTTCTAAGCTTTAATAGAAATAAAAAGCGAATGTTTATGGTTTTTTTTGACATGGAATTGGTATGATTCCATGGATGTTTGACTCTAGAATGTCAAACATCCTAACAGATACATGTTGATTTGCAAGAGTTAGTGACCAAACTAATATATCAATCATTGATATTGGTTTGCAGTTACCATTTTTGGTATTTTGACCTAAAATTTGTAGGCTTACATGGATTCTTGACCAACATTTTATAATGTGAAACATAAAACTCACTGATTCTTGACCAACATTGTAGCTTACACAAAGATTTTTATCTGCAAATATAAGACAAACTGCATTGATCATCCATATGCCAATGTTAGGCTTTCCTATTACAAAATAAAAAGTAAGATTAAAACCTAACAAAATATTATTCTACAACTTAGCAATGACAAAACATTAACTGTGTTTGAAACCATTCATTTTGGTTTGTTTTCATCTTGCTTGTTAGTCATCAAGGCCATGACTCTTCTCCCCTTGAGGTCTTCCACCAGCTCTTGTGCATCAGCATCATCACCGTCGTTTGCCTCTTTCTTCACTTCTACAACCTCAGGTTTAACCTCAACAGCCTCTGCTTCATTCAATTATTGTTGATAATAAGCATGAATGTCATCCATATCTTCAGATTGGGTTATTTGCTGAAGCTCATCCAGTGCTTCATCAATGGCAACAAACATTTTACTAAGCTCTTCATGCTCATCATCATTATGGTAAGGATCATCATTCCAATCAACATTCATGGCATTATACTGAGCTTCTTCTAGGGTATAGTCATCGCTGTCCCATGTAGGAAATTCCCCTGATTTGCCACTGATGCTATCCATAGTGTTACTCTGATGTTGATGAACCTCCATCTCCTCAACAAAATCAGCATAACCAGCAAAATCAACAAAATCAACCTCATCAAAGTCAAAAGCATCAAAATCAACCTCACCAAAAGAGACATCATCATGAGTGTCATCTTTTGCGGCTTGTTCTTCTTCCTGGCTTGACTCATCAAACCCAAACACGTTGTCAAGCTCTTCCAATACTACCCTGAACTCATACTCAACACTCGCTCATCTACTTCCTTACTCGCCTTTTGTTCCAGCATGTGCTGTTGTACCAACGGAACACTTGATTCAATATACACCTCCATTTCCTTAAACCTAGGAACATACTCCAAAAATCTGTCAACGTCTTCTTTAGACCATAGTGGTAGCAAACCGTCTTCCAATGACTGGCCAGGAATCCTAAAATGCGGGAATAAAACCACATCTTCTATGTATCCTAGATCCTTAAATATTTCTGCGAGGGTGTACATACCAAACTTGTCATGGTGAACTAAGTCAAACCAACTTATAGTACCAAACCGATAAATTCTTTCTGGTGGTGAGGTAAATTCGCCATTGTGATGGATTTGCACAGTAAACAAGTTTTGATTCGATTATGTGAAAAAATAAAGACAACACACATATGAGTTATAAACTAGGTGCAATAAAGATAGCAACATATCCAAACTAAGCTTACCATATAGAAGACCTAAAGGAGACCGAAGCTTACCATAAAAGAGACCCAAATCAGGAATGGTGATATCGCGAGAGCGATTTTTCCAAAATTTATCCATGTTATGATTGGTGTTTTTGTGGTGAGATATTGAATTAATGGAAGGAAAGGAGATGAGGTATTTATAACATAAGAGAAAGATACTTTTCATTGCAAATTCAGATCTCGAACTGATTTTTTTAACCGAGAAAGCAATCGTTTCGTGTTGGAGAAAACGGTTTCAAGGACGCAAAATGCATAAAACGAAGGTGATATTAATTGGGGCGGGTAGTAAATGTTTTCTGGTTGGAAAGTATTCGGGGACGTATTTTGCATCTAATGAAAGGTGGGGAGATGGGGTGGAACGGGAAATGATGAATATACCCTCACGTGCCAGGCACGTGTGGGAGTTAACGAAGGAAAGTTAGAAAAGTCAAAATTCGTCGATTCAGGGGAAAAAATACATGCGAAATGAAAGTTAAGTGGAAAAATTGCTTGTAGTTTGGACTCAGGAGAAAATTTGTGATTTTTGGAAAGTTTATAGACGGTTTTTGCACTTTACCCTAAACTTTATAGAAATGTACATTACATTAAATAAAAAAAATAAAAATAAAAAACATGATACGTAAAAATAAAAAAATTTACGATTTATGCATTAAGAGTTCATAAATGCTCCACAAGTTCTTGTCGAAACTCGTTATATAATATTCTGTCTCAATTGTTTTTGGCTTTTCTCACATGCATTTCACATCTTTGTACCAAAGTTCGAACTATGTTCGCCTGTAGATTAACGTAAGTATCTTTAAATTCACTACGAAATTTTCGTCTTCCACTATCATGGTATGCAGTACTACATATTATACAAGAATACGTGATTCTTTTCAACGCGTTTATCGTGTAAGAATATGCGGGTTGTCGTATAATATCCCGACAACCTTGTAAGAATTCGAAAGCGCGTTTAATATTTTTTAGAGCACTTTCTTGAACTCCTTTAAACCTCAAGGTTTTTCATCTTAGTAGAAAAAGTTTTGACAAACATAGCCCATTTTGGATAAATATTATCGGCTAAATAGTAATATTTGTTCTATGTTTTTTCGTTTATCACAAATGAAGATTTTGGAGCTCTATCAGCAAGTGCATTATTAAATAACGGGAAACCATATAACACATTAAGATCATTATTTGCCCCCAGAACCTCAAAATACGCATGCAAAATCCACAATTGTTGTTCCACAAGCGCATCTAACATAAGGGTCGGGTATTTATGATCTCATCTTTTGAATTGGGCCTGCAAAGCCTTTGGACAATTTTTTCAATCATAACACATACAATTAATACTACCGAGCATTCCTGAGAGTCTATGTTTCTCTACATGCAGTATATTTTTTCAACATCCGTTTGAGTGAGTTTTCTTAAATAACTTTCAACGTATAACATATATATGCATTTTTTTAAAGTTAATTAAACATTCGCGTGAAGTTCGTTCAAAAATTTGTAAGTACTCACCAAATGCACCGGGTGATAACTCGTATGTTAGTTGACGTATTGCAGAAGTTAACGTCAGAATAAGATGAATACTTTCACGTCGGGTAGCATTTAAACCAGGTCTAAAATATTCAAAATATTCGAGAAGTTGCTCGGCATCATAACTTAAAATAGCAGTATTTTAGTAAAAATGTAAAACTCGTACGATACCTTCACCGAAATTCTATTCCATGTATTTAGAAGGATTCTTATCGTAACAAAAATATTCGTGAACTAATCGTTGTTCCGCCTCTAGTCTTTCTCCAGGGGTGTATCTTCACGTTTTATTCGGACATGATCCCGAACCCCTTCTTGATTACACATAGATACAAAATTATTTGTACTCCGTATAACTTGGGATATATTGCTCTGCATCATGTTTGAGTTACATATCGTAAAGATTGGGGTGTTGGGAGTGCTTGGATCCATAGTGCTCTTGTTGAAAAAAAACTATGTATCGATGAAGTAGAAAGTATAATGGAAGTGTATGAAAATATTTGTGTGATAAGAAGGTATTTATAAAAAGGAAAAAGATGGATTTGGTCATTTTGAGCACCCTATAATCAATCTTTGCTCACGTGGAAAGAATTTGACACATTTGATCATCACCACTCAAAATATGACAAGTGTCCAACAAAAGCTACTTTTTAAATGATCAACCGACGATGCTCAACCATCAAATGCTCAACTTGTCAGTGTATTTTTTATTGGAAGTTGAAAAAGTACTGACAAGTTGATTATTTGGTGGTTAAACGCCGTCAGTTGATCATTTGACAATATAATAGGACAAATATTGTTGTTGTTACGGGGGACATGTGTGAGACCGTGCATTGTTTAAAAAGTGTACTTGCAGATGACACATGACAACCATGTAGTGGAGTTGAGCAGTTGTGCAATCGTGTATGACTAAATCCGTCAAATTATTTCCACGTGACCAAAAAGTGAATTGATAGTGTATTGTGACCAAATCCGTCTTTTTCCCTTTATAAAATTCCAAAAACGGCTAATTTTACCCTTTGACGGTCATCTTTTTAAAAAAAGGAGAAAAGAAAAATCTGTCACGCCACTTTTATGAGGTTGGTCTCTAAGACGCGAGGCTAGGAGTGATGCACTAAAGCCAAGCTGGTGCCGAGGGCCTTGGCGCCACCCACTAGCTAACCGAATCCCCGAGCTCTAAATATATAGAGGTTATAACAGTGTTTTAAACCCGTGGTGATCTGGCTGGTTAACCCACTAAACCCGTGATCTGGTCAGGTAATCGAACCTTGTTTGTGAGCCTAAAACTCAGTTGAACCGTGACCTAAAAGTTCGATCGAGCCAAATAAAAAACCTATTTTTAAAACACTGGGTTATAAAAAGTTAACTCAATAAAAATTATATTTTTCAATACAACATTTTTTTAAACGGCAGAATTTTAATAAAAGCTAGCAAGGAGCTAGAAAAGAAAATTACCAACTAATGAGATTAGGGTTTTTTAACCAAGAGATCCAGTCGATCTTTGGTTTATATCTACTATTTAACCATAAAAACGACATTTGGACTATATCATCAAATAAGGAAGCCTGCTTGGGAGGAGTGTTGCAAAAGATCACGACATTCCTATAACGCCGAGCAGCCCACCATGTCAAAAAACAAACGCCTTCAAGAAAACTTCTCAAAAGAGAGGGTAATATTATATTTATAAACCAAATGTACCACTCGCTGTAGGAAGTAAAGTTACAATCACCGAGCTCCCATCATAATTGTATTCTTCGCCATACCTGTCGAATGACCGAGCAAGAGAAAAATATATGCGAAGAAAATTCAGCAGCCAAACTGCGTATAGGAAACGTAATCGATGGAATGTCGATACTCTAGAGAGAAAGGTTAAGCTTGGTGGGCAACGCGTCATGGGAAACTTCCCAAGCGAACACAATTATTTTTATAGGAAAATGCTTAATCCAGCGAGGTCTTTCAGATGTTGGCAAGATTCTTTCGTCAATAAATAGCCGAGTAGATTTAACAGAGAACATATCGTGGCAATCCAAACTCCAAGTCCAACGATCTTGCATATTAGGAAGGACCATCGACCGAACCATCGAAGTAAGTAAATTAAGAGATTCCTGCTCAATAACCCCTATAGGCGGACGACAAAAAGAGTGGAACAAGGAAGGATCACCGAATTGTGTGGCAACATTAACAGACTTGGACTCTTCTAAAGCATACAACCTCCCATATAGATCTTTAAAATCAGCGTCTCCTAACCATACATCGTTCAAAAAATAAGGATTCTCGCCATTACCAATCTTTTTGCGAATAAATTGAAATAAATCAATACCTTGAGACTTCAACGAGTGACAAGCAAAAAGAATATCGTGCCAAATAGATTTCTTGCGAGACTGAGAAGGGTCACCGATATGTTCATGAAGACCATGCATGGCTTTAATAAAAGAGGACCACAAAGAAGAATCACCCGTATAGAAGCGCCATACCCACTTAAAAAGAAGTGCATGATTTTGAGCGAAAAAACTTGATACCCCAAGCCCAACATTCTTTTTGGACGCTAGAACATTTTCCCAATTAAACCAAGTAGCTTTCCTGGTCGACCCATCGTAAACCGTTAAAGAAATTCCTTCTGATGACCTCCAATTTGTGAAGAACACCCAATGGAGCCTTATAAATCGACATGTGGTAAAGAGGGACCGAGGAGAGGACCGACTTCAAAAGAGTAAGCCTACCGCCAATGGAAAGAGTTTTTAGTTTCCATTTAGAAAGTCGTGAAGACACCTTAGAAATAATATCATCCCACTCGCATATACGATTCCTGTTGCTTCCAACCTTGACACCTAAATTATAAAATGGAGTATGGAGAGTAGAACAACCAACTAAATTGGCAGCCGAGTCAACATCACCTTGAGAAACTCCAATTCCTATAATCTTGCTTTTGTTGATATTAATCTTTAGTCCCGATGCCAAGAAGAAACACTTCAAAACATTAAGCAAAGAACGAACATTTCGATCGTTCCACTCTCCAAGAAAGACAACGTCATCGCCATCGAATAAATGAGATATCATAAAAGAGTTCGATACAGGAATACCATTATAGAGACCAGCATTAAGAATCCGCATAAATGAGAGATGAAGTGTTTTCATTACCAAGATAAAAAGAAAAGGAGAAAGTGGATCCCCTTGCTTCAAACCTTTGAAAACTTGAAACTCCAAAGTAGGCGACCCGTTAACGAGAACCAAACCTCTCACGTTATTTAAACACTCGTTGATCCATTTTGCACCAAGTATGACTGAATCCAAAAGACTTAAGAGTTTCCTCAAGGTAATCCTATTTAACAGAGTCAAAAGCCTTTGAAAAGTCCACCTTGAAAAGCATCCCTTTGAAGCGATGTTGTTTACACCAAGAAATGACATCATTTAGAATAAAGGGACCATCAAGAATCTGACGATTAGAGATAAACGCCGATTGAACATTGCTAATAAGGTGAGGCAGCACAAGACACAACCTATTAGCCAAGATTTTGGTAATGACTTAATATATACTCCCAATCAAGCTGATAGGATGAAAATCCTTAACTAACTTGGCATCTTGAATATTTGGTATGAGAGCAATAAATGAAGAGTTGCATCCTCTAGGAAGTATACCATCCAAGAAGAAAGTTTTAACAACAACATAGATATCTTGACCAAGAAAAGACCAATACCTTTTGAAGAACTCAAACGTAAAACCACCTGGTCCCGTGGATTTATTAGAGCCACATTCCCACACCACTGCTTTAACCTCACTATAAGAAACCTCACTATCAAGATCTGCTTCATGTTCAGGAGAGAGACGGGAAGGTAAGACGTAATCAAACCGAACCTTAGAGGACTGAGAAAGAGAAAATTGATTCTGAAAATAGGTGATAAATTCTCTCTTAACGGCATCCGGATCTGAAATCCAATCTCTGTCAACTATAATTCCATGAATAGCAAGTTAGGATCTTCTCTTATTGATAATTCCATGATAGTATCTGGATTTTTCATCACCCTCAATGCTCCTTGCTTTTTGAGCTAGCTCGGCGACGCGTTTCAAGTTAATCTCTTGAATATCTTTTAAGAGAATGGAGCATCTACTAAGAAGATCGTCATTACCCTACCATTGATCAATTAACTTATCAGGATCAACAAGATTTTTTTGAATCTGAGACTTCCTGTTGATCGAGTTGATACTTTCTGCTTTCGTCCATTCCTTAATAGCTGATTTAAGAAGCTGAAGCTTCTTTTTAATACGAATCAAACCATTGTCATCCTCTACATTAGGTGAATTCAAAGTAATTTCCACAAAAGAATCAAAACCATCAGTACAGAATCAAGAGTGAAAAAACTGAAAAGGGGAAGGGCCATAATCAAAACTTGTTTCCTTCAAAAGAATAGGACGACGATAAAAAAGGTGTTTATCAAGGCATATAGTTGATAAGTGAGGAAAAAACTCTGGTAAACCCTCAAAGAAAAGAAAGCGGTCTAATTTACTCATTTTAGAGGCCGACTTATGAGACCAAGTAAAAACATAACCATCGATAGGTGGATCTATGAGACTATTAGAGGTAATGAAGTGATTGAAGGCAATGGAACTTGACTGATTAAAAATTGAGCCAAGTCTTTCTTTTTCTGATCGGACTTCACTAAAATCACCCATGAGAATCGTTTCACTATCCCATCTGTTGATAAAAGTACTAAGGTAATCCCATAAGTCTCGCTTCTCTGATAAATCTTGTAGAGCATAAATAGAAATGATAAGAAGCTTTGTAGATGTAGACGTGCCATCAAAGCAACAAAATAATCCGATTTAGAGACATAATCCATAATAAACATATCATAATCCCAAATACACGTAATTCCACCTGAGAAACCAACCGAAGACCCCACTTCGTGCTTAAAAGAATAGTTCCCCCAAATCTCCTTTATTGTGAATAAATCAATATCCTCCGCTTTAGTTTCTTGAAGAGAAAGAAAATTAATTCGATGCTTATGACATAACTCGTTAACCCATCTCCTTTTTGCCTTGTTACCAAGGCCTTGAATGTTTTGGGACCAAAAATTCATTTAAAATTACCAAAATCTCCTTTAGACCTAATAATAACCTCAATATCTTTAGTGCACCCTTCCATGTTGTATCCCATGGCTTGACCACAGGTCACAAGTTCATTCATAAGCTCCAGAAAAGATCCTCCAAACTTGGGTTGAAACGGGACTGAAGAGGAGTGATGAGCTGAGGATCTCCCATGACTCTTCTTGGAGTTACATGTTTTATTAGAAAAGGATTAAACATTAACACCAGTATCTTGTAGGTTACTTGTTTCAGCATAATCAACTGTAGAGCTAGAAGTGTAACCTGGAGGAAAAGTGGGACCAGAATTATCTGTACTCTTATAAACAAAAATGGACTGGTGCTTATGTTTGTCAAATAACTCATAACTCTAAAAAGGTTCTTCTGATACAAACACATTAACAGCCGGTTGTTCCAAGTTTACCACGTTATCAACAGGAATGTTGACATTATCTTGGACATTGGCCATGTTATCGACAATGGCCACATTATCAACATTTGCCACGTTATCTGTAGGTTGTTCATTTTCTCCAGGAAATTCCTCGCTTTCAGTATTTGGTACAAATCTCGATTCAGAAACCCTATCAACATCGTTGTGATCGTGATGAGTATGAACATCAGTGGTATTTGGTTCATCCTCTACAGAAATGATTTCATCGTCACTGTCCTCTTTGAAATCAGGCACCCAAGCATCAAACTCTTTTACACGTATCCAGAACGTATGCCCTTTGAGGATAACCTTCCTCCGATCATTGATAATGGCGCTCATCCTAGTTATAAGGCATAAATTTTTACACGACAATATGGCTTGATTAGTCTCTTCCCAACCCACCAATTCACCCCAGAAAGAAGCAATCTTTTTGAAAGAATTAGTTAGGCCAAGCTCTAATGGGTATACCCTCAACTGAAATCCAAACGATTTAACGAAAAAATTATCAGCTTGCTTGATAGTAGAACACCATGATCTGACACCTGTATGTGCTTGAAACTTGTGAAGAGTAGATTTCTTTTCGAAAGTAAAGAGCACCCACTTACCCCCAAATAGTTAAGTTTCACATTCTGGAATCTTTCTTTAACAATTAAAGAAGGCAAATTGGAAATAGCAGGAACCTCCTTGATCTTGCCCATTAGCGACAAAGAAAAATCTCTTTTTTTATACACTGATCATCAATGACCAAAACCGGCTCAGAAGTAATACCCTCTTAAGAGCAGAAGCAAAAGTGTAAGAAGAACCCGATGGAGTTCCAACATGAGTGGGAGCTTTAGGTTTAGGAGGCGGATTATTATTGGATTTAAAAGACCTATTCAGGGGAGGTCTTTCAAACCGAATACGGTTAACATACAAATGAAATCGACCTATCTAAATAGTCTAACAAGCGATCTAGGTTAACATCCTTAATGAAACGGATAAACGCGAATTTTTTACCTGCTTTGGATTTTTTGAAAGGGATTAAAACATCCACTACCGTACCATAAGTGCTGCAGGTCTTCCAAAGTTCTTGGGAAGATAGAGAATCAGGAAAAATTGTAACAAAAACTTATGTGTATAGGATTCTAAAGAGTGATGAAAATTTTGATTTCGGTGGCTCATGATGATAGACACGGCAGAAACCCAAAAAACCCTAAAAAATGTGAGCAAAATAAAACCCTAAAAAAACAAACTTATAAAAATCTTAGAAATCATATCGAGTTCATTAAGGGCAAATAATAGATCCAATCAAATAACCTTAATCTCTGGTTGTACCATGATTACGGTAAGAAATAGGGAGCGAAAAAAATCACAAGCCTACTTCCACTCCCACAATAGAGCGACAAGATCAAAATCATGGTGATTTAATCCTATTAGAAGACATTAATCAACGAATGATGACTCTCAAGATCCAATAAGAAGTGCATAAATACAAACTTATAGAATCTTAAAGATCACGTCGAGCTAATTAAGGGAAAATAACATATCCAATCAATATAACCCTAATCTCCGGTTGTACCATGATCATAGGAGGAAATAGGGAGCGAGAAAATCACAAGCCTACTTCCACTCCCACAATACACGGACAAGATCAAGATCAAGAAAGATTAATCATATCAGATAAACATTAATCAACGATTGGTGACTAAAAAAAATCTCAACCTTAAATCATAAACAAAGTCAATACAATACAACATTTATTAACATGCCTAATTCGTATAACTGATTAAGGCATCCATTATAATGAACCTATTAGAAAGTCTATAAAGTTGCCACATATTAAAATTTCATTATTTTACAAACTTTTTCATAGTGTAAACTTATTACCATTATGGATAAAGCTCTTGGTTGGTTTATAAAAGGGTTAATATACAAAGAAGTTACTAAACTTTCCAAGAAATTTGTCCTAAGGTAACGAACGTTCATTTTGTGTTTCTAAGTTATTAAACTTTACTAAACTATACATCACTATAATTTAGTGTTAATTTGAGTAACCTGAATGCATGTTTTTTGATAAGTTAAGTAACATTAATGTCTTATTTTTTCATGTTAAGTAACATAAATATCACGTTTTTGATAAGTGGGTAACTTAATCAACCGGTCGTATGAACATTAGTAACTTAAAAACACAAAATGAACGTTCGTTACCTTAGGACAATTTTTTTGTAAACTTTAATAACTTCTTTGTATATTAACCCTTTATCAAATTATCTAATTCATACAATGCCTTAATTTATAGTTTTTTCAAGATGTTAGATCTTTTCATACCATTTATATTTAAAATGATTCCTCACTATAATATAAAAAATTATAAACCTTTTTTTATAAGTTTTTGGATATATTTTTAAACCACTAACCTTTCTATAAGTTTTTGAATATATTTTTAAACACAATAGATGCTTTTATATAACTAAATTTATATGAGATCATTATGTTAAAAACACAACATGGATCACAATTTCACAAACTGCTAAAACTCTGCCACATAAAATAGTCACGTTTAGACCTTCAAACTATTTTATTTTTCAAGAAATACGTAGAAGAATTTGTAGAAAAGCTACAAGATGCAACAATACCAGATTAAAAAATATCTATGCGAATCTTAACGACACTTCGAATAACATGACATCGATGAATCTGTCACAATTAGTGGAGCATTTTCGAGGACCACTTTTACGCCGAAAGGAACAAGCCTTTTAACACGACAAAACCAAATTATATACAATGACTTTTGTCACTATTTGACCAAATTGGTCCATATATATTCGACCTAGATTGTGTCCGGAGAAAGACCATATTTGCAATGTTTTAAAACCCGGGTCTTAGATTGACCCGGTTGAGTCGCTAGATCCGGGTCAACCGGATTAACCTGAGTCAACCCAGGTTAACTCGGTTTTTAAAAAAAAAAAAATTTATATTTTTAATAATTAACAAAATTATACTTATAAAAGCTATAAAAATTTACGTATATTGAAAATATAAATTGTTTACCAACAATATAATATGTAAAAATAAAATTTCATGTCAAATACGTATAAATTTAAAAAAAAATCATTGCATATTTTTTTATTGGGTTTTGCTAACTACCATTCGAGTTATTTAAACTTTTCGTAATTAAAATCATTTTCATATATGAACTCATTATTTCTCTAAATACATAATTTTAACATATATAATTAAGGTAAGGTAGTTTTAAAAAAGTATGAATTAATATAAGATTTAAGTTCTTTTGGATACCAAAGTTTTTTAGGATACAAGGGGACTCATCCCCACCATCCATCTCCATCTCATTCAAGGGTTGAGATTAAATCCCCAATTTACACAACTTTCTCCTTTCTTTCTCATAAAAACACACACCCCGTTCTTTCACTTCTCTCTCTACCCCGATCTACTTTCTCTCTCTAAAATTTGAAGCGAACAATCACAACATCATCATGAATCCATCACAATCGATTAATTAGATCGATTACTTAACACGAATTCATTTCAGGTTTGTATTCTTATAATCTATGCTTTTTTTTTTTAGCTTATTTGATTTTGAATAAGCTTATTAATTTATTTTCATTAGCTTTTTTGAACGAAATATGCCGATTGATAGTTCTTATTTTGATCGAATTATTCCGATTGATTGTTTTTATTTTGATCAATTTATTCTAATTAGCTTTTAATTAGGTGATTTATGTGAATAAGCTTATTTGTTTGAATAAGATTTTTAATTAGATGAGAGTTATAAATAATCTTGAGAATTAGATAGGAGTTATGTGAATAAGCTTACAAATTACACGAGAGTTATGAATAAGCTAGCTTATTAGCTTATGTTGACAAATCGTAAGGTATTTTATGTAAGTTGGATTAAGTTTGCTGATGTAGGCTGCAATAAGCTTGATATATCATGTATGATATATATATATCATATATGATATATCATCTCTTTTCATATATGATAGATATATCATATATGATAACTGATGATATATCATATATGATATAACTATCATATATGATATATCAAATAAACCATAGGAAAAAACAGATTCTGTATGAGTATTTTTTAGAAAATCAATATAAACTCTTGAAACTTGTCTTCTATCATATATATGAGTAATTTATTTTGGTGTTAAAATGTTGCATAATATGTTCTTTTTATCTTTTATAAATGCAGTCAGACAGAGATGGTGCGATTGGCAGCTTTGGAGCAAAGCAGAGAGGGATATTGATTATAACAAGAGGATGTGCATGGATATGTTTTAAGGATCAAGACAGAGTAGGCGTTGTTCATGAATTCATCATTTGATAATCTGTTTTTTTTTTTGCATTTTTTTGATTTTGTATAAATTGTTATCATATATGATATCAGAGGTATATCATATATGATTTTACATTAGTTACGTTCGGTTTGAATTATCATATATGATTCTGTTCAAAAGTACATTTTTATGTTATGAACAAGTGTTTGATTATTAATTGTGCATACTCTTTGTTGTAATCATGAATTCATCATATTCTTTATTTAATAAATCCAAGTTTTTCTTGAGTGTCATATATGATAGTGCATGATCATATACTCCGTATGACTTAATTTATAAAAAGCATCATGACATAATACCAAGAAAGTTAAATCATATTAACAAGATGTTGTACGAGATACCAATTGATTACAAAATCGTCCATATACTTCAAACTCCATTAGGAGATTACAAGAAAAAACAAACAATAAACGTAAAAGAAAAATTCACGAGCTTATTCATTAAGCTTCTTGGCCTTTTGGATGCTTGTAATGTTCAACACGCCTTGTAAACAACCTTCTCTACACAAAAAAGAAGATTTAATTCAATTTTCAAACACATAATCATATATGATATATTTGATCATATATGATATTTAACTTATATCATATATGATATAGCATATCATATATGATATAGCATATCATATATGATACTTCATTAGCAAGTCATACTAAATATGTTCAGCCAGATTAATCCATTAAAAAAAGAGTTAATTCAATTTTCAACCACATTATCATATATGATATATCTCATCATATATGATATTTTAGCTTATATCATATATGATATAGTATATCATATATGATACTTCACAAACAGGTTACACTAAATATGTTCAGCGAGATTAAGCTAAAAAATCTTATAATTCATGAAAATAAGCTAATAAGTTAGCTTATAATTCATCATAATAAAGGTGATGATTATCAATAAGCTTATTCATATTAAGCATCAAGTTACCTTATCACTTGACATGTTAAATTCATGTAACTTATCAAATAAGCTATAAAAAATAAGATGAGTTATAAGCTTATTCACATCGAATAAGCTAAAAAAGATGAATCAAAACAGATCGAATGAACTTTACCTTATTTATGAAGAGGATGATCGATTTGTGACGGTGATGATCGATGGATTTGATGTTTGTGTTGATAAATTAAGATGTAAATATGTGTGTGTGTGTGTGTGTGTGTTTATGTGTGTTTTAGAGAGAAGAAGAAGAAGAAATCGATCCCAGATCTGTGAGAGTGGTAGGTGGTGTTAGGTGAGAGGGGTAAAATGACGAAACTACCCCTCCGCTTTTTTTTTTTTAATATGGGTTGTTGGATAAGACGAGATGGACGGTCCAGATTTGTCCCCTTGTATCCAATGGATACAAGGTATCTTAAATAACCGGACTCTTAATATAATGATGAGTTCATATATGAAAATGATTTTAATTATGAAAAGATAAAAATACCCATAAGATGGTGGTTTAACAAAACCCTTGTTTATTTTGATTTGAAACTCAATAAAGATAAAGTTTATTTGATTTTAAATATGTTTTCGTAAGCTAACTAAAAGAAGTGTAGGAGGGTTACCCTACTTGCCGAAAGAAATGTTTTTAATAAGATTTCTACGTTGACTCGTTTTTTCGTTTTCTCGAACGTTTTACACGACTAACCTAAAATCAAAGTGACCTTATCAAGGTTTCATGTGAGTTTTTCATTGATACTTTTATGTGTTGTGAGGAAGACCTAATGGTACAAACCTAAAGCATATTAAAAATTTATATAACCGGTTTTGTATAAATGGATAACCTCGGGTTTTGATCGCTGGTGGATCATTAATTCCGAAGGACGATTTTTACAAGAAAAATATAAAAGTAAATATTATTTAGAAACCAACTAGTAAAAAATTGTTTGCATACTTCATTTTACACTAAATTTTGTCATTTAGAATTTTAAAATTTTAAATACCTATTAAGTAAGTCAAGTATCATCCAGGTACTATGGTCACTTGGTCTTGATCATTTCATCAAAGACAATCTTAAGTCATGATCAAGACAATACAATAGAATAATCAAAGGGTCGGACATGAGGTTATATATTTGAAGATTAAGTATTGGACGACTTACATCGTCTATGTTTGGCCAGACCTTTTCATGTGGTACTAGATGAGCAAAATGGGATATGAATACGTTTATACTAGATAATGTAGCCATGGTCTCATTAAGGTTTAAA
Organism: Glebionis coronaria; assembly: GCA_025667525.1. Taxonomy (NCBI): domain Eukaryota; kingdom Viridiplantae; phylum Streptophyta; class Magnoliopsida; order Asterales; family Asteraceae; genus Glebionis; species Glebionis coronaria. Next base: position 43,146,578 of record CM046878.1, read on the forward strand.
GTTGCACTTGCAGTTGTTATCATTCGATAATTACCTTTTCAATTATCATCATTTCTAGTAGATCAACTACATTAAGTAAACTAGAGTTGAATTTAGGCTATTTAAAAAACTGATTTGTTATTTATAACATGGGTAGTTAATTTTATAATTGATTTTTTTTGAAAATAATAATATTTTTCGAAATTAGTTATGTAGATGGGTGAGAAAAAAACCCGGAAAAAATAAAATCGAACCGAAAATTGAAAAAACTAAACCGGAAAAATCGACCGAAACAAAAAACCGATGGTTCGGTTTTTGCTTTTTCAAAAACCAAAAACATACGGTTTGGTTTCGGTTTTCATCAAAAAACCGAACTGTAAAAAAAGAACCGAAGCGAACCATTGAATTACATAAGAATATATATTTAATACTATATAAAATATTAAAAATAATATATGTTAATACTAAAATATTTTTTTCATAGGTGAAATATGATATATTTATCTTAATGTTTATATGCGTATTTATATATACGTGTGTTTACTTAACAATATATTAATACATATGTGACAATGATAATTTATGTATAATTGTATGTTCACTTTTATGTGTGTATATTTTATAGATGTGGTTTAATTTATTCTTTGGGATAAACTTTATTAGGTTTAAAATGTAAAAAGTAAAAAAGTAACAATTTTTTTTATGTAAAACAAGTTTGTTAGTATAAATTGGCTACGCACAAATATAAATGGTTTTAAAAATAAAATAAACTGAATAACCGAACTCAAACCGACTAAAACTGAAAAAACCAAACCGCGCAAAACCGAAGGGGTTCGGTTTTTGGTTTTATAAAAATCGTTTGGTTTTATAAAAATCGAATATTATGGTTCGGTTTCTGTTTTTGCCAAAAACCGACCCAAATCGAACCGTACACACCCCTATGTAGATGATTGTTGCCCAAACAAGGAATCGACACTCATACCAAATTTGTTCAAGAAAAAATTGATTGCATCAAACTTCTCCATATGGTAACACAACATAAAAATTTATCTTAGGGCTAAGGATCAAATGACTTATATGGGACAATGTATGATTCCAATTCCCGCACATACTGCTATAGTGTCAAACGTGATACACACCAAGCGATGCAAAAGACATCGAAGGATGCGGCGTGGGTGTTTATTCGTCCCAACTAGGGTATAAATAATCAATCCTAGCTATGTACCAAAACAATGGTTACCGGATATCACTTGGAATCGTGTAATCACTTTCCAAAGTAAATTATTCGACCCTAATACCTGGGTATCATGAATACCTACTTGGGATAAGACCAAATGCAGTTAGTGATTTAGGTACAAATCTCTAACCCTTTCGATGTTATGTGTTTATGTTTCTGTGTCACTTCATGCAAAGATCACCTTTTTATAGGTGAAGTACTCAACCCTAGTCAATAGTATTAAGAGGAATTAACGGCCCATTAATCTCCTCTTAATAAGCTCCATAATATCAGGAACTAGTGGTTCCACGACCAATCAAACGTGGTCTTTAAAGCACTTGAATTGGTCAAAGACCGTTAAACTATTCATGTTCAGTTCAAGTATCTGTCATTCTTTAGTCCCACTGAAGCATCAGCAAACCCTGAAGGGTATTCCCACTGAAGCCTTTTGAAGAAGACTTACTAAAGTGTAAACCCTGAAAACATGTCTTCAGTGGTGTTACTCCCTGATGAATACCTTCAGTCCAGAGTTTAACTCACTGAAGAGTTAACTCACTGAAGATCATCAACAATACTGAACATCATGTTACCCACTATAAGAGTCTGGGTGTTCTGGGACTTATGGATGTACACTCCATACCTCCTTACCCATTCACCAGTATGAACTGAACTTACTATTGAACTATATTTCCAACAATCCTCCCCAATATAGTACAATTCCTTTTGCATAAAATTTAACATTAACGAAACTAGTGCATAAATGAAAATATCCTAAGGATTGAATTTCCATCTTAGTACAATTCTTCAAACATTCGAGAATCAGGGTGTTCCAAGAATTGAACCCTTCAACTACTTTGAATACCTGAAGATAGAATACACACAAGTTTTCAAATACATAACAACTCCTACCACTACTAGCCATGCGTCCATATCCAAATTCATAAATATTGTAAGAGCCAAGTCCATGCTCCCTGAGGCGGCGAAACCTCAACATTTACATTGGTGGTTCCTCTTTAGTTCATGCTCTTGCTCTAGCACTTTTTCAAAGACATTAACCATTAAGAAGTTTATAACTTCATCCTCGTTCAGCAAGTACAAGCACATCCTTAGGATGATATACATGTGCTTCAGTCCCCTGAATGTTCAACTTTCCATATTGAACTCAACTCCCAAGTTTCCTCAGGAGGGACTTAGGTGTCCTAGCATTCAGTGACTAGATTGGACTTTTAAACCCATCCCTTTAGCAGACTTTATAACCAAGTCTCTAGCCAATCCCTTCGTCAAGTGATCAGCTAAATTTTGTTGAGACCTCACAAACTCTATTAAAATCACCCCATTCATGATTAGCTCACGAATCATGCTATGTCTAACACCTAAGTGTCTAGACTTACCATTGTACATTTGGCTATATGCCTAAGCCAATGTAGCAGCACTATCACAACGAATAGAAATGGGTGCCATAGGTTTGACCCATAATGGAATCTCAAGAAGAAAGTTTTTCAACCATTCAGCTTCTTTACCAACAGCTGCTAGAGCCACAAACTCAGATTCAATAGTAGAGCTAGTAATGCAAGTTTGTTTCTTGGATGCCCAAGAAATTGTACCACCACCAAGTAGGAATACCCAGCCACTGGTGGATGAATTATCCTCAGTATTGCTAATCCAACTTGCATCGGTGTAACCTTCCAACACTGAAGGATATCCAATATATGACAAGCAATAATCCATTGTTCCTTTCAAATACTTCAGTACCCTCTGAATTGCTTGCCAATGCTGAGTACTGGGATTACTAGTGTACCTACTCAGTTTACCCATATCAAAAGCAATGCCATACCTTGTATAAGTCATGGCATACATCAAGCAACCAATCACCCTCGAATACTCAAGCTGGGAGACAGCCTGACAATTGTTAGAAATCAGTTTCTCACTTGTATCCATTGGTGTACTCACTGGAGTACAATCAAAGTGATTGAATTTCTTTAGGACCTTCTCAATATAATGAGACTGAGAAATTGCAATACCATTACTTTCATGTTTAATCCTTATGCCAAAGATACCATCAGCCTCCCCCATGTATTTCATAGAGAACCTTGATGAAAAAAACTCTTTGGTTAAGTCAACCTGAACTTGGTCAGTACCAAAGATTAACATGTCATCAACATATAGGCAAATGATGACTCCTTTACCAGATTCATCAAATTTGCTATATACACATTTGTCAGCTTGGTTAAGTAAATAACCATTAGACAAAACCACTTCATCAAATTTTTGATGCCATTGCTTAGGTGCCTGCTTTAGTCCATATAAGAACTTAATCAGTTTACACACCTTAGCTTCATGACCATGCATGATGAAACCTTGAGGTTGGTTCATATAAACCTCCTCATCCAAATCACCATTCAAGAATGCTGTCTTCACATCCATCTGATGAATAATCAGATTGTGAATACTTGCTAAAGAAATAAGTAGTCTTATGGTACTTATACGTGCTACTGGAGAATAAGTATCAAAATAGTCTATCCCTGAATTTTGTTTAAAGCCTTGAATGACTAGCCTTGCCTTGAAATTTTCAACAGTTCCATCTACCTTCATTTTCCTTTTGAAAATCCATTTGCAACCTAGTGGATTGCACCCTGGAGGTGGATCAACCAACACCCAAGTGTTGTTGCCCATGATGGAATCCATCTCATCATTTATTACTTCTTTCTAAAAAGCAACATCTTGGGACTTCATTGCTCCATAATATGTTTTCGCATCATCCTTAACATTAAAACAATAGGAGTATTGATTAGAGACCTCATACCTTGTTCCTTCAACCAAGTATAGTTAAAACTCAGGCCCAAAATTCCTTGGAGTCCTATGCCTTGTGCTTCTTCTAAGCTCAGGCTCAGGGTGACCCTTTTAGGTTCCAATGAAGCACCAATGTCCTCAGCTCCAGTAGGAGTCCTAAGGCTTGGTCTAGGGACTGATGACAACCTAGTCTCATCAAAGTTAGCATCCCTTGATTCAATGACTGAGTTTATAGAAATTGAATCATTAGGTTCAATAACATAGAACCTATAAGCCTTGGAATGCTCAACATATCCAACAAAGATGCATTCAATGCCTCTTTCACCCATGGTTTTTACCTTTGGATTAGGGATTCATACAACATCCCCACAACCCCAAACCTTGAGATAGTTCAAGTTTGGTTTTCTTTTAGTCTAGAGTTCATAAGAGGTAATCTTGTTCCTTTTGTTGGGAACCCTATTTAATTAATAGCAAGCTGTTAACATAGCTTCACCCCAAAACCCTTGACTCAGTCTTGAATAGGACAACATGGAGTTGACCATTTCCTTCAGTACTCTATATTTCCTTTCAAATATACCATTTTCCTAAGGGGTATAGGGAGCAGTCGTTTCATGAATAATACAAACAGACTGAAAATAATGAGCATCCATGTACTCACCTCTCTTATCAGTCCTTAATCTTTGGATTTGGACTCCTTGTTGTAATTCAACTTTAGTTTTAAACACTTTAAATTTATCTAATGCTTCATCCTTAATATGTAATAAATAAACATAACAAAACCTTGAAGCATCATCAATAAATGTTACCAAGTATTTCTTATTCCCTAATGAGGGAGTAGCATGCAAATCACATAAATCACTATGGATTAGCTCCAAAACTTCAGTTTCACATTTTATATCTTGAAATGGTTTCTTAGTAAATTTGTTCAGCATGAAAGTCTGACACTTTTCAGTGTCCATGTCAAAACCTGGGATTAACCCATCCTTAGACATATCTTGCATCCTTTTAAAGTGGACATGGCCCAGTCTAGCATGCCATAGTGAAGAATCCTTTAGTTTACTGGTGGATACTGAGGCTGAACAAATATTTGCACTAATAACACTAACTGAGTTAATATTTGTGGTTGTTTCATGAACAATATTAAGCCTGAACATTTGATTGCTCAAATAACCAAAACTAATAAACATAATATGTTTGGATAAAACTAATTTATTAGATTCAATCACTTGTTTATAACCACAATCATTCAACACACTACTAGAAACCAAATTATTCCTAATATTAGGAACATGCAAAACATTAAACAAGCTAACAACCTTTCCAAAACTAAATTTAAGATCTACACAACCACGTCCATGCACTAGGGCTGTTGACTCATTTCCCATGTGAAGAATAGATCCATCATTCAGTGACTCATAAGTCTTGAACCAACATCTATCATTACACATATGAATAGTTGCTCCAAAATTAACCCACAATGCAACATCATCATCCTACACAAAATAAGCTTTAGATACATATGTAACATAATAAATCTGGAGAGATTCATTAAACATATTTTGACCTTTCAGTGTTGTGTTGTTAAAACCAATCACTGAACCATTTGTACCTGATCCACTAGCTTTGCTGCCAGAACCAACACCTTTGCTGCCAGTACCAACACCTTTGCTGCCAGTCTAGGTTTCCCACACTTCCAACAAGCCATTGATGACTTCTTGTTAGGATTAGCTTTGGTGTTATCCTGATGCTTACGTTAGCCCTAGTTGTCATTGTACATGATGGAGTTGTTATGCTCCACCATATTGACAACTGATGAACCAACAATATTGTTGCTCTTTGGCTTGTCACTATCTTGCACCCTGAGGGATTCCTCAATGCGCAAATGACTGCCCAAATCAACAAGAGTTAAATCCTCCTTCTTATATTTCAAGGTGTGCTTGAAATCTTTCCAAGAATGAGGGAGTTTATCTGTGACACAAGAGACGTGAATGGTCTCATCCATGTGCATATGATGTTGTGTGAATCTACCAAGTATACCAAGAAGTTTATTGTATTGTTCTATGATTGGTCTTGAATCAGTCATTTTGTAATTTGTGAAACCACTCACAAGGAACTTCTTACTTGATGCATCCTCAGCCATATATTTGGCTTCCAAAGAATCCCATTGTTCTTTACCAGATTCAGAATTTTTGTAAATATCAAATAAGGATTCAGACATACCATTGAGAATTATACCACGACACACATAGTCATCATTCTCCCATTTGCTCCTTTTCCTTATGTTCTTCAAGGTAGCATCATCACCACCATCGGGAATAGGAATTATTAGCACATACACCACACTCATGGTAGAAAGAAGAAAGTGCATCTTCTTTTGCCATCTCCTGAAATACACCCCTTCAAACTTTTCAAGTTTGGAGAAGTTAGCCACCATATGCTTCATTACAGCCGCCATTGATTATCACAAAATAATTTACTTTGATTGTTGGTGTTTATTCGTCCCAACCAAGGTATAGATAATCAATCCTAGCTACGTACCAAAACAATGGTTATCGGATATCACTTTCAGTCGTGTAATCACTTTCTAAAGTAAATTATTCGACCCTAATGCCTGGGTATCACGAATACCTACTTGGGATAAGACCAAATGCAATTAGTGATTTAGGCACAAATATCTAACCCTTTCGTTGTTATGTGTTTATGTTTATGTGTCACTTCATGCAAGTTATGATCACCTTTTGTTAGGTGCATTACTCAACCCTAGTCAATGGTATTAAGAGGAATTAACGGCCCATTAATCTTCTTTTAATAAGCTCCATAATACCACGAACTAGTGGTTAGAAGACCAATTAAACGTGGTCTTTAAAGCACTTGAATTGGTCAAAGACTGTTACAAGTATTCATGTTAGCTCCAGTATCTGTCATTCTTCAGTCCAACTGAAGCATCAACAAACCCTGAAGGGTATTCCCGCTGAATCCTTCTGAAGAAGACTTACTAAAGTGTAAACCCTGAAGACATGTCTTCAATGGTGTTACTCACTGTTGAATACCTTCAGTCCAGAGTTCAAGAGTTAAATCATTGAAGATCATCAGCAATACTGAACAACATGTTACCCACTATGAAAGGCTATTTTGATACTTTGGACCGCCTTAGTTACCCATACCATAAGAACTTGCATGAGTTTTTTTTTTAATTCTATCAACAAGGATTTTGAAGCACTTGTGCAAATTTAAAATTTGCATAGGATGGGGAAAACATTAGTAGAGCTACATGCTATGCTAAAGTCACATAAGAAAGGAATCCCTAAGAAGGTTAAAACTCTTGATGTGATGGTTACTCGAGCATGAAGGATCTAAAAATACCATAAGGGTATGAAACCACAAGTAGCAAAAGGAAAGAATGCTGAAAAGACCAAGCTTGCTTATGCTCCAAGGCAAAAGATCTCATCGCCACTAAAGAAAGATAATCTAGCAAAGGATTCTTAATGTCACCAATGCAAAGAGGCAGGACATTGGAAAATGAATTGTTCTAAATATTTTGTTGAGTTGAGGAAACACAAAAACAAAAGAGGGGCTAGTGGTTCAGTTATTTTTACTATTGAACTTTATTATTTTTCTAATAATAAGTCATAGGTGTACGATACGCGTTATGGAACTCATATTTGTAATACATTGCACGGACTTTGAAGGAGCAAGAAAATGAAGCAAGGAGCTTTGAACTTGTACGTGGGAAATGACATGCGTGTAAACGTCGAAGAAATTGGGTGTTTTGATTTGTTACTTCCAAATGGACAGGTTACTGTTTCGAATAATTGTCACTTTGCACCTACAGGTTTCTTTTTCTAGTTTGATTTGTGACAGTTTTATTCATGTTATTAGAAATAATTTTAAATCCGTTTCAAAAAAAATGTATTTTATTTTAATGCAATACTACGTGATGAAATTTATGAAATAGATATGCTTGGTATTTATTCAATTGATGGTTCTATTTTTAATGTTAGCAGGAAAAGAGCTAACATGCCTTGGACTTTATTTATCTATGGCACTGTCGTCTAGGTCATGCAAGCAAGAAACGCATTGACAAACTTTAGTGTGATGTGATTTTGAATCCTACTAACGATGAATATTATAAGTGCAAGTCTTGCGTGTATGGTAGAATAACACGTAAGCCTTTCACACATGTTTTCAAAAGAGCTAAAGATCTATTGGAACTTGTAGATACTGATGTATGTCGTTCATTTAGTGTAACATCCCGCCTACTCAGACCACAATATTGTCCGCTTTGCCCGCAAGCTCACGGCTTTGCTTTGTGGCCCTCTTGTGAAGACTTCCCGACAGGTCACCCAAGCCAGTACTACTCTCCTATGAGCACGCTTAACTGCAAGTTCCTAAGAACCCCACTTGCAGTAGACCATAAAATGTGTTGTGTCATGAGAAGGCGACTGTTATCTTATAAACCATGGATCTCTCCTGGCCACATCCGATGTGGGATTTTCCTAGGGTGTCACAATCACCCCCCTTTGGGACTCATCGTCCACGATGAGGTTTGCTCCACCATCCCGAACGGCTCAGGAGTGGCTCTAATACCACTTGTAACATCCCGCCTACTCAGACCACAACATTGTTCGCTTTGTCCGCAAGTTCACGGCTTTGCTTTGTGGCCCTTTTGTGAAGACTTCCCGGAAGGTCACACAAGCCAGTACTACTCTTCCATGAGCATGCTTAACTGCCAGTTCCTAAGAACCCCACTTGCAGTAGACCACAAAATGCGTTGTGTCATGAGAAGGCGACTGTTATCTTATGAAGCATGGATCTCTCCTGGCCACAGCCGATGTGGGATCTGCCTAGGGTGTCACATTTAGAATATTGTCAAGACAATGTACTAGATACTTTATAACTTTTACTATTAGTTTAGCCGTTATGGTTATGTTTACTTGCTGAAGCATAAACATGAGGTGTGAAACATTCAATGAGTTTCAAAATGAAGTAGAAAACCAACTCGGCAAAAAAATCAAAGTTATTCGACCTGATAGAGGAGGAAATCACATGATTTTTGAGTTTATGAAAAACCTTAAGAGATTTGGTATTGTATAACATCTTACTCTATCTTATACACTACAAAATAACAGGGTGTCTCAAGGGAGGAATCGAACTCTAATGGATATAGTTTAATCAATGATGAATTATACAACTTTGCCTAAGTCCTTTTGGGGTTATACTTTAGATTCAACTACATGCATACTCGATATGATTCCAACCTATAAGGTGGATAAGTGATGAGGTGTCATTTCATGCTTCGGGGTCATTTACCCCATATTTTTCATAAAATGCTCTAAAACGTCTTAATTACTTTATTTGTTATTTTAGAAATTTGGAAGCACTTGTAGCATCTGAGAGGTTTTGGAGGTGTTTTCAAGCATTTTAAAGACTATATAAGAACTTTAAAAGATGCCAAGTAAAAAATGAATGGATTCTAAAGTTACAACAAAAGTTGCCATCACGAGCTATAGACAACGTCACACATTGTATCTGACGTCGTCACATCGACCCTCCATATGATGTTTCCCATCTAACATGACGATGTCACAACTTATCGATAATATAAGCCCATATAAGATTTGAAAAAGGCGTCGCACTTTGTACCCACGTCGTCGCAACCCAAACTATATATATAGAACCCCTTGTAAACATATAATTTAGGTAGAATTTAAAGGTTGGCTTGGAGCAGCCATGGTCAGCCAATTTTAGGGTTTAAAAACCTTAAAAACTCCATTCTTTCACCCATGTCAATTGAAGATCAATGTTTTATCCATTTTTATTAATCATGTTTATGTGTATGGTGATTATTTCTTCTATGTTTTCTTCCTTTGCAATGCAAGGCAAACTTACTTGTTGTTTATCTATGATTGCATGCAAGCTATGATATGATCTTCTTGTGTTTGTTGCTTATTGGCTTGATTATTTGTACGTTAGGCTCTAGAAATCCAGACTAGATCTTAATGTCTTAACTGTTGACTTATCTAGGAAAACGCGTGTGATTAGATGATGCCTCACCTCATAGATCCATATTTTTGTTCGTGAACTCCCTTGACGGGGTCGTCAATTGCATTTTAATCGTGTGGCTGTTTTGGCGAATACATTTAGGTGTTTGTTAATGCATGTGTTAATGAGTAGATTTATGGGTTTTCTGTGATTCTAGATTTATGATTTTGTCACATAGACGGTTATGAGGGTGTATCTCAAGTGGGTAGGATCTAGTAAGCGCCGCCTACCAATATGTTAGGTTCTACTTGTTTCGCACATGTCTTGTAATTAATACAAACGGAAACACTTACATATTTAATCGAAAAGGTGTGATGGGTAGCAAATACATTAATAGAACATTGTAGTGATTAATGCATGATTATGTCCCTCTTATACCCCAATAATTTACTTGCTTTTATAAAACATAAAAAAATAAAAAGAATCTCCTTTCCACCTCTAGACCTTTTATACGCTTGACACTAACCTCCCAAAGTATTCCTCGAGATAACGATAAGAACCTCGAGTCCTTTCCAATACTATATCTACACGATCGAGTACACTACTTGAGAGGTTGTAAAACTCATGAAGTGCGAAAAGGTTAGCCCCAAGTAACGCCTCATCAAGTTTTTGATGTCGTTGTCGGGGAACAGTCAGGTTTACTTTTCAACTAGCTTTAGGTCTACTCACTCGGTTTCATTCGAGTGAGGTTATTTAATTTCTGTAAAGTAGATTCTTTAGTCATCATTTTCTTTGTTTATTTGTTTTGTGATCTCTTTCATTTGTCATCATGGTGAATGATAATCCTTCTGCACGCTCTATTAGAAATTATTACACACCTAGCCAGGAGGATTATCACGCTACTATTGTACTTTCCACTGGAGGATACAATGAAGTGACACTAGTATCTGAGACCATTGAATTTGATCCAAGTATCTGAACCAACATCTTACGGATTTCCTTAACATTGTTTACTCTCTTTCCAAAGAGGCTGACGTAGAGAGCTTGCATTTACGCTTGTTCCAATTTTCCCTCCAAGATCAAGCTAGCCATTGGCTTGAACGTCTCCTAGCTGGGTCCATTACCACTTTGTATTCTACGAGTTTCCTTGCTCAATTCTTCCCACTTGGGCATCTTGATGTTCCAACAACATCAAGGTAAATCTCTCTACGAAGCATAGAATCAATTCAAAGACTTAATCAAAAAATCACCTCATCATGGAATAGATCTTTGGATCCTAATCCAAATCTTCTATAACAATATCTCATTCTATTTTAAACGCGACAACGATCATGTTCCCGGTGGTAAAATCCTCGCCAAGAGTGCCGCATAATCTTGGACAACCATTGAGGGTCTGCCCTTTTTGATAATTGTATAAACTATAGAGGGGGTGAATATGTTTTCATTAAAAAGTTTTATCTCAAATACCCGATCAAGTTTGATGCAATATTAAGAGTGTTACAATAAACTAGTTATACAATAACGATATATTACTGATACAACATTAACCACATTATACTTGTATAACCATAATACAAGTATCAACAAATCAACAACCCACAACAAGCTATACAATAATACTGTAATAAATATCCATCTAACTAACAAAACTATACCAACATACATAAACAAGATCAACATAATAAAGCAACTCATTAAACAAGCATATGCATATAACAAACATTAACATAAACGTACTCAACACAAAGATAGTCTAAACACGAAGCAAACACGTACTAAGCCTCACCATTTCCGCTACTAAGACGTTTAGACTATGATATGAAAATATAAATGTAAAGCGATAAATGTGAGTAAATATGTAAAGAGGTAAGTAAAAGGAAATGCAAACCCGGCACGATGGTTTATAGTGGTTCGAAGCGAATTTGAAGCACCTCTTCGCCCTACTCCACTCCTCGAGTTCCCAACTTGAGAGTTACTTCACTAGTCAACAAGCTCCCTCTAAGGCGGAGAAAACCATACACAAGTAGCTTACATCAATTTCCGACACAAAGCCAACTGTCGAGTCCTATCACACGTAGTTCCTCGCGTAGGATGAACGATCACGATTACCTGATCTACCCAATATACAAGATCTCAAAATATCAACCAGTATCACACATGATCACACCATTTCGTACTTACATACTTTCCGAATCTAACTAGTACACAAGATCTAACAATATCGCCCAAGATCACTTATGATCACCCAGAACTATTCCGGACATACACACTTGGAATCTCACAAATACACAATATTGGAAGACATAAACTCGATCTATATGTAACAAGTGTTAAGACTCTATAACATGTCATATCTTAGCGACTACATGTGTTATTCTCTAGCATTTTTCAAGGAATAACTATGACTCTATAATACTATAACACATCTTCACTTTACGATTACATGTGTTCTTCTCTTGCACATAAGTGAAGGATAAATTGAATCACGTTTAAACAAGATTAAACATATTTTATATGATCAAATGAAGGAAATAATAAATAAACCTGAGAAACAGAAGATTTCTCAGTGTAAAAAAAATAAACCTGGAGTGAGGAAACAGTGCTATATTTATACTAAGAGACCCAGTCAAGGAACTTCACCGGTGCTCTTAATAAGCATGCCAGTGCTCTTAGCTAAGAGCACCGGTTGCCAATATAAGGTCACCAACTAGAGTAGATGCTCCCTTTTTTTTCCTATTCGGTGGAGATGTTTTTTTTGAACGGCTTGGTGGAGATGTTATTTGGTCATTTTTTTTACTGATTTTTAGTCTATTGGGATGGGGAAATTTGAAATTCAAATTTATTTATTTAATAAAACTTCTCTTATAATTGGAAAAATTTTTGTCTAATTATTTTGTAAACACATTTTGTTACACAAAATGTAAGGTTTAATAAAAATAATTATTCCTTTGATCATCAACACATTTAAAGATTGTTTGTTTATAGATTTAGTGATTTTCGTCAAGTGTAGACTTGTATCTATGTTGATGCAAACTTGAGACGTCGAGGGATGTCGGTGAATGTTCTAAAGAATAATTTTAGTACACAAGTAACTTGTGTAGTTTACGTTATGTTTTACAAGTTACATATGTTTCATCACCAAAATATAAAGACACCATCTAGATTAAATATCGTAATATTTTCACTCAATGAAATAACCCATGAGACTCCGCAAATCCGGTTAAGCAAATATCCTAGCCTTCTAACGCCTCTTGCACACTTAAAAGGTGACTTCTTGAGTTAGAATACCAAGTCAAATATTTACTTAAACCAACTTAATCGCCCAAAACAAATATTGCTTCCCCTCCCTAAGAATATTCTCAAGTGGTTTCTTCAAAGCAACGAGTTTCCAACTCGTATGACCAATCCAAAGTGCACCTTTAAAATTCGTCCCTTCAAGAGCCCCGACCAAATGCTTTTGAACCTCCCTATTAAGAAGCTAGATTGTGTAGATACATGGATACCCATAAGAAACAGGTTGAAAGATTAGACGAGACAATGACCAAGTAACACGAGGAAATCAATGTAACAATCCGAATGTTGACCTCCTTAAGGTTTTCATCAAAAGAAAAGCTTCGAATTTTTTTTTATTAAAGTACCCGTCACCAAGTACTCAAATGTTGAAACTGTAGTCGCCAAAGAAATGGAAAAAGAAAGTGACGAGGTGAAGAGCGATGAAGCCGTTGAGAAACCCATGGAGGAAGTTGCGAACGAAGATGAGGAAAAGGATCCCACTAAAGATGAAGTCACCTCCATGGTCGGGATGATCATCTAGGGGGCCTGTTTTTGAGGTTCAACCTCAAATGATTTAGTGATATTTAAAAAATGAGATTGATAAATGAACAATCAAACATCTCATAGATAATCATAAGTATAGCCCACCGCTACAAAAGGATTTCGAAGGGAAGTTAGAATTCAAAGAATTTGATAAAACTTCTAACGAAAAAGTTGATGTCTTAATCCATAATAGAAGAGTGACCAAGAATATAACGTTAAAGGGAAACTTTATTTTCCCATGTAGCATAGGAGACCTTAGGTTCATCAACGCATTGGTCGATCAAGGATCTAATGTGTACATTATTTCATTATCAAGATACAATAAGTTGAATACTGAAAAGCTTAACTCTACGGAACTTAGGATCTCCCTCGCCAATCATTCATACGAATACACGTTAGGAATAGCGAAAGATGTGTTAGTAGAGGTAGGTGGATTTGTGTACCCCGTAGATCTTGTCATTCTAGATATCAAGGAAGATGTAGAGTCCCTCTTATCTTAGGAGCACCTTTCTTAACCACGGTTATGGCAGAAATCATGTTTGATGATGGTATAGTGACTATTACGACCAATAAAGACGAGCAAATGTTCCATAGTAAACCTAAGCGCCCTAAGAACCTTAATAAGAATAATCACAATTATGACACCTCTAAGATTCCTACCAACTTCATGAACAAAATGATCTTAGAATGGGAAAGTATGCTTGAAAGAATAAGGAGAGAAGAAATAACCTATTGGGATTGGCGTGAGAAAGCAAACGAGGAGAGATATTTCGAATTAAAAATGATGAAATTAAAGATAAAATATATGATAGAGTGACCCCGGGTCTATCTAAAAGACCCGTAGAATAAAGAAAGGTTCTTGTTGGGAGGCAAGCAAGCTATTTTATTTCATTCATCTTAGATTTTAATTTATGTGTCTTATTTGATTTCAATGTAATTTACTTTTTTCTTGAATGTTATTCTTTTTGCAATGTAATCATACTTTTTTATGTTTCTAAATTACATGTAAAGATATTTCACGTAAGAAAATAAATGTAGGGAGGCTCGTTAATCATTGATTATCTCATGATTTATTTTTTTTATTGTTTGTTTGTTTGTTTGTTTATGTCATGTGTGTTTTTTTAGGTTTGCTTGACTCTGGAGTAAAAACTCTCCATAAGAAACACTTATGGATAAAATGCCAGAAATTTTTGTCGAAACAAAATCAAGAATCTTCACAGTAGCTATAGATGACGTTGGGCTTTAGCCACGACGCAGTATTACCTTAGCTACAAGTTAAATTCAATTTTATTTTTTGATTTAATTTTTTTCATATCTATCTAAAATGTGTATTTTTATAGGATTTGCACAACCAAGTTTAATTAATAAATCACACATCTTGTTTTCAATTTTTTCTTAGACTTATACGTTAGTTTACTTTAAGGGTTTTATTATATTGTTTGCTGTGGATTTTACTCAGGGTAGTGTTTTCGTGTTTTTTTATTCCAGGTTATATTTTATTGGAGCGTCCCATTAAAGATTATCCCGAGCGATGGAGGTATAGTGACGATGCTTGGAATGATGATTTAGCTAAAATTGAAGCTTCTATAGGTACAAGCCCAAACCAGAGGAGTATTAGTTTCTCTCACCTCTTTACTTGTCTTATCTTTAAAAATACTTTTAGAACATTGGGGAAATGTTCGTCCGAAGTGTAAGGAGGGTAAATAGGAACCCGATATTCTATTCTCTCTTGTTATTTTCTTATGCCTTAAAATGATTAGTAATATATCAAAACATAGTTAAAAAAACAAATTTCCCCAAACTAATTTTTTTGCGACATGTTTTAGAGTAAAAACTCTACTTTTAATTCATTTTATTTATAGGGATTTACATTGCTAAAACATACACCCACCACTTAAAAAATCTCATACTAAAATGTGAGGTTAAACCTTTAGATCTTTAGGAATTTCATACATCCATTTTTGTTGATCAAAGATAGTCAAAAAATCTTTTGCCTAATCGAGTTAAGAGTCCAGGTATTCATCGTGTCTCTTTCATTGTTATTATTGTATCATGTTTGTTTCTCACCGCTTTTTTCGAAATATAGAATCGATTTGAGATTATATAAGTGTGTTGATAGTGTATTCAATTCTAGAACTTGCTTTAGTTGATACATTAGGGTAACCATATATGACAAGCCTTTAGATTTATATGTAAGCTTTAATGATCACATCAGTCATATAGCTCTCCTAACACCCCATACTTAGCACTCATTTTAGTGCAAATCACCCCTAGCACACCCCTTTGAGCATAATCCTTTCATAGTTCTCCTTAACTTTTATGTTAATCTAGATTATTAATGAATAGAATTGTTTACACCCCACTAAATGTTACAACCAAATCGCCTAGCCTTCAGTGTATGCTCCCCTTGTTAGTGCATTATTGTGATAACTATTGTATAAAACCGCAAGTTAACCGTGTTTCCAAGTCGGAAAGCATTGTATATAGTTTTGAATTGATTCGATGGACCATATTTTTTATCATTTTAAAGAACCGGGAAGAGTCATTATTACTCCTATATTTTTATCATAAAACCGCAAGTTAACCGTGTTGCTAGCTCAAGTGTAGGGATGCTACACATCCCCTTTGTATGTTTATTTCATATCAAAAAAGCAAAAAGTAGCTCAACTATAAACTATTGTATGTAGCAAGGTGTTGTATATTATATAAGATAGTGGTCACGTGTCGTCTTAAGAACATTGTAAATATCGTTCATACGCTTGATTTGCCACCCTAAAAATTCTCATGTCTATCCATACCTATGATTCCATACCCTTAGACCCTCATTACAACCCTTCGTAAAGTCCTCTTTGATAGTAAATGATAGGTGCTTACACCAAAGCGATTAAGGTTTGATCCTTTATCAAGCCTCTGGTAATCTATTTGTCGCACCAGGTAATGAGTGATTAATTTCCGTTTTCGTTTCTTTTTGTATTACATTAACCATACGCTTCAGCGATGTGAGATTAGACACTTATGTACGGTGCTAGCTTTTATAATTTATGTGCATAAAATTTATTTAGGTATGTTATAATTGTTTTTATTATTAAGTGGAATTTCCCCTTGTACAAATATCTTAGGTATAAAAGCTAATTTTTTTCAGGACACGCAATTCTCGAGTGTAGGGGTATTTGATACAGTGTCATTTTATACATTTTTTCAGGATCATTTCACCACATATTTGTCATAAAATGCCTTAAAAATGTCTTAATTCCTTTCTTTTTGTTATTTTAGAAATTTAGAAGCACTTGGAGCATCTGATAAGTTTTGAAGGTGTTTTCAAGCATTTTCAAGACTATAGAGGATGCATGAAAGAGGTTGATGAGACTGCTTTTATACATAGTCTCATCGTCCAGATCGGGCTTAAAATTGTTAAATTATCATAAAAAGTGCCAAATATATTCTTGTGTTTGTTCAATGTGTATTTTAAGTACGGATATTGAGAAATGACAAAAGATCACAAGAAACAAGCAAAAACGAACACGGGAAACAAAGCCGCACAATGAACCGGGCCCTAGAGTTGATTTTCCAAGAGAAGTCATTGAACAATTGAAGATTGTACAAGAAGGGTCCTTCATTATTGAAGAATTGAAACTTTATACCCTTGTTTATTCATAATTACAAGTTTGGTCCCTAAAGTTTGTCAATATTACAAAAAGGACCCTCAACTTTGAAGATGGCAAGAATGGTCCCTTAAAATTAAAGACTTGTCACTTTTAGTCCTCCACGAAGTCAATCATACAAATGAAGACCTTGAAGAAAGAAGACATGTCAAAAAGAACCCTTGAAGAATCATGAAATTACAAGAAATACCCTTTGAAACATTTTGGAAAATGTTTTGTGGCCAAAGTATGAATTTGCAAACTTATAAAGGGAATATGAGTTTAAGCTGGCCAAAATTGAAATGAAAGCAAAATGAAAGATGGGGGGCTAAATATGGCAAACATAGAAACAAACCTAGACCAATCCGGTCTTGACACGTCACCCTCCCACCAATCAAAAGCCCACACGTTACTACCCACTCACCTCACACCCAGGTTTATTGATAAACATTTTTTTGAAAAAGTATTAATTATACTTTTTCCCACTAAACAGCTTTAATCCACCCCCACCACGATCTAAACACACACTAAAACACTCACTTAAGAACCAAGAACCCTAATTGGGGAAAACTTAACCACTTAACCATTTACCCTCATCACATCGAGATCAACAATTAAACATTTTCTCATCATAACCCCACACCCAAAACCAATGCCAGCTTAGCCATGTAGCATCCCCAAGGGTCCTCTGCTACAAAAAACAAAGAAGAAGAAAAAACTATGGCAGAATTTCAACGTTATGGATTCATTTGCTTTCATCAAACGGCTCAGATCGTCCTAAACACTCTGGCATCCCCACATCAGTCCAAGTAACTTCACATGCTACCTTTGATGAAATTCAAAAAGAGGATCAAGCAAGCATATTCCACAAGGGCAATTCTGGGATTACAACAACTAGGGTTTTATGTTTTTCATGTTAGGAACTCTTGTATACCCTATTATAGAAAGGGTTCTAGTTAGCAGTCTTTCTTTCCTGTTCTTGTTTTTGTTTCTCCTTGGTCAATGCATTGTAAATCCCCTTTTTCTAGTGAATGAAAAGTGTTGGTGGATGTTTGTGATGATAAAAGAACAAGTTCCATTTACTTTTAATGTTAGTTTACTTTGAGTCAGTGTTTGACATCAAGAGTTAAGTTTTTGAAAACGTTTTTTTTATAAAATCTGTGTCAAGCTTTAAGTTTATTCAGTTAAGAAAGGAAGTTGTAAAGCTCCAATAGCTGCTCATTTGAATATATATGTGACCATAGATCACTGATATCAAGTGGATATCAAGGATTTGTGGACATATACATTTGGGTGAAAAGTTGTAGGCATCACTTCCTTGGGTGCTTTCTATTTAATATCCAAAAGGTTTTAAAAGCCTGTGGTTTGTTGAATTTGGGAGATTCATCTTGTAAGGTTCTTGTTTCATGCTAATCTATCATAAAATCGTCTCATGATTTATTTGGTCTTAGATAGAAAACAAAAAGTGGAAATCCGTTGATATTGTCTTGTTATTATTTTATCTTGTGTTTGAATCTTTCTTAGCAGGGGGTTAAGGAAGCTAGTGCACTCTTTGCACTTAAGCTCATACACTCCAAGGTGTGGATGTGCACATTGGAGGTAAGTAACTTACCTTTTTACATTACATTCAAAAATTTGTGAGAATTGTGAGTTTGGTTATTGTTTAGTGATTAACTGATTAGACTTGCTTAGTTTTGTTTATTTAAGGTTTGTTGAATGATTTGAGTGCAAGTTATATGTTTTAAGTTGTATTTTCATGTTTAGACTTTAAAAAATTTGTTTTTAGAAACTTAAGAGGTGTTTGGGATTAGGTTTTAAGACAGAGTTTTGGTAAATCTTTGGTTTTAATTCAGGTTAAACACACTCTTAAAAGTTAAGTTAGGTTAAATCAATATTAGGTTTTGAGTTTGGTGGAGTAAAAACAGACATTGCATGTTAACAGTTTGATTAAAAAGGATGTTCATAGAAATCAGTAGAACAAGCTTGTTTTTGTGTTCTTGGAATCTGAAAACTTTGAATCTATTAAAATCATTGGTAATATATGTTTGTTAGTTGGTTGTGATTTGGAGTTGTTGTGATCAAGTTTGAGCTGTTTGAATCTCACCCTAGGTGTCATTTAGTTCAGTAACTAGACCACCAGACCACTTCCTTATAACAGTAACATATCATTGCTAGATTTTGCGTGTTTTTTATGTTTGTGCCCTTGTTTTTTGTGCTTAATCTGACTCCCTACACTCCACTGAGTGTAGGGTGCCTTTTGTTTCGAAAACCATCAAGTAACAAGCAAGATCCAAGCTAAAACGTGCTCAGATCTACTTATTTTGACCAAGCAGTGGAAAAAACTTCCCACTGTTAGTGCAAGTGTAGCCACTGCTACACTACCAAACAAAAGAATCTGACCTGTCAACATCAGATCTTGATTTTTTTTGTTTTAGTGAGTATTTTTTAGCTTTTACTTGTTTTATATTTTTTCCCAGTATTTTTATTTTATTTTAATATTTTCATTAAGTTTTATTTTGTATTACTGTTCAATTGGTATTTTTAGAATTAAATCAGTTTAAATTAGTTTTTATTAAACTGTCTTTTGTCTTTTAATGCAAAAAATTCATATTTTTCAGTTTTAATTTTTTTTTTAGTTTAAGTTAAATGTTTTAAGATTTTTAGATTAAAAAATCCACTCTTCACTGTTTTTTATTATTTTTTAGATTTAATTTGAGTTTAACTAGATTTTTAATTTATCTGTTTTGTCTTTTAGTGGTAAAAATAACCTTTTTCAAACTTTTTCATTTTTCTACTGTTTATTATCATAAAAAAGGATTTTTAGAAAAGTTAAATTTATTTTAGAATTATTTTATTATTTTTAATCATTATTTTTGTTTAAAAAGTGTTTTTAGTCATTTAAAAATAGAAAAATAGTCTTAAAAAATCAAGAAAAATAATTTTTAGTTTTTATATAATATAAGTAAGATTCTCATTTGATAAAATCATATTTTGGGTATATTTTTAATTTTATTGAATTTTAAGGCTTTAAATAGCATTTAAAATTGAATATTAAATTAGAAATAAGTTTTAAAATATTTTTGTCAAATTTTTATCCTTATTTATATTATTTTAGATTTGTTTTTTATTTTTAATAAATTTTTAGATTAATTTTTAAATTTCGTCACGTTTTACGGTTTTACGTTTACGTCATTCGTCTTAGTTTAATTTTAATCGTAATCGTCATCATTTTTCTTTTTCCATTTCTTCTTCAATATTAATCTCAAAGTTAATCATCTCTTAATAGACACACCACGCCTCCTTGAGAACGAACTCACACCAAGGGTCATAAGCGTTTACGTTTTCCTAAACGTACGCTTAATACTTACCGCTTTTACCTCGTTTTCCTAAACGAGTGTGAAATTACAACTATCATTTTGGCACCGCTGTTCGGGAGGCATGTTGTGTTTTGATTTGAACAAATTTTGTTTTTATTATTATCCATGATAGTAATTGTGTGTTTTAGAACTCTAAGCACACGTATTATCGGTTTTCGTTTTTTGTGTGAATATTATTACTATATTGTATACGTATCACAACAAATTCACAAGTACTTCAAAAGTGTGAAAACACAACCTTGATTTGGGATTTCATCACTCAGTCATTTTATTCGAATCTCAAACAAAGAAAAAGGCAAAATAGATAGTTACTTTCGAGAAGCTTGATTTTAATTAACACAAACTATAAGGTGGGTATAAGGTAGTTGTATTTCACGACCTAAGGGAAAAAAGCTCTTATGTGCTTCGCGCCGCCTCGTTTCCCCCACTTGCTTGTGCGTGTTAAGAGAAAAAGGGCTAATCGAGGGTTTGCCAACCAAAGTATTATCTACGTATCTATATATTTTCTTGGTTTCAAAGATTAAACCCTCTTAAACGTTTTGGTGTTCCACCAACGTTCTAAAGCCATCGAAGGCATTCACTTCACGTGATCGTTTTCATTCCTTGAGGCTCCTTTAATCGAGAGATTTGATTTGAGGAGAGATTTGTAGATTTGTGTCTACGTAATACATCACCAAAATCCAAAAAAAAGGTAAAAAAACAATCAAAAGCCCAAAAAAATTTGAAAAAGTAAAAACACCCAAAAGAATCTTCTTTGCTTATCCCCACGTTGTACGTGAAATTTATGCAAACTCGTAACCAAGCAAGACGTGCACGTAAACGTAGAAACAGAAAGGAAGGAACACCTTCTAGTGAAGAATCTCCTATTGACGAACCCATCGTAGAACAAGAAGCGCTAATCGTACTATGATGGAGTTGCTTCAAGCACCCACCGAGGGTTATGGAGAGGCTATTGTGATTCTCGCTATCCATGCGCAGAATTTTGAAGTTAAGACGGGTTTGTTGTCCATGATTCAAAACAACAAGTTTCGTGGTGACGAAAAGGACAACCCTCATAACCACATCCGCCAATTCAATCGTCTTACCGCCACTTGCAAGTTTAAGGACGTCTCGAACGACTCGATTAAGATGATGCTTTTTCCGTATTCCTTAGCGGGGCCGGCTAAAATTTGGTTAGGGAAAGAGCCACTCAATTCTATATTGACGTAGAAGGATCTCGTTTTGAAGTTCGTGAACCAATTTTTCCCGCCCTCTAAGACTACGCATTTGAAAAACGAGATTTCAAAATTTTCACAAGAGTATAATGAGATTTATTCAACGGCTTGGAATCGGTTTAAGGAAATGTTACATGAGTGTCCTAATCACGGTTTTTCCGACTTGCATCAAATTGACACGTTTTACAATGGCTTGAACAATCATGAGCGTGATTATCTTAATGCCGTCGCGGGTGGTAATTTTTGTATAAAACGGTCGAGGAAGCATTGTTGATCATTGAAATAGGTCTAAGGTCTATAGCCCTCGTAGCACATCGAGTGTTCATCAGGCTTTGTCTTCGTCTTCGCCATCATTGTCACATACAATCGATGCTTGCCAAATCGAGGCTAATTTGGGGAACAAGATATTTGATAAGCTTAAAGGATTGTTGATTGAGTTTTACGTTGGTGAACAACCCGCTCCTGCTACGGTTAAAGCGGTTGAGGTTTCTTGTATGTATTGTGGTGGAGGTCATGATTTCTCCGAGTGCATTGCCAACGGTGGTAACACTTCGAGTGCCTACGCGGCCACGAGAACTTATAACCAAAACGGTCAAGTTACCCGTACTAATCAATTGACTCCACCGGGTTTTTCACCAAATCAAAATGCTAAAAATTATCGAAACAATCAAGGTGGTTACCAAGGAAATCAAAAGAACAACTATAAGGGTAACAACAACAATTATGGGAATCAAGGGACTAGTAATCAGGTGCAAAATCAAAATCAAAATCATGATTTCCAAAATGTTAATCAAGGGCTTTCAAATGCATTTTCAAAATACATTCCAACAGATATTTTGAACTATTTTTGTAACACCCCATTTTGGAAATGGAAATATCACAGGAATTATGGCGTGTCATCAAAGCATACAAGGAAAAATGTCTAAACATTACTTGACCATAAAAGGAAAATACCGGAATCAAACATCGGTAGTCCAAAAGTAAAGCTCATCACACACAAACATAATATAATAAAGGAAAGGACTAAACAATGTCCAAAGCATAAGTATCATAAGAAAGGAAATGCATAAAGTAAAGAAGGCTAGACAGCTTCCAGTCCATATGCACGTACTCTTAGTGTCTACGAGCGTCCCTGAGTACCTGCCGTTTTGGGAACATAGAAAAGGAAAACGGCTGAGCAAATACGCTCAGTGCACGGATGTACAACAAAGCATGAATAGGATAAGCATATAACATAATAACAGCGGAAGAAAAACTAAGTCCCGAGTAACCTGGTTAAGTCTTGATAAAACTGGTTTTATAATTTGAAAGTCTTATGTTTATCTTATAAAAACTGTTTGTCATATTTTACCATTAGCCAATATAGGTCATGAAAATCCACCGTGCATGAATAATTGGAGGGGTGACCTCATCATGCAAATTAAAGGGGCTGCCTCTAATTTAATATACTGGTTTTTGGGTAGGATGGATCAGCTCCTTGTGAAGGATGCAAGGCACACACCACATTCACCATGAAATCCTGAATAAAAACATGTAACTAGGATGCACCCATACGCCCCACATGATAAATATAAATAGATAGCCAAAAGCTGAAGGGACGCCACGAGCAATCACTCTGCCGTGGTGAAGTCATAACATCAGTGCCTCTAATGTTATGGTTATGGTACCTCCATAACTAGGTGAAACTGGTCATGCATGTATATGGCTATAGGAAATCTTAATTAAACATAAGCAATCAAACACATAACTTATACTACGGGAAAACAGTTGGCTGCATACGGGGAATCCTAATAAGGAAAGAATGTCCATACTGAAAGGACGGGAATCCGTACCTTATGTCCAGTGAACGAAACAGATGAACTGCGAGGAATCCTACTTCCGAATCACTAGTGCTACATAAATACGTACATGAAATAAGTATCTGCTTACTAAATACATAGCTGGTTTTATGTCATGTCTTAGCTTATTTGATGTGTTCTTACCATGTTTTATTGTTTAAAAGCCTTAAATTATGTTTTATCTTATGTTCTGTTTAATCTGATTAAGTATTTCTGGTATTTCATGTGTTATTATACTTAGAGTGTAATAATAAGTAACTTTCCAAAAAAATAGCAGGTTTCCTAAAATAGAAAGTTTCCAAAAATAGAAAGTTTCCTAAAATAGAAAGTTTCCAAAAATAGAAAGTTACCAAAAATAGAAAGTTTCCAAAAATAGAAAGTTTCCAAAAATAGATTTACTGCTTAAAATAGATAAGTTTCTAAAAATAAAAAGTTTCCATAAATAGATTAGCTGCCTTAATTAAATAAGTTTCCATAAATAGATTAGCTGCCTGAAATAAATAAGTTTCTAAAAATAGAAGGTTTCCATAAATAGATTAGCTGCCTTATTTAATTAAGTTTCTAAAAACAGAAAGTTTCCATAAATAGAAATAAGATGGTTAAATAAGCTAAGTATATAAGCCTAAGTGTTTTCATGATTATTTTCTAAGTCATATGATATAATGTATAGTTTAATAATTATTTCATGTAATTAAATTAAACTATAGGTTAAGATATTTAATTAAAGCATAACATGTTTTTAATTAAATAAGTTAAATACTTAGGTTAAAATATGTATTATTATATTTTAATAATATAACCTAAGTCATGTTAATTAATTAATTATATCCATGGTTTTAAAATAATTAATTAATTATAAGTCTTAAATTTATAAATACTTAGGTTAAAATAATTTCATGATCATTAATAATTAAATAACCTAAGTCATGTTATTAAATTAATCACATCATTTTATTAATTTAATTTTTAACATAAGATCATAAACATAAAAAAAACTAAACATAAACCATGAACCGGATCTAGACTAAAAAGCATGAACCGGACATGAAATCGACACCGTACCCCCAACAAACTCGGGGTACCCCTTGTTTCACTGCTGCCGTGGGACCCACATGCACCAACCAAGACCATATGGTCTTGGTGGTGGTCGGCTTGGCAAACCGAGACCCCTTTTGGGTTCGGTGAAGCCTGCGGCCAAAACAAACACCCCTTAAAAACACCCTTTTGATTTTATTTAACACCAAAACATGTTAGATCCATGATTAATTATTATGTTTTTATAAAAACAACACATGTTCTTGATTTATAAAAAGATTAAATCAAAAGAAAAGGTTCAAAAAGGTTTTACCGAATTCGTGGATCAAGAGGACGAAGAACCAACACGATCAATCACTGAAACTTCAAGATCCAAGATCACAAATCACCTTCTATGGTGGTTGTAGGGTGGCGGCACAAAGGAGAAAGGAGGAAGGAGGTTTTTAGGTTTTCTTAAAAATCTTCTGTAAAGTTTAATTGAGTAGTAAAAATAAAATAACCCCCTTTAGTAAATTTGAAAAAATGGGCTTGGCCCATTTATCCTTGTTGGTCGCGGGTAGGGACCCCACTTGGGGTACCCGTACCTTTTTCCGTGTCTCGTTATTAAGTTAACCGTTTGTGATTATTTGTGTTCGTGTTTTAAATGTTCTCGTTACGTAAATACCGTGATTTAAAATATTTAATTACGCTCGTAATAAATATATATACGTAATTAATAATAGCTCGTGTTTTAATTACGTTCATGATTTCATGATCGCATGTTCGTGATTAATTATCGTCAAATAATTATTACATGATCGTGCGTAGTAAATACTTATCGTGTTCTAACACGTACATAATACGTAAACTCCTAACACGTAATCGTAATCATGCTATATTAGGAAAGTTTTAATCTAGTACGTACGATCCTAAGGGTACTATACATGGTAAAAGCATGCGGGTTTTACAACTCTTTCCCCCTAAAAAGAATAATTCGTCCCCGAATTATAGATAAAGTAAACTGGAAAAGAAGAACATACCCGAATTCAAAATATGAAATGAGGGTAAGAAGCCCGGATAGACTCCTCTGTTTCCCAAGTGGCTTCTCGCTCGGTATGATCCCTTCATAGAATTTTGACGAATGGAATCGTCTTCTTTCTCATGACTCGTTCGTGTCTGTCAAGAACTCGTTCGGGTTCTTCTATAAAAGTAAGATCTTCACGTATCTGTTCCAGTGGATACTGAACCATGTGAAGGGGATGATACTGGTACCCTCTGAGTAAGGACACATGAAACACATTGTGCACATGCGAAAGCTGCGGAGGTAACGCCAATCGGTAAGATACTTCACCGACTCGTTCAATGATATCAAACGGTCCGATGAAACAAGGACTGAGCTTCCCTTTAATCCCGAAGCGTCTAACACCACGTGCCGGCGAAACCTTAAGGAAGACGTGATATCCTACGCTAAAGTGTATATCCCTACGATGCTTATCGGCGTAACTCTTCTGACGTAACCGCGCCTCCTGAATTTTCTGCTTAGCTACTGCGATCTTCTCATTGGTCATCTCTATGATTTCTGGTCCTTCAAGTGTTCGCTCACCAACCTGATCCCAGCAGATTGGGGCGCGGCACTTTCTGCCATACAACATCTCAAATGGAGCACACTTGATGCTTGCGTGCCAACTGTTGTTGTATGCAAACTCCACCAAACAGATGTATTCATCCCAATCACCCGTCCATTCTAACGCACATGACTTCAACATATCTTCCAATGTCTGAGTAGTTCGCTCTGACTGTCCGTCCGTTTGAGGATGCAAAAGCCGTGCTAAGCTTAAGTTGTGTACCCCAAGCTTTCTGCAGACTTTTCCAAAAGCGCGAAGTGAATTGAGGATCTCTGTTTGAGACGATGCTGGATGGTGCACCGTGGAGTCTCATGATCTCTCGTCTGTACGTATCTGCGAGTTTACTTACCGAATCTTCCTTGCGGATCGGTAAGAAATGAGCTGATTTGGTAAGTCGATCGACGATAACCCAAATTGCATCGTGCTTCCTTTTGGTAGGCGGAAAACCGGTAACAAAATCCATGGTGATTTCGTCCCACTTCCACTCTGGAATATCTAACGGTTGAAGGAGACCGCCAGATCGCTGATGCTCGATCTTAACCTGCTGGCAGGTAAGACATTTGGAGACGTAAGTGGCCACATCCTGTTTCATACCACTCCACCAAAAGTACTGCTTGATGTCATGGTACATTTTAGTCGAACCAGGATGTATCGAGAATGGGAAGCTATGAGCTTCAGCTAACAAGGCATCCCGGAGATCTTAGTCATCAGGGAAACAAAGTCTCGTGCCCTGCCATACGATACCATCTGCGTCTATTCTGAATTCTGTCTGCTTCTCCAAATTCTGTACTATCGCCCAGATTTCTCCGTCATCCTTCTGAGCTTCCTTGATCTTAGATAGCAACTCTGGTTCCACTCTAAGACTAGCCCAGTAACCGTGCTGTCCACGTACCATGATCTCAATGTCTAGTCGCTCCAAGTCTCTGATGATTTCCTCTTCGATTTTAATGTCGTTGATCATTCCGGATTTCCTGCTAAGAGCATCTGCTACTACATTTGCCTTTCCGGGATGATACTGTAGATTAATGTCATAATCCTTCAACAGCTCTAACCATCTCCTCTGCCTCATGTTCAATTCACGTTGAGTGAAGATATACTTCAAGCTCTTGTGGTCCGTGAAAATATCACATGATTCTCCATATAAGTAGTGCCTCCATATCTTCAATGCAAACACGACTGCAGCAAGTTCCATATCATGCGTGGGGTAATTTTCTTCATAAGGCTTAAGCTGTCGTGAAGCGTACGCGATCACTTTCCCATGTTGCATGAGAACACAGCCAAGTCCCTTCCCTGATGCATCACTATAGATTTGAAATCCACCCGTACCAGATGGTAGAGTAAGAATAGGTGCAGATACTAGCTTCTGCTTCAGGTCTTCAAAGCTCTTCTCTCGATCTTCAGTCCAAACGAATTTCTCTCCTTTCCGCATCAGTTTGGTCAATGGTAGTGCTAGGCGGGAAAAGTTCTCCACGAACCTACCGTAATAGCCAGCTAAGCCCAAGAAACTGCGGACTTTCGTCGCTGATGTCGGCCTTAGCCATTTAGTAATGGCCTCAACCTTCGCTGGATCCATAGTGATTCCTTCTGCTGATACAATGTGACCTAAGAATGCTACCTTGTCCAACCAGAACTCACACTTGGAGAATTTAGCATACAGCTGCTTCTGGCGAAGAATCTGTAGTACTGTACGAAGATGGTCTTCGTGTTCCTCCTTGGACTTTGAGAAAATCAGGATATCATCGATGAAGACAATGACGAACTTGTCCAGAAATTCATGGAAGATTTTGTTCATCAAATCCATGAACACTGCTGGAGCATTTGTCAGGCCAAATGGCATAACTACAAACTCGTAGTGGCCATAACGGGTACGAAAGGCAGTTTTAGCGATGTCCTGCTCCTTGACCCGTAGCTGATGATAGCCTGACCTAAGATCAATCTTGGAGAAGTGTTTGGCCCCTTGGAGTTGGTCAAACAGATCGTCAATGCGTGGCAATGGATACCTATTCCGAATGGTAATCTTATTGAGCTCGCGATAGTCTATGCAAAGACGCATACTGCCGTCCTTCTTCTTAAGAAACAAGACCGGTGCGCCCCATGGAGATGCGCTCGGTCGAATGAAACCTCGTTCAAGAAGTTCTTGTAGTTGATCCTTCAGCTCCTTCAGCTCTATGGGAGCCATGCGATAAGGAGCCTTGTAGATTGGTTCAGCTCCTGGAACCAGATCGATACTGAATCCCACTTCTCGTGCAGGTGGTATGCCCGGAAGTTCTGCTGGAAACACATCTTGGAATTCCGACACTATGGGTTGATCCTGAATTGATGGGGATTTAGCATCCATGTCGTGAATCGTAGCTAGATAACCCTCGCAGCCATGTGACAGTAGTGCACGCGCTTGCAGGGTGGATATGACTTGTACAGACCGTCCGGGTATGAACCCATTATGAATGTACTCAGGTGCATTGACATCACCGAAGATAACTCGATATGAATGGCAGTCTATGGTATCATGATACTTGGATAGCCAATCCATGCCCAAAATCATGTCAAAGTCATTCATGTCCAGCGGAAGTGCGTCGACAAGTCGAACCTTATCATCAAATTCTAGGGGAAGACTCTTGTATACATGGGTGATTAATACAGAGTCCCTCAAAGGCGTAGAAATAGTAAGCCTATTTTCTAGTGGCAAGGGAGGCATCCTAATGTTCTTAGCATAAGCAGTAGAAATGACCGAGTGAGTAGCACCCGTATCGAAAAGAACACATGCAGCTTGACCATACATATACAAGATTCCAGTGATGGTACCTATAGACTTTTTGGCCTGGTCTCGAGATGTCGTGTAGACACGCCCGGCAGTAGGAGGCGGCTTGGTATCAGCATGTCCCGATGTACCCTCCATCTCGCCCTTACGGCAATCCTTCATAATATGGCCAGGAAGACCACACTTGAAGCAGCATCAGTATTACGGCGACATGGTCCTGGGTGCCTACGGTGGCAAGTAGAGCAAAGAGGATGAGTGTATCCTCCAGCAGGTGCTCTAGCTGGCTGGGAACCTGATAAAACATTTTACATAATACGTGGTAATTAGGTACAAAGGACAAAACGGATAATCGTAAGATTTAATACCAATGATAGCTGGACGGCTAGGCTGTGAACCCCTCTGGTTCTGGCCCCTACCGTTTCCATTGTTCCTGGTAGAAGTTGGCTAAAGTGTCAGAATATGAGTTATATCATAAAACATAAGGGATTGCGTAAGTATTAGGACCTGCTGCTGTTGGAGTGCCCAGCGTTGTTACGGTAATTGTCATTACCGCCACGCCTATTCGTAGCAGAACGGTCGTTAGCCTGGCCGTTTCCCTTGGGCTGATGAGGCTGCTGCTGAGTAGCCGACTGAGACCGGTCCCCAGTTTTCTGCCTGGAAGATACATTTAAGAGATGTATAATTGACATATGGAAAATATACGGATTGTCACCGATTGAATACGAATGTTTACCTCTTGTCGGGTCTTTCAGCTTCCCCGAACTCATCTCTCTCCTGCAGCATCTCCAGCTTTCGTGCTGCATCGGCCACTTGTGCTACAGTGTTGAACATAGCACACACCAGATTGTTTGCGACCGATGTGCGAAGAGCCCATCTAAAGTGATGTGCCTGCTCTTCAGGAGTACCTGCTGCCGCACCAAGGAAACCAGCCAAGCGAAGAAAGCGCTGCATAAACTCGTTGCTATTCTCCCCAGCTCTCTGTCGGATCCCATGGTACTCTCTCTTGAGCTTGTCCTGCTCAGCCTTGGGAAAGAACTGCTCCATCACCATGTCCTTGAACTGAGCCCAAGTCAAACCAGCAACCCACTCATCACCACCTTCAGATTGCATCAATGCTAACCACCAGTTGAGTACATTGCCTTCGAACCGATAGCATGCCAACCTCGCCTTGTATGCGGGGTCACAGCCCATAGCGTTGAAAACCTTCTCGATGTGAGCCAACCAGCTTTCAGCATCGCTGGGGCTATCCGTCTTCTCAAAAGCTCGAGGCGGAGCTTGTTGAATCTCTCCAGCCATACTGCTAATGTCACTAGAGGAGGAGGATGAGGAGGTGGCTGATTATGCTGCTGATTGTTGGAAGCTTGAACTTCAGCCCTGATGTCATTCCTTAGTTAAGGAAGCAAGGCTTGCATGGCAGCCTAAATTGCAGCATTGAGCTGCTCTTGTTCGCGTGTGAGAACCATCTGACAGTATAACATAAAACATATGATTAAACAGATCAAAACATAAAATCTACATATATATGAAAAAAATTTATACTAAAATTTCACGAGAAAAATTTTATGGAAGAAAATTTGTGTATGAATGCATGATGCAGTTTTATGAAAAATTTTGTATGCTCGAGCGTGAACGTCTCTGGTCAGTTCACCCAAAACAAAAGACATAGCGAGGGGACGCCTATGGGTCGGTCCCAAATCTAAAAGTTTCGATAAAACACATGCGACTAAATAGGGCCAATCCTGTACCAACCATTACTTAGTCAAAAACCCTGCAACAATGACATGTATATGTATGCTTAAAAATGATGAATGTATGAAAACAACTGTCAGTTCTAGGAAGACCGTAGTGACTACCCACTAATCACAGGTCATATTTGAGAGCCTACAGGTCGAAGCCTTGGCTCTGATACCATAATTGTAACACCCTATTTTGGAAATGGAAATATCACAGGAATTATGGCGTGTCATCAAAGCATACAAGGAAAAATGTCTAAACATTACTTGACCATAAAAGGAAAATACCGGAATCAAACATAGGTAGTCCAAAAGTAAAGATCATCACACACAAACATAGTATAATAAAGGAAAGGACTAAACAATGTCCAAAGCATAAGTATCATAAGAAAGGAAATGCATAAAGTAAAGAAGGCTAGACATCTTCCAGTCCATATGCACGTACTCTTAGTGTCTACGAGCGTCCCTGAGTACCTGCCGTTTTGGGAACATAGAAAAGGAAAACGGCTGAGCAAATACGCTCAGTGCACGGATGTACAACAAAGCATGAATAGGATAAGCATATAACATAATAACAGCGGAAGAAAAACTAAGTCCCGAGTAACCTGGTTAAGTCTTGATAAAACTGGTTTTATAGTTTGAAAGTCTTATGTTTATCTTATAAAAACTGTTTGTCATATTTTACCATTAGCCAATATAGGTCATGAAAATCCACCGTGCATGAATAATTAGAGGGGTGACCTCATCATGCAAATTAGAGGGGCTGCCTCTAATTTAATATACTGGTTTTTGGGTAGGAGGGATCAGCTCCTTGTGAAGGATGCAAGGCACACACCACATTCATCATGAAATCCTGAATAAAAACATGTAACTAGGATGCACCCATACGCCCCACATGATAAATATAAATAGATGGCCAAAAGCTGAAGGGACGCCACGAGCAATCACTCCGCCGTGGTGAAGTTATAACATCAATGCCTCTAATGTTATGGTAATGGTACCTCCATAACTAGGTGAAACTGGTCATGCATGTATATGGCTATAGGTAATCTTAATTAAACATAAGCAATCAAACACATAACTTATACTACGGGAAAACAGTTGGCTGCATACGGGGAATCCTAATAAGGAAAGAATGTCCATACTGAAAGGACGGGAATCTGTACCTTATGTCCAGTGAACGAAACACATGAACTGCGAGGAATCCTACTTCTGAATCACTAGTGCTACATAAATGCGTACATGAAATAAGTATCTGCTTACTAAATACATAGCTGGTTTTATGTCATGTCTTAGCTTATTTGATGTGTTCTTACCATGTTTTACTGTTTAAAAGCCTTAAACTGTGTTTTATCTTATATTCTGTTTAATCTGATTAAGTATTTCTGGTATTTCATGTGTTATTATACTTACTATGTAATAATAAGTAACTTTCCAAAAAAATAGCAGGTTTCCTAAAATAGAAAGTTTCCAAAAATAGAAAGTTTCCAAAAATAGAAAGTTACCAAAAATAGAAAGTTTCCAAAAATAGAAATTTCTAAAAATGGAAAGTTTCCAAAAATAGAAAGTTTCCAAAAATAGATTTACTGCTTAAAATAGATAAGTTTCTAAAAATAAAAAGTTTCCATAAATAGATTAGCTGCCTTAATTAAATAAGTTTCCATAAATAGATTAGCTGCCTGAAATAAATAAGTTTTTAAAAATAGAAGGTTTCTATAAATAGATTAGCTGCCTTATTTAATTAAGTTTCTACAAATAGAAAGTTTCCATAATTAGAAATAAGCTGGTTAAATAAGCTAAGTATATAAGCCTAAGTGTTTTCATGATTATTTTCTAAGTCATATGATATAATGTATAGTTTAATAATTATTTCATGTAATTAAATTAAACTATAGGTTAAGATATTTAATTAAAGTATAACATGTTTTTAATTAAATAAGTTAAATACTTAGGTTAAAATATGTATTATTATATTTTAATAATATAACCTAAGTCATGTTAATTAATTAATTATATCCATGGTTTTAAAATAATTAATTAATTATAAGTCTTAAATATATAAATACTTAGGTTAAAATAATTTCATGATCATTAATAATTAAATAACCTAAGTCATGTTATTAAATTAATCACATCATTTTATTAATTTAATTTTTAACATAAGATCATAAACATAAAAAAAACTAAACATAAACCATGAACCGGATCTAGACTAAAAAGCATGAACCGGACATGAAATCGACACCGTACCCCGAACCAACTCGAGGTACCCCTTGTTTCACTGCTGCCGTGGGACCTACACGCACCAACCAAGACCATATGGTCTTGGTGGTGGTCGGCTTAGCAAACCGAGACCCCTTTTGGGTTCGGTGAAGCCTGCGGCCAAAACAAACACCCCTTAAAAACACCCTTTTGATTTTATTTAACGCCAAAACATGTTAGATCTATGATTAATTATTATGTTTTTATAAAAACAACACATGTTCTTGATTTATAAAAATATTAAATCAAAAGAAAAGGTTCAAAAAGGTTTTACCGAATTCGTGGATCAAGAGGACGAAGAACCAACACGATCAATCACTAAAACTTCAAGATCCAAGATCACAAATCACCTTCTATGGTGGTTGTAGGGTGGCGGCACAAAGGAGAAAGGAGGAAGGAGGTTTTTAGGTTTTCTTAAAAATCTTCTGTAAAGTTTAATTGAGTAGTAAAAATAAAATAACCCCCTTTAGTAAATTTGACAAATGGGCTTGGCCCATTTGTCCTTGTTGGCCGCGGGTAGGGACCCCACTTGGGGTACCCGTACCTTTTTCCGTGTCTCGTTATTAAGTTAACCGTTTGTGATTATTTGTGTTCGTGTTTTAAATGTTCTCGTTACGTAAATACCGTGATCTAAAATATTTAATTACACTCGTAATAAATATATATACGTAATTATTAATAGCTCGTGTTTTAATTACGTTCATGATTTCATGATCGCATGTTCGTGATTAATTATCGTCAAATAATTATTACATGATCGTGCGTAGTAAATACTTATCGTGTTCTAACACGTAAGTAATACGTAAACTCCTAACACGTAATCGCAATCATGCTATATTAGGAAAGTTTTAATCTAGTACGTACGATCCTAAGGGTACTGTGCATGGTAAAAGCATGCGGGTTTTACAATTTTAAGGCTAATGATGATAGGTACACAAACATGGCAAATGATGTTAGTAACCTAAAGACTAAGTTTGAAACTCAAAGTAACAAATTGGAAGGGAATGTGGTTAGGCTCCAACAAAACCAGCAAAAAATGGAACAAGGTCAACATAATATTGAACAAACCTTACTTAGGTTGGAGCAAAATGCAAAAGACGAGAAAGAGCAAGATAGGGAAGAACGTAAAAAGACGGAAAATAGACTTTTAGATGCTATCATAATGAGTAGAGCCTCTACTTCGGGTGGTCTTCCTAGTAACACCATGTCAAACCGAAAGGGAGAGATGAAAGTTATTACCACACGTAGTGGTAAGACCTTTAAGGAATCGAATCCTCAACCAATTACTCCTACGGTGGAGGAAATTAAGGAAGAACCCGAGGTGGTGGTCGAAAAGGAGCATATCCCAATCCCACGAAGTACCGCTCAAACCACACCTACGTTTGACCCTATACCAAGTTTGGAACCCGAGATTTCAAAGGCTATGCCTATGTCCCAACCCAAACCACCCTTACCTTACCCATCGAGACTTCATAAGGAGAAATTGCAAGAGCGTGACAACTACCAATTTAAGCTTTTCATTATGATGTTTCGTGATATGCATTTTAACATAAGTTTATCCGACGCTTTGATCATCATGCCTCGATTTGCCGCCAACTTTAAGAGTATGTTAAACAACAAGGAGAAATTGCAACAATTGTCTAGTTGTATATCGATTTATCTTAACCGCATACCTCAAAAAGTCGGTGATCCCGGTAAATTTTTTATTCCATGTGCTATTCAAGATATGGAAGAATGCTATGCCTTGGCCGATCTTGGTGCTAGTATTAATTGATGCCTCTTGCAATATTCAAGTAGCTTAATCTTCCTAATCTTACTCCTTCAAGAATGTCTATCGAGATGGCCGATCATTCCACGATTCCCGCATGTGGATTGGCCGAAGACGTTTTTGTGAAAGTGGGAAAGTTCTATTATCCGGTAGAATTTATCGTAGTCGATATTCCCACGGATCCTCAAGTTACTCTTATTTTAGGTCGTTGGTTTTTGGATACGTCAATGGCGTTGATTGATGTGCATGCTAGGAAAATCACCTTACGTTTCAACGCCGAGGAACTTGTTATAAACGCAACTCAAAACTCTCAACTTTTTCATGTTTATTTCGTCGCGACTATAAACCATATTGATATGATCGATGTCATTTGTGAGGAATTTTCACAATAATTTATAGGTTTGGTGATGAAGAAAATAGTGGCAATCTCACTATGCTCGATCCTATTCTTGATAACTCGACACCATCCTTCACTCAATTTGAAGGAGGTGGTTTCACGTTGGAAGAATTTAACATTCCTCGAACTTGTAACGAAGACCTCGACAACGATGAGGACTTTTCGATTATCAATGATTTTCTTAACGATTTCCCATTTCCTTCGCCGGTGGAAGTTATGAGTATCGAACCCAAATCTTTAATCGAGGAACCACCAATCCTCGAGTTGGAAGATCTTCCTCCGCAACTTGATACGTATTCTTGGAAAGAGACGATAAGTTTCCGGTTATTATTGCGAAGGATCTTTCGGATGATGAAGAAACCGCACTTATCGATGTCTTGAAGGACCACAAAGGGGCAATTGCATGGAAATTATCCGACATAAAGGGAACCGATCCTAAATTTTGTACCTACAAAATCTTAATGGAGGAAGACTACAAACCCGCAATCCAAAGTCAAAGGAGGGTGAACCCCAAAATTCACGACGTCATCAAAAAGTAAGCCCTTAAACTCCTTGACGCGGGAATGATTTACCCTATTTCCGATAGCCCTTGGGTGAGTCCCATTCATTGTGTCCCTAAAAAGGGAGGAATGGACGTTGTGCCAAACGATGACAATGAGTTAATTCCAACTCGACTCGTGACCGGTTGGAGGGTGTGTATTGACTATCGTAAGTTAAATGACGCCACTCGTAAAGACCATTTCCCTTGCCCTTCATGGATCAAATGTTGGAGCGTCTTGCGGGAAACGATTTCTATTGCTTTTTAGATGGTTTTTCCGGTTACTTCCAAATCCCCGTCGATCCTCGTGATCAAGAAAATACTACGTTTACGTGTCCATATGGAACGTTTGCCAATCGTAGAATGCCATTCGGACTTTGCAATGCACCGGGAACCTTTCAAAGGTGTATGATGGCTATTTTTCATGACATGATCGAGAGAACGATGGAAGTCTTTATGGATGATTTTTCCGTATTTGGTAGTTCATTCACCTCGTGTTTAGGAAACTTGGAACATATGTTGAAACGTTGTGAGGAAACCAGCCTTGTACTCAATTGGGAAAAATGTCATTTTATGGTTAAATAAGGAATCTTCTTAGGGCACAAGGTTTCAAAAGCGGGGATTGAGGTAGACAAAGCTAAGATAGACGTCATTGCCAAATTACCTCATCCCAAAACTGTTAAAGGAGTTAGGAGTTTCCTAGGCCACGCGGGCTTTTATCGTCGATTCATCAAGGATTTTTCAGAGATATCTCGACCCATTACACACCTCCTCGAAAAAGATGCTCCTTTCGTCTTTAACGAAGAATGTGTACGAGCCTTTGAAATCCTTAAGAGGAAACTTACCGAATCTCCCATTCTTGTTGCTCCAAATTGGAACCTCTCCTTTGAGCTCATGTGTGATGCAAGTGATTACGTTATTGGGGCCGTTTTGGGGCAACGTCATAAAAAGCACTTCTTGCCTATCCACTATGCTAGCAAGACGATGACCAAGGCTCAACTTAAGTATACTACAACGGAAAAGGAATTCCTTGTCGTGGTGTATGCGTTTGAGAAATTCTGACCTTACCTCGTCTTGACCAAATGCATTGTGTATACGGACCATTCGGCAATCAAGTACCTCTTGGCTAAACCAGATGCAAAGCCGAGGTTGCTTCGTTGGATTCTCCTTCTACAAGAATTTGATGTCACAATACTTGACAAAAAGGAGCCGAGAATCTAGCGGTAGATCATCTTTCTCGCTTGGAAGATCCTCACTAAAGTGTGAACGAGAAAAAGGAAATCACCGAAACATTTCCTCTTGAGACACTTGGTGTAGTGAATTCCAAGGAAGACTCATTCACCCCATGGTTTGCGAACATCGCAAATTACCATGCGGGCAACTTCATCATTAAGGGTATAACGACTCAAAAAAAACGAAAATTCTTTCGTGACATCAAGTTCTACTCTTGGAACGACCCTTACCTATTTCGTACTTGTGCGGATCAAATTATTCGACGTTGTGTTTTTGGCACCGAAGCTTCTAATATCCTTAGAGCTTGTCACGAGGGACCAATAGGTGGTCACCATGGTGCTAATCTCACGGCGAAGAAGGTTATTGATGCTGGTTTCTTTTGGCCTACTATTTACCGAGATGCACATGCACTTGTCAAGTCGTGTGACTCATGCCAACGTCAAGGCAAAGCCTCACAAAATGATGAAATGCCACAAAATATCATCCAAGTGTGTGAGATCTTTGACGTTTGAGGAATTGATTTTATGGGTCCGTTCCCATCATCTCGCGGTAATAAGTACATCCTTGTCGCTGTTGACTACCTACCCAAGTGGGTGGAAGCTAAGGCTTTGCCCACGAACGATGCTCGTGTGGTAGTCAAGTTCTTAAAGCAATTGTTTTCTCGCTTTGGAACCCCTCGTGCAATCATAAGCGATCGTGGAACCCATTTTTTTAATGACCAATTCGAAAGGGTTCAAAAGAAATATGGGGTTACACATCAGCTTTCTACGGCTTATCACCCAGAAACGAGTGGGCAAGTCGATATTTCAAACTGAGCTTTGAAGAGGATCTTAAAGAGATCGATAGGGGAAAACCAACAATCGTGGTCGGATAAGTTAGACGATGCTTTATGTGCCTTTCGTACCGCTCATAAGACGCCCATTGGGTACACTCCTTACAAGCTTGTGTATGGGAAGAATTGTCACTTGCCAACTGAACTCGAGCACAAAGCTTATTGGGCCCTAAAGCATTGTAATGATGACATTGAGATCGCAGGAAAACACCAGAAAATGCAATTGAATTAATTGGATGAATTGAGGGATATTTCTTATGAAAATTCATTGATTTACAAAGAGAAAACTAAAAAGTTTCATGATTCTAAAATTAAAAACCGGGTTTTTAACATTTGAGATCAAGTGTTGCTTTTTAACTCAAGATTGAAAATCTTTTCCGACAAGTTGAAATCCTGTTGGTCCGGACCATTCACCATTACCCAAGTGTTTCCTTATGGGACCATCGAGCTAGCTCAAAATGATGGTCCTAACTTTAAGGTGAATGGCCATAGGTTGAAGCACTACTTTGGTGGGGAAGTTCCTTCTTTGAACTACCTCAACCAAGTCACCTTCCCCAATGATAATTTGTATTGAGGGGATCGATCCGAGCTCATGACTCGATAATCAAAAACGAGGTGCCTCGTGGAGGAGTTCCCATGCTTATCCATGTACATATTATCACTTTCTAATGTAGCTAATGTGAGGGGATTTGTGCCCTTCTAACCTTTGTTCCGTGGTTGTTTGTGCATTGTGGTTTTAGATGATCATTATCTTCACGATTGGAGCCTCTCGTGTTCGTTTTACGTGAGCACTCGATCGTTTGCTTTGAAGAATTTCTCGATATCCATATGATATATCCTTTAATGTTCTAACCTTAGGCTTTTAGCATACTTCATAAACGGCTATTGATTTAATGGTTCCACCCTTTCCATGCTAGATTAGGCATTCGACTTCATCTCTTGTATGGGGGTATCCTTCCCTTAGACTCGAAACATTAAGGATAATGTTTAACTTTAGTATGGGGGTGAATAGATACTTGCCTTGCCAAACCTTCACGCTTTCAAAAGTTTATCTTGTTGTTGCAAAATAAGGCTAAAATGGCCAAATTTTAAAAATTTTCTCATGTTTTATAAGTTTTTAAAGACACGAATGTAGATTTTCTGATGGCGAGAATAAGAGTAATTTTTGACTCGATCGTGCGTGTTGAGCACTTAGCTTCGATTCTTTAACTTTATATTAGGCTAAGTCTCTTAAATGAGGACGAGAAATGATAGAGTTAATTATAAGTTACTATGATAAACGTAGAGTACTCGTATTCTTTCAAAAACTCATGTGTTCTCGTTGTTTGCTTATTCTCCCTTCGCTTGTATATATATTTTGCTAATAAGTATTGGCTTAGCGGTTTAGTCTTGATTGTTGGTTTCTAGTCTTTTCTAGTAGCTTCTATGTAATTAAATTGGGAAAACATTAAGGTATCGCCAGCGTCACGGTTTTGAAGTATTGGCGACCCGAATAATCGAAAGCTTCACCCCATAATAAGATTTTAAGTGCTCACCTAAATCAAGCAAAAAATTTGAAGCTCACAAGGCCGAAAAATCTATGCAAAATTGAAAGTGATTAAGCCTTAATCTTTGAAGCTTTAAAAATATAAAATTCGCTTTAGCGTGAGGATATACGTCTTTGGCCATAATAAACACCTCATGGCGAGGTTAAATAAAAGGCAAGGCAAGACCGAAGTCATAATAAAAGCTCCATGGCGGAGTTGAATAAAAGATGGAGGTAAACCTATGATAATAAGGCCCATCCGTTAGGGGGCGTATAAAAGTCTTAATAAGTCTCATGTTCAAAATCGTTATAAAACCGTGTTTATCGATCCTTCTTGTTGACTTAATTTTTTGACATCGTTGTCTATTAGGGGGGTTATTAATTCGATGGTCTTGGTTACACCGATATGACTCTATTTTTTGATCTTAATCTCTATCATCGCATAAGTAAAAAATGTATCCTCATAAACATTCAAGACAAAAATAAAATATAAGAGATACCAAATAGGATTAAGGGAGTCTAAGTACATGATTAGGACATATGAGTAGTGTTAGCATTACTAAGTTATAATGACAATGATCTCGTTACACGCTTGGCATGGAATTAGGTGAAAATCGAGGACGACGAAATTATTTCTAACGAAGCATTCACGTGTACTTGTTCTATGAACCTAAACGTCCCATTTTGCGATGAAAATCCTACATTATGTCTAAAACGCAAGTAGTAGCAAGTAGTAGTATAGTAAGTTTCTGATTCAATAAAAGTCCATAAAAATGAATTTTGGAGGTGCTATGATACTTGATTCTAGCATTGCGTGAGGGCACGACAATGGTTTAGTATAGGGAGTGATGAGACTGCTTTTATACATAGTCTCATCGTCCAAATCGGGCTTAAAATGGTTAAAGTATCATAAAAAGTGTCAAATATGCGCTTGTGTTTGTTCAATGTGTATTTTAGGTACAGATTTGAGAAAATGACAAATGATCACAAGAAACAAGCAAAAACGAAAACGGGAAACGAAGCCGCACAATGAACCGAGCCCTATAGTTGATTTTCCAAGAAAAGTCCTTGAAGAATTGAAGATTGTACATGAAGGGTCCTTTATTATTGAAGAATTGACACTTTATACCCTTGTTTATTCATAATTACAAGTTTATTCCCTAAAGTTTGTCAAAATTTCAAAAAAGGACCGTCAACTTTGAAGAATTTGCAAGAATGGTCCCTCAAAATTGAAGACTTGTCACTTTTAGTCCTCCACAAAGTCAGTCAAACAAATGAAGAACTTGAAAAAAGAAGACATGTCAAAAAGAACCCTTGAAGAATAATGAAATTACAAGAAATACCCTTTGAAATATTTTGGAAAATGTTTTGGGGCCAAAGTATGAATTTGCAAACTTATTTATAAAGGGAATATGAGTTTAAGTTGGCCAAACTTGAAATGAAAGCAAAATGAAAGATGGGGGGCTAAATCTGGCAGACATAGAAACAAACCTAGACCAATCCCATCTTGACACGTCACCCTCCCACCAATCAAAACCCCACACGTCACTACCCACACACCTCACACCCAGGTTTATTAATAAATATTTTTTGAAAAAGTATTAATTATACATTTTCCCACTAAACAGCTTTAATCCACCCTCACCCCGATCTAAGCACACACTATAACACTCACTTCAGAACCAAGAACCCTAATTGGGGAAAACTTAACCACTTAATCATTTACCCTCATCACATCCAGATCAACAATTAAACCTTTTCTCATTATAACCCTACACCCAAAACCAATGCCAGCTCAGCCATGTGGCATCCCCAAGGGTCCCCTACTACAAAAAACAAAGAAGAAGACAAAACTATGGTAGAATTTCAACGTTATGGATTCATTTGCTTTCATCAAACGACTCAGATCGTCCTAAACACGCTGGCATCCCCACATCAGTCCAAGTAACTTCACATGCTACATTTGACGCAATTCAAAAAGAGGATCAAGCAATCATATTCCACAAGGGTAATTCTGGGATTACAACAACTAGGGTTTTATGTTTTTCAAGTTAGGAACTCTTGTACACCCTATTATATAAAGGGTTCTAGTTAGCACTCTTTCTTTCCTGTTCTTGTTTTTGTTTCTCCTTGGTCAAGGCATTGTAAATCCCTTTTTCTAGTAAATGAAAAGTGTTGGTGGATGTTTGTGACGAGAAAAGAACAAGTTCCATTTAACTTTAATGTTAGTTTACTTTGAATCAGTGTTTGAAATCAAGAGTTAAGTTTTTGAAAACGTTTTTTTATAAAATTTGTATCAAGGTTTAAGTTTATTTAGTTAAGAAAGGAAGTTGTAAAGCTCCAATAGCTGCTCATCTAAATATATATGTGACCATAGATCACTGATATCAAGTGGATATCAAGGATTTGTGGACATATACATTTGGGTGAAAAGTTGGGAGGCATCACTTCCTTGGGTGCTTTCTGTTTAAGATCCAAAAGGTTTTAAAAGTGTGTGGTTTATTAAATTTGGGAGATTCATCTTGTAAGGTTCTTGTTTCATGCTAATCTATCATAAAATCGTCTCATGATTTATATGGTCTTAGCTAGAAAACAAAAAGTGGAAATCAGTTGATATTGTCTTGTTATTATTTTATCTTGTATTTGAATCTTTCTTAGCAGGGGTGTTAAGGGAGCTAGTGCACTCTTTGCACATAAGCTCATACACTCCAAGGTGTGGATGTGCACCTTGGAGGTAAGTAACTTGCCTTTTTATATTACAGTCAAAAATTTGTGCGAATTGTGAGTTTTGTTATTGTTTAGTGATTAACTGATTAGACTTGCTTAGTTTTTGTTTATTTAAGGTTTGTTGAATGATTTGAGTGCAAGTTATATGTTTTAAGTTGTATTTGCATGTTTAGACTTTGAAAAATTTGTTTTCAGAAACTTAATAGGTGTTTGGGATTAGGTTTTAAGACAGATTTTAGGTAAATCTTTGGTTTTAGTTCAGGTTAAACACACTCTTAAAAGTTAAGTTAGGTTAAATCAATATTAGGTTTTGAGTTTGGTGGAGTAAAAATAGACATTGCATGTTAACAGTTTGGTTAAAAAGGGTGTTCATAGAAATCAGTAGAACAAGCTTGTTTTTGTGTTCTTGGAATCTGTAAACATTGAATCTGTTAAAATCATAGGTAATATAGGTTTGTGTGTTAGTTGGTTGTGATTTGGAGTTGTTGTGATCAAGTTTGAGCTGTTTGAATCTCACCCTAGGTGTCATTTAGTTCAGTAACTAGACCACCAGACCACTTCCTTATAATAGTAACATATCATTGAAGATTCTATGTGTTTTTTGTGTTTGTGCCCTTGTTTTTTGTGCTTAATCTGACTCCCTACACTCCACTGAGTGTAGCGGTGCCTTTTGTTTCCAAAACCATCAAGTAACAAGCAAGATCCAAGCTAAAACGTGCCCTGCTTATTTTGACCAAGCAGTGGGAAAAACTTCCCACTGTTAGTACAAGTGTAGCCACTGCTACACTACCAAACAAAACAATCTGACCTATCAACATTAGATCTTGACTTTTTGGCTTTAGTGAGTAATATTTGAGCTTTTACTTGTTTTAAAAATTTTCCCAGTATTGTTATTTTATTTTAATATTTTTCATTAAGTTTTATTTTATATTACTGTTCATTTGGTATTTAGAATTAAATCAATTTATATTAGTTTTTATTAAACTGTCTTTTGTCTTTTAGTGCAAAAATTTCATATTTTTCAGTTTCAAAAATTTTCTTAGTTTAAGTTAAATGTTCTAAGATTTTTAGGTTAAAAAGTCCACTGTTCAGTGTTTATTATTTTTTAGATTTAGTTTGAGTTTAATTAGATTTTTAATTAATATGTTTTGTCTTTTAGTGATAAAAATAGCTTTTTTCAAACTATTTCATTTTTCTACTGTTTAGTATCATAAAATTGGATTTTTAGAAAAGTTAAATTAATTTTAGCATTATTTTATAATTTTTAATCATTATTTTAGTTTAAAAAGTGTTTTTAGTCATTTAAAAATAAAAAATAGTCTTAAAAAATTAAGAACAATACTTTTTAGTTTTTATATAATATAAGTAAGATTCTCATTTGATAACATATTTTGTGATTATTTTTAATTTTATTGAATTTTAAGGCTTTAAATAGCATTTAAAATTGAATATTAAATTGAAAATGAGTTTTAAAATATTTTTATCAAATTTTATCCTTATTTATATTAGTTTAGATTTGTTTTTTACTTTTAATAAATTTTTAGATTAATTTTTAAATTTTGTCACGTTTTACGGTTTTACGTTTATGTCATTCGTCTTAGTTTAATTTTAATCGTAATCGTCATCATTTTTCTTTTTCCATTTCTTCTTCAATATTAAT
This sequence comes from Glebionis coronaria, assembly GCA_025667525.1. Taxonomy (NCBI): domain Eukaryota; kingdom Viridiplantae; phylum Streptophyta; class Magnoliopsida; order Asterales; family Asteraceae; genus Glebionis; species Glebionis coronaria. Next base: position 43,190,503 of record CM046878.1, read on the forward strand.
CTCAAAGTTAATCATCTCTTAACACACACACCAAGCCTCCTTGAGAACGAACTCACACCAAGGGTTATAAGCGTTTACGTTTTCCTAAATGTACGCTTAATACTTACCGCTTTTACCTCGTTTTCTTAAACGAGTATGAAATTACAACTATTATAGGTCAAGTTAAAAATGCATGTATTTCTCAAGTCACAAAACATCATGAGCTATCGACGGTGTCACACATTGCATCCAACGTCGTCACATTGAATATCCAGACGACATCGCCCATCCAACCTGGCGGCATCACAACTTATCAATGGTAGAAGGTCATAGAAGATCCGTAGGCCTAACGGTGTCACACTTTGTACCTGGCGCCGTTGTAGCCCAAACTCTAAATATAGAACCCATTGTAAACATACAATTCAATAAAAAATTTAGGTTAGCTTAGAGCAGCCATTGTTAGCCGATTTAGGGTTTAAAACCATAAGAAACTCTATGTTTCCACCCATATCAACTAAAGAAAAAGGTTTTATCCAATTTTATTAATCATGTCTATATGTATGATGATTATATCTTCTATTTTTTATTACTTTGCTATTCTAGGCTACATTACTTATTGTTTATTTATGATTGCATGAAAGATATGATGTGATCTTCTTGTGTTTGTTGCTTCTTGGCTTGATACTCTGCATGTTAGACTCTAGAAAAAGAGGCTAGATCTGCATGTCTTAACTATTATTTTTTCAAGGGAAACATGGATGATTAGATGATTCTCACCTCATAGATCTATGTTCTTGTTCGTGAACTCCTTTGACTAGGTCGTATATTGCATGATAATCATGTGGCTGTTCTAGGGGATACGTTTACATGTTTGTTAATGCATGTGTTAATGAGTAGATCTAGGATTTGTCTGTGATTCTAGATTTATGATTTTGTAGGATAGACGATTATGAGTGTGTATGTCAAATGGGTATCTAGTAAACATCGCCATACCACTATGCTAAATTTTACTTGTTTTATCTATGACTTGTAGTTGATATAAACTAAAATACTTACAAATTTAATTGACAAGGTGTGACATGTAGAAAACACATTAAGACAACAGTGTAGCAATTAATGCATGATTAGGTGAACACATTTTACGTAATTGGTGAAATTATACAACATTAGATTAGGATTAGAGTGTTAGTAAAAACTCTCGCTTATATCCCGATAATTTACTTTTAATTTTGAGTACATAATAAGTCAACCATATTAACATTAAGGACTTATTATGTTACTTTTGTTATTTCAAATTACATCCTTGGAATTCTAATGATACAAGGTTGGATATTGAAGGACTAATGCTACCATGTGATGATATTCTGTTACCCAAGCCCAAAGATAGAGCCCAATCCCATTTGCAACGTACGTATTATTCTTTGGCTATAAATCCTAGCCTCTCTCATTCGAGAGAGACATCTGGGCATTTTCATATGTGTGTTTTTTTAGTTCTCTCTCTTTTTATAAAATGTAACCCAGATCAATTTTGTACTTGTTTGATCTTGTAAAACTATTATCATTTAGATAATAGGATCACACTAGTGTAGTTGTGGTGATCTTTATTTTATTTTTAAGATTTGTCTTCTTTTAATAAAAGGTTTTGATTCGTAACTTTATTTCTTGTTTAAATCCATTTGATCTTATTTTCCTACATGGTATCAGAGACAGGTTGCTCTCAAATCATTAAAATTTATTTTTAGGGTTTTGAAAATTTTGGGGGGTTTTTCAAATTGATACAATTTTTAGTTAGATCTGCTATTGAGATAGGTAGATCAATATTATTTACATATATTCTTGGCTTAATCTGTTGAAATTTTTTTAGGGTTTCTAATTTTTTTAAGGTTTCGATATATCTTGTTTCCTAACCTTGTTTCTTATACAGGAAGGTTGATTCCATTGATCTATTGTATAGATATGCTGGTGTTTTTTATTTCCCTTAATTTTTTCATATTAGGGTCTGGTGTGGAGGTTTTGTTCTTCCTAAACTAAGTGAATATAGGAGGATCATACCGATTGTGCTTTTGGTTGCATGCGTTGTAACACCTCTTGCTCTCTCTATATTTTTTTTTCTTTTATCTGCTTACTTGTTAATATCTTTTTGGTTATACCTTAGGTGACTGCTTTGTCTGATGTTCATTGTTACTCTCTCATATTGGCTGTGTGTTGACTTTTTTTTATCACTTTTGTTGATTATATGGACCCTTAATCCTTACCTTGCCCTTGACCTACCACCCTTGAGTGGTTTGTAAGCCTGAGAACTTAGTTGGCATTGATTGAGTTGCTTTTATTGTTTTTTAGGCTGTGTGTATGTGTTTTTCACCATGGTGACCCAGATATTGACTAAGTTGGGGGTGACTCTGTTACTCTAATTAGTAAGCTTGACATTAGTGGCCCTTTACACCTTCACCCAAATGACTCTGCCACATTGACTGTCATTTCAGCTAAACTTAAAGGAACTGAAAACTACCACCCTTGAGTGGTTTGTAAGCCTGAGAACTTAGTTGGCATTGATTGAGTTGCTTTTATTGTTTTTTGGGTTGTGTATATGTGTTTTTCACCATGGTAACCCAAATATTGACTAAGTTGGGGGTGACTCTGTTACTCTAATTAGTAAGCTTGACACTAGTGGCCCTTTACACCTTCACCAAATGACTCTGCCACATTGACTGTCATTTCAGCTAAACTTAAAGGAACCAAAAACTATCAAGTTTGGACTAATGCTATGTTACTTGCTTTGAAAGGAAAAAATAAAATTGGCTTTATAAATGGTACTTGTATAAGGTCAGTAACTGATGAAATTTTGGAAAAACAATAGGACATAGTCAATGCTGCAGTGTTAGGTTGGATTCTTAATTCTATATCTGAAGAGTTGTTCCTTAGACATATTTTTTTAAAAAAGGCTAAACAAGTTTGGAATGATTTGAGAGAGACTTATCATAAAGTTAATGGGTCTGTTATCTTTAACCTTCATCATAAGATTAATACCTTAAAGCAAAATGGTTCTAACTTGTTTGATTACTATCATGGTTTGAATGCTTTGTGGAAGCAATATTATGCTATGGTTGAATTACCTAATTGTGTGTGCACTGCTACTAATGAGTATAAGAATCATAACAAGTTGTTGAAACTAATGCAATTCTTAATGGGGCTTGATGATTCTTATATGACTATTAGAAGCTCTATTCTCTCTAAAGAGATTTTGCCAGATGTTAAAGGGACTTATGCTATCATATCTAGTGAGGAGTCTCACAGAGTTGCATCTTGAAATCTGTCTGGTTCCTCTCAGAGGACTCAGACATCTGCTTTTTTATCTAATGGGCCTACTAGAAATGTTTTTCAAAGAAACCAAAGTTTCAACTCTGGTGGCTTTAGACCTAACAACAATAACACCCCTAGACCTAATGTCAATGTTAGACCTAACACTTATAGACCTAATGGGAATTCTGAGTTGGTTTGTAAAAATTATGGGTATAATGGGCATACTATTGAAAGGTGCTTTAATGGTTATCCAAATGATTTTAGGAAAAGAAAACCTGGTCAAAATTTTAAAGGGAAAAATGTTTCTAACAACTATGTGGGCACCAACTCAAACTCTGTGTTCTCTGATGAATAACTCACCACTTTACTCTCTCTTATCAAAGAAAATATTGGTTCTGAAAAAGGTGTGCAAGCCAATATGGCAGGTACTTATCTCAATTCTAGTAAAGTCTTCAATGATAATTTTGAAAAATTCTTTTGTTCTCATATAAACATTCATTCTAAAGTAACTCAACATAGGAAAGTCATTGACTCAGGTTCTAACCAACACATGATCAACAATGAAAAGGAATTAGATAGTGTGTTTGACATATCTCATCTTAAAATCAAAGTAGCTCATCCTAATGGTACTGAAGCTTTTATATCAGAAATTAGAAATCTTAAGTTGGGTAATGGTCTTGTTCTGTTTGATGTGTTGGTTATACCCGAGTATTGTGTCACCTTGATATATGTGCCTAAACTTGTTAAGGGTAACAAAATCTTTGTTGTGTTTGATGAGAATAAATGCTTATTTCTGAATCAGAATTTGAATCTGAGAAACATTCTAGGGATTGTTAATCAATGTGGTAGTTTATACTACTTACATACTAAAGGTATTAAGTGCAATGTTAATCAAACTGTTGTTGTCTATTCTCTATCTTATTATGACTGGCACTGCAGGCTTGGTCACCCTGCAAACCATGCCTTAGATGTTTTAAAAGGTTGCTTAAAATCAATAAAAATGATAAACATGATTATTGTGAAGTGTGTCAAAGAGCTAAGCAGACCAGAAAACTATTTTTCTTAAATGATCATAGAACTAAATGTTGGGGGACATTGTTCAACTTGATTTGTGGGGACCTTATAAGGTGACAAGTCACTCTGGCCATAAATATTTTTTAACCAATGTGGATGACTATAGTAGAGTTGTTTGGGTATATCTCATTAAGTCTAAAGATGAAGTTGTTACATTCATTGATGTTTTTTGTAATATGCTTAAAAATCAGTTTAAAAATACATTAAAATCTTTGAAAGTGATAATCGAACTGAGTTTGTTTACCAAACATTTAACAAGGTTTGTAATAACAAAGGAATACTTCATCAAACTTCTTGTACATATACTCCACAACAAAATAAGGTGGCTGAAAGAAAACATAGACACCTTTTAAATGTGGCCATGTGCCGTATGTTTCAGGGGGGAATTCTTTTGAAGTTTTGGTCTGAATGCATCCTAACTGCTACTTTTCTTATTAACAGATTGCCTTCTTCTGTGTTAAATAGAAAGTCCCCTTATGAAATGATATATAATACTTGTCCTAATCTCTCTCTAATCAGAATGTTTGGTTGTTTGTGCTTTGCTACTATTTTAAGTAGTCATAATAAACTGTCTAATAGATCTAAAAAATGTGTTATGATGGGTTATTCTAATTCTCAAATGGCGACCGACTTTTTAGTCTTGATAGAAATCAATTCTTTGTCTCTAGAGATGTTAGTTTCTTCGAGTCTATTTTTCTTTTTAAGGATTCTGTCTCTAAAAACAGCATGATGAGTCTAATGTATCTAATTTAATCAATATAAAAACTTGTTAAACTTTTTTGATTTAGATGACCCTGAGCTGCCTAATGATGATGAGAGAGTAACACTTAATCATAATAGTGACCATGAGTCACAAAGTAAAGGTGGCCACTCCTCCAACCAACGGGGTAGTATGGACACTGTAGATTCCCCAATTATTGGGGATGCTGCTCAAAACAGTGATGACGCTAATGATGGGTTGGAAGAGGAGGTTGCTACACTTGATGATAACAATGAGTCTGAAGGTAACTTGGATCAAAATCCAAGCACTTCAGCTCAGGGAACTCAAAATGTTGAAAGATCTACTAGAACTTTTGTTTTTTCTAAAAATTATAATGATATTGTTGTTAACTCCAAAGTTAATTATGGTCTTGAAAAATTTTTTGGTTATTCCAAACTAATCATGAGAATTTTTTCTTTGTCACCCAGTTTAACAAAAATAGTGAATCTAAAAGTTTTTTTTGAAGCATCCCAAAACCCTCTTTGGGTTAATGGAATAAATGTTGAGCTTGCAGCCCTTCTTAAGAATGATACTTGGGAAATTGTTGAGCTTCCAAAAGGTAAGAAATCCAAAGGTTACAAATGGATTTGGAAGTTAAAATTTAAGTCTAGTGGGGAGATATAAAGGTATAAAGCTAGGGTTGTTGCACAGGGGTTTGGTCAAAAAGAAGGAATAGACTGTGGGGAGACTTTTGCACCTGTTGTCAAGATGGCTACCATTAGATTCCTTCTTAACTTAGCTATTATGCAATTTTGGTCTGTCTTTCAACTTGACATTAATAATGCTTTTTTGTATGGTGACCTTGATGATATTGTATACATGAAACCACCCCAAGGATATCTAGCTGGGAGTGATAACATGGTCTGTAGACTTAAAAAGTCTTTGTATGGTCTTAAACATGCACCTAGGTAGTGGAATGCCAAACTTACATTTTTCCTAAATGAAAATGGTTTTTTCCAAAGTAAGTCTGACTACTCTCTTTATACCAAATTTGATGGTGGTGTCTTTCTTTCCTTGCTTGTGTATATTGATGATATCATTATCACTGGTAACAACATTGTTGAAACTGAGAAGTTTAAAACTTTTTTTAGAACCAAGTTCATGATTAAGGACTTGGGAAAATTGAAGTATTTTTTGGGTATTGAAGTTATTGACACTGAATTTGGTATTTGTTTGAATCAAAGGAAGTATGTGTTGGATTTGCTTTCTGAGTATGGTATGCTTGCTTGCAAACCTACTAAGACACCATTGTTTTCTAAACTTGCTATATCTAATGAACCTACTGATTATGAGCCATTTCTTGTGAATATTGTTGATTATCAGAAATTTATGGGTAAGCTTATCTATATGACCAATACCAGACCTGATATATCTTATGTTGTGCATTGTTTGAGCCAGTTTATACATTCTCTTTTAAACTCTCATCTAAAAATTGCCTTTAAGATATTAAGATATCTTAAGGGCTCTCCAAGTTTGGTCATTCACTTTAAGAAGATATCTAGTATGTTTCTTAAAGCTTATTCTGATGCTGATTGGGCTAAGTGCATTGTCACTAGAAAATCAGTAATTGGTTATTGTGTTTTTGTTAATAACAATCTTGTTTCTTGGATGAGCAAAAAGCAACATACTCTCTCTAAATCATCTACAAAAGCAGAGTATAGAGCTCTTGCTTTTGTAACTAGTGAAGTTGTGCGGATTCTTAATATTCTAAAAAATTTACATTATGAAAATCTTTTGCCTCTAACACTTTACTATGACAGTAATTCAGCTATCAAAATAGCTGCCAGTCCTGTTTTCTATGAAAGAACCAAACATTTAAAAATCGACTTGCATTTTAGAAGAGAAATTTTTTTAATTGGGGTTGTTAAAGCTTGCAAAGGATTGGACACATTACAACATAATGCCTTTGTAAAAAAACTTGATGTTTAACATGTATTGTGTGTCTGATTAATGGGGATATTAATTTTGAGGACATAATCAGTCAACCATACTAACATTCAGGGACTTATTATGTTACTTTTGTTATTTCAGATTACATTCTTGGACTTCTGGTGATACAAGGTTAGATATTGAAGGACTAATGTTGCCATGTGATGATAGTCTGTTACCCGAGCCCAAAGATGGAGCCCTAGCCCATTTGCAACGTTCGTATTATTCTTTGGCTATAAACCGTAGCCTCTCTCATTCGAAAGAGGCATCTGGGTATTTTCATCTGTGTGTTTTTTTGAGTTCTCTCTCTCTTTATAAAATGTAACTCAACTCAATTTTTTTCTTGTTTAATTTTGTAAAACTATTATCATTTAGATAATAGGATCACACCAGTGTATCTGTGGTGATTTTTATTTTATTTTGAAACTTTATCTTCTTTTTAATATTAGGTTTTGATTCGTAACTCTATTTCTTGTTTAAATTCATTTGATCTTATTTTTCTACATTTACTTGCTTTTGTTAAACATAAGAAAGATCCACTATGTTACACTTTTTGAACATGTTTGCTTTTGTGTTATGACATTAACTTTTAACGTTTTTTCTATAGACCCTACATCCATTACATATAAACCTCTTCACATTTATAAACATTTTATGTGATTCAAATAGATTAAATTATAAAAAAATCAATATCTTTAAACTCTTCATATTCCACAACCTTGACATGCATATCTCTTAAAATTCAATTTTTTAACCTCTCCATAACTTTATGAACATTTTCATAAAACAACATATTATTAACTGTCTTAAACTCTTAACCATTGTCTTGTCTACACAACACTATTAAGTATTTTCATAAAACACCATATATTATATCTTAACCATTGTCTTGTCTACACAACAATGGCAAGTAAAATCTTAGCCATTAATCTAAGCAAGCACTCATGACAGTAGAGTCTATCTTTTATTTTCTGTTGCTCTACAGTACCTTTTAGATCTTCCTACTAGTACACAAATGAGACCTATTGGTGGTAGGTCACCATGGGTGTCTAGATTGTGAGCTAAAACCTATGTAGCACAATATAATGTCAAGGAACTATGCACATTTAAGAAACATTCAAATCCACTTACCATGATTCATGACCGAAGAAAATGTTTTACTAGATATATTAAATAAAGAGCAATTTCATATATCACCCTACTTTTTAAATTAATTTCATATATACCCAAACATGCTTAAAAATCATTGTACATTACTTACACTTTGGGTATATATAAAATTAATTTGAAAAGTAAGGTGATATATGAAATTAATCCATTAAATAAATAGCCTTATTGAAGAGCTAAGTGAGAATTGCAAGGGAGCACATAAAAGCATTTTGTGGGTTGAAAAACCACTGTAGCAAATTACAAGGCACATTCCTAAGCCTATTTGATCCCAAACATATCAAAGTGTAATGGCTGATGTAATTGAGGGTGAGATCTTTATTAGGTCTTTTTGAAGCGCAGATAAATCATTCCAAAATCGCTAGAGAAACTTTGGGAGGTAAACTTGAACATGTTGATGACAGGGAAAACACATTATTGAGGATTTTCTACATGGAATCACTATTTAAGGAGCTCCTTCCAAAAATATTTAAGCCAACGCCACATTTAACAAGGACATGATTTTCCGTCTCAAGATCGTCATCGCATGTCAGGCATCGAAATGAGTTAAGATTGATGCCTCTAGATCCAGTCCAAGTTAAAAAAAAAAGTGCAGATTCTTGGATCTTCAATCCTCCAAGAAGCTATGTTGACTTTGATTGGTAGATTATTCTATCTTGTTGAATTAGGGTAAAAATAGAGGAGAAGAATCGATAAGCTCATCACAATTTGCTGAACGTAATTCACTAATCCAATCCCCATGAAGATCATACTGCCACGTAACTGCAAGATCCACTTATTTTCTTCTTCTCTTGTATGCCAAAGCGCCCAACAGGTTCATGTCAAAATAATCCTCGTGAAAATGTGGTTTCAAATCTCTCACCATTTTTTCGTTCATGCTGCAATGGTCATTTGCTCAAAATCAGCAAAAGGTTGATCAGAAGATGTGCAAGAGATAATTGGACATAATGTAAAACTACCTAGCTACTCAGGAGATGAGACTATCTAGCTTCTCAAAAACCAACAGATACTCAAACATGATAAATCAAAATGATGTACTTTTTCTTAGCTTTAGAATCTAAAGCATTCAAGTTTTAACAAGTTCACAGCTTAAAAGGTAGGTACTCCTTAAGAAACAAAACTTCATATATAGGATTGGCATGTTGAAGCGTGAAGATAAACACAGTCCATCATCTTCCAGCAGCAATCAAGCTATGACTGCAGAATAAAGATCTTTCATCTTCTTAAGTCAGCCAACAGTATTTCTTGTATCGTTACAAGCCCTCTAACGTTACAGTAAGATTTTAATGCGCTAGACCAAACATCAATTCTAGTATCCAGAACAGCTACTAACATCCTAACTCAGATATTCTGTTGGTAGTCTCTGTACTGTGTTGGTACTTTTGCATTATGTTAACAAGTCATTTCAAAAAGAAACCTCAATGATTAGAGTCTAAAACATATGTTGCAAGAATTAGCGACACTCAAGTATAACTTTGTTACAGCACAATTTTTTTCCCAATAAGGTTTACGTACATGTTTGTTTCTTTTAACTACAATCTTAACTTTGAGAAACAAAACCACAATAAAAAAATGCTTGTTATCAACAAAAGACACCTATCACTAACCTCTAATTTACCTTGTTCATCAACATCATTAGTTTTTCACACCACCTTAGTGGCCGCCACTTCTCTAAAGACTGGCCTGTTTTCTAGATGGTCCTTATGGTCATCGTCCCTTTTCTAAATCTCCATCCTCTAGAATCACTAACCTCTAATTTACCTTGTTCATCAACATCATTAGTTTTTCACACCACCTTAGTGGCCGCCACTCCTCTAAACCACAATCACAATGCAGTGACACCATCTCTTCACACCACCGAATCCCTGTGCTTCTAGTGCTGAGTTACTAATTCAATTTGCCTTCCAAATAAAAAGTTACCAATTCGATTTTGGCTACAGTTTAACAACGATCTATGCACAATTTTTGCTCTAATTTTGTTTGAATCAAACCTTATATTGTTACTCTGCTCCCATTCTTTTGTCTTTGTTATCCTTCCCAAATCTATTGTGTGATTTGTTTCCCGACTTATTGAACTTGCTCTCTACAAGCAGTCATACTCATTAGCTAAAGCAGTATTAACATCGCAACCAGCATGAAAAGTTCAAAAGCGGACGCGTATAATTAGTCATCAATATTTAATGTAAAAGTTTCTGATTATGTGCTACAGCATGAGTGGTTATATCTTCTAGGCTTTCTAGCTCATTATAAATTTCTCAAAGTTAAAGACTTAATTACCAGCTTAAAACAATCAAACGTGCATCAATATACCTACTTAATACCAACTAAATATTAGCTTCTTAACCCCCGGTCAATATTTCATTGCCTTGATTTAATATCAACTATATATTAACCGCCCTTTCCAATCAAAACCGGCTACCTACCTGGTAAATTGCATAATCCTTCCATGTAAACATTTCCATGGCAAATAAGTAAGTTGGTTTTCAGTCTCAAGTGGATAATCATCTTCGTCTCACCACAAGACTAGCATGACAAGAATAATCCATTGTCAGTAGACCGTAAATTGTCCAATGACCTAACAAAATTATATACTTATAAAGTCAATTTAAACCATACTACCTGGTCTATACTATATGAGGAAAGCTTCTTATGGTTATACTAATAGTATAAGGCTATAAGCTATCTTATTGGAGATAAAAAAATTCCACATTAATGAGAACATTAATTGTCAAATACTGCAACCTTACCCTTAGCAACTTTTAAGAGCTACATAGAGCAGGCCTTATTTTTGGGGTCCCTCACACCCCCATTGCAACATAAAATATTCACTTGCTAGCTAGTATTTTTTATATTTGAAATGAGTTTAATGTTTGAAAATTAATGTTTGAAATCTTGGACTCTACAAAAGGCATGATATATAATTTCATTAAACCTTTTTTTAATTAGCTTAGCTATAAAAAAGTATCAACACAATCAGTTTGATACTAAAGACCATAGTTTTTTACCTAATAAACCATTGAACAATAAACTTCAGAAACGAACTGAAAAATTACAAACAATGAGCATGTATGCACAATCTGACCAACAACACTGTTTCATAAAATGATTAACAAACAGATAACTAATTTAAAAATTAAGCTACAATCTGAATAGATATCTAACATAGATTAATTTGCTTAAAATAAACATAATGGTCTTAAGAGCAACCAGAGACAACTTCATAGGTTGGGATATGAACAGAAATATATGAAGTATAGAACTTACAAATAAAAGTGAGGGTTAAAGCCATAAATTACCACCGAACTTTACTTTTTTTCTCGATATTACAAATATAGAACATAAAATACTTATATAGCCACTAAACTTTACAATTTATTCTAATATTACAAACATTCTTATAAATGACCGTTGTTAACAGGTAATAAAGTTTAAAAAAACCTACACGTCATCACTATCAACCGGTTAATATCAAAAAAAAAATTTACATCTCATCCTTGCACCTCCACAATAGTATTCCACCAACACTTGTATTTTACACCTCAACCATCTTCATCTTCTTATCTTTTTATCCAAATCTGAAGATTTCATAAACCCATTTGAATCAAAGCAATACACGAATCCCGAACAAAACCCCCAATTATTTTTCCAGGATCTGAAAAAACCCATTTGTATCAAAAGATACCCATTCTCTGCATCTCTCTAAAGACGTCGATGGATTCTCTTCCACAACCTTCCTTCGTCAAGCAGCCCAGCACACGCCTGCAACACTAGAAAACATGTAACATCATCTGGATTACACCCATCCACCCCACTCCGCATCCTATCGAACACACCTAATCTCTCCACCTCTCGAATGCAAATCCACCAAACCAGTCATCAAAACCACATCCCCACAAAACCCATCTCTCAAAACCCTCCCATGAACCTGCACACCACACAACACCAAACCAATAAAGTCCACTTGCAGTTTGTGCTTGGTAACAACAAGATACCAATAAATTTTCTTCATTCTATTAGTTATAGGAGAGTACCTGGTAATGGATAGCATATTTGGAATAGATTTCCATTTTGTAGGAATATTATCAACTCAAAGATGCGAGTAGTTTTATTTGGATTTTTAATGTTTTTAATGGTTATAAATTATCTTATACTCAGTATAGAACTAAGAATGAGAAAAACAGTGACATGTAAAATCAATAAAAGTCAACGCCACTTGGGCAAAAAAATGACATGGAATATAATATTTTCATGTTAATAATAATAGTCGGTACCAACAAGTTTCAATGGCTATATAAGTATTTTATATTCTATATTTGTAATATCGAGAAAAAAAGTAAAGTTGATTGGTAATTTATGGCTTTAACCCTAAAAGTGACGCTGTCTTCAAAATTTGTGTAATTGAGTGGCATCTCAACCTTTAAAAAGACAATAATCAACCATGAACTGAAGTAACCTTTCTCAAAAGCTCTAACATGCTGCAAACAAGTATGTTGTGCAAGTACTATAATAAATGTATAACGACATATATTTATTTGAACGTCCAGTTTATATAACTAGCAAGAAGCGATGATAAAAACACGTAAGACATAAAACCTCAAGCATCCGCGTATGGAGAACACATAGCAAACTGATCACCACATCTTTTAAACCACACCCAAACAACCTAAAAAACCCAATAAAACGACAACCCAACACCTAACACCTACCAAAAAGACTAAACATCTAACAACCAAGCAAACTTCACCCACATGCATAAGACTAAACTTATAAAGATAGTGACCATAACCATAATGTGTTAATTTGATGTCAACATGCAAATAACCATAGTCGTCGATTGAATATTGCTATACCTAGTGTATGAATTTGATGTCAGCCTAATAACCATAACCATAATTGATATACCTCACCTTTTGTGGGTGAATTAGCTGCCAAGTTATCAATTGAGCGAATAGTAACTGTCCTTCAAGGAACAACATTATCCATACGGTGGTGTAACCACCTATATAATGATATTTATGTAGATCAAGGAATGACAAAGTGTTTGCAGTAAGATGTACATCCCAGCAAAGCACCTCATTTTAGATAACACTGAATTGCACTCACATTTTTTTTTGGTTTCTCGTAGACAAAAGAGATTTCATGTGAATTGGACACAGTGGATTTGTAACCCATGTAACTTTCTATCCAAAAATGTGTAGCCTTCTAGCTCCTTGCAAGTTCCTTTTGTTTATATTCTAATCGCCTTATAAAAATAATTTATCTTCATCACAAATTGTGATATCGACTTGGATCTTAGAAGAACCATACCAATATATTCAATTCATTTTTTTTAGAAGAAACAAAAGATTACTTAATTAATGCATATTAGAGTAGTCATAAACTGTCGGACACAAAGCTTAGAGCACACACATGTGATATAGCTGCATTAAGAGTAAACCATCCCTCGTGTAAGTAATGAATCCCAACAGTTTAAGCCAGCTAGAGCTAGAAAAATTAACTGCAGAAAAGAACAGGGAACATATTGCTTATGAATAAGCTGAAAATCTTGATTATTCTGACTTTTTGAAAATAACTATGGCTATTTCTAAGCACAAGATAGAAAACCCTAAAGGGTAACATTAACCGGCTAACGATCAATTAATATACAAGCTAAGTATTTCAGATAAACACAGGCAGCAAAATAATATATAACCAAAAAAAACTCATACCAAAGTTCACAAATTGTTAATTTCAAGTCAAGTTACCCCAAGCTACTGTTTCAACTTGCTAGTAGATCACTTACTCAGAAACCACAAAGTCGATTCATATATATCTTTTAAAAAAATCATAATTTTTTTAAGAAAAAAAATCATAAAAAAAACAAAAGAAGAAAGATATGCTAATATGACTCCACACACTGAAAAAAAATTCAAGTCAAAGTGATGTGATGTGAGCATACATAAATGGTCATATCAAAACACAGAAATTTAAAACACATATGGTTAGCAGATCACATGAAAAGGTTACGTTCAATGAATCTATATCATATCTTGTAGGATCTTAAAGTAAATTAAAATTCAACCAAGCTTTGAAGGATTTTCGTTAGAGAAAAAAAATCAATAAAAAAATGCAAAGAAATAGATACCTTGATTGCGAATAGAAATCAAGAGCATAAAATCCAAGTTCCAACATTTCTGTGAGCAAATATAGCATGCGTGAAAAATATAAACTAAAAAAGCAACAACAGTGTTAAAGACAAGAGTCAAATAATAATAATAATGATGTCAGTTTTCAGTTGATTTAGCACAGTAAACCATGTAAAGTCACACTTACATCAAACTAAACCCTACTACTGCTAATTAAACTAGTCTAGCAAATAAAATATAATATAAAGTACCATAATCATTATTTAACTGAAATCCCAAAACAAAGATACCAACAAGAGACTACTGTTTCAGGTGGTGTGTCTTCAAACAAAAACATGTTTAATAATTTTGATAAAACAAAACAAAAGATACCAAGCAAAGAATTACAAGGTGACAGATAGAGCAGTGAGCACAAAAAATAATCATACAATTTCCTTTAGGTATAATTAGACTTTGTGTGCTCACTCTCTTCTGTCAACTCGACATAGCCAAACTGGTACCAAATGTGTTTTCATCAAAAACAAAAAATAAACATAAAACTATAGATCTGAAAAAATAAAAAAAATAAAAGATACCCATATTAGGAAATTAAAAGTACAAGATATATCTAGGGCTTGGTGAGTTAAAAAGGGAAAAAAAACACCCCAAAATAAAGCTATCACTGATACCAAAACTGAGAGATATGATTAAGGGTGTACTTGTTGATGATGGGTAAAAATAAAAAGAAAACTTAATAGGCAGGCATATGAAACAGTACCGACGATGACCAGATTTATAATAATAAAAAGGGAATCTAGAGAGAGAAAATGGGTGGTGAGGGTCGAATGAATAATGGGGGGATGAGATGAACAGTATCTATGACTTTTGGGTTCTTATCGCCTTTGCTTTTTTTCATTTTTGACGTCATATTCTATGAGTTGCAAAATGGCAAAAAAATATGTTTTCTTCTTTTTACATCGACCAATCGTTTATTTGATTATGAGATATACTTTATAGGTAAGAGAGAGGCAAGTGTTTTTGGGCGATAATAACTTTATATGTAGGGCTTAGAGCACACAGTACAGTTGAGCTGTCGTGAGCAAAAAGTGATGTCACATCACTTTTTATTTCTACGACATCAAAACTCCCCACGATGGCTCATCCTACTCCCTGGTTAATCAGTGGCGGAACTAGAAAGTTTTAGGAGTGGGGGCAAAAAAAATTTTTACATTATTTTTTATATTTTCGGAGGTAATTTGAAGGTTTTACATTGTTTTATTTCCGAGTGGGGGGCAATTCGAATTTACGATGGGGTGCACTTTAATAAAATGGTCCTAAAAAATTTTTTTTACACTAAAATTTGATTTTTTTTGACGAGCAATGCCCCCCCCCCCCCCCCCCCCCCCCCCCCAAATTAGTTCTGCCCCTGTGGTTAATACGAGAATTCTCGTGTCGTCGTCACCCAACTTTTTTTTTCTTCAACAATTAATTTTAAACTAAAAACACATTTCATTCATAATAAAAATACAAATACAAATTTTTTTAAAAATAATACACGAAAAAAATTACATTTTAAAAAATAACAAATAATAAAAAAAACATCAATGATTAAGGTTCCATAAATGCTCAACGAGATCACGTCGAAGAGAATCGTGAACTTTCCTATCCCGAAGTTCCTTATTTTTCCTTCTAAATGTCTCACAACGTTCGACCCAAGTTCGTTGGAGATTGGCTTCAGGCGGAGCATACATATGGTCATATTCACTAATGTCAAGCTTTTGGTCTTCCAATATAATGTTATGTAGTATGATGCAACAATACATGATTCTTTTAAGCGTGCTGACTTGGAAACTTCGTGCGGGTTGCTGAATAATCCCCCGCCGACCTTGTAATACCCCGAACGCTCTCTCAATATCTTTTCTAGCGCTTTCTTGAACCCTTTTAAATTTCATTTTCTTTTCGTCCGTTGCAATTGTATACGACTTAACAAAAGAAGCCCATTGAGGGTAAATTCCATCTGCTAAATAATACCCTTTCTTGTATGTTTTACCGTTAACAACAAATTCAGTATCTGGAGCCTCGTCCAAAAGAAGGTTATCAAATAACGGTGAACCATATAAAACATTAAGGTCGTTATTTTCCCCCGGCACCCCAAAAAAAGAATGCCATATCCATAACTGTTGATCAGCAACAGCCTCGAGCATAAGTGTTGGGTATTTTTTATCACGCCTTTTAAATTGACCATGTAACGCTTTAGGACAATTTTTCCATTCCCAATGCATACAATCTATGCTACCAACCATACCCGGGAGATTATGTTTCCTATTGTGCAAATCATAAATATGTTGTACATCCTCAGGCGACGGTGTTCTAAGATACTTTTCAACATACAATACATAAATGCATTTGGTAAAGTTCCATAAGCATTCACGTGAACAACGCTTGGCTACTTGCAAATATTCATCTAGTAAATCGGGTGTTGTACCATACGCCAATTGGCGTATTGCCGATGTGCATTTCATAGTGGGGCTAAAACCTAAACGACTCGTTGCATCCTTACGTTGTTTAAAGAAATAGAAGTAGGGTGGTAGTGGATGAACGTTGTAACTACTTATATCATGAACTATTTTTCTAAAAAGGGTAGAACTCATACGATACCTTCGTCGGAATCGATCCTTCGGATACTTTGGCGGAGCTTCAAGGTCACCAAAATAATCAGCCATAAGTCTTCTTTTCGCATCTTCTCGTTCACGTGGGATGTATGTTCTAACGCGAGGACCGATATTACTCCTGGTTTCTTCCTCTTCTTCATCTAACATCTCAATTTGTTCCCAATATTCAAGATATCGGGCATAATCTTCCATATCTTCTTGATCGTAGTTTTCGTAAATAGAGGACAAATCGGAACTTCCGGGATTCATATTGATAAATAGTGTGTGAATATGAGAAAATAGTATGTGTTTGTGTGATATATAGTGAAATTATATTAAAAAATAGGGTATTTAACACCAAAAAACGGTCAAAAACATGGAAAACCAAAAAAAATAGTCGTTGCCCAACGGTAACTTTTTTTAAATTTTCAAAAAAAAATAAAATTAAAAAACCCGACGGCGCGAGCCACAGTGTGGTTGGCGCCGACGTGGCCTCGCGCCGTCACCATGGCGTCGGCTGGTAGGTACCAGCCCAAAACCGACGACGCGAGCCACGGTGTGGTTGGCGCCGTCGTGGCCTCGCGCCGTCGTGGCCAGCCAAGCCATGATTTACCATGCCGTGCCCTCTTAGGGGTGTGGAAACGAGCCGAGTTGATCGTGAAAAACTCGAGATCGGATCGGTAAAAAGTTTGAATAAGCTGAGTCTAAATGAGCTCGAGCTTAAGTTGCAGCTCGTTTATTAAACAAGTTCGAGCCCGAGTTTTAAACGAGCCTAATCTTTTATATACGAGCTTTTTAGCGAGCTTAACCACAAGCTTATTAACGAGCCTAATGTAATTATATTACGAGTCGAGCTCGAGCCAAGTTTTATTTTTACATTGCCAAATCGTATAAAAGAGCCGAGCTCGAGCTTCTCTACCATACCACGAGCCGGGCGAGCCCGAGCCCAAATAATAAGCTCAAAACGAGCCGAGCTCGAGCTCGGGCTTTGTAAAAGTTAAACGAGTCGAGCTCGATCTCGAGCTCGACTCGGCTCGTTTCCACCCCTACTTGTACCAGTAGGGCTTATCATGGTCTGAAAATCGGACGGGACGATTGAAGTTGGATTGTACTGGACCGAAACACCGGACGGGGTGTGGAACTAAAACGTTAGGGCTATATCCGGATCTGTCTGTTGTGGTGTAGTTCGTCAATCTTTTCTGATCTTACAAATCTATGGTTTTAAATAGCGAGCTATTACGTGAAGCGTGTCATCCACGTTACGAAACACACTAACACATCGTCTCTAGGTGTAACGTGCGAAAAAACGGCATAAAACGTGACATAGCACGTAGCGTGACGCTTTTTTTGATTTTTTTTGGAGATTTACAGGAATTGTATTTGTTTACTAGTTTTGAGCTATTTATTAGACTTGGACTTAGTAATTTTAATATGGAGATAAATTCTTGATTAAATACAAGCCGATTTTGTTTTAAATTTGAATTAAAGTCTTGCTCTATTTTGTATCATGTAATGAGTAAGTTATTAAATAAAAAAATTAATCTTTTATGTATATCGTCTTTTGTAAACTCGCTATATAAGTATTAATTTATAAATATTTGGTGCCACTATATATCACGTTTCAAAAAATGTTGTAGCTTCGCTATATCTTATGTAGCTTGGAGCTTGGCAATACTGCTACGCTACGCTTCACGCTATTTACAACCTTGTACAAACACACCATAGCCAGTTTTGCATGAAATCAAATGGGACTGAACAGAAGATCGAGTATGAGAAAAAGATGAATCAGATATGAGGAAGAAACTCCATTCACTAATAAAAGGGTACAGAATCCCGAAAGCGATAGCTACTATGATGGTTATAACCCGATAACACAAGACCACCAACTATAACATATACAGCTCAACCTCATCCGTTCAATCAATTGTGTGATGCTAAATAAATTGTTCAGTTTGTAAGAAAAGATGCATAATTTTTAACTCCAATCATAAAGTAGTGATGATAGCTATTAGAGTAAAAGATATTTATTTAATGTACATGAGTTCTTCTCAGAAGACATGTTTCTTTGCTAGAGTCTCTGAAATCACTAATTGGCTCTGGTATAAGAGATTATCACACTTAAACTCTAAAACCATAAATCATCTGGCAACACAAAATTTTGTTATTGATATCCCTTCACTTGTCTATTGAAATGACAAAGCATGTTCAACATGTGAAAAGCGAAGCACCATAAGGCCAGTTTCAAACCAAAACAAACTTTCTCAATTAAAGCAAGTCTTCACCTTCTTCACATGGATTTAGTTTGTCATGTAACCTCAAGGGACATTAATCATGAGAAGCATACACTTGTCATTGTTGATGAGTACTCAAGATACACTTGGGTATACTTCATAAAGAAGAAAAGTAATGCTCCTGACACTATCATGTCATTCACAAAAAGAGTTGAAAACTACAATGACACGCATGTCAAACAACTCAGAACTGAAAATGGTATTGTATTGAGGAACAATTTTATGTTCAAGTTTTACGATAATAAAGGAATTTCTCAAATTTTCGTATCCCTCTACACAACTTAACAAAATGGTGTTGTTGAAAGAAGGAACAAAACACTCACTGAAGGAGCAAGAACATTGCTTGTTGGATTTGCCTTTTCTAAATAATTATAGACTGGTGTTGTAGCCACTGTATGTTACACTCAAAACAGATCCATCTTTGTAAAAATACACATGAAGAATCCCTATAAAATTTTCAGAGGGAGACTTCTAAATATCAGCTTCCTTCATGTGTTTGAATGCCTAATATTCATTCACAACCACGAGGATCACCTTGGGAAGTTTGATGAAAATATTAATGATGGCTACTTCCTTGGATACTCACTTGTATCAAAGGCATACAGAGTCTTCAACACAAGAAGACAATGTATTGAGAAAGCCTTTTACATCACATTTAATGAAAGAACTGAAGTCATTAGGTTCTCACATCCATCAGTAGATGAACTTCATGTTCATAAATCTCAGATATCCACCTGATGTATATTAACACACTTTTGATCCCTCTCAAAAGTATCAAACTAACTGTCCATCAGTCCCTCGCATTGATCCATATTTAGATTTGTTAAAATCTCCCACTAAAGGAAATTCTCTAGTTGATCAAACTAATCATATGAAAGTTGAACATACAATGGATCAAAATGATCAAGCTGCTTATATTGATGAAATCTTTAATGATGATCAACCTGAGCCAAGCACCCATAATACTTTTCTCACTTTAAGAGAAATTTTTCAACTAAACAATTCCACTGAACAAGAAGGTCTAACTATGGAACCCCTAAGTTGAATATCCTTATCCTTCCACTATAGCTAGTTCAGGATCTCATACCAAACCTAGTCTTCCATACATATGCCCCAATACCTTTTTTTAGTATCAACACTCTAGCTCCTCAAAGCGCATGGTCTATAAACAATCATATTGAGTTGGTTAACATTGTTGGTAATCCTGGAGCGGGTATGGTTACTAAGGTTATGACAAGGAAACTTACTATTGTTTCACCCGGAGAATGTCTCTTTGCACATTTTCTTTTAGAAATTGAACCTAAAAGGGTTTCTGAAGCTCTTCAACACCTAGGGTGGGTAGATGTCATGAAAGAAGAACTACATCAATTTGACAGAAATAAAGTCTGGAAATTGGTTCCTTTGCCATATGGTAAATCATCAGTTAGAACCAAATAGGTGTACAAACTCAAAAGGGATGTAACCCACATTGTCCTAAAAAATCAAAGCCATACTTATGGCTCAAGGTTATTGTAAAACCCGCATAAAATACCTAAGAACATTAAACGCATGAAAACACGTATAAATTAAAACTTTACAATTAACTAATATATGACACGTATCATGAGCATCTTATATCTATAAAGATTCAGTCCCCATATATAAATGGGATGTCTTTAAGATTAAACTTTATCTAGAAACATAAATATTCTAATGCACCTGTGTAATTGCTGGAAACCGAACAGTTGTTATAGTTTTGATATATAAAGTTATAAACCATCATTCATTTAATACAAGAACAAGAAATCCAAACGAAAGGAATACAAACCAAAATAATAAATTCAGACATTATATAAATGAGTGCTCCTCTTCAAACAAAGTAATCCAGTCTATAGAGAAAACCCCTTACGTCGTAGGAAAAACCCATTTCGTCACATGAAAAAACCCATTCTAAGAAAATACCCAGATACGTGGAAACAACCACTTCAACGTATAATCAGATCACTCGGACATGCTTAACAGATTCAACTATTTCAGAACCATATCGTCGCTGGGGAACAAAGTGCTACACATCAACCCAAAAGAGCTCGAAGAATAGTTCCCATTTGAAGATTAATAAAAGTGTAGGGTTTTTGATCGAGTTTGTCCTCAATTCGTTGGTTGTTCGGTTGCGGATGAGGCATTTACCGATGAGTAAAGCCGTTTTTTATAGTCGATGTATGTGGTGTGATTGAAATTATTAGGTTTAAAGAAATCCATGGATGAAGAAGAATCCAATAATTTGATAATTTGAGGTCCAGTTATTGGTCAAAGGTATAAAAGAGTTGTAGTATTATTCTTTAAAACATTAAAAAGAGAGGTTGACAATATTAAACTAACATTAAATATTAGTGTAATATATTTGTCACTTCAATGTTACTGGCCACATCTTAATGTTTGTCTTAAAAGTTAGTATTGATGTGGAAATGAAAAAATGCATTCATTTTGGTATTGTTTTTAAAAAATATATAGCAATACTTATTAAAGTTATTAACAAATATTGTAAAAATACATAAACGAAAAGAATAAAAACAAAAATCATTAGGTCCAGTGATATTGGTGGGAGGAAAGCATGTATTCTAATAATCATTAATATATAAAATATAATTTAATTTGATAAAAAATGCATCTTAGCGTTATTTATGCTAATGTTAAAATACACATATTTTCTTACAACTAAATAAACTCAATCACAACCACTTGATTATGTCATTTGAAATAAGCAAGTCGTATTATCTATTTCTTAAATATAAACACGATCTGTACTAACCATTTATTTACAATCATATCCGACTAGCAAAGCATAAAGCTTGATTTAATACTTGATAAAAACATTTGTTAAGTGAGTAAACATCATTGGCACCAAGAAATTTAAGTATTAAAAATTAAACGCCATCTACGTCTAACTTGAACGAATCTTGACTTTAGCATTAAAAACTAAACATGCACGCACAACAATGCACCGATGTGAACTTATGCAACACGACACATAGATAATATCTCGATCTTTAAATAAAAACTAAATCAGTTTCACGTTATCACCTTCATGGAACAATCGGGGCATCGCCCGGGTCTGAACGCCTCGTTTAATGTAAGTATTACGTATATTAATTAGTTACAACAAGTATTACGTATATGAATTATTACATGATAAGTATTTATGTATAATACTTAAAACATGACAAGAATGAGAACACGAGACTAAAATACGAACACACACGATAAAAATTTTAAACACGAAAAAAAACGAAAACTATAATAAAAGGGGTGTTTGGCCGGCGGTTTAAAAGAAACAAGAGAGCCTTTGGCCCGACTCATTAAGCCTATAGTAGTAAACAAATAATCTCCACGGAATTCATTATTCACTTTTTATCAAAATTAAAAACCCTATTCTCTCTTGTTTTCTCTCTTTGGCCGCGATACCCACAAGAAAAACAAGAAGGAAAAGTTGTTTGATCTTGACTAATTTACAGGTATGTGTCAGTAACCTTAATCCTTAATCAATACGCGCATACGGTATCACTAAAACCTTTCTTTCTTTTTCATTTATTTTTTATAATTCATGAATTTGTTAAGATTAATAATAAGAACATGTGTACTTAAATTAAACACGTAGATCAAGGGTTTTGAGTTTGGTTTGTCACGGGAACTGAGACTATTAAGGTCTCGGTGGTGTTTGATTCTCGGTGAGTCGTACCCTTTGTGGGCCGGTGGCTGTTGATTCCTGCCAGCCACAAACCCAAACACCCAAGACGGGGGCTATTTGGTTAAAACTGTGGCAAACCGAGAGCCTCATGGCTCTCGGTGGGAAGCTGTTGCACGCAGGGGGAATCAACAGCAGCCGGGGATGCGTTGGGCAAGCAGTGGCAACCACAGCCGCGGCTTATGGTTCTAGCCGAAGCCGAGACCCAAAGGTCTCGGTGTGGCTTTGTTTTGGGGCTCGGGTATAACTGAAACACACCAAGGGTGTGTTTGGTTAGTTTTGCTAAATTACATTTAAGATTTATTTACTTAATTAGTTATATTAAATATTGCATGGTGTAATTTAATTAATTTAGGGTAAGGACTTGGGATATAAATTAATTTATATAATTATCATGATATTAAACATGGCCATTTATTTAAATAAACTATAGGTTATAATAATTATTAATATAATTATTCATGGTATAAGTTCATGTTACATTTAATTAATTAAGAACTTAGCTTAATTAATTAATTACAATTTAATTAAGGTTTAAGTAAATTAATACTATACTTTAATTTAATTATATAATAATCAGATAAGGTAAAATTTAATTAATATAATCATGCTATATTATTAATTAATAATTACTTATAAACCATGTATTAGATTATTAATTATGTTAAGACTAAAATATTTATTATTAATAAACTTTACTATATTATTATATTTAATAATCATGGCTTATAATATATGCTTATTAAACATTAGCTTATATCATATACTTATTTAATAAGCTTATATCTATTTATGGAAACATGCTAAATATAGAAACATATTAATTATGGAAACATGCTATTTATGGAAACATACTATTTATGAAAATATACTATTTATGGAAACATACTATCTATGGAAACTTCCTATTTTTGGAAACTTACTAATTATGAAAACTTTCTACTTTTGAAAACTTACTATTTATGGAAACTTGCTATTTTTGGAAAGTTACTATATATGGAAACCTTCTATTTTTTGAAAGTTACTATATATAGAAACCTGCTATTTTTAGAAAGTTACTCATTATGAAACAACAAGTATAATAACACATAGAACATGAAATACAATTATCAAGAACACATGAAACACTAAGAAACACATGATGAAACATGAAACAGTAAAACAAGTCAAGAACATGTAAAACAAGACAATAACATGTAAAACAAGTTAAGAACACGTCCAGTAGACTAATTATCAGTGAGTATACGTTAAACAGACAACTCATTCATGTCCCTTTATTATGTAGCACTCGTGAAGTCGAAGTAATTCTTCTGTCCTTCAGTATGGACATTCTCTTTCTATGATTAGGAATCTCCATTTGCAGCCATTTGTTTTCCCCAGTAGTTAATATAAAATGTTTCAGTAATTATATGTTATCCTTTTATAAACGGCATGAGCTATATACATGCATGCCATGTTTCATCTAGTTATGGAGGTACCATAACCATAACACTTGAGGGACCGGTGTTATAACTCTTCCGCGACGAGAGTGATTGCTCGCGGCGTCCCTTTCAGTTATTGGCCATTTATTATTATCATGTGGGACGAATGGGTGCATCCTAGTACATGTTTTGTAGATTACACGGTAACTATGGTGTGTGCTCTACATCCGTTACATGGAGTTGATCCCTCCATCCAGACTATTATAATTAGAGGCAACCCCTCTAATTGCATGACTAGGTCACCCCTCTATGTATTCATACACGTTGATACCTTCATGACCTATATGGGCTCTTGGGCATTTAAAATACAATTTTTATGAAATAAACATAATTCTTTTCAAATATAAACCGGTTTTGTAAAACATACTCCAGGTTTTCTAGGACTTACATTATTCCGCTGCATTTTTTACTTTACTTATGTTTCAGTCATTTTATCATTGTCATATATCCGTGCACTGAGCGTATTGCTCAGCCGTATTTTCTTTTCATGTCCCCATACGGCAGGTACTAAATGGAAGAGTTAAGCAATCAAGAATACGTGCATTAGGATGGAGGCTCCCTTGACTTCATTTCTTTTAATGCATTTATATACTTCTGCTTTGCTGGACATTGTTTAGTCCTTATTCTACATTCTTTACTTATGCATTGTGTGTGAGCTTATGTTTGGGGCCGATGTTTATTTTCGGTTTCCTTTATGGTCATTAATGTTTTAAGACATTTACCTTGCATGATTTGATGACACGTCATAATTATCATGTAACGATACACTTGTCAAAGTGTGGTGTTACAATTATAGAGGAAGGAATTGTTGGGAATAAATATAAGAGTGTTAGTTCCCCCTACTAGTTGGTCAGAGTTTCCCCTGCTAGAGTAAGTTCCCCCTAATAAATAACAAAGGCAGGGGGATTGGTCCCCCTGTTGAAGTCAAAGACCCTGCTGCTAAGATAAACTTGGAAGAGATTATAACGTATTTTAGTTACTACTCAGAGATACTTTCCTAGTTTGTTAGTAGTGATCTTGTACGTGAGTCCTTGTACTATAAAAGGACTCACTAGGTTATCATGCATTGTGTGTCTTTCCTCTGCTCATTTCATTTCATACTTTAAGGTTTTGTAACCCTAATACCACTATTGGGTATTCGTATATCCATGATATATTAAAGTTCAATGTTTGATTTAAACACTTGTTCTTGTGCTAAACACTACATTCCGCATCTTGTTTAGTTACTTTGTATTGCAAAGTTTCTCTAGTGTTAGATTGAATCTATTCTTTCTATCACAACCCTTATACAAGCTAAGGTTTAAGATCTGAGTTTGGGATCAACAAGTGGTATCAGAGCCAGGTTGAGAAACTTTGATTAAACCAAGAACAAAACATCTCTCACAACCAACATCAACCATGTCTTCAGATTCTCAGCTATCCTCAAACAACAATGCCCTCAAACTTCCCATTCTGGATCCTGAAAACTTTGAAATATAGGAATTTGGAATTCAACAATATCTCAAGATGGAACACTATGTCCTATGGGAGGTTTAGGAAACATAAGGTTTAGGAAACATAAGACAGCTAAGGATCTCTGGGAAGCTATTGAGAAAACGTTTGGAGGAAATTAAGCTACTAAGAAGAAGAAGAAGAATCAGATGATCAACCAATTTGCTTCTTTTAAAGCAAATGGTGATGAATAAATTGGTTCCATCTATAATAGGCTTCAAGATCTGGTGGCACAACTAGAATTCTTTGACATAGAAGTGCCTGTTGAACAGATCAATGCAAGATTCCTTGACAGTCTTCAGAAGGAATGGTTTGTGTACAAATCTATTTGGCAGAACAGAGATGGCATTGATGATAATAACATTGATGATATCTACAATAACTTGAAAGTCTTTGAGCCAGTAGTTAATGAAATAAAGTCATCAGGAACTATTCCCACTAATTCAAGTGGATCTACTGATTCCCCTGCCAATATGGCATTTATATCTCACAGCACTGGAATCTCTAAAAGCAGTGGGATTGAAGTTTCCCCTGCTAACCTTTCCCATGTTGTAAGGTCTGGGCCATCTTATGATGAAGAAAGTCCTGCAACCTTCAGTCTTGATACTGCTTGTGCTTTCATAGCATCTCAAGGATCTCAAGGATCTACTATGTTACATGAAGATCTGAATCAAATCAGCAAGCAAGGACTGGAGGAGATGGACATTAAGTGGAACATGGCTCTACTCAGCATGAGAGCCAACATATTTTACAAGAAGTATGGAAAGAAGATTTCCATTAATCCTTTTGATGTAGCTGGATTTGACAAAAAAAAGGTATAGTGCTACAACTGTGGCAAGAGAGGCCATTTTGCTAGGGAATGCAGAGGGCCAAAGAATGGAAGCAGCTATAGGAAGGAAGGCAGGGATGATGATTCTGGTGTTAAGGCTATGGTAGCCATGCAAGGGATAAATGGAGCAGGTGGATGGGACTGGAGTGCCATGACAGAGAGTGTTGAAAGAAATCAAGCATTAGTTGTTGAGGAAAAAGAGGAAGATTTCACTCTTATGGCAATGCCAAGCTCTAGTTCAGACAATGAGGTATATGATGATTCATATTATACTAAAGCTTGTAGAAAAAATACTGAGTCATTGAATGGTCAAATAAGAAAGATAAAATTTGATTATATTAATTGTGATAATGACCTTGATAACTACAAACGTGCTTTAGAACAGCTAGAGTCCACCATAAGAGAGTATAAACAAAGAGAAAATGATTAGAGAAATCATATTGTCGTATTAGAGAGAGATGCTAAAGAAAATAATGATTCCATTAAAGAATTAACTATTGAATTAGAAGTTTTTAGAGCTAATAAGAAGATAGATGATCAAACTGTTGAAAAATTTGGAAAAGCTTCCAAAGATTTAACAAAAGCAGTTGAAATTAGGCAGTCTCCTAGGGACAAAACAGGTTTTGGTGTCAAAAATGAGCATGCCACTATACCACCACCACCTGCCAACATACATGCACCATTTCCTATAAAAGATTTATCTTGAACTGGTCTTTCTTGTTTCAAAAAGCAGGAAGATATCGAATTTGACTTAAGTGCATACATACCTAATAATCTAGAAACAGAAGAACCACTTATGAAAACTAGTGCTGTTAGGGACTTTGAAAAGGAACAAATTGCTTTAAAACAGTGGAAAATAGATAACCTTGTTCTCTTTTCAAGAGAAGTACTTTTTGGAAGTGATTCAAGTTCTAAGACTAGTTCACCCAAATCTAAATCAGGATCAAAGTCTTCTAAGTCTACTGTTAAATATGCTGGTATGTATAGACCTATAATAGGTAATATGAGAAATTGGAATGACCAAAACTCTCATCAATTAGGAGAGGACTTTGTAATAAACACTAAATCTTATTTCACATGTGGCAGTTTTGATCACACTTATCAAGATTGTCAGGCACCAATGGAAGTGGTGGCTACAAATCCTTTAAAGGACATGCAACCAAAAGCCATTCTTTTGAATGCAGGGTCAAAATCCTTTTCTACTGCTAAGTATGTTTCCCTTGCTTTGAGAAATAAGATATATGATAAGTATGTAGTTCCTACTCTAAGAAAGGTAAATAATGCATGTCCAAAGTCTAGCTCTTACATGACCAAACCAACACCTCATACTTCATATAAATCTGTCTCTAGACCCTACCAGCACACCAATAGAGGCTAAAACAAAAGATGGATTCCCTCTGCTAAACATAGGGATTCCCCTGCTAAGATTAGGGTATACCCTACTAGCAAGGTTTTGCCCTCTAGGAACATGGGCAGATGGGGAAAAGCTGTGAAAGCCTCAGCTCGTTGGGTCTGGGTACTAAAAAGGGGTACTCAATCCAATGGTGTATCTCTAGTCTTTGACAAGCTATCTTATATTGATACACGAGGTAGATCCAAGTCTATAATGGCTTGGGTCCCCAAGAGAAACTAAATTATTTTTCTTTTTGCAGGTAACAAAGCAGACCAGGAATGATAAAGCCTACTGGGATAGTGGATGCTCAAGGAGCATGACTGGACATAAATCCTATCTGTCTAACTTTGTTCCCCTGCATGACAATGATGGTGTTTCTTTTTGGAGATAGGCATGGAACAATCACAGGAAAAGGAACTATTGTCACTAATGGAATGACATTTGATAATGTCTACTTGGTGAAAAAGCTTAAGTACAATCTCTTCAGTGTGTCCCAAATGACTGATAATAAGAACTTTGTCCTGTTTACAGATACTGAATGTCTTGTGTTGGGGAAGGAGTTTGTTTTACCAGCAAACAATCCTATTGTGCTAAGAACACCAAGACAAAACAATATGTACACAATTGATATCAAGGACATCTGTCTTCAAGACAATGAAACCTGTTTCATTGCCAAAGCTTCAGTTAATGAATCCAAGAAATGGCATAGAAGACTTGGTCATCTCAACTTCAAGAACATTAACAAACTGGTTAAGTATAATCTGGTTCATGGTCTTCCATCCAAGTCCTTTGCCAATGATCATACTTGTGCTGCTTGCCTGAAAGGGAAGCAACATAGAGCCTCTTTCAAGTCAAAAACAAGTCTGTCCACTGCCAAGCCATTGGAATTACTACATATGGATCTTTTTGGTCCTACTTATGTGGCAAGCATAATGAAGAAATGGTATTGTCTAGTGATTACTGATGATTTTTCAAGGTTCACATGGACATTCTTTTTGTTTGAAAAGAGTGACACAATAGATGTACTCATAGAAATCATCAATATTGAACTTTCCAAAAGTATGAGGGTAGTGACCATGAGATCAGACAATGGTGGTGAATTCAGAAACAAGAAACTGGACACTTTTTGCACAAACAAAGGAATAAAAAGGGAATATAGTATAGCAAGAACACCTCAAAAAATGGAGTTGCAGAAAAAGAAACATGACACTTATTGAAGCTGCAAGGACTATGCTATCTGATTCCAAGCTTCCAATTATCTTTTGGGCTAA
Source organism: Glebionis coronaria (assembly GCA_025667525.1). Lineage (NCBI taxonomy): Eukaryota > Viridiplantae > Streptophyta > Magnoliopsida > Asterales > Asteraceae > Glebionis > Glebionis coronaria. Next base: position 43,219,944 of record CM046878.1, read on the forward strand.
ACTTGTATCCATTGCTTGTTATGTTCAAAATAGGGCCTTGGTGGTTAAGGCACACAACAAGACCCCTTATCAGCTGTTCAATGGAATACCCCCTTTGATTGACTTCTTTAGACTATTTGGATGTCATGTGATCATTCTGAACACAATTGACAATTTAGGCAAGTTCAATGAAAAAGGGGATGATGGGTAGTTTATTGGTTATTCATTAAACAACAAGGGATATAGGGTCTTCAACAAGAAGATAAGCAAAGTGACAGAAAATCTCCATGTAGATTTTCTTGAAGACAAGCCTAAAGATGTACAAACAGGTCCTGATTGGTTCTTTGACATTGAAGTTCTTTCAAAATCCATGAATTATGTGCTTGTTGCTTTGCATAATACTAACATTTCAGGTACAAAAGAACCAACTACTGTGGAGAAGTCACCATTGAGGTACATGATTGTACCCTCACTGTTTCCCATGGATGATGCTGCTCCTAAAACAAGTGAAAAAGATAATACATCTCCAAGGAAGGAACAGTCAATTCCTTCCCTTGCTAAGTCCACTTCTGAAAGCAGAGGAATGGATGAAAGCAGTGGAATCCAGGATTCCCCTGCTGGACCATATGCTTCCCCTGATATTAAAGAACCAGCTGTCAATGATGTTAATGATGAAGAAAGAGAATCCCCACTCATTTCCTCATCTTCACCTATCTCTGGTGGTCTACTCATATCCAGCAGTGGAAGCAGAATAATTAGGAATGGAGGTCCAAGTTATTCAGAACTGCATTCAGCTCATCAGCATCCATCCCTCAGTCATGCAGTATCATTTGGAAGCTCTTTTGATGAGTTCTTTCCCAATCAAGATAGTCCAATAAATCCTGATTTGGAAGAGGATGAAACAGAAGTCATCATAAGCATGCAGCCTACCTACATAATCAATAAAGATCACCCCCATTTCACAAATGATAGGTGATCTTGAGACTCCCAGACAAACAAGGTATTCAGCAATGGAGCATAGCTTCATTGCCAACATTACTATGAATTTTAACCATGACAATATGCAATGCTGTCTGTTTACTGCCTTTTTGTCACAAGAAGAGCCAAAGAAAATCTTCCAGGCTCTCAATGATCCAAGTTGGGTTGAAGCTATGCAAGAAGAACTCTTACAGTTTGACATCCAAGAAGTGTGGATTCTGGTAGATTGTCCAAAATGGGCAAGGCATATTGGGACAAAGTGGGTACTCAAGAACAAGAAGGATGAGAGGGGTATATTAGTCAAAAACAAAGCAAGACTGGTGGCACAGGGATATACTCAGGAAGAAGGTATTGATTATGAGGAAGTCTTTGCTCCAGTAGCCAGGATTGAAGCCATTAGATTATTTCTGGCTTATGCTTCATTCACGGACTTCACATTACACCAGATGGATGTTAAGAGTGCCTTCTTATATGGCACCATTGATGAAGAAGTTTATGTTATGCAACCTCCAGGGTTTGAAGACTCAGAACACATAGACAAAGTGTACAAGGTGAAGAAGGCTATGTATGGACTTCACCAAGCTCCTAGGGCCTGGTATGGGACTCTTTCTAAGTACCTGTTGGATAATGGCTTCAACAGGGCAAAAATTGACCAAACCCTATTTATCAAGAAACAAAAGGGTGACTTTCTTTTGGTGCAAGTATATGTGGATGACATCATCTTTGGATCTACAAATTCTATGCTTAACAAAGAATTTGCCAAGTTGATGCAGGATAAATTCCAAATGAGTGCAATGGGCGAACTCAACTTCTTTTTGGGGTTATAAGTTCAGCAAAGAAAAGATGGGATCTTTATCTCACAAGACAAATATGTGGCTGAAATTGTGAAGAAGTTTGGAATGTATGAAGAAAAGAAAGTTTCCCTTCTAATGGATAAGGAGCATCCTTGGGGAAAAGATGGCCCTGGAAAGCCTATTGATGTCAGGAATTATAGTTCTATGATTGGACCTCTCATGTACCTTACAGCTTTAAGACCTGACATCATGTTTGCAGTATGCTTATGTGCAAGATACCAAGTGGCACCCACAGAGTGCCATCTGTTTGTTGTGAAGAGAATTTTTAGGTATTTGAAGTGTCATCCAACTCTAGGACTTTGGTATCCCAAGGAGTCACCATTTGAGCTGGTATCCTATTCAGATAGTGATTATGCTGGTGGAAACAATGATAGGAAGTCTACAACAGGTGGATGTCAGTTTTGGGGAAGCAGGCTTATATCTTGGCAGTGTAAAAAGCAAACTATTCTGGCCACATCCACAACTGAAGCTGAGTATGTAGCAGCTACTGCATGCTGTGGACAAGTTCTTTGGGTTCAGAACCAGCTGCTTGATTATGGGTACAATTTTCTTAAAACCAAGATATTTATTGACAATAACAGCACCATTTGCATTATTAAAAATCCTGTTTTTCATAGCAAGACCAAACATATTGAATCATACATCATTTTATTATAGATTGTTTCGAAAAAGGATTGATTGTCCTAGAGGCAATTGATATGGAACTTAATGTTGTTGATCTTTTGACAAAAGCTTTTGATGTGGGGAGGTTTCAGTACTTGGTTGCAAGTATTGGGATTGTCACTCCCTAAAGATTGATGTCTCATTTGTCTTGTATATTCAGGATTGCCTTATTGCTATTGTTGTACAACTGTTAGTCACTTTTTCCATTATTCTTCATTCCACTGCTTTTGAACAAAGATTACCCTGCTGGGGTTCATTCACCTGATAAGGCATTTTCTCCTTCGAATAGGTTTTCTCTTCAGTTGGGTTTGTTCTTTTTAAAGTGATTATATGTGGTTTTTAGACTAACAATGCAGAGATCCAAATGGCGCGTACTACACCATGGGAGGATCAGGTATATGCTCTATGTATAAGGGGAGGTTAGGTCACACCTTTAGGATTTAGGATATCCTTAGGATACTCATATATGATTCTAGATCATATCCACTGGTGAGTAGGGGTTCAGGATGATGAAGACTTGCTGCAAAGCTTGTCAGAGTTCTGAAACCTTGAGGCATTGTAATGTGTACTTAAAATTCTCGATTCACCAGCTTGCTGTTTAAATTAAGATTTTTAGTACATATTGCCAAGACCAATTAACCATAGATAGGGAATGGTAGGGATGGAGACTGTGGTATGCTTACTTTCTTGGGTTGACCAGGTGCAGGGTTGCTTAGCTTATGTGTTGACTCTTTTTGTTTAGAACTTTGCTGAATGGAAGAATATTGAGTTTCTATGTATCTAACTTGTGTCTACAAGGGTGTGCATTAGAGCAGAGCTATTTAGCATTGATCTATTCATGATTAGTCTAATACCCTTAGGAAAGTTTCCCCTGCTTTCAATTTTGATACCCCTGCTTGTTCAACATCCCCCTGTTTGACCGTTGACCGACAATACCGTTACCCTGCTTATAGCCGTTGGGCCTGCTTGCTAAATTTTTGGTTAGGGAATATTTTATTCTTTTTAAAAGATATTTAAGGCGCTTTCTTCACAGATTGGTAATCTTTTCTTTATTATTTAAAATAAATTACTTTCTTATCAAGATTTATCTCTGATATTTTTGCAATTTGAAAATTTGGCCCAATCATAGCTCTTAAATTCGCCTATATAAACTTAATTCCCTTAACCAGCAGGTCTACCTCTCTCTTTCGACCAAATCCCACCAAACTTTCACCACTATAAACCTTCAAGTTTTCAACATTTATCATGTCTCTCAAAATTGCTGCTAATCACAATCAAATTGCTCTTTTACACGATGAAACAACAGAATTCACTGATGCAGTGGCTTTTCTAAAATCATCATATTTTAGAGTAGCTCTTCTCATCAATCCTAGGATTTACACCTCACACATCCAAGAGTTTTGGTCTAAGTCAATGACCAAAACAGTGGATGGAGAGGTAACAATTCAGAGCATAGTAGATGTCCATCCCAAGGTAATTACACTTGCCTCCATTAGAGACAAGATTGTCTTGGATGATGAGGATGGGATTGCTAACCTACCTGATGCAAAAAATTTTGAGGGTCTTGAAAAGTTGGGGTACACTCTTTCTGATGATCAAAAGTGTAAGTTTGCTAAAGGTCAGTTTGCCCCACATTGGAAATACTTGATTCATACGATTTTACAATGTTTGTCACCTAAAACCACTGATTTTAATGAATTTGGGAGTGAAGTTGCTTCTGCCCTGATATGCTTAGCAACAGGGCGCAAGTATTGTTTTTCACAAATGATTTTCAAAGGTATGGTCAAAAATTTTACAAGCAGTTCTAAATTTTGTATGTATCCAAGGTTTATTGAACTTTTGCTGAATATGAGTCAACATGGTCCTATCAAACACAAACACCATTTTACAGCCAACAAACATACTACCAAACTATTCACCACACTTGCTGCACCAACTCCACAATATTCTGGCAGGGCTGTTCCACTCACTTCCATAATGATGAAACAGATCAGACGAGAAGCAGCTAAAACAAATATAGCCAAACACACACCATCTGATCCCCCTGCTAGCTCTCTACCCACTGTTGATCTACAACATGAAAGGAGAACCAAAACCAGGTTTGCCAGCTCTCCCTTGCCTGGTTAATCTTCAAAAGTAGCAGAGAGGAGAGTCTCCAAAAGGTTGGAGCACACTAGGGGTTTAGCTGCCACTACTGCCTCATCCCCAAGGGATGAGCAGGATAGTGACACCATCAGTAAGTCCTCTCCCTCACTTAGTGATACCCAAAGAGGGGAGCAATCCCCTCCTAGGGTTGAGAGCATAATGCAACCATTGTCCATCTTGAAATTGACGAATATGTGCATTAGCTTGAAAAAGAAAAATGCATAACTTGTACAAACTGTCAAAAAGCAAGGTCTGGTTATAAATAATTTGGAGACCAGACTTGCTACGCTTGAGGGGAGGAGAAGACCTAAGCTTATTATCTCTACAGATGAGGATGCTTCCAAAGAGGAGGAAGTTCCTCAAACAGAAGGGTCTACTCAGTGGTATGCATATCCTGGTGAACAGGATCTAGGAGAAGAAAAGGTGGCAAGTGCTGAGAAAAGAAGTGAGACAGGAAGTGCTGAGAAAGGAAGTGATAAGGGGAGTACTACAAAAGAGATTACCCAAACATTGTTGACTATGGGCAATCAAGAAGAAGCCCCTGCTACAAAAGTTTCCCCCTGCTAAAACTGATCCCCCTGCTGTAAGTTTTTCCCTTGTTAAACCTATTACTCAAACATTTGTTAGGAAGAACAGAAGGCAACTAGCTCAGAAGGGAATAAAAATTGGAGAACCTGCACCAAAAGCAAAACCAGCAGTGGATCCAAAAGACAAGGGAAAAGGAATAATGATTGAACAACCCAAGAGAAAGTACAAGCACAAAACGCCTGAACAACTAAGGGCTCAAGAAGAACATGATGAACAGGTAGCCCTCAGACTTCAAGAAGAAGAGCTACACATGCAAGATCAAAGAATGCAACGAATGAAGTCTAAAGAAACGCTTAAGCAGATTGAAATCGTGCATAGAGAGCTAGATGAAAGGGTACCTCATGTTCAAGAATTTCTAGATCAATAGGAAAAGGAGTTGGTGAATGCTCCTTTGGAAGACAGGTATGAACCGGCTTGTTTAGTGTACAAATATCAAAATGAATATCTAGAAAGAAGGGAAAGTCAGATTCAGAAGAAAAAGTATTTGAAGTCTGAAAAGAGGAGGCTAGCATACTACAAAGTTATGCTCAAAAGACACAAGAGGTGGACTGATTCTCATTTCAAGAACATGACTTTTGAGGACATAGAGAAGGCTGTCAGACCTGTTCTCAGAGAGACTAATGTGGATGACTTCATAGGTATAAACACTCCTGAAGAGGTTGAGCATCTCAGGAAGCAAAATGAGATAATACAGAGAGCTAGGGAGTCCAGAAAAAGAAAGGCTGAAGGAACAACAATGGACATAACACAAGCAGGTGCATCATCTCAAGCAGGTGCATCATCCCAAGCAGGTGCAAGTTTTCCAGCAATTGAGAGATCTGTTCTCAGTGCACAAAGAGCAGCCAAAAGGTTGAAAAGAATGGAAAAGGTTGGTATAGTTACTAAGGAGACTCAGGAACCCTCCAAAGAAGAAATAGACAAGCAGCTGATTATACAAGAGAATGATGAAATCCCACCCAGTGAGTTTGGGAAGAAGTATGTCATAGTAGAATATGTTGTTTATGAACACAATGGGATGTCATGGTGGAAGCTTACAAGAGCTGACAATACAACATAGACATTTGTAAGGTTAGATATGTTATTTCAAACTTTAGATAGTGAGGACTTAGAAGATCTATGGAAAATTTTGAAGAAAACATTTGCTGCAAATCCTCCTACTTTGGATGGTATAGAGAAGGACTGGGTGATTTGGGACTGCATGCATAGGATGTATGACCATGAAATGTTTGATCCCATATTTGATGCAGTGAATGGGGGAAATCTGTTGTATTGGAAGTTGTTTACCAATTCTGGGGTTTATGAGATAGCCATGGAAGGTGTAAGTGTTTATTTTCTTAATCATCGTTACTATCCTTTCACTCAAGAGACCTTGAAGAAGCTAGCACAAGCTGATTTGATTGTAGATGCTAAAGCACCTGTTGCTTATGATTTGGTAAGGATGATGTATAGTCAACTTTGGCCAGGAACTTTGTAAGCATCCTCATCAACTAGCATTTATTCAGAAACTTGTCTTTAGGCTAAATCACAAGTTTAGGGGAGGATTGTTGGGAATAAATATAAGAGTGTTAGTTCCCCCTGCTAGTTGGTTAGAGTTTCCCCTGCTAGAGTAAGTTCCCCCTGCTAAATAACAAAGGCAGGGGGATTGGTCCCCCTGCTGAAGTCAAAGACCCTGCTGCTAAGATAAACTTAGAAGAGATTATAACGCGTTTCAGTTACTACTCTGAGATACTTTCCTAGTTTGTTAGTAGTGATCTTGTACGTGAGTCCTTGTACTGTAAAAGGACTCACTAGGTTATCATGCATTGTGTATCTTTCCTCTGTTCATTTCATTTCATACTTTAAGGTTTTGTAACCCTAATACCACTATTGGGTATTCTTATATCTATGATATATTAAAGTTCAACGTTTGATTTAAACATTTGTTCTTGTGTTAAACACTACATTCCACATCTTGTTTAGTTACTTTGTATTGCAAAGTTTCTCTAGTGTTAGATTGAATATATTCTTTCTATCACAACCCTTAAACAAGCTAAGTTTTAAGATCTGAGTTTGGGATCAACGGGAATTGATTATGATACACTGCCTCAACAACATGATATCGCTGAATGAACCAAAAACATATTTATTTATCTTAACCTTTTAGGGACATTTTTTGAAAAATCCATCAGGTACAACCACACTTGGTGGTGAATATGAAGACCATAACATGTGTATTACTCAAGATAAGCCTGAATATCCAAATACAATAGTATAACCCAAGGATAAGAACCCTACTAGTGGATTTAATATGAGCAACTTTGCCTCGTTCATTTCTCAAGTCTTAACTACTAAAATTTCCAAAGAATGGGAGTGATCCTGAGGAAGAAGTTATTGGAGGTGAAAGTATGAATAACCCATAGGATGATCAAGATCTACCATCTCTTAGAACTACTCATGTAAATGACTTATCCAATGAAGTCCTTATCTTTTAGGCCCATGTTGGTAAGCTTCAAGAAGAGAAACAAAAATCTGATGCTGCAACACTAAGGGTTCAACCACAAATACCAACTGCTGCATAACTCACTGAACTCTTGGTGGCTACTTTACAAACCACAATTTAAAGTTTGGTAACTTCCACAACTCTACAAAGCTCAGTCGAAGATCTGAAGGTCTATTTGGCGAATGCTACTCTAGAGTTTATGACAACCCATAAATTTTACAAGTATGTTATATAATATGTTTAATGGAAATGGAAAATCCATTAGAGATTTTTGCTTTTTATACATTACTTGGTAAGATGAACTACTTTTCCCAACCTGAACTACCATATCAACATATTCCAATATGTTCTAAACATAACAAGTACATGTAGTTTAACAAGTATACCTAAATAAGAACATTCCAAGAAATATAATGATACCCTAAATTCCCTTAGAAACCCTAGAATCCCTATAAATCAATAATGAAATCAAAGATAATAAAAGTATAAATATGAACAAGTAAACAAGGAATAAGAACAAGGATTATACTATCATATGGAAAATATAAAGTTACATAAAGAATAAGTAAAAATAAGCTATACAAAGCTAAAGTACAAATAAATGTACATAATAGTCTAGATCATCACCTAAAAACCTTTATAAACAATATTTTAAACAATATAATTATACAAAACTATGAATCTATAGATAATACAATGTACTAGTTCTAATCTACTATACAAAAAGAAGTTAAGCAATAACAAAGTACTAATACTCACTAATCTCAAGCTAATTACAAGAAAATGACCTAAAACCAAGATTAGCATATAAAATCCACTCTATAATGATACAGACTCTAGTCTTTTGAAACTAATTATAAAACTCAACTAAGTATAATATTAAGGTAATACATTTACTTTAAACTAAGTTACAAATTATTGAAGCATAAAGTATAAGTTTTCAAAGCATAAGATCTTAAGCTCCCATAAATAAACCTAGAATATGATCAACATATATAAACCCTTAAACTAAGAATGTAGAACCCATAGAATTCATAAGCATACTATATAAAACTTAGAATAATCTTACATTAAGATATAAACCCTAATTACTCAAAATAGAAAGTCATTAGGCTTAATGATATAGAAACCCTTATATTAAGAAATCTACATGGAATCATAACCTAGTCTTTTAGAACATGTCTACAAACACTCATATGACTTCATTAAGATTATAAGATTATGTTAAGATAATGTACAAGTACCCTAATGCATAAGCTACAAGATTTTAATGCATGACTTGTAAATTAGGTCAAAATATGAATTTACACCCTTTAGACATGTTTACCTAAACTAAACCCTTAAACTAAGTGTAAGAACTCTTTGGACACCTAAGACACAATGTATAAAACCTAAATTTAGTTTACATCGGTATCTAAGAGGATTATAATCACATTTACTAAGATAAAACCCTAGATCATTAGAAAACCCTAATCTACAAAAGTATACTTCCCATTTTCACATCAAACCTTTGTTAAACTTCAAACCAAGTACCCAAATCTCTTAAACATAATTTCTAAACCCTAATTAAGCCTTAATCATTCATTAATCACTTTCCTAAGTCCTTAATCACCAAAAACACAAACCATAAGTTACAAGCCTTAATTTTTCAACCCGGTTTTGTATTTTCCATCCAAAACTCATTTTAAAACCATTTCCCTCCATTCCAAGTTTAAAAACCAGATATTTACATGTTCTAAGATATTTTATAAGTGGTGAAAATTAGGTGCATCACCTCCTTGCTTGCTACACATCACCATTCTCATCCACATCTTGTCGTGACCCATTTCTAGCCACAAGTGAAGATTGAATCAAATATATAGTCTAAGAACTTTTGTATAGCTTCACTAGCATCCCTTAGTCATGACCCTATCTTTGTTACACGTTTCAAGGCTTGCTTGGAGCCTAAGGGTTCGAATTGCTATAAATAGGGTCGAATACCTCACTATAGAACTTGCACCCCGTTTTCTTAATATCTCCTACCCATTCCTAATATTAAACTTTATATACGTCCTAGGACATCCCCCAATACCAGAAACCAGGTTTAGAAGGTTTCCCTTGAAGCTCTTGAAGCTTTGATAGCAATTAGTGTTCATAAGAAGTCATAAGAAGCCAATTTGGAGCTACCTAGGTAATTTCTATGTTAGCTATGCTTTGATCTTGTTATAATAAATTATTAGACTTTTTATAACACCAAAATTATGTTATAAAGATAATCTAAAAGAAACTATGTCATTTCATCAATTTAAATGAAAGTTATAAGTTAAAGATGTCTTAAAACCCTAGTTTTGTAATTTACATAAAATAATAAGCAAAAACCCATTTCAAAAGCTATAATTCTGAAGAAATGTTTTTATTACGATTATAAACATGTTTTGAAACTTTGTTTTAAATTTCTAGATCATTTGGTTCATTTTTGAGGTTGTTATGTGATTTTTACAAGTATAGGGACTAAAACTATCATTTTTGAAACTATTTAACATTTTAGGCCAAAAGTGTCATTTTATGAAAGCTAAAACTATAATAATAAATTTTGAAAAGTTTGAGGCCCTAAGATTAAATATTGAGGATTGAAATTGTAAATAATAAAACTATACACATAAGGGGTTAAAAGTGTAAATATGCTAAACTTATGAAATTAAGTGTTAAAAAGGTAATTATTCTTACATATAAACTTAAAGGATCATTTTGGTAATTTATGAAACTATATGGATGAAAACTATATGATAAATTATACTTTCTAAATTATTATAAAGTATAAGGACCATTTTTACCAATTATGAAACTAAAAGATAAAAGATATAAATATATACTAACTTTTGAAGAAAGTTCTAAATAACATATTACTATGCATCATGTTAGTAGGGAGCTTTGTACAAAGATTTTCCATCTCGATATTATGTTCTGACTGAGTGGTTGGATTTACGATTTAAAGTGCCCCCGCTCCTCAAACGTTTATAGAATGGCTTCTAAGTATAATGGCACGAAAAATGATGCAATATTATCACAATTATAAAGAATACATAAATAAATAACAAGAATGTTGAAATCCAAAAATCAAAACTTAATACTATACCAAATATGTTAAAACATGTGGGTGTAAGATCAAGTTCTTTGTTTGTTAGCTCAAGTTATTCTATGTGATATAAGCCTGACAAGACTTACTGGACCTAAGGTGAGTTCATAGCCTCACTAAACTTAACTAATTTCAAATGATTTGAAAATCCGTGAGGGGGATATATGTTAAACTGTAATACAAGTGTTTTTGGTATGCTTCTCAGATATAATTATTGACACTATGTTTACTGCTGCCTTGAAAGTCCCTTTTTAATTATGAATCGTTAATCATTTTCCTGGAAATGAGCGCTAATATTCTAAATAGTACTATTTGGGGACTGACATCCCCTGTCTGGGCAAGTCACACTTGCTAGCACCTCAGTGGTCAAACATGCATACTTTATTTTGCTAATAAGGATAGTTTGACAGACTTCCTCATAAGGGCAATTGTGGGTTTTGATATGTCTAGTTGCGGTATCATAAGCTTAGTGCATTGATTAATTGATTTTACGGGCGAATAATAACGTAGATCGGAAAAAAGGATCTAGTATTCAAAATAATTTTAAACTTATGAAATCACTCAACCTTTGTGTTGACTTTAAGCATATATTTCAGGTTTTGATAATTGATACCATAGATCAGCCGAATGATGACGTAGAGAGATATAGACTTGGGAATTTTTGTCATTCAAACATATTTTCTAGATCTCCGGAACCTGTGATTGTACAAAGTATGTACAAGTTGTTTAATTAAAAATCTATGATTTTGAATGATAAATTATAAAAGTTTAATAAATATTATTTAAACACTCTTTTGAGTTGTTTTTCTATTACTGTGCTTTCATATAATGAAGTAATACCCCAAAAATATTATTCCGTTATGCCAAGGTAAAAATGGGGGTGTTACATAGTGGCATCAAAGCTATAGTTATAGAGAACAAGAAATTAAAATCTTAAACTATAACTGATTTTCTTAAATAAATTCCAAGTGAAAATCTCCGCATCAAAACCATGCTGCTACAAAAATTGTAAGTAATAATTTTAAGTTGTGATTTTCTTTAAATAGTAATAATATGTGATAGTATGTATAAGTAATATACTAAATACTAATATAAATAATTTATTTTATCGACGTCTTCAAAAATATGTCTTCCTATTTTCATCCCATCTTCATATCGGATTCGGATCTAGAAAATATTTATGTTATGGATTTACCTAAACCTTTAGTACTAGCCATTTCTAATAATAATTACCATAATCCTTTATCTCCAGAAAATAATCCTCAACCAAAAAATTTACTGTTGATCCCAAACTTAGATCGATTAGCTTTGTGTATACGAGATTAGATCAAGTAATACACGTAGAGAAACCTTTGTATATGCTTTGTGAATCTAAGTGTTATGCGGAATTTAACACTTAAACAAGAACACACAAGATGTAAAAAAACTTTCACTTTGATTATGAATGTCGAACTTGCTTACAATGAAAGATGTTTACGAACGAAAACTTATATGAAACTTGATATTAAACATTAACCTAAAGGCCTTCTTTTATAGACACAAGAAGCCTTGTACAATAAGCTACGTATCTTCTATTCTAGGTAAAGATAAATATAGAAAATACATTGTCGTTTCTATCCTTACTAGAAGTATTCTAGAATATAATAAACGTGTAGATTAAATCTTCCATCAGTGCTTGTCTTCAATCTGTCAACGCTTGACTTTAACTTGTCAACGCTTGAGCTGTCAGCGCTTGTTTTGTTCTTGTCAACGCTTGAGTTGTTCTTGTCAGTGCTCAAGTGATCTGGCCTTAATTTATTCCCAACAATCCTCCCCTAAACTTGATATCCACTCTTATGATCAAGTTTCTGAATAAGCATTAAGGACAAGGAGGAGCCTTACAAACCTTCTCATATTGGTAATGAATAAATCTGATCAAATCTTTTGCCATGTCACTTGAATAATCTATCTCCAGCTGAGTGTCCTTCATCTTTTCCAAAATAGCATTGGATATGAAATACTGAGCATCCACAAGTAGATACTCAGCAAACTTTGTAGAACTCAACTGGTATACACCAGCAGTTGAATATAACCTCCATTGAAGACTACTGAGGTCATCTTCAAGATCCTTCCATATTGCAGGATTCTCATCTTTTGGCCCACACATTCTTTTGAATGTGGTCCAAAGTTTTATTCCATTAGCTGAAGTTGGTGCTTCAGCCTCATACTTGGTCTCCAGCAACCTCCAAAGGTCCACCAAGTCTTCTCTATCACAACTTGCAAACAAAGATATGAGAGTGGTAAAAGTGTGTACCTCCTTGCCAAATCTTCCAATCTTCCAGAATCCACATTCATCTTCTTCATAGCTCACAATTGGATTCCTGGAATCTAATGGTAACACTTGCACCATATCTGAAGCTTCTAATGGGGAGAGCTTGAGGCTCTTTCTTATAACTGCTTCACTTGGATATAGTGGATCCATATCTTTTGGAAACTCAAATTTAATTCCCTTCTTCACTGGTCTGGGAACCATCATAGCTTTCTTGATTTCCATTTCTTCTGCAAGTTGCTCCTTTCCTTCATCTGAAAGAAGTCTGAGAGTGTTTGCTTCCTGCACTCTCACCCAAATGGGATAAGCCCTGTTTTCCAACTCATCAAATGTCAAAGCCTTCAACTTCTGATGTGTCCATCCAACTCCATGACATCTGAGCAACATAAAGTAGAGCTCCCTTCTATCCCCTTTTAACTCTGAGAGAATATTGCTTGCCTTGTGTTTCAAAATTACCTGGCAATCTTTCTGAACTCTAAGAAGAAACTCCAAACCCCATATTTGATCTGAAATGGTCAAGTCTGGATTATCCATGCAGCTTTCTTCCCAAGCATTGTACATTTGAACCACCTCTGGCATGTCATAATTAACCTGCAGTTTCAACTCTCTCAGCTTTTCTCTGGCCAACTCATCTCCATACTCAAGCCTTTCAGGTTCTATAATCATTACACTTGAGTCTGAGCTAGCTCCATCACTTTCTTCTTCTGAAGTCACAACAAATGGTGACTCCTTCTTTTCTTGTTCCATGATTTTGTGCAGCTAATGTTCTATCAAACTCAATTTGAGCTGCATCTTTTGGAACATATTCTTCTACCATTTTACCCTTACCCTTATCTGAGGGTGCAATAGTTGGTAAGGTAGATGGTAATACCTGAGTAGAAACTTCCTTGATGATAGATGATGACTGGGATACATCACCTTCATGTGCAGGTCTGTCAACGCCCAAATTTATCCTATCAGCGCCCAAAATACTTCTATCAGCGTCCAAATTTGCCTTGTCAACGCTCAAATATTTTCCCTCAGCGCCTTGTGTAACCTCTCTCAACATATCTGTAAATGATAAATTTAAATTGGTGGGAGAGACTAAGGACGTATCAAAACCTGTTTGTTTCTTCAAAGTTGTAAGGGCTTCAGCAACATCCACTGATTGACCATCCTGGCTGCCCTTATCACTCAGATTTATTTGATCTTCCTCCCCTTTAGAAGATTCCTCCATACCCCGTCTAGCACGATCACTTTCCAAAACAACAATCCTCTCCCTCAATTCCTTGAGTTCAAGGCCTTGTGAGCTGACAATTTGTACTAAGTCTGCATTTTGCTTTTGCAAGCTAATGCAGACTGCCGTCAATTCCATAAGAGTCACTGGTTCCAGTCTGCCCTCTTCTAAAATGGGGATTTGACCTCCCAAGTCAGATTCATTGGGCATGGATGAGGACTTAATGATGGTGGGACTGCCTTGGCCAGCTTCTAAGCCAGAACCAATAGTCCCAGCCTCATCCAGGTCACCAGCCACACTTGTGGTGGTGGTTCTCTCTGCTTGGTGATTACGTCTTCATAAAAATAGCTTTCTTTTGCGCAGGGATCTTATAAAAATCATTGTGATCCCTTGAGCAGTAACCTTGATCATCAAAAACCATTTGCAGAAAACGGGGATAAGCTAAAGTCATTTTTGTCCCCTTGTTTTTACACATCCCCTCAAAAATCATTTTAGAATAGTTATATTTTTGCCCTGTTGCAATGCACACAATAGCACTAGCAATGGATCTATTGATCTCATTGTGTGCAGTATATTTGGGACTCAAACATTGAAGGAGGACGTGTATGAGGTACTTCCAGGCTGGGGGAAATTCCTGCTTATGATACTTGTTTAGAGTACCTTCATCAGGAAAGGGATATCCCAAAGCCCTAAGCCCTTGTTCTATTTCATTTATGGGAAGGGTGACTATACCATCAGCATCATCAAGATGCAAGGCTTGGCGGACCAAAGCCTCAGTAACCACCCAAGATCTCCCATAAACAATAGAAGTCAATGTGGTCACTCCATTAACTGTTGAGGAACTAACAGTGTTCCAAAACTGTTTAATGTGTGTGACTGGAATGAGTGGTGCATGAGAAAGAGCATACCTTAATGGGGATGCGTTCAAATACGCCACCATTTGTGTGTATTGAGGAAACAGATCATTATCAGCGTCAAGATAAGCAATCATGTTGTGTTGTGATCTGAACCCCAATTCCAATTCTGCTGAGTTAAACTTTGGTGCCATTGATAAAAGCTGGTAATTTTAAGTGAAGAAGATAAAGTTGATAAGAGAAAAGTGTTAGACAAGAATTATAGATACCCTGTTTAAAATAGGAGCCAAATTTATAAAAGAAAAAGAATGCATGTGATTGGCCCAAAAATAGGCAAAGATTTTCAAAAATCAATCATGAAAATATTGAAAATGTTATAAGTTATCTCATGCATTAAATGAAAGTAACAACTCCTAAAATTACGGCTTGAAAATATGTCAAAAAGTAACAACTGGGTAGGTCCCATTGAGTGTCAACGGTCAAAAATAACCCATCAACGCCCAACGGCTATAATCTTGTCAACGTCTGCCTATAGCCATGTCAGCGTCCAATTTGGTCACAACAACGCTTGGAAAATTCTTGTCAGCGTCCAAAAATAAAAATATTTTAAAAAGTGAAAAATGACCTTAACAAGTAATTTATCCTAGAGAAAATAACCAAAGGCTGATAATTATTATAGGGCGGCAAGCACTGTCCAGTTATGCACACTTGCATAAGCAAGATAGACATAACAGTCCTCTAGTGTCCCTTGCTAACCAAAACTCTTAACAACCAAGTTACTTTATAAAATCCTTGTTACTCCCAGGTAAATCCCATATCAAAATCATTCCCAAGTCTCCCAACAGACCACAACCAATTCTAGGCCAAAAATGTCTTGGCAGCATGCAAAGTTGATATACTATGCATGCTACAGTGCCTCATGGTTTAGTAAAACTAACCCATACTCACATGTGGACTCAATCTAGAATTGTGATAAGAGTATCATATGGATACCCAAACATCCTAAAGGTTCCTAAAACCTCCCCTTAAACTATGATACAAAAAGTTTGTTAAAATCATGTATGAACATAAAAAATTTATGTCAAGATAGGAATAAAACATTCCAACCATCATCCATAAATAAAAACTTGTCCAAATGCTTCTCCATTGATCCATAAGTAACTCTGTATCCAATGGTATACTGCTAACACCATCCGCACATTTAGATTGAAAACCACAAAACTAACATTGTTGCTGACAACGCCCCGATAACACATGACAACGTTGAGGGAAGCTTTGTCAGCGTTAGACAATTATATTGCTGACAACGTTGCAAAAACACTTATCAGTGTTCAAACAACCTTTGTCAGTGTTAGAAAAATATAGTGGAAAATCTAAATCATCAATAAGACCAATAATAATAATGCATCATCCTGTACATACTTTTACAAAAAGAATCCAAAACACATATTATGTGAGATTGACCATTCCAATACTTGTTACCAAGTATTGAAATCTCCCAGCATCAAAAGGTTTAGTTAATAAATCTGACACATTTTCCTTAGTGTCAACCCTATCTGGTTGTATTAAACCTTTCTCAAAGCAATCTCTTATAAAATGGTGTCTAATTTCTATGTGTTTAGTTTTCGAATGATGTACAGGATTCTTAATAATGTATAAAGTACTATTATTGTCAACAAATATCTTAGTATGCATGAAATTATACCCATAGTACAACAGCTGGTTCTGAATCCACAAAACTTGACCACAACATGCAGCTGCAGCCACATACTCTGCTTCAGTTGTAGAATTAGCCACCACTGTTTGTTTCTTGCATTGCCAAGATATTAACCTGCTCCCAAGAAACTGGCATCCACCAGTTGTGGATTTTACTATCAAACTTATCACCTCCATAATCACTATCTGAATATGCAATCAGCTCCAATGGTGAATCCTTTGGGTACCACAAACCAAGACTAGGGAAGCATCTTAGGTACCTAAAGATCCTCTTCACAGCATAAAGGTGACATTCTTTGGGAGTCACTTGATGGCGTGCACAAGCACACACAGCAAACATAATATCAGGTCTGGAAGCAGTAAGATACATCAAGGATCCAATCATGGATCTATAATGCCTGACATCAACATCTTTCCCATCTCCAATCTTTCCCCAAGGGTATTCTCTATCCATAGGAGTAGTAGCCCTCTTTTCATGTGGAGAAAAGCCAAACTTCTTCAAGATCTCAGCAACATATTTGTCCTGGGAGATGAAGATACCATCCTCTTTCTGCTGAACTTGTAAACCTAGAAAGAAGTTCATCTCCCCCATAGCACTCATCTTGAATTTGTCTGTCATAAGCTTGGAGAAATCCTCACTCATCTTTGGATCAGTAGACCCAAAAATGATATCATCAACATAGACCTGCACAAGCAACACATGTTTGCCTTTCTTCTTTGTAAATAGTGTCTGATCTATGGTGCCCCTTTTGAATCCATTGTCCACCAAATAGGTAGACAAAGTACCATACCATGCTCTAGGGGCTTGATGAAGGCCATACATAGCCTTTTTGACTCTATACACTTTATCTGGATGCTCTGGATCTTCAAAACCAGGAGGTTGCATTACATATACTTCCTCAGCAATGGTGCCATACAAGAAAGCACTCTTGACATCCATTTGATAGACTGTGAAACCCATGCATGAGGCATAGGCTAGAAAAATCCTAATAGCTTCAATCCTTGCAACTGGTGCAAAGACCTCCTCATAGTCTATCCCCTCCTCTTGTGTATAACCTTGAGCCACTAACCTTGCTTTGTTTCTGACCACAATACCTCTTTCATCTCTTTTGTTCCTGAGAACCCATCTTGTCCCTATAGGTCTTACATATCTAGGACAATCAACCAGCTCCCAAACATGCTGAATTGCAAACTGGTGAAGCTCATCCTGCATTGCTTCCACCCAACTTGGTTCTTTGAGAGCATCAAATATTTTCTTGGGTTCTTCTTGTGACAGAAAACATGCAAACAAACATGCTTGCACAAGAGGGGTATCAACCTTCTTGTGTATATTGGCAATAAACCCACCAAGACCTTGATGAGATCTTCTAGTCTGAACTGGAGTCATAATATCACCAATGATCTGAGATGTGGGGTGATTCTTCATTGTGGAAGTGAGAACCCCTCCTTCAAAAAGTCTGGTGTCCTCAACCTCACACTCCATGTTGCCAATATCTTCTTCATCAGACTCTCTTATATCAACATAAGGATGACCTTCTTCATAAGAATTGGAAGGTTCACCTTGTTCAAAAGTGGAAGAGAAAAGATGTGCAAAGGTGTTGTCAACGTCTGAATCTTGTTTGTCAGCGCTTGGGCTAACAACGCTTGAAATGTTGTTGTCAACGTCTAAGCCATCAACGTCTGAATTGGTCTTGTCAGCGCTAGATTTGCTTTTGTCAGCGCCTGAAGGACCATGCATGTTTGTATCTGGTGGTATTTGGAAACCACCATTATCTTGTCCAGTAGCAGCAGCAGCAGCAAAAGCATTTGTCCAAATGGGAATTGTGACATATTCAAATGTAGGAGATGCCTTTTCTGCTTGTGATCCAACCTTCTCATGAACTTGTGTACCTGAAACATTAACAACTTGTTCCTCCACAACATTTGAAGTTATCTTCACAATGTCTGGATTAGTGACAGGCATATAATTTAAAGTTCTAGATAAGGGTTCCAAATCAAACAACCAATTAGGACCACTTTCAGGATCACTAGGTTTATTCTCTAAGAACCTAACATGTACTCTCTCAACTATACGTTTGTCCTCTTTAAGATAAACCCTATAACCTTTGCTCTGGACTGAATACCCCATGAAATAGCCCTCATCACCTTTTGCACTAAATTTCCCTAAGGCATCACTAGTGTCTAATACTACTACATGACAACCAAAAGGTCTGAGAAAACCAATATTAGGTTTTCTTCCCCAAAGTAACTCATAAGTTGTTTTGTTCTGAATTTTGTTGACCAATGCTCTATTTTGCACATAGCATGCTGTATTAACAGCCTCAGCCCAAAAGGCTATTGGAAAGTGAGCATCAGCCAACATTGTTTTGGCTGCTTCAGTTAGGGTTCTATTTTTCCTCTCAGCAACCCCATTTTGTTGTGGGGTTCTAGCAATACTAAATTGCCTAGTAATTCCTTTCTTGGCACAGAAATCATCTAGCTTCTTGTTCCTAAATTCTCCACCATTATCACTCCTAAGCATTTTAACCTCATTGCCAGACCTTTTCTCAATCTGAGTGATAAAATCAATAAGAACATCAGCTGTGTCACTCTTCATAGCTAGAAAGAATGTCCAAGTGAACCTAGAAAAGTCATCTGTGATAACAAAACAATAAGACTTACCATTCAAACTTTCTATATTTGTTGGACCAAAGAGGTCCATGTGAAGCATATGAAGAGGTCTGGAACTAGTATGCACCTGTTTAGACTTGAAAGAGACCTTGTGCTGCTTGCCTTTAATACATGCAACACAAGAGTGGTCATTGTGGAAGGCCTTCTCAGGCAAACCATCAACTAAACCAAGCCTCACAAGTCTATTTATATTTTTAAAATTTATGTGCCATAGTCTCCTGTGCCACAAATTACTCTCATCTACTGAGGCCTTAGCATAAAAACAAGACATATTGGTATTCATTTTAATCCCATTTAAATTCACATTATATATGTCCTTATGCCTAGGTGTTCTATACTCAATATATTTCTCATCAGGGATCTTAAAATCCTTGCTTAACACCAAACACTCAGTATCAGTAAAAAGAACTTTATTTTTGTTATCACATACTTGTGATACACTAAACAGATTATAATCAAGTTCTTTTACCAGGAAGACGTTCTCAAAACGCAGATTATTGGTGAGAAGAGTTCCTTTGCCTGAGATGGTCCCATAACCACCTCCAAAGTATACCTTATCACCATCTTTAATAGGGGTGAAATTCGTCAGATAGTCTTCCTTCCCTGTCATGTGCCTTGAGCATCCACTATCCCAATATCCATAATCATTGATCTGTCTTTGAATGCCCTGCACATAAAGAAAACAAATTAGTTTTCTTTGGGAACCCAAGTCTTAGAAGACTTGGATTCATCTGGTTGTTCAATAAGAACAGACTTAGTTCTCACAACAACCCCATTCTCATCCTTTTTAGGATGAAATACCCAGTTAACCCCAATAGGTTTTGTAATGACCTTTGAAATGTAATTAAATCTGTTACAAGTCATTGAAATCCCATTATCATTAGGGTTTTGATCTTTCTTGGGTCTTCATGTTAAGCTTGAAGAAGCTTTAGAACCCTTACCTTGTGGCTGCATATATTTAGGTCTGGTCACGTTTCTGTCAGCGTTAGATTTTGTCCTGTCAACGCTGAAATTACCCTTGTCAGCGTTGAACCTAGGGTTTGCTACAGAAACCCATTGCCTATTTGCCCAGGTATTTGTCTTTTGAAATGGTCTTTGTCCATGAGTGTTAGACCTTCTAGAAAAGAATGGAGCAGGTCTAATCACTTGTGGACTTTGCTACACACAAGGTTTGGGTCTGACAACGTTTGACTTTCTAACAATGTTGACTTTCTTCCTGTCAGCGCTGAAATTGTTCCTGTTAGCGCTGGCTTTGGGAGCGTTGACACACTTGTAAGCCAAATGTGAAAAGCTACCACAAGTGTAACAGGATTTCTTAGACACAACCTTAGGTCTAGTAGAGAAGAAGCCTGTTCCATGATTGCTAACTTGGCTCTTGGGTGACCTATTATTCCTATACATCTCTGCATATTTAATGGTAGGTCTTCTAACAGTGTTTGAGCCTAGGTCAACAGGTTTACCAGTGATTGGGTTAGTAACCTTAATGGGTGGTGATTCATTGGGACTTTCACATAGCAAACCTCCCTTAACAAATAAGGTAGGGTTAGCTTTCTTCCACTCATTTAGGTCAGTCAATTTTTGTTGATACTCTTCCACTGGAGTGACAACTCTTGGTGGAGGAATGAATTCCTCTTTTTGGCATTCTGGTATACCAGTCCAAGACAAGTCCTTTCTAAGGACACTATAGAAGTCACCAGCTGGTGGTGGAACCAGAGAGTAATCATTCATCCCAATCCCAGTCATGTCCTTAGAATCCCTTTGTTTAGCTACACAGTCTCATAGGGATTGGGTGGCTCTATCAAATCTTTGGATTTTGAGGTCAACATTATCTTTATTCTTAATGGCCTCATCTAACTTAGCCTGTAGATCTCTATTAACCTTTGTCATGATGTTTCTAACATCCATACTACCCTCTAGCTCATGTTTTAAGATATTAATCTTATCTTTTAAATCAAATTCCATTTTCTTGTATTCGGAAACGGTTTTCTCAGTTTCAGTTAGAGCTAGTTGGTAATTAGACAATTTACACCTTTCAGTACTCATATCATCTTTTAGTTTTAACACTTCTTTGTTAAGTCTTTTAGTATTTAACCTACAACCTTTGCTACAGAAAGCATCATCATATACCTCATTATCAGATGAAGAGGAGGAGTGTGCCATGAGAGCATATTCAACATGCTCTTCTTCTTCAATATCAGCAACCAAAGCTTTATCCTCTTCAGCATTCTTAGCCAGATAGCTCCAATCCCATCCAGCACCATCAATTCCTTGAACTGCAACCATAGCTTTAGAATCCTGAGCTTTAACAACCTGACTTGAGGGTTTACCAGCATCAGATCTTCTAGGAGATCTGCATTCCCTCATGAAGTGCCCCATACGATGACAGTTGTAGCATTCAACTTTGGATTTATCAAATCCAGCTGTGTCTTTAGCATTGAAGGTCATCTTCTTTTTAAACCTTCTGTTCCACCTATTTGCTCTTATACTAGCAAGAGCCATGTTCCACTTGATGTCCATCTCTTCCAAGTGCTCATCACTTATCTGCTCAAGGTCCTCATATGTAATCACTGAACCATTGGGCAAAGAAGCAATGTAAGCACAAACAGTATCCAAATCCAAACCAGCAGGTTTAACTCTTGGGGAGTCATTCATGAATGTGTCAGCGTTTGAATAGGAGACGTTGACAGGACTTGTTCCAGCGCTGACATATGATGATCCAGTAACTGGATGCATATAAGAGTCCTTCTGATTGAATTGACCTTCACTATGAGAGAAGAAGGCCATGTTGCTGGTGCTAGATTTGCTTCCATGCTCTGAAAGAGTTTCATCTTCCAACAGTCTTAGTTTGTTGTAGATGTCATCAAACGAGGAGCTCTTGTAAGTATTGTTGGCAAGAATAGATCTTGCCTCAATCTTCCATGCCTCACCAAGACTTTTAAGAAAGGTAGCATTGGTGTCAACATCACCAACTTGTGTCCCCATGAAGGACAACTTGCTTGTGATGTCAAGCAATCTGCTTCTCACACTACTCAGTTTCTCATTGGGTTGAGCTTTGAAGACAGCATAATCATGCAGAAGTTGCTTTTTCTTTTCTTCTTTAGTGTCTGCATTGCCACCATATGCAACTTCAAGTGCTTCCCAAAGATCCTTAGCAGATTCATAGCCTCTATATTTGTGCTGGTTTTCTTGTCCCAAAGAGACTTTCAGAATATTTAGGGCTTTCATGTCAACCCTTTTCTTTGCAATATCTTCAGCACCTACAGCTCTACCATCTCCAGGTTTTTCTCTCTTATCTTCTTCAGGGCATCCTTCAACAGCTGTTCTTTGACTAATGGCATCAAGAATCTTTTGAGCCTTATTGAATGAGTTTCCATATTCAATAATCTCCCAGAGTGTGTAGTCATAGATCCCCAGATATTGTTCAAAGTTGAACTTCCATAAGTCAAAGTTGGTTGCATCAAGCATGGGAATCCTGATGTTTGGTAAGGGTGAGGAGGAGGTGGTTATTGCTTCAGACATGATGTTTTTAGGGTTTTTGAGAAAATTAGGGTTTTGGTGTTTTTAGGGTTCTGGTGTTCTTCAAAGATCAAAAGTTCCTCAACAAGCTCTGATACCACTTGTTGATCCCAAACTTAGATCGATTAGCTTTGTGTATACGAGATTAGATCAAGTAATACACGTAGAGAAACCTTTGTATATGCTTTGTGAATCTAAGTGTTATGCGGAATTTAACACTTAAACAAGAACACACAAGATGTAAACAAACTTTCACTTTGATTATGAATGTCGAACTTGCTTACAATGAAAGATGTTTACGAACGAAAACTTATATGAAACTTGATATTAAACATTAACCTAAAGGCCTTCTTTTATAGACACAAGAAGCCTTGTACAATAAGCTACGTATCTTCTATTCTAGGTAAAGATAAATATAGAAAATACATTGTCGTTTCTATCCTTACTAGAAGTATTCTAGAATATAATAAACGTGTAGATTATATCTTCCATCAGTGCTTGTCTTCAATCTGTCAACGCTTGACTTTAACTTGTCAACGCTTGAGCTGTCAGCGCTTGTTTTGTTCTTGTCAACGCTTGAGTTGTTCTTGTCAGCGCTCAAGTGATCTGGCCTTAATTTATTCCCAACATTTACCTATTATGCAGTATCAAACTTCTTCATCCCAAGCATCCAATAATATCCCAAATACCCAAGATACATTTGTTGAACAAATGGAAAATATGATCAACTATTTTAGCGAAGTACCTCCTAAACGTATTGAAGATCTGGAATATGAAATTGAAGGATTTAAGTATGGAAATACGGTAATGCAAGAGGAAATGGAAACTATGGAAAAGGATTTGATAAAAGTGAGCAATGAGAATTATGAGTTACGAGATAAGAAGAGATTGCATGATGAGGAAATTACATTAGCCCGAGTAAGAATGGCAACAATGGAGAAGCTTATTGAAGATATTCAAGTATGACATCAAGACAATATCAAAGGACTCTTAGCCATAATCAAAGATCTCAAGAAAAAGGAGTAAACCAGCTCAAAAATATTTCAGCTTTCCTAAAAGTATTGTAAATATTTTAGCTTTCGGTTTTTACTTTTATGTAACAAAGAAGTTTGCTTATCAGCAAAGTGAATTGTTAATAAATAAAAGTTTCTTTTTCTTTCTTTTATTTGCATATCATTCTACAAAAGAGAAATACTTGACAAAGTATAAGTCTTTAAAAGAATCATAGCAAAAGAATGATATTATCTTAAACTGAAAAGGACTTCTTAAGTCTATTTGGTTAAAAGAAAGTATTAATCTAAATAAAGGATAAATAAACTTAGGAATCTTAAGACAAGCTAATAGTTATGTAACCCTATAATCCTATCCTCTAATTTTGTTGGAAGTATCTCTAAATTTTTGAAAAAATAATATGCTCGTAAAGCGTTGTATGTATACACATATGGCAAATGCTTAAGGACAAGTATATCTAAACTTAAAAAAAATTGTCTTCTAAATTCAGAATGACACATTTAAGGACATCGATATCTTCTACCTTAACTCCCGAAGGACTTAAACAAATAATTAATTATGGAATCACTGCAGCTATGAAAATACCGACTTTTGAGATAGTAAAGAATACTAATGCAATAGAAAATTTTATAACTAGTTAGTTATATAAATTTCAAGGAACCGAAGATGTTATTCGTATAACTCATTGGATTGAAAGAACTGAGACAATTTTCTCCCAAAGTAGTTGTGCTAAATATCGTAAAGTGAAGATTACTATTAGTAGCTTAACTACTGAAACATTATCATGGTAGAATTACTATTCCCAACTTGTTGGAATAGAAGAAGCTCAAAAGATGAAATGGTTAGATTTTAAGCGCCTTTTAATGACCCAATATTATCCCTCCATAGAAATCGATAAAGTGAAAGAGGAATTTTGCTATTTAGTGACACAAGGAAATGATCTTAATGCCTATTTGAGAAAATTTCAAGAGTTAGCAGAACTATATCCTATCACTAGTTCCCAAAGAATGAAGAAACCTTTTATTAAAGGATTTCCCCAAGGTTTCAAGAAAATGATTACTATCTCTAAAACCCAAAGTTTAGAAGAAGCCATCAATATTTCTCAGAAATTAATGGATCACATAATTAAGCACAATCCTGTGCTAGAATCCAAGACCCTTAAACGTAAACTTAGTGAATAAGAAGAAGAATAATTTGCTGAAACAAAACCTAATCCCTTAAATTTCTCCTATGATCCCTATTTTCCTTATTTATATTACCCAAATCCCAATTCCTTTAAAATTCCCAAAATCTTAGGACACAAAAATTATGATGGAAAGCTTCCTCTCTGTATAAAGTGTCTACTACATCACAAAGGATATTGCCTTAGCTACATATCGAAATTGCTTCAAGAAAGGTCATCAAACACGATACTGTTGGAGCAAGGCTAATTTCTAAATTTTCTTTTTCCGTATCTTGTATACAAATAAATGCAATGAATATATGTGAGTTTTATCAATAAAATCTATGTGTTTAATTACATCTCTTGTAAGTGTTATTTTATTATCTAATAGTACAACTCATTTGTAATATATTATGTATTTCATCTTTATATTTAAACAAGACGGTAAAAATTTGAACTTATGAATGTTCAAAACCTTGATTTCCCTTATAAAGAAAGGTAAGAACAAATAATAAGATTTCCAGTATTTCTTAAGACATAATGCCATCCGAATTATTGTCAATTGTATTTTACTAACGATATAGAGACTTTAACAAGATTATACCCAAAATAACCTGTTAACATAAAGTACCAATATCTATAGTTTTAAATACATTAAGAATATTATCCCTTATATACGTATCTATGGTTAAAGTGAGAGAATTATCTAGATATTAGAAATTCATACTCCACGTATGAATTATATTACCTGGAATTACACTTATCCTATAAAGATGCTATTAGAAACTTTATAATATAGTAAGTAATAACTAGTAACTATCTATAAAATTTAAATTGAAAATTTTGAGAGAAACTTTATTAAAATTTATCTTCTTAGTATTAACTTTAAAATGATCTTTTCCTTATAAACCTCGTTGATTTTTGAAAAAGGCAATAATCAATTCAAGATTTTAATGACTTATTGATTTTCGGTTGTATTTATCTGATTTATCAGTACACTTTATATTTATCTTAATAGATTACATTACGATTTTAAAAATTAAAATATAAAATTAACACTTTAAATGTTCATTTATAATAACTCTATTAGAAGAAATTGGTTGTAAGCTAAATGACAACGTATAAATCATATTCATTAGTGTATATTAGAAGGAATTTAAGAATGCAAGACCTATATATGCCTTTAGTACACTGCCTTATTGTTGTACTCTCGAGACGAGATTTTTTTAAGAGGAAGAGGCTATGACAACCCATAAATTTCACAAGTATGTTATATAATATTTTTAATGAAAATGGAAAATCCATTAGAGATATTTGTTTTTTATACATTACTTGGTAAGATGAACTATTTTTCCCAGCCTGAACTACCATATCAATATATTCCTATATGTTGTAAACATAACAAGTACAAGTAATTTAACAAGTATACTTAAATAAGAACATTTCAAGAAATATAATGATACCCTTAATTCCCTTAGAAACCCTAGATTCCTTATAAATAAATAATGAACTCAAAGATTATAAAAGTATAAATAAGAACAAGTAAACAAGGAATAAGAACAAGAATTATAATATCATATGGAAAATATAAAGTTACATAAAGAATAAGTAAGAATAAGCTATACAAAGCTAAAGTACAAATAAGTGTACATAATAGTCTAGATCATCACCTAAAAACCTTTATAAACAATATTTAAACAATATAATTATACAAAAACTATGAATCTATAATCAATACAATATACTAATTCTAATCTACTATACAAAAGAAGTTAAGCAATCACAAAGTACTGATACTCACTAATCTCAAGCTAATTACAAGAAAATGACCTAAAACCAAGATTAGCATATAAAATCCACTTTATAATGAATTAGACTCTAATCTTTTGAAACTAATTATAAAACTCAACTAAGTATCATATTAAGTTAATACATTTACTTTAAACTAAGATACAAATTATTGAAGCATAAAGTACAAGTTTTCAAATCATAGGATCTTAAGCTCCCATAAATAAACCTAAAATATGATCAACCTGTATAAAACCTTAAACTAAGAATTTAGAACCCATAGAAGTTATAAAGATACTTTATAAGAATTAGAATAAGCTTACATTAAGATATAAACCCTCATTACCCAAAATAGAAAGTCATTAGGCTTAATGATAGAGAAACCCTTATATTAAGAAATCTGCATGGAATCATAACCTAGTATTTTAGGACAAGTATACAAACACTCATAGGACTTAATTAAGATTATAAGATTATGATAAGACAATGTACAACTACCCTAATGCACAAGGTGCAAGATTTAAATACATGACTTGTAAATTAGGTCAAAATAGGAATTTCCACCCTTTAGATATGTTTACCTAAACTAAACCCTTAAACCAAGTGTAATAACTCTTTGGACACCTAAGACACAATGTATAGGACCTAAATTAAGTTTACATCAGTAGATAAGAGGAATATAATCACATTTACTAAGATAAAACCCTAGATCATTAGAAAATCCTAATCTACAAAAGTATACTTCCCATTTTCACATCAAACAATTGTTAAAATTCAAACCAAGTACTTAAATATCTTAAATAGAATGTATAAACCCTAATTAATCCTTAATCATTCACTAATCACTTTCTTAAGTCTTTAATCACCAAAAACACAAACCATAAGTTACAAGCCCTAATTTTTTAACCCGGTTTTGTATTTTCCCTCCAAAACTCATTTTTAAACCATTTACCTTCATTACAAGTTTGAAAACCAGATATTTACATGTTCTAAGATACTTTAGAAGTGGTGACAAGTAGGTGCATCACCTTCTTGCTTGCTACACATCACCATTCTCATCCATATCTTACCGTGACCCATTTCTAGCCACAAGTGAAGATTGAATCAAAGATATAGTATAAGAACTTGTTTAGAGCTTCACTAGAATCCCTTAGTCATTAACCTAGCTGTGTTACACGTTGAAGGCCTTGCTTGGAGCCTAAGGGTTTGAATTGCTCTAAATAGGGCCGAATACCTCACTATAGAACTTGTACCCCGTTTTCTTAGTATCTCCTACCCATTCTTCATATTCACCTCTATATACATCCTAGGACATCCTCCAAGACCAGAAACCAGGTCTAGAAGGTTACCATTGAAACTCTTGAAGCTTTGATAGCAAGTAGTGTTCATAAGAAGTCACAAGGAGCCAATTTGGAGCTACTTAGGTAATTTCTATGTTAGCTATAATTTGATCTTGTTATAATAAATTCTTTGACTTGTTATAATTCCAAAATTATGTTATAAAGATAATCTAAAATAAACTAAGTCATTTCATCAATTTAAATGAAAGTTATAAGTTAAAGATGTCTTAAAACCCTAATTTTGTAATTTACATAAAATAATAAGCAAAAACCTACTTCAAAAGATATAATTCTGAATAAATGTTGATATTATGATTATAAACATGTTTTGAAACTTTGTTTTAAAATTATAGATCGTTTGGTCCATCTTTGAGGTTGTCATGTGATTTTTATAAGTATAGGGACTAAAACTATCATTTTTGAAACTATTTAACATTTTGGGCCAAAAGTGTCATTTTATGAAAGTTATAACTGTAATAATAAATGTTGGAAAGTTTTAGGCCCTAAGATTAAATATTGAGGGTCAAAATTATAAATAATAAAACTATACACATAAGGGGTTAAAAGTATAAATATGATAAACTTATGAAATTAAGTGTTAAAAAGGTAATTATTCTTACATTATAAACTTAAAGGATATTTATGAAACTATATGAATGAAAACTATATGATAAAATATACTTTCTAAATTATTATAAAGTATAAGGACTATTTTTGCCAATTATGAAACTAAAAGATAAAGATATATATATATATATATATATATATCAACTTTTGAAGAAAGTTCTAAATAATATATTACTATGTATCATGTTAGTAGGGAGATTTGTACAAAGATGTTCCATCTTGATATTACGTTGTGACTGAGTGGTTGGGTTTACGATTTAAAGTGCCCTATCTCCTCAAACGTTTATAAAATGGCTTCAAAGTATAATGACCCAAAAAATAATGCAATGTTATCACAATTATAAATAATATATAAATAAATAACAAGAATGTTGAACTCCAAAAATCAAAACTTAATATTATACCAAATATGTTAAAATAGGTGGGTGTAAGATCAAGTTCTTTGTTTGTTAGCTCAAGTTATTCTATGTGATATAAGCTCGACAAGACTTACTGGACCTAAGGTGAGTTCATAGCCTCACTAAAGTTAACTACTTTCAAATGATTTAAAAACCCGTGAGGGGAATATATGTTAAATTGGAATACAAGTGTTTTTGGTTTGCTTCCCAGATATAATTATTGACACTATGTTTACTGCTGCCTTGAAAGTCCCTTTTTAATTATGAATCGTTAATCATTTTCCTGGAAATGAGCGCTAATATTGTAAATAATACTGTTTGGGGACTGACATCCCCTGTCTGGAAAAGTCACACTTGCTAGCACCTTAGTGGTCAAACAGGCATACTTTATTTTGCTAATAAGGATAGTTTGACAGACTTCCTCACAAGGGCAATTGTGGGTTTTGATATGTCTAGTCGCGGTATCATAAGCTTAGTGTATTGATTAACTGATTTTACGGGCGAATAGTAACGTAGCTCAAGAAAAGGATCTTGTATTCAAAATAATTTTAAACCTATGAAATTACTCAACATTTGTGTTGACTTTAAGCATATATTTCACGTTTTTATAATTGATACCATGAAGCAGCATAATGATGACGTGGAGAGATATAGACTTGGGATTTTTTTTATTCAAACCTATTTTCTAGATCTCGGGAACCTGTGATTGTACAAAGTATGTACAAGTTTTTTTATTAAAAATCTCTGATTTTGAATGATAAATTATAAAGGTTTAATAGAGATTATTTAAACACTCTTTTGAGTTGTTTTCTATTATTGTGCTTTCATATCATGAAGTAATACCCCAAAAATATTATTCTGATGTGCCAAGGTAAAAATGTGGGTGTTATAGTGTTACCTATTTAGTTCCTTCCTGCTTCTGGCCAAGCCAATGACTTATGTGATTCAAGAACCAAAATTAAGGATATGGTCACTAGGTTGGAAGAGTAAAAGTTAGACGTGTCTCTCGAGGTTTGGTAAAAGCTCAAGGTGCTTCATGAACACCATATTTGCTCACCAGGGTTTATTCTTACTTAGATATTATTTCAGCTACTATTTTTGGTATTGGATCAACATGAGCTGCTGGGCACTCTATTGCCAAGTGGGAGAAAACCACCA
Source organism: Glebionis coronaria (assembly GCA_025667525.1). Taxonomy (NCBI): domain Eukaryota; kingdom Viridiplantae; phylum Streptophyta; class Magnoliopsida; order Asterales; family Asteraceae; genus Glebionis; species Glebionis coronaria. Next base: position 43,250,509 of record CM046878.1, read on the forward strand.
AAAATCATATTGCTCAACTCTTTTAGCAGCATACTCTGAAAAGAACCCAATAACAACCACCAACATCTCAACCTCCACCAACAAAACTATCTTTTAAGCCACTCTTCTCTGACATCTCCTCATCATATAAGGAACATTCCTCTATGAGAAATGGAAAAGTTTATAATAAAGATAGAATCAATGGGTTAACCACCTTTAGTAAAGAAGTATCTTATAATGAATCTCCAAAACAAACTAGAGGTATAAGGCTAATTCCACCATTAGGAAGAGGTTACTCAAAGAAGGAGTGGTATCTCATGAAGATTTGGATCGATTAGACATATTGGATAATGAAGAAAAGACAAAAGCACCGAAGATGGAACTTTATCCTGAATTGGGTGAAGAGCTGGTCCACGACTTCTACAAAAGGAAAATGGTGTATGAGATGTTTTGTATGATGCTGCTTAACAAGAGACATCCATATGAGATCACCAATGCTGGTATGGAAACAACTAAAGGGATAAATTGATGTTAAGATCTATAAAGCATATGGTTCTGATGAAATCTTAGTCAACTTCAAAGTCTAAGGAACTATCTTTTCATGAATGGTTAGAGATTGATATGAGTACTGGAAAGAAGACTTCTAAAAGTTGGGATGAAGTCTTTGATAGGATAAATCCTCCAAAATCACCTTTGAGAATATAAAGAAGATGTTAAAGATTAACCTTGATGTTCCATTGGAGGAACAAGATCCAATCCTAGAGCTGAACATAGTGGCTAATGAAAAGAGGCCAAATATTGAACTCTTCACCACCACAAATTTGTATAAAGCTTATGTTCAGTTCCAGAATCATCTCCCTAAGCATGTACTTGAAGAACCAAAGCTCGGGGTGATCTTGTTTAGTGATCCTGAAAGGCAATATTTTGTCAGCATTGAGGACTAACATGATCTAAACAATGAATTGCAATGAATATTCAAAAAGTCTTCTACAACCACCATAGAGGTCCCGGAATCATTGAAGTTGCTACAACATTCAACCACTATCTATTAGGTGTAGCTGATTCTAGGAACATATATCCATAAGTTCAGACTCCAGTTATTGAGGCTCTTAGGAATAATATTACTAATATAATAATTTTATCTAAAAAAAATCTCTAATGTAATATTTAATGAATGATTATCCGTATTTAGAGTTCCTACAGTTATCAGTGAATGTAAGAAGAAGTTAGATTGCTCACTTACTATTGATTTTAAACTTATTTTATTTGTATGTCCAAATAGGGGGAGATTGTTGAGTCAAAATTTACTGACCCTAAAGCATCTCTAGAATTTGAACATAAAATCCCCTAAGTACAAAATGCTCAGCAGAATGTTGGTTCTGCTGAAGCAAGTCCAAGGGAAAAAAATGTTCCTACTTAAGAAAGTCTAGATGAAGACAACATTCAGCAATAACTCTTCTAGAGATCCTTGAAGATAAGAAGTCTTGACTTTAGCAGATGAGACGGTTCAGCAACTGAAGACAAAACCTGAAGAAAGAATTCCATCTTAGTATGATTTGACAATGCCATACTGAATGATGTCGATCTACTCTTGGATGCTAAAGATACTTCAGTCATCTTGAAGGTTTTAAAGGCGAGAAAATGATTTGCTTTAGGTCAAAGTATAAAGCATATATCATTGGGAATAGGTTTCTTGTAAAGTTAGATATGAGTACAAAGTCTTTTCCCTTTGTAACACTTTATAAACATTATAGGAACTGTTCATCCAAAGGAATTTCAACCACCCGTCAAATCAACAACACGTGTCTAAGTGTTCCTTTTTTAAACCCTAATTGCTGTCTATAAAAGGTGCAAGATTGGGGAGTGAAAACGCATCTCTTATACCAAATTTTATTAACACTTCCAAGAGTGTCTTCACTCCCAACTTCAAACTATACGAATCACTCACTGCTGATCGATAGTTTGATACTTCAACTCGTAAATTAGGTTTGTAGTTTAAGTAAGAAGGGATCACCCAAATATTATCATAAACCACTTTGCTATTACGCATGCAAAATGTGTCATGGATTCTTTATAAAGATTTCAATAAAATTTATACGTTGAAAGTTATTTTGGTATCATTGTTTTACCATTATACTTGATAATACTTAAGGTTCATACGTGATCATCGGGTTAAAAGGGGCCAACAAGGTGTATGAGGTTACAAATTTATACTTGTAGGGAATTGGGAATTCCCTCATTACTTCATTAGGACTAAATGATAGAGTGATGAATTGCATGACACTAGGTTGATCTTTGGGCTCATATTATACAAGTAAGGGTATTTAAGAAGACTCCATTGTAACACCTCATCAATCGTCAGATGGTTAGTGTCGTGATCTATTCCAACATCCTACACATCAACCTCCTCTTCTCTTATGACCTATATATACTATCTGGGAATGAAATTATTTGCTCATACGATTCCTCTATTATTTGGTACTTAGTTTCGGTATGAGTGAGGAACAACTTGCCACTTTCTTTATCCTTGACCACAATATTCCATATTTCAAGCATATCCTCTTTGTCATAATCATCTGCTCGTTTTTCCTCTTCAAGAGTTTGTATAAGAGATCTAGTCTTGCAAACTGCTTCGTAATTTTTGTAGAATTCATCATTTCGCTTAACCAAATCCCCTTTATTAGATATGATTTCTTGGAGTATTTTTTCTGTTTTATCATCCAAATTATTGATTACAGTGTAAATTTTGCTATGAATATAACATGTATTTTCAAGATACTTTCTACTATATCCATATTCTCATTTTTCTACCTTGTCATATATTTGTAGAATTTATTGATAGTTTCTTTCAAAAAGTCCATATAATCAACCTCTTTAATTTCTTACTATTACATATGGAGAGTGTTCATGGATAAAATACGTTTCTTGATCACTTACACCAACTTCTTATGTAGTATGGACACCTTCATCTCTTCCTAGGTTACTTAGTCCATAGGTGATGTCATTAGAGTTTAAGCTACTCTCTTGGTAGTAGTTGCTTCTTTATGCCAATTTCGCGAATGATCAGCCATGGCTTATATTGACTCAAGGGATTGAGCTGGAGGCATTATACGAATCGAACCTTGTAAGTCAAGCATCTTGCAAAATGAATTTCTAAACCTTTATATAAAAAAGATATAAACCTTCTATTGATTATTAAGATATTGTTTTAGACATATGAATAACAGATCAATGTATCATTTCCATGCTTCATACAATGTCTCGTTCATCCATTGTTTAAGGCTACATATCTTATCTAAAATATTGACAGTTTTGGAAAGTGGACAATACTTTAGGATTGAATTCCTTTTCAAGTTAAGCCCAAGTTTTGACTGATCCATCAGGAGGCATTTTACTCCATTCTCGATCTGAATATTTGAGTCTAATTAGAAATATTCTCAGCATTTTGGCATCATAGGTGGTCAGGATAGTGAAAAAGATCAAATATTTCCAACACCTTTCGAACGTGCTTGTAGGCATACTCATCATTAGTACCCGTGAAAATCTTACGCCTCAATTCTATCATAATTTCGATGCTGATTTTGAAGCCAACAACATCTCCAATATCAGGTCTTACCACACCCGGTTTTTTGTCATGTGAAACGACGGCCAAGTACTTTTCAGAGATAAGCTTGTGCAAATCCATATACGAAAAATAAACCTAGAATAAAGTACGAAAACAGAAAACATAATTAACAAAATATTGAAAACAAAATAAATACAAAACTCAAATTTAAAACCTAATTAACTCCCCGGTAGCAGCGCTAAAAATTTGGTGCGTATTTTATTTTAAATATATTTTTATCAATTTTTAAATTTGTAAAACTTGATCTGCCATGGATGGTTTGTAAGTGATTTGGATGCTTTTTAGATGACGTGGAAGCAATTCAGGAAGAAACATGACAAGTATATGAATTTTTATGATTAAGCACAAAACCAATAATTACAGTCCATGGAGACACCGTCCAGAATACCTCAACATCGATTGAGATTCATGTATACACTGTTAGAAGACTTCTGACCCTGTATGGAGTATGGAGATGGAAGACACCCTAATCGATATTGACGGTCAGATGTCGTATGGGTTAACACCCGACGCCGTCTGTAGTATTTTTTTCTATATATACAAACCTCTTATTTGTACCAATACGTGTTGAACTCAAGGGATAGTTTTGGAGATGCGTAGTAGGTTATTTTTTAGAGTATCTAACCCTATTTTCTCTATTTAACCCCCATATTAACTTGAAGTGAAGGTTTAATTCATTTATCAATCGATAATGTCTATGTGTTTTTTAATTATGTCTTATTCTCTTTCAATAAACATGATTGGCTAGATCATTTTTTTTACTTATGATTGCATGAAACTTATGTCCTTATGCTTATTACTTCTTGATTGATCGTGTGCACTTTAGGCTCTAGAAAACTAGCTTTGTTCATTTCTTAGCGAAGACGTTTAAAGAAACATGATTACGTGGAAAAGATATACCTTTGCTATAGTCTTTATACTACCTAGTTCTAATGGGGTTGATCTACTTTTAAGTGTGTTTATTGCATGTGATTAATGTCAGGAAATCCTTGTCATATTCTTCATACTACATGCCTTGTGTGTTATCTTTGGTTAGTCATATAGGTAGCCTTTTCGTGTAATTAGCTAATACATAAGGAATATACCTACCATATCCCAATGGTTATATGCAATAACATTGTGAAAATCAACTAAGAAGTAGTTCATGATTAAGTGAACACGTTTGTTTAACCACGAGAGTGTCTACAAAATTAAATTATATAATTAGATATTAGATTAGTAATTATTTACGTAGTATAACGAAACCTCTAAACCATTGAATTTACTTACTTTTAAACAAACAAAAAATACAAAAATATTATGGTATTTTAAAATCTAACTTAACATAATTTTGTTTACATAATTTTAAATATTTTGAAAAGTATTTTAAGTTTTAACATATATAAATGTGTAAAAAAGCAAATATATGAATAAGCTTGAACAAATTTGAAAAAAGTAGAAGATTTTTACAGTATCTTGTTGCAAATAAAAGTCATAAGTTTTTTTAAAAATGAAAATATTTATAATTTATTTACATTGTGTGGATCTATATAACACACAAATAATTCGCACTTCTCATGAGTGAGAATATCAGATGTTACAAATGATGTCTACAGTTGAAAATGTCAATAAATAATAAAATTTTCACACTTAAAAGACAAAACTTGGCTTTTCTAAATAGTAATACGAAGACCGGAAGCAAGAAAGAAGGACTTCAAGATATTAAGAATACTTTTGATATTGTCATCGGACCATTCCCCTATAAATATAGCATCATCTGCATAAAAAAGATGAGATAATGAAACCGAATCCGATAACTTAATACCTTTATATATCCCTGTTGCATTCGCCTTTGTGACAAAAACATGAAGAGCTTCCATAACAAGAATAAAAAGGTACGGGGCTAAGGGATCCCCCTGCTTCAGACCACGCCAGCAAGTAAATTCTTTGGAGGGGCTCCCATTAACCAAAACAGATGCCTTTGCAGAATGAAGAGTTCCACTTATCCATTTACTTGATCAGGTGGCTTTGAGTTTAGGTTGTTCAGCTATGGACAATCAATTTCGTTATCTAGGTGTGATGGTTGGTCAACGTTCATCTCGAATAAATGCTTGGGAAGATATTTTGTCTAACCTCAAAGCACGTCTCTCTAAATGGAAGGTACATACTTTATCTACAGGGTCGTCTTACTCTCTTAAAATAAGTTCTTGGAGCATCTCCCTTATATAATATGTTGATATTTAAGGTTCAGCGTAGGGTTTTGGGAGTAATGGAAGGCATTAGAAACTGGGTTTTTAATGGGTCGAATCAAAACGATAGAAAGATCACTTGGGTGGCATGGGATAAAGTTCTTACGTCTAAGAAGCATGGAGGATTAGGTGTATCTAGCTACTTTGCTCTTAACTGAGCTCCTCTCATGAAATGGATATGTCGATTTTTTACTAATGATGGGTCACTTTGGTGTCAAGTTATTCAAGCTTTATATGGCCATCGAATTGAGTCTCACTCGACCAAAATATGTTCTAATTAGTGCTTGATCTTGCGGGAATCTCATAGTCTGAAATCGTATGGGTTCGAATTTTGGTCTCACTGTAAGATGAGAATAGGGAACGGAGTTAATACTAGATTTTGGTTGGACTGTTGGACTAGTGATGATCCTCTTCATATTGTTTACCCGTGTCTCTTCATGCTGGAAGTTGATAAAGAAATTCCAGTTGCAGTCAAAATGACTGACTCGATTGAGAATTCGTTTAGAAGACCGGTTCGAGGAGGCTCCGAAGCACAACAACTGGTTGCTCTAAATGATCTTCTGAACTTGACCTTACTTTCTGTTTCAAATGATCGTTGGGTGTGTGATTTGTCGGGGGGTGGTTCTTTTCGTGTCAAAGATGTCCGCAATTGTTTAGATGCTTTATTGCTGTCGTGTGCTCCTAGCTCTACCAGATGGATTAAGTTGATTCCTATCAAGGTGAATATTTTCATGTGGCGTGCGAGACGTGATTGCTTACCAACTAGATTTAATTTGGTTTGTAGAGGAGTCCTGGTCGATCCTCCAGTTTGCCCGATATGCTCCACCAATGAGGAAACGGTGAACCACATTTTCTTTTGTTGTTATCTTACACGTCAGATTCTTCACAGGATTTGTAGATGGTGGAACCTTGATTCGCAGGACTGGACCTCGTTCCAGGATTGGATTATTTCGTTGCGTATGTCTTTGAAAAAGAAAGAGCTATTGGAAGGGGTTTTTCTGTTGTTGGTGGCATATTTGGAGGTTCCGTAATCGTCTTATTTTCGATGATACTCTCCTAAACGTTCCGAGGTGTTTGATGATATCGTCCTATATTCTTTTAATTGGTGCTCCAACCGTTGTCGTAATAGTTTTCTTGGATAGATTGGCTTAAAAATCCTTATTGTATTTCTTTGTAATATTCTAGCATCTTGCTAGTTCTGATAAAATTTGCCGTTAAAAAAAATTATAAATGTGAAAACAATTTTGTTTTTCAAATTTATTCACATTTAATTATCACTACACTCAAAATGTCACTACACTCAAAATGTTCTTCACTTTTTTAAAATGTGTTCAACAGTCTGATGAAACGAAAAAAAATTTGTAGTAAATGTTTAAGTAGGGTGAGCATGGGACGGTTTGAGCGGTTTTATGTTAAAACAAAAAAATAAGCTGTAAATTTCTGTTTTTGCATATCGTAAATCATTTGATTTCGGTATTTTTGGTTTAGATTTTTCGGTTTCTTTTATTGTAGCGGTTCGGTTCCGGTTTTTATTTCGCTTTTTTTCTCTCTATATTTTACGCATTGGGTTTCCTATTTACAAAAAACCACATTAATAGTCAATCACTTTCGAAACAAATTAACAACAATAATAGTTTCAGTCAGTTACATACACTACAATAATAGCATCATTAGCTACCATCGAATTATAAAAAACTAAAAATCATAATAAAAATGCTTATATAGCAATCACAAATCGAACAAAGTTTAGGTGGAAAAAATCGTACTAAATTATTTTAATATCTTTTACAAATGTATATATTTAAAAAAAACAACTAAACATATTAGAAATATCACATATATAACTATTTAAAGATATATAAAAAGTTAATATCATAGACGTAAGTGAGACAAAGTGGTTTTTTCAGTTTGATAGTATACGTGCAACCAAAAACCGCTTCAAATATTCGGTTTTCAAAAATTGAAAACCACCGCTTTTGTTTATCAATTGGGACGGGTTTTTTGGTGCAGTTTTTTTCGCTTTTTCGATTTTTGGTTCGACTTTTCGATTTTTTGATTTTATGTCACCGGCCCCTTGTTTTATAAGTATTAAGGCATTGGCTTCATTTATATCAATCTTTTATTTTTAACGTTCAGTTGATCGGTTAAAGATGATTATTTAGAGATTGGCTTGGGTTTGATACAATAATAGTTCTAAATATCTCGTTATAGCCCGCCTTAAGGCGCACTAAAGCTTGAGGCGTGACCTCCACGCTACGTAATAGGTCAAGGCGCGCTACGACATGAGGTGCGGTGATTATTTGAATTCAACTCCAAAAAATGAATATTATTACATGTAAAGAGAGTTTTCTATTTTTAGTTATTATGTACAACACTTATTATGAAATTAATATAAATATAATATTGAAATACATAAAACAAATAAATGTTTTCATATGTTGTGCCGCCATAAGTCACGCTTTAGAAACGTTAAAGCTTCGTCTTAGCCGCTAAAACGTGTATCTTGGACATGTCGCCACGCCACGATTCACGCTATTTATAACCATAGATACAACTCTTAATAATTAGGCTAATCGGAAGTCTGGAACATATGCTGGCTTGAAACGAAATTATGTTGTTTTCACCGTTGTAATTTTTTGAGTTAAAGCCTTGAAAGGGCATTACTAAAGGGCAATTTAGAAAGATCACTTTACTCATTTAAACAAAATGATTAAAAATAAGCCTAAACTTTTTAAATGTAGTAAAGACATTTGTATTGAACATTGAACACAGCGAGAGTAACGTGAATTAGTGACAGATTGAATTGGACAAAAGAAAATGTGAATGTGTGGCCAGAGGCAGAATTACGTGTCGAAGACCGTTGGAAATAATGTTGGGAAATTGCAATAAATAAATGCAACTTGGTTGAGTATGTTATAATCAGACTCATGCGTCAATCAGGGAAACATGTCATGTCTCTTTGGAATTCTAAATAGGTGTCATCACTAAAATGCCTTTCAAATTTTAGATGTTTGAGAATATATTTTACGCTGTTAAAAAAAAGTATATATTTTACGAAATGCTTTTATTATATTTTTAAGCTGTTTTTATCAATGCCCGTGAATGCAACTTCTACGCACAAAATGTAATTTTTAATCACTAAATGCGTAACTCACGTACTCTTCGAAATTCAAATCGTCAACAATCAAGAACAGTTCAAAGTTCATCTTGATTTCGGCCGAAACTTTAGATCTCGACAATACTCCCCGGCAATGCATGAATGTTGTGCTCTGAATGAGGTTAACGTGTTTTATTTATTAGTGTATGTTTTTATTTTCATAAAGTTTTCAATTTCGTAAGTGTACGTTTTAAATTTGTGTAATGTTTTCATATTTTTAACGTAATTTTTTTATTTTAATTAATAAAAATGTTATTTTAGTGTGAGGGTGTTTTTTGGTGTAATTAATAAGAGTGAACAGTGAGTGAAAATAATGGTGAAAAGTAGGAGGGAGAAAACTAATACAACGATGTGTGAAAGCGTTTTTTGATGTGACTGATAAATATAGCATTATACTGGTCATAAGTTCTCTGCATGTATAGTTTACAAACAAATAAAATTTAATTTACTTGGAGATGACGGGTTATATGGAACAACTCATTGCACTAGGACAACCCTATGATCATAATATGGTTATCAACTTGATCAGTAGGTCCCTTAACAAGGACTTCAATGATTTTGTTAGAAACTATAATATGCATTGCACGGGGAAGACAATTAATGATTTGCATGCAATGCTCATTGACTATGAAAAGGGGTTGAAAGACAAGGCATCTACCGCTACGCCTACTGTATAAACCATACAAAAGGTAGAGTGAAAAACCGCAAGCGAATAAGAAGAAAGGCAAAGGCAAGGGTGATAAGGGCAAACAAGTTGTGACTTATTCGAAACCTAAGCAGAACTTTGTCAAGAAAAGTCAATCTCAAAAGGATGAGACTTGTCACCATTGCAAGGCAAGTGGTCACTGGAAGATGAATTGCCCTCTTTACCTCGAAAAATTGCGAGAAATAAAGAAGAAGTCTGAGCAGATCGCTGCAGCTTCAGGTACTTTATTTATGATTGAATTGTTCAATTTAACATACAAATTAAATTCCTAGGTATATGATACGAGATGCGGTATTAACATTTCTAATATGCTGCAGGGATTTAATCTAGAAAGGAAGCTTTCCTATGGGGAACAATTTCTACAAGTGGGCAATGGCGCAAAAGCAGCGGTTGAAGCTATAGGAACATTTAATCTAGTTTTACCTTCGGGTTTAGTACTTAGTTTAAATGATTGTCATTATGCACCTACAATTGTTATGGGTGTTATTTCCTTTTCATGTTTGTTAAATAATGGATTCGTTCACACGATTGATAATAATGGAATTTCTATTTGGAAAAATGGTATTTTCTATTTTAATGCAATTTCTGTTAATGGCGTGTTTGAAATAGACATGCATGATAATGAATCCAAGAATGACAAATCTGTCTTTAGCATGAGTAAGAAGAGAAAGTTTGACAAGAACACTTTTTATCTTTCGCATTGTAGACTTGCCCATATTGGGAAGACTCCTATACAAAAGCTTCAACGTGAAGGTCTTTTGAAAAGTATCAATGATGAATCATTTGATAAATGTGAGTCTTGTATCTCTAGAAAGATGACCAAGAAACCTTTTAATAGCAATATTGAAAGAGCTACTAATCTACTTGGACTTATACATACTGATGTGTGTGGACCACTTAGACATACGTCAAGGAAAGGTGCTAGGTACTTCTTAACATTTACGGATGATTATAGCCGTTATGGTTATGTTTATTTACTTAAGCATAAAGATGAGGTATTTGAAACATTCAAAGTGTTTAAAGCAGAAGTAGAACTGCAATTAGGGAAGAAGATTAAAGCTCTTCGTTCTGATAGAGGTGGTGAATATTTAAGTCAAGAGTTTATAGGTTATCTAAGTGAGAATGGAATTGTTCAGCATCTTACTTCTCCCTATACTCCACAACAAAATGGTGTATCCGAAAGCAAAAATCGTACATGATTGGATATGTGCGATCTATGTTTAATCTTACAACTTTACCTTTAGCCTTTTGGGATTATGCTTTAGAGTCTGTTGTTCGAATTTAAAATATGGTTCCCACAAAGAAGGTCGATAAGACACCATATGAACTATGGCATGGTAAGAAGCCATATTTGTCTTATTTAAAGGTCTGGGGTTGCGAGGCGTATGTGAAACGTGACTCGGGTGACAAACTCCAACAACTATCTGTAAAATGTATATTTGTAGGATACCCTAAGAAAACTATAGGTTACTACTTTTATTATCCACCTGAGAACAAAGTAATTGTTTCTAGGTATGGAGACTTCCTTGAATCTGGTCTTGTAAATCAAGAATTTAGTGTGAGAAATTATGATCTTGAAGAGAGTCATATAGATACATTACCTTCTGAAAACACTAGCGATATAATTCCTGTAGAACCAGAAAGTCTGGCGGTTTCACCGGAATTAGTTCCTCTGCGTAGATCCAAAAGGATTAAAAATGCAAATAGCAATATATATCTTAACATAGAGGATGATGATGAGTTAGGGGATCTTGGTGAACCCGCTAATTATAAATCTGCCATACTTGATCCTGAGAAGGATAAGTGGATGGTTGCTGTGGATGAGGAAATGAAATCCATGAAAGTAAATGATGTTTGGATTCTTGTAGAACCACCACCGAATGCTAAAGTAGTAAGACATAAGTGGATACACAAGAAGAAAACCGACATGGACGGAAAAGTACAATCCTATAAAGCTCGTTTAGTAGCTAAAGGTTTTACTCAAACTTTTGGCATAAACTACGAGGAGACATTTTCTCCTGTAGCATACTTAAGAGCTATTAGGATTCTCATAGCTATAGCAGCATACTATGACTATGAGATATGGCAAATGGATGTTAAAACTGCCTTCTTGAACGGTCGCTTAAATGAAGACATCTATATGCAACAACCAGAAGGGTATGTTGATCCTAAGAATCCAGGACATGTGTGTAAACTTCAAAGGTCCATTTGTGGTTTGAAGCAAGCATCACGTCAATGGAATAAAATATTTGACAAAGAAATAAAAAAATTTAGGTTTATTCAGAATCGTGATGAGCCATGTGTATATCGTAAAGCTCGTGGGAGTGATGTAGTATTCCTAGTCCTATATGTCGATGACATATTAATCATGGGAAGTAACATTCCAAGACTTAAAGCTGTTAAGGATTATCTTGGTAAATGTTTTTCTATGAAGGATTTAGGAGAAGCTGCATACATTCGGGGAATTAAGATCTATCGGGATAGGAAAAGACGGTTAATTGGTCTATGTCAAGATGCCTGTATAGATAAGATTTTGAAGAAGTATAATATGTATAATTCCAAGAAAGGTTTTCAACCTATGGAAGTTAAGCATAATCTGAGTCATGAGATAGATGCATCAACTCCTAAAGAGGAGGCATACATGCAGAAGGTGCCTTATGCTTCGGCTGTAGGATCTATAATGTGAGATGCACAAGGACTGATGTGGCGTTTGCTCAGAACTTGGTCAGTAGATACCAACAAAATCCAGGGAAGCTCCACTGGACTGCTGTTAAACATATTATAAAGTATTTGAGGAGTACGAAAGATATGATTTTGGTATATGGAGGGAAACCAGACACAGAACTGAATGTGACAGGTTTCTGTGATGCGTCGTGGCAATGTGATAAAGACCATACGAAGTCTCAGACGGGTTACGTTTTTGTTATCAATGGAGGAGCAGTTGACTGGAAGAGCAAGAAATAGACAATGATTGCAATGAATGCTACTCAGTCTGAGTACATGGCTGCTTCAGAAGCTGTTTAGATTAGGAAGTTTATTGAAGATCTAAGAGTGATGCCTTCAATTAAAGAACCTATAGATATGTATTGTGATAATTCTACCGCAATAATATTTTCCAATGACCCTGGAGTCACGAAGGGCGCCAGACAATTTATGCGTAGACATCACTACGTCCGAGAAGAAGTTGAAGCTCGTGAAATCAAATTGATAAAAGTTCACACAGATGATAACGTAGCCGATCCTTTAACTAAGGCTTTGCCTAGACCAAAGGTAGTTAAGCATGCCAAGGCGATTGGGTTACAACTAGCTAGCGAACTCATGCAATAAATCTGTGATTAGTATTTGGATAAAGGATGTTAAGACATTATTATATAATGAAATAAAGATTGGGTTTCGTGTATTCCTATTATTTAATAAGTGTATCATATTTTACATGTTTTAATCCATGAATAAATTGTTATGCTAAATGTCCGTTGTCGATTAATAATATGGGAATATTATTAAATTAAGACAAATCAAAATAGCGATAGAGTATACTTGAAAGTATATTGGTCGATTTTGGATGATATTCGATGAATCGAAATTGGACTTATCCCAACTATATGTTTTTTCTTTATGGATCTTTGTCATTAAGAAAAACATAAATAGTTATCCTTAGACTTGAGATACCAGGAAACTGTTGTGAATCTAGTGCAGTTATGTGGAATAATCTAACGCTAAACGTAACTGGTAGGTATAAGGATTATTTTTAGAAGTGTTGCAAAATTCATAAGTTTTGCTCGTAGTCAATATGGAATTTATTTCCTCCAATTTCATTTTGGAGTTTAATACAGTCGGGCACCTCGTGGGATTAGTAAGATGTTTGTGTGGCCACACCCAAATTTGTTTTAGTAATCTTGTTTAATATGTGAACGAGAAACATAATGGTTAATGAAAGGAATAACTGAGATCCGTATCCTTATTAACGTTTTATTAGAAATAAATGGATAATAATAACGATGCAAAATCGTTAAAAGGTTTTGTCCAGAAAACCTTACTCGATCGAGTTGTACTAGATACATTGCTAAGTGTAACTAGACGCTAGTCAATGTAATCACGATATTCGAAATATGTCCAAGTGGGAGCTGTAAGTTTATGGACTTATATTTAATAGTCGTGTGATAGGATCGAACTCGAGATTACGGGATTGTACTCTACGTAAAGAGTTAATTTATTTAATAAATATATTTATTATATTTATTAAATTAAACCGAGCAAATAACTATATAACTTTAACGATCGTTAATTAATTAATAGTTAAGTATTAACGATTGTTAAAATAATATATAGTAAGAGGAATAAAAAGGAAGAAGGAAGGAAGGTTCCAGAACACCCCATAGAGGGGTGTTCGTCGGTCAGTTAGGGCACCAAAGGGGGGGGGAGTTGCCTTTTATTTATTTGGGCTATAATAGGTTTGAGGCCAATAAATACACCTCCTTATCGTTCATAATCTATATAACTTGAATCTCTCCCCTCCTCTCTCTTTTGGCCGATCGCAAGGGGTAACCACGAAGGGTTTTCTGTTGGTTTTCTTGGTTGATGTGATAATAATCTAGTCCTAGTCCCTCTCTAGGGTTGTTGGGTAGATTATTTACAAGCGCTGTAGATCAGATTTCACGTGCTAGAATCACGGTTAGCTCGTTGTATTAGGTGTGTACAAGATCGTAATATCGTCTTACTTTAGACTATATCTTGCTATATTACGGTATAAACCCGAATTGGTGATTCGTTCTTCGTCTTGTGGATTTAGTTTAGCGTAAAGGTATGTAACCCTAATTCGATTAATTATAGTTGTGTTATTATTATGATCTTGTTAAATCGCTTCCGCTATATGTACTTTGATATGGTTTGGGGTCTTATATAATTTTTATGATATTAATAAACCTTCAGAACTCTACTCTATCTCTCTCTCTCTTCCAACTCTCTCTCTCTCTCTCTCTCTCTCTCTCTCTCTCTCTCTCTCTCTCTATCTATCTCTATCTCTCTCTCTCTCTCTCTCTCTCTCTCTCTCTCTCTCTCTCTCTCTCTCTCTCTCTCTCTCTCTCTCTCTCTCTCTCTCTCTCTCTCTCTCTCTCTCTCTCTCTCTCTCTCTCTCTCTCTCTCTCTCTCTCTCCTAACGGTTTATTAAAATCATAGCAAAATCACCACTGCAATAACATTTTGAGACACCACAATAGTGCGTCCTTTTCCCCCGTTCATAACCAGACAAACAAGACACTTCCTGAAGCAGCCACGCGCCACCACTTGCGGCGCGTAACCAAGGAGTTTCTGTACATTTCTAGCAATGTACCGGCGTTTGGGATACCACCGCCGTAGAGTGAAGCCTCCTTATCCTTTACCAAGTCTGATCCAGGTAATCTCGTGGATTCATCTGCCGTCAGCCGCCATCTCCATCACTGCCAATGGCGACTGTTCCCCGGCATCGGATATTTTTCGACAGCAGCTGATTTCTTCCCTCTTTCTACTTTTTGTAGCATTTACATTCTAAGTTATTATGCTTCCTTGCCATCCTATCTTTGGCCTACTGCCTTTTATGGTTTAGCTTAGATTTACTTTTGGCACTTCATTTATTTAGTATTGCTAATAGTTTTCTGCTGAGTATTACTGTATATTGCTTACTTTTACTTTTTTGCAGCTTTGATCTATTTTTCTATCTTATTGTGTTGTTTCCCACGTGTTTGTTTTTTTCATATTTCCCCTTGTTTCTCTTTAGGGCGGGATAGAGGCTGCTGATAATGGTCACGTGAGGTCATGTTCTACTGGATTATGAGGGGTAGGCGGTTTTAGAAGGATTAGGAGAGTAGGTGATTTAGAGGGATCTCGTAGGTTTAGGGTGGGTACATGGAACGTAGGGTCTTTGACGCGCTTGGATCTTATTGACGTTTTGGGCAGACATAAGGTTGATATTGCCTGCTTCCAGGAGACTAAATGGAAAGGGTCTAAGGCGAGAGAGGAAAACAGGTACAAGTTGTGGTACTCGCGGTCTAAGATGGCAAGAAATGGAGTAGGTGTCATTGTGGCGTCGAAACTTAAGGATAAAGTAGTGCAAGTCAACAGGTGTAG
Organism: Glebionis coronaria; assembly: GCA_025667525.1. Lineage (NCBI taxonomy): Eukaryota > Viridiplantae > Streptophyta > Magnoliopsida > Asterales > Asteraceae > Glebionis > Glebionis coronaria. The sequence goes on from CM046878.1 coordinate 43,266,306, forward strand.
CGATAGGATCATGGCGATTTCTTTGGTCACGGAGGGAGAGACCGTTAACGTTATCAACGCTTACGCTTCGTAGGTGGGACTTAGTGACATAGTAAAGAAGAGCTTCTGGGACGATCTTGATAGAGTAGTGAGGGGTTCCCGGACCAGCGTTTGATATTAGGTGGTGATTTGAACGGTCGCATCGGAGCCGCCGCTGAGGGATACGAATGGGTTCACGGAGGCTTTGTCTACGGAGATAGAAATAGGGAAGGGAGGACGATTTTAGAGTTTTCTACCGCTCATGACTTGGTAGTAGTTAACTCTTACTTCACGAAGAGTGATGCGCACTTAATTACCTTTCAGAGTGGCGGTTACAACACCCAAATTGACTATTTGTTGGTCCGAAGAAAGGACCGTAGAGCATGCAAGGACTGCAGGGCTTTCCCTAGCGAGGCTGGCCAATCGCAACACAGATTGGTAACAACGGACATTCTCTTCATAGCCCAACGACACAGGATGGAGGCAAAAAGGAGGTCGAGGATCTTGTGGAAGAACCTAAACGGAGACGCGGTAGAGACTTTTAGAGTGTCATTATCAAAGAAACATTCTGTTGTGGGGGAGAACATGGAGGTCAGCGACGCGAATGAGTTATGGAACACACTGTCTTGTACCATTAAGGAGGCGGCACATGACTCCCTTAGGATGGCTAGTGAGTTGGCGAGATCGCATTCGACACACAGGGAATCTTGGTGGTTTAGTGAGGAAGTGCAAACCAAAGTAGCCGCGAAACAATCTAGTTTCGAAGAGCTCCTTTTGTGCCGCGAGGGCAGACAAGAGGATAAAGACACGTCTAAAGAGAGGTATAAGGTAGCTAAAAGAGAGGCGAAAATAGCAGTGGCCCGAGCGAAAGACAAAGCATTCGAAGACTTGTACAAGAAATTGGACACTAAAGAGGGGGTGAACGATATATATATACAAGATTGCTAAAGCGCGAGAGAAAAGAAGAAGGGATCTAGGAAACATAAGATACATCAAAGATGAAGGAGGAAGAACCATTGTGATGGAAGAAGATATCAGGATAAGATGGGAAGAGTATTTCTCCTATCTTTTCAACGCGAGTAGGCCCGCTAGGAACAGGGAGCTACATAGATCAAGCCAAGACCAGCATTGTGAGACCCCCAAAATCTGACATGGAACAGCTAGGCAACGAGGGGGTAACACGTCATAGTACAAGAAACAATGAATTACAATTCATACAAAGCGGACGAAATAAAAACATGTACGTTACATCATAAAAGGTCAGAGTTTTTAAACATAGGTCCCAGAGTTTTAGAAGCGGAAAATTATATTATTTCGTCTCGATTTATAACAATAAGTTGCACAAAATATTGAATAAACTTCTGATAGTTTATATAAAACAAATCTTTCAAAAGCATCACAGAAATGTCCAAGCTGCGATAATATCCTGCGGGTTCCCATCCAAGCAAAGCTAAGAAATAATACCTGAGATTAAACATGTAAAATCGTCAACATAAAGTTGAGTGATATTCATAGGTTTAGAAGTAAAGGTGTGGAACACAAGCATTCAGTTGTAAAACAAGTAGTGTGGAGTATGGTTATATACGTCAACCATAGTCCGAAACCATTATTATTGTTGTTCAGTTCATGAACCGAAGCTTAACTCAACGTAAGTTCCTCTAGGGAGTATTCAGCCTAAATATTCAAGTAAATAAACGAATATCAGTGCATCAAGGTACTTAAGACGGGGGTTGTCAATCCCGATGGATCCACCCACAACATTCGCGCTTAGTACTCGAAATTAACGGTTCATGATCGGGAGAGGAAACTCAAGGCTAGACTAAAAAGCAATAATAATTTTGAAAACCTGAAATCATACATGTTCTGGATAGCATACAAGTTCTGGATAGCATACAGTTTTTAAATGGTTGTGTTCCACCATGTAAAATCTCACCCCGTGTTTAGAAACCATGTACAAGTAAAAAGGGGCTATGAACTCACCTTAGCCACGAGGTAAGTCAATCACGGTACTCAGCAACTGAGTAGAAACGGTAGTGGTAGACGATCACCGACGATATGGATGCCCGGGGAAACACGAAAACCGCAACCTATCAAAATAAGGCGCGCGTTAAGACTCGAACTCGAATATCGATATGTACCAAATATAATATGACTCAAATGTTTTCAAAGTATACACGTTTCAAAACCATTGACACGAATCAAATGAATACATTTATCCAACGTTACACGTTAAAACACTTGTACACTTGAAATCGACCCGGCATAAGACGCCAAGTCAACGCAAGTCAAACTATCTTTTAACCTTATTTGGACCAGTAGCTAAGTCATTTATATAATGGCTAAGCACTTGAGTAAGTCACCATGTCCAATGGTGAATACTCAAACTCACGCAACAAAAGCATTGGACTAAGTGTCCAAAATAAAATCAGCAAGTACACCCCGAATGTACACACCGATCTACCCTATCTAGACTTGTCCGTTTTACATGAAAATTGGTGTCAAGGTCACTTATAACCTGTATAAGACCTCACCAAAATTTGAGCCAACGTTCACACTTTAAAATCTATCAGCTCGACACTTTACCCGACTCCAAATTTAGGACAGATTTGTACACTTGTTTTGTAAAACCGTTTGGACCACTTTAAAAGTACAAACTCGACAATCCGTCATTTGAAACCACTACAACAATATCAAATAATCTCAGTCTTTCACAGACCTTAAACCCACGAAAAATCTATTTAATACCTGCTGTCCTAAAATAGCTTTTTAGAAAATAAGACAAATCCATTTTTCACTCAAAACCAATCATTCCCATACCCCTAGGATCACTATACTATCATACCCATCATCCAAACACTCCTAAAAACACTTGCATGTAAAATCTAACAAAATCAAAGATTAAAAACAAGAATTTTAAGGATTAAAATGTGATGATCATACCAAAAATAAGACATGCAAGATGATTTAAACATCAATCCACCATGGAATTATAAAATCTTCAATTTTTGATGCATGTGTACAAATTTAGTACCAATGGAATCACAAGAACATTTCTAACATGGGTCTAATTTTTGTTTTAAGAAATTCATGATGGATGGTGGTGTTTTGTGGTGGTGGAGTGGCGGCATAAATGAGGGGGAGGGAGGAGATGTGTTTTTTTTTAAATGAGTATATGTGTGTGATAGTGGAAGTAAAATAGATTTATATATGGTGGTTAGTTGTAGGGACCAATATTGCTAACTTTAAAACTTGTGGACTTAAAAACAATTAAAAATTTTAAAGGGTAGAAAATGTCTATTAGTAAATCTTGAAAATATTTACGGGGCTCGGGTTTCGTAAAAATACTTTTCAAAAGTTACAATGCATCATAGAAATGATTATACGATTTTCTCGACACGACTTAATACGTAATTAAAACGACATCATCGAAAATATTAATTATCGAAACAATCGATAAATAAACGTAATATTTTGGGCATCCGTCGGTATCGCGATCACTAGGAATTCTCGTTGTACATTGATTTAGAATAAACTTGTTGTAAAACGCACGCGGGTGATTTTAAATCAAAACTTTGATTTAAATTAAATATGGAAAATAAAATAAAAATTTTATAATTCCATACAAAGTATTTATCGATGATGAGAAAAATACTTAAAACGTATAATTTAAAAATCTCAGGATTTACATATAAAGTATTCAAGAAAACGTAATACGTTGGAAAATTCAAAAAGCACAAATAAAAAGAATAAAATAATGCTGGGAAAGTACGGGTTCTCACAAGCATATCGACTGCTATTACTCTCGGATCAACCTAGGGGAAGTGAGGGATGCGCTACAGAAGATAGGAGAAACAAAGTTGTAGGTCCAGACCAAATCCCGATAGAAGCTTGAAAGTCCCTTAGAGATGAGGGATTAAAGTGGTTGACTTGCATTTTCAATAAGATCTTCACTAGCGCTAAGATGTCAGATGAATGGAGGCTTAGTGAAGTCATTCCCAATTACAAGAACAAGCGTAACACTCAAACCTGTAGCAACTATAGGGGTGTTAAGCTTCTTAATCACACCATGAAGCTTTGGGAGAGAGTTATTGAGAGAAGATTAAGAAGGGAGACAAGGGTGTCAGAGAACTAATTCGGTTTTATGCTTGGAAGGTCCTCGACGAGGCAATTCACATCCTTAGAAGCCTTGTGGAGAAGTATATGGAAAGACAAAGAGATTTGCATATGGCTTTTATGGACCTGGAAAAGGCCTATGATAGGGTCCCACGTTAGTTGATTTGGAGTACCCTTATAGATAAAGGAACTCCTAGGAGATACTTGAGAGTCATAAAGGATATGTACGAGGGGACGAAGACCCACGTAAGGACCACAGTGAGGAACACTGAGTTTTTTCTGGTGGAAGTAAGTCTCCCTCAAGAATCTGCCATTAACCCATACCTCTTCGCCTTAGTATCGGATGAGCTCTCTTGAGGGATTCAGGAGGACATTCCTTGGTGCATGGTATTTGCTGACGATATTGTGTTGGTCGTGGAATCGACCGAAGGGTTGAACAACAAACTTATGAGTTAGAGAGAGGCACTAGAAGATTATGGTCTCAATGTAAGCAGAAAGAAGACTGGGTACCTAAGATGTGACTTTGGTAGGTATGAGGTCTACCACCAAGAAGTAGATGTTCGTATCGGAGACCAAATCCTCCATCCAAATGAGTCTTTTAGATATTTGGGTTCGATCATCCATAGATCAGGAAGGATAGATGATGACGGGGCCCATCGTATTAGAGCATGTTGGGTGAAATAGAGGGCGGCATCAGGAGTCCTTTGTGATAGGAGAGTACCTTTAAAGCTAAAGGGAAAATTTTATCGAACCGCGATTAGGCCAACTATGCTGTATGGGTCAGAGTGTTGGCCAATTACAAAAGCACTAGCAAACAGGATGGAAGTTGCGGAATTGAGAATGTCGAGATGGACTTGTGGTAAAACAATGTGGACATGTTACCAAACGGAGTGTTTAGAGCAGAGCTCGTCGTCGATACGATTATCGACACGATGAGGGAAGAAAGGTTGAGATGGTTTGGTCATGTCAGGAGGACACCATAAACAACACCAGTTAGGAGGGTCAAAGCCTTTGTAGTCGATGGCGTGAGGAGAATGGGTAAACCTAAACTTAGATGGGAGGATAGACTTATGCAGGACATGAAAGAGCTTCGTTTGTCCAAGGACATGACCTCTAATAGACGTGTGTGGAGAGATAGAATTAGAATAGCGAGTAGTGTCCATAGGCCTTCGTGTTGCTTTCTTGCGTCAGGTCTTTTTGGTGCCTTTTATTGAATTGTCTATTGTCGTCTTTATACCTGTTGTTTTGCCCTAGGTTAGTCTCCCCCTCCTTTGTAGGTTGGTTGCTCTTCTAGGTCTTGAGGTTTGTGTTCCAGGCTCTTTAGCGTGGCCTTTGTTTGATTATCCGCGTGGTCTTCTGGTTTGATCGCTTTTCTTTTGTGTATAGGTTGTTTATTTGCTTGTTTGCTTCCCTCTTACTCGTTTGCTCTTTCGTTGGCGTTTTTGCTTTTGCATGCTTCTTTTGTGTCTAATACCATCTTTTGCTTTATCTAGTTTTCTCCCCACTTTTGCTTTTGCATGCTCGCTTGTCACAATGTGTGTTTTCCGCCCCACGTTTGTGTTCCTTCCTCTCGTTTTTTTTTACACTTATATTGGTTGGAGGTTCTTTGGAAGTAGTTTTTTTACTTTCGGGTTATCTTAAAAGTAGGGGTAGGATTTATCTATATTTCACTTTCCTTTATCCTGCTTCGACGAGATTGGGTGTTGTTGTATAAAACGGAAGAACAAGAAGAAAAAAAAGAATGCACCAAAATGGAGATGGTGCACAAAACATTAGTGATTCTTTGTTATTACAAGTGGACGCAACAAAAAGACAGAAAAGAAACGAATAATGAAACAATATTGATGTGCTCATTTCGAAATACGGAGATCTATAAAAAAGTTGTTTGGAGAATAATACGTGTCAAGATATTACTAAGTTGCACAGTAGCATAAGAATATACTGTATTCGCAATCTGGTATTTTCCAGATATTAGGAAAAAAAATGATTTTTATTAACTTTCCAAAAAATAATTTTTTATTAGTATCACATGAATATGACAAAAAGATTTATAAAAAAAATTCTTTCTAAATTTAATATAAGATATTTTTTATTTGTTACTGTACGTGTCTACTTGTTTTACTTTAAGTATTTAATATTTTTTATTTTATTCGTTTCAAATTTATTGTCTTTTTAAAAAAATACACAATTTAATATTAATATTATTTTATTTTATTTTTTATATAATAATAATTTTACTTTTTGATAATTAATTAATTTTTAAAAAATTATAATAACAATTTTCTTATTTATTTTTAATAATAAACAATTAAATTGAAACATCTTAGAAAAAAAAACGTGAACTATAATCTCATTATTTCGTTTAATTATTAACTAATTTTTTTATCTAATAAATTGTTAACCTTGCAAGATGAGTTAGTGACAAAAGAACTTGTAGCTGTAATATGTGATGCATCAAATTTAATCTTGGATTGGGTTAAATAATTTGAAGCTGTTACAACAACCTTTTGAAAATAAAAGTTTTATCTACCCCGTTGATTAGTAAAAACCATGTTTTAAAGTATAAGTTCTTTTGGATACCAAAGTTTTCTAAGATACAAGGGGACTCATCCCCACCATCCATCTCCATCTCATCCAAGGGCTGAGGTTAAATCCCCATTTTACACTACAGGGGTATTTCCGTCAATTCACCCGCCGACTATATAAACAACTTTCTCCTTTCTTTTTCATAAAAACACACACCCCGTTCTTTCACTTCTCTCTCTACCTCGATCTACTTTCTCTCTCTACCCCGATCTACTTTCTCTCTCTAAAATTGGAAGCGAATAATCACAACATCATCATGAATCCATCACAATCGATTAATTAGATCATTACTTAACACGAATTTATATCAGGTTTGTATTCTCATAATCTATGCTTATTTTTTTTAGCTTATTTGATTTTGAATAAGCTTATTAATTTATTTTCATTAGCTTGTTTGAACGAAATATACCGATTGATAGTTCTTATTTTGATCGAATTATTCCGATTGATTGTTCTTATTTTGAACAATTTATTCTAATTAGCTTTTAATTAGGTGATTTATGTGAATAAGCTTATTTGTTTGAATAAGATTTTGAATTAGATGAGAGTTACAAATAATCTTGGGAATTAGATAGGAGTTATGTGAATAAGCTTACAAATTACACGAGAGTTATGAATAAGCTAGTTTATTAGCTTATTTTGACAAATCGTAAGTTATTTTATGTAAGTTGAATTAAGTTTGCTGATGTAGGCTGCAATAAGCTCGATATATCATATATGATATATATATATCATATATGATATATCATCACTTTTCATATATGATAGATATATCATATATGATAACTGATGATATATCATATATGATATAAGTATCATATATGATATATCAAATAAACCATAGGAAAAAACAGATTATGTATGAGTACTTTTTAGAAAATCAATATAAACTCTTGAAACTTGTCTTGTATCATACATATGAGTAATTTATTTTGGTGTTAAAATGTTGCATAATATGTTCTTTTTATCTTTTATAAATGCAGTCAGACAGAGATGGTGCGATTAGCCGCTTTGGAACAAGGCAGAGAGGGATGTTGATTATAACAAGAGGATGTGCATGGATATGTTTTAAGGATCAAGACGGAGTAGGCGTTGTTCATGAATTCATCATTTGATAATCTGTTTTTTTTTTGCATTTTTTTGATTTTGTATAAATTGTTATCATATATGATATCAGAGGTATATCATATATGATTTTACATTAGGTTACGTTATGTTTGAATTATCATATATGATTTTGTTCAAAAGTACATTTTTTATGTTATGAACAAGTGTTTGATTATTAATTGTGCATACTCTTTGTTGTAATCATGAATTCATCAGATTCTTTGTTTAATAAATCCAAGTTTTTCTTGAGTGTCATATATGATAGTGCATGATCATATACTCCGTTTGACTTAATTTATAAAAACCATCATGACATAATACCAGGAAAGTTAAATCATATTAACAAGATGTTGTACGAGATACCAATTGATTACAAAATCGTCCACATACTTCAAAACTCCATTAGGAGATTACAAGAAAAAAAACAAACAATAAACGTAAAAGAAAAATTCACGAGCTTCTTTATTAAGCTTCTTGGCCTTTTGGATGCTTGTAATGTTCAACACGCCTTGTAAACAGTCTTCTCTACACAAAAAAGAAGATTTAATTCAATTTTTAAGCACATAATGATATATGATATATTTGATCATATATGATATTTAGCTTATATCATATATGATATAGCATATCATATATGATACTTCATTAGCAAGTCATACTAAATATGTTCAGCCAGATTAATCCATAAAAAAAAAGAGTTAATTCAATTTTCAACCACATTATCATATATGATATATCTCATCATATATGATATTTTAGCTTATATCATATATGATATAGTATATCATATATGATACTTCAGAAACAGGTTACACTAATATGTTCAGCGAGATTAAGCCAAAAAAACCTTATAATTCATGAAAATAAGCTAATAAGTTAGCTTATAATTCATCATAATAAAGCTGATGATTATCAATAAGCTTATTCACATTAAGCATCAAGTTACCTTATCATTCGACATGATAAATTCACGTAACTTATCAAATAAGCTATAAAAAATAAGATGAATTATAAGCTTATTCACATCGAATAAGCTAAAAAAGATGAATAAAAACAGATCGAATGAACTTTACCTTATTTATGAAGAGGATGACCGATTTACGACGGTGATGATAGATTTACGAAGGTGATGATCGATGGATTTGATGTTTGTGTTGATAAATTAAGATGTCAATATGTGTGTGTGTGTGTGTGTGTGTTTATGTGTGTTTTAGAGGGAAGAAGAAGAAATCGATCCAGATCTGTGAAAGTGGTAGGTGGTGTTAGGTGGGAGGGGTAAAATGACGAAACTACCCCTCCGTTTTTTTTTTGTTTTTAATCAGGGTTGTTTGATGAGATGAGATGGACGGTCCAGATTTGTCCCCTTGTATCCAAAGGATACAAGGTATCTTAAATAACCGGACTCATACATTTTTTGTTATCTGTGGATAATTAACTTTTCTTTAATCATATTTAGAATACATTTGAAATATTTGGGATTAGGATACTATGCAAAAAAGAGTATGGGTTTCATCTTCGAGCAATATTTATATTTATGTTTTGTTTGCCTTTCTTTTTTCTATATGCATATTGTTTAATTGAATATTATTATTGGCTCGAATCATAAACTATTAACTCATCGTTTAAAAAAAAAATCTTTTCTAAAATTAAAGATATTGCTTTGACTTTCTCGTTAACTTTATCTTAAACAGAGTGAGTGACATATTCAAAGAAAAATTATACTTATTAGCAGTTTTACAAGTGAACGACTCTCGGGAAAAAAAAGCTCAATGAATGTCAGATGCAAAGTCCCGCACATTAAAATCATAGGGTTTTTCTATCTTGTGCCCTAAGGGCACATGATAAGAAGATAAAAAGTACACCCGGTCCCACAGAAAAATACACAGGGATTCACACTTTGTGGATTTTTGTGTACTTTTCTGTGGAATCTGATGTACTTTTTATGTATTTTATGTGTTCTTATCATGTGCCCTTACGACACAAGATAGAATAACCCAAAATCATATTACTACGTAGTATATTCTTCTAAAAAACAGAGCAAGCACCATTGGAAACGAGAGTGGGGTACCACAAGGTCATTTCTATCCACCGCCTTTATCACGAAGCTGTACGTAGACGTCATACAGCTCCCAGCCAGTAAGCAGTTAGCATTCCTCTACGAGGAATGAAAGTGTGGGTGAATCAATATACTAAGATATGCTTGACTAATATACTAAGATATGTACTAAAGATGAGAGTGCATAATCTAGATTTGTAACAAATATTCTACATTGCTTATGCAATAAAGATGACAATGCATGATCTAGATTTGTAACAAATATTCTACATTGCTTATGCAAATTGTTGTGTATCAGAACCAAGTGAGACACAAACGAAGAAGATCATACTTTACTTATGCATCGTCTTTTAATCCTCATATCGACATAGCTTAAATTATGGATGTCCCGAAAGTGATACTAGTTATGATCAGTATCCACTTTACGTATTCTTTCTTATACTCAAATAGGATTCTCCTGCTTTATATCCTTTTTCTAAACGACAATATAGAAACATAAAAAGATTGTAAAACCCGCATGCTTTTACCATGCATAGTACCCTTAGGATCGTACGTACTAGTTAAAAACTTTCCTAATATAGCATGATTACGATTACGTGTTAGGAGTTTACGTATTACGTACGTGTTAGAACACGATAAGTATTTTATATGCACGATCACGTAATAATTATTTAGCAATAATTAATCACGAACATGCGGTCACGAAATCACGAACGTAATTAAAACATGAGCTATTATTAATTACGTATATATATTTATTACGAGCGTAATTAAATATATTAGATTATGGTATTTACGTAACGAGAACATTTAAAACACGAACATAATTAAACACAAACGACTAACTAAATAACGAGACACGAAACGAGGTACGAGAACCCCATGGGGGAGTCCCTACCCGCGGCCAAAATAAGGACAATGGGCCAAGCCCATTATCAATTTTTACTAAAAGGGAGTTAATTAGTTTTTACTACTCAAAATACTTTACAGAAGATTTCAAGAAAAACCTAAACCCTCTCTTTCTCCTCTCTTTGGGCCGCCACCTATAATCACCAAACAAGGTGATTCTTTGATCTTGGATCTTGAAGATTTGTTGTTTGTTCGTGTTTGTTCTTCACCCTCTTGATCTACGAATACGGTAAAACCTTTTTAAACCTTTTCTTTTTAATTAATCTTTTTATTAATGATGAACATGGGATGTTTTTATAAAAACACATTAATTAAACATAGATCTAACATGTTTTGATGATTAATTAAATCAAAGGGTCGATTAAGGGGTGTTTTGTTTTGGGCCGCATGCTGCAACCGACCCCAAGGGGGTTTCGGTTTGCTTAGCCGACACCACCAAGACCATATGGTCTTGGTTGGTGCGTGTGGGTCCCACGGCAGCAAGGGGTACCCCGATTTGGTTCGGGGTACGGTGTCGATTCATGTCCGGTTCATGTTTTTAAGCTTAGATCCGGTTCATGGTTATGTTAATTTTATTTATTATGTTATGAACTTATGTTAAAATTATATTAATAAAAGATGTGATTAATTTAATAACATGACTTAGGTTAATTAATTATTAACAATCATGAAATTATTTTAACCTAAGTATTTATATTATTAAGACTTATAATTAATTAATTATTTAAAAACCATGGATATAATTAATTAATTAACATGACTTAGGTTATATTATTAATATTTAATAATACATATTTTTAACCTAAGTATTTAATATATATAATTAAAACATGTTATACTTTAATTAAATATTATAACCTATAGTTTAATTAAATTACATGGAATAAGTATTAAACTATACAATATATCATATGACTTAGGAAATAATCATGAAAACACTTAGGCTTAATTACTTAGCTTATTTAACCAGCTTATTTCTAATTATGGAAACTTTCTATTTTTAGAAACGTAATTAAATAAGGCAGCTAATTTATTTATGGAAACCAGCTATTTTTAGAAACTTCTTTATTTAAGGCAGCTAATCTATTTATGGAAACTTATTTAATTAAGACAGCTAACCTATTTATGGAAACTTTCTATTTTTAGAAACTTATCTATTTTAAGCAGTAAATCTATTTTTGGAAAATTTTTATTTTTGGAAACTTTTTATTTTTTGGAAACTTTCTATTTTTGGAAACTTTCTATTTTTGGTAACTTTCTATTTTTAGAAACTTTCTATTTTTAGAAACTTTCTATTTTTGGAAACTTTCTATTTTTGGAAACTTCCTATTATAGGAAACCTGCTATTTTTGGAAAGTTACTTATTATTACACAGTGAGTATAATAACACATGAAATATCAGAAATACTTAATCAGATTAAACAGAATATAAGATTTAATACAGTTTAAGGCTTTAAACAGTAAAACATAGTAAGAACACATAAAATAAGCTAAGACATGACCTAAAACCAGTTATGTATTTAGTAAGCAGATACTTATTTCATGTACGTATTTATGTAGCGTTAGTGATTCAGAAGTAGGATTCTCGCATTTCATCTTTCTCGTTCACTGGACATAAGGTACGGATTACCGTCCTTTCAGTATGGACATTCTTTCCTTATTAGGATTCCCCGTATGCAGCCAACTGTTTTCCCGTAGTATAAGTATGAGTTTGATTGCTTATGTTTAAATATGATTACCTATAGCCATATACATGCATGACCAGTTTCATCTAGTTATGGAGGTACCATAACCATAACATTAGAGGCACTAATGTTATGACTTCACCACGGCGGAGTGATTGCTCGTGGCGTCCCTTCAGCTTTTGGCCATTTATTTATAACTATCATGTGGGGCGTATGGGTGCATCCTAGTTACACGTTTTTATTCAGGATTACATGGTGAATGTGGTGTGTGCCTTGCATCCTTCACAAGGAGCTGATCCCTCCTACCCATAAAACCAGTATATCAAATTAGAGGCAGCCCCTCTAATTTGCATGATGAGGTCACCCCTCCAATTATTCATGCACGGTGGATTTTCATGACCTATATTGGCTAATGGTAAAATATGACAAACAGTTTTTATAAGATAAACATAAGACTTTCAAACTATAAACCAGTTTTATTAAGACTTAACCAGGTTACTCGGGACTTAGTTTCTTCCGCTGTTATTATGTTATATGCTTATTCTATTCATGCTTTATTGTACATTCGTGCACTGAGCGTATTGCTCATCCGTTTTCCTTTTCTATGTTCCCAAAACGGCAGGTACTCAGGGACACTCGTAGACACTAAGAGTACGTGCATATGAATTGGAAGCTGTCTAGCCTTCTTTACATTATGCATTTTCTTTCTTTATGATACTTATGCTTTGGATATTGTTTAGTCATTTTCCTTTACTATAATATGTTTGTGTGTGATGAGCTTTACTTTGGACTACCGATGTTTGATTCCGGTATTTTCCTTTATATGGTCAAGTAATATTTAGACATTTTTACTTTGTATGCTTTGATGACACGCCATAATTACTGTGATATTTCCATTTCCAAAATGGGGTGTTACAAAAATACTTAGGTCTAAGGGCGTAGCCATGTGAAGTCCTTGGTTAGTCGTGACCTACCCATTAAATTTTATAATAATATATATTCTACATACACTCATGTTACTCGATTTATGTTAAACAAGCACATATCAATTTGACTCGGTTAAATATAATTTTAGCACATATCATATTGCCATGGTTCATCATGATTTTTAGTGTGACTTTTCTTATTTATATTACACTTATTTATTAATTTGCTTAATCGTACGTCTCGGTTTACCCATAAGTAAAACTTTAGCTGCGTCTTTATTTAAGTCGTTGTTGTCATGTAATCAAGGTTTTATTCGGTATTGTAATTAGTTATACAAGGTGTATGAAGTAACAAACATTTCTCGTGTATGGTCTCAAGGAAATCATTCCATACGGTTAACTTGATATATATGATAAAATAAAATAAATAATTAATTTCCTCTTAAAATGATGCAAATACTTTTTTTGTCATTTTTATTTTTTTTTAAATTTTCTATTTTTTTTAATTTTTTCTTGTTATAAAACTGTGAATCAAAAAATATTAAATAAAAATTATAAAGTTTGACATGTTAAAAATATTAAACTGTCAAAAAATGCGGAACGCAAAACTAAAATCTTGTGTTATACTATAACAAGAGGGACAAAAGAGAGGTAAAACAAGTACATTTTTGAACTTTTAATGGTTAGGGGTATTAATAACATGCGATATGAATATGAGAGTGTATTATGACTTATGAGATATGTTTATATTTAAATGGAAAATAATATGTAAATGTGATCTCTAGGGATGGTAAAAAAATTCAAAACCGATATATAAATTCAAAACCTGAAGGGTGGGTCATGCTTATCAAGTTATGAGACGGGTTTCGAGGCGCTAACTACGATTCTATTGGGTTCTAGGCGAGGCCGAGGTACAAAATCCTTAACCCGCCCAGCTTCGAACTATATATACATATAGGTGTATTATATTCATATGTTTTTATGTTAATATTTACGTAATAAAATCAATATTATCGAGTTTGTGTAAATCTATATCTTTGTAAGATCGCAAATTTTGATTAAATGGCCTTTTTGTGTCACAATTTGAAAATAACTTTCGATTTTTTTAAGCGTGATTTATCATTATGTTTTATTTGCTAAAATTTATTAAGGCAATTATTACTACTATCTATATAAAGGGTGTATGTCATTTGTTGAAAGTTGAAAGTTGAATATTGAAAATTAAAGAATTTATGGAAAAAAACTTAATTATGGAATTATTGAATCAAATCAAACCATTGATTAAGGAATTGACTTTTTCCCCTTCTTGCTACAAACTAATACGATTCTTTATTGAAACCCAAAATCCAATAATATTGAGGAACCTATCACGGCGGCAGCCATTACAGAAACACAGTTTTTTTCAGTCGCTTTGATTCCTCAAGATTTTTTTGAAACAGATGATATTGGTTTCTTAATTTAAAAGTGCAAGTATCTTTATCTATAACTTCATTTTTCTTCATATATGATTCTACAATTCTCTATCTGTTTTATTTCATACTTTCTGTGGATTAAACTTTTACTTTTGTTTTGATCACTGAATTCACACTACAAATATGTGAAATATATTTTCCAAGATTTAAATGTTAGTTTATGTTATGTGTTTTTTTATAATGAATTATTGCAAAAAAATAAGATTTTCATCTCATATCTGCTTATAGGATTATTATTTTTAATGTGTGCTTCGATTAATTGTGTACTCTTCGATGAATACGCTTTGATAAGCTGACGTTTACCAGTCTTTATTTTTTTTTCTTTTTCTTGCTAATGCTCAGTTTTAGATTGATGTTTTGTGTAGAGGTAGAGCCTTCTCCTTTCATGAAGAACATTGTGCAAGAAGATAACTCCAATTCACAAAAAGGCTGGTTATCGACGATAGGGGCATCTTTGGACTTGTCTTATGGGTAAAAGATCATAATTTTTTTTTTATTATTGGCTCATTAATTTTTGTTTATTGTAAGTTTAATACTTGTTTTTGGTAATGACAGTGTTTTACCATAGATGCTGGAAAAAGGTTGGTTATCGACGATAGGGGCATCTTTGGACTTGTCTTATGGGTAAAAGATCGTAATTTTTTTTTATTATTGGCTCACTAATTTTTGTTTATTGTAAGTTTTAATATTTGTTTTTGGTAAGGACAGTGTTTTACCATTGATGCTGAAAGATCAAAAGCATAAGCTTTTATTAAACTTTTTAAAAGGGTCTCATGGAAAGGTACTTTCGATATACATGGATAATAGCCTTTTGATTTTCATTAGTCATCCTTTAAATAGGTTATTGATCATTTCATCCTTTTCTCAATGTATATTAATGTCATTGAGTCTATACTACTACAGTTAAGATTGTTCAGTTTTCATGCTTGTACCCGTTAATGGAGAACACTTAGACAAGTGTTTGGATTAGCTTATGTTTATAAAAAGTGTGATATGTGAGAAAGATTCTTAAATAAGCTGCAAGCATTCTTAAGAAGCCAGTCCACAAGAACTTTTCACAAATAGGAAGTTTTTGCAATTTTTATACACTTGCATGGATATAAATGGTCTCGTTGATATTTTTGTTTCAATAGGATTACATATTCAGTATTGGTTCTCATTGATATTTTTATATACTTGCATGTATAGTTAGGTACTAGAAAGCCATGAAGGTTCCACATTGTTAAGATATTTATATGACTTGAATGGATGAAAATATACGTTGTGATACTTTACTTTTATGCTCACTGTTGTAACTTTGTATTATGATCTTGGAACTCATACATATTGTAAAGAATGATCGATGTTTGTTATTAAGTTTTGTTCTTTCTTTTTTGTAAATCAGCACCAAGAACTTTGATTGTCTCTTTTATTTACAAGAGAGTGTGATATTTTTTGTGCTCTATATTTATGTAAACCAGCCCCAGAGTACAACAAATGTTAAAATACAAATGTTAAAATATATCAACGAACATTAACAAAAAGACTATTAATATTTTTCTTAGTATGAATTTAATTTAATTAAATTGTAGAAATATGATCTTAGCTTTCCAGTATATGATTCAATTTTTACAAACATACTCAGACATTCTTTTAGTATGTGACGTTTATGTGACGTTCAAAATAATACGTTAAATTTACATAATGTAATTGGAAACGGTTTTTACATGCGATAATGTAACTCAACCAAAAAAGCTTAAGATGTAACAAAAAAAAACTAATAATGCACGTTACTCGTGAGCAAGAAGCTCAAGAAGGCAAAGAACTTGAATAACACAACGACATCCAATGCATATATTATATTTACATATTCACGTTAGTATTTTTGCTACTCAAAACCAAAATGAGGATAACTTGGTATGCAGGCTATATGAGAATTGCATATGTGATTGACATTATTGGCATTTTAGGGAAAAACATCATGCAATGCTGAGTTAAACAATTAATTAGCAACTTGTACTAAATGTTAATGTAGTGAGTTATTCAGAAAAAAAAAATTCAATGTAGCTATATTTCCACGTCTTAAACGTTACACGATGCACTTACAACAATATCATATCATTAGTTATCTCCTGATATAAATTCTCGCTGCTATGCGCGGGTACTCGTCTAATATTACTAATGGGTTTTCTGTTCTTGGTAAAATTACAAAATATGAAGTAAAAATAATACTATAATAAATAAGGAACAACGTATATTTGGTGTGGTTTGCTAATCATGTTTGGTGATGAAGGGTGGTGTGTCGTCCGCCTAGACATCTCCAAAGTGTGAAAGCAAATAGTAAATCAATAATTTGAGGTGAATAATTCATTCGATATTTCACTTATTAAAAACTCTAATATGCAAAAGGACAAAGTAGGTGTTTATTTTAGCTTATATAATGGTGAAAATTACACACAGGGCCCAAACCAATTAGACTTCCCTTGCAGAGGCCACTTTATTCTTGGTTTTCGTAAATAGCCACCATGCTTGGGAATAACTTAAGACGATTATTATTTTGCCACGTGTCAAAATGTTACTCGTTTAAAATAAAAATTAACAAAACACTCACTGACGTAACCACAACTTTTTCAGACATTGACTGTCGGTGATGGGCCCCATACTGACGCAACTAGTAACTCGCATGGCAATTGGACCCTAAAATTCTGACAAAAGGATACTCGTTGGATATAAATACCGAGTATAGGTGTATTTTAATTTTTTTAATTTTTTTTTTGTAAAGAAATTAATTTGGTAATGTTAAAAAACTTAGTAAAATTAGTGTGTAACCCCTACTTTGCGCATGTTTAGTTTATCGTTATGATTTTATTTAAAAAAAATTATTGGCATGTTGAGTAGTTTTTAAAGAGCTATTCGCGTAGAGATAAAGCGGAAAAAAATTAATTGGCATGTTGAATAATATATTAATGGGCAAAGTATGGCACTCGTGAAGATTTTGATGAAAAAAATTGTATAGTATTTTCTGTTTAAATAATGAGTAAGTATGTAGTATGCGCAAATTTGTATAACGTTATAATAGAAAAAATTAATAAAAACCATAGTGGAAAGGAAAAATATATTATGTGTAAAAAAGAATATATGCGAATTTTCTGTACATGCATGGTTAGTGTATATTTTGAGATATATTTAGAACTGCAATTTAGTATTTAAATAGTTTGATGTGCAAAATGATCAAAAATTAATTACTCGATACATTCACGGTTGTATTCAAAACATAATATTATTAGAATTACTAAAAACAACGGAAAACACAAAAGATGAAAGTAACAAGATAATTTTGTTACATGATTGGATAATTTATATCGATCTGTAGTTACGAATTACTCGTTCCTTCTTAGCAATAGTTATAATCAAATTTTTCCTTGCTTCATTCAAGTTGTCATACATACGTTGATCTGCTTCTTGAGCCATAAGAAGTGTATGCAACCCGTAACTGATAACGGTTGTCATTTGCATAGACTCCACCAACCTAATTCGTGGTTCACGGGCACGCATTCGTCGGAAGTAACAATTCAATTCTGTCACCAAATTGTGTGCAAGTGTGAATTCATCATGTAGATCCCTTTGTATGCTCTCAATAACATCTGTTCTAGGTTGATTTGAAGTAGCATCCATATTATGTTAGTGTGAGAGAAATATTGTTTGTGAATTGTGTGAGTTGGAGATTAATTTTAAGATATATATAGAGAATACGAATATGTGTAGTTGTTATCACAGCGTTATAATAATGATATAAGAATTCAAATAATATGAGAAAAATGGTCCACTGATTCCTTGACATTTAAAGCAGTAAAAGCATGTGAGCATCCAGCTAAGGCAATGATATACTCGGGAAAAATCATATGAGATGAAGGATATTGTTAGTGATTTGATGTGCTAATTTAGATATTCGAATCAAACAAATGTCATAGTACATGTGATGAGTAATTAAATATTGGCATGACATTTGATACATAAAGAAAAATAAAATAATATATTAAAGATTAAATTTAGCATATTAATAAGACAATCTGAATACTACTAACAAATGATGTTAATTATAGTTAGTAGATAAGAGGAACCTTTTAGGTCTATGGCCGGCAATTTCTTTAATATCCTCGTTCTCCAGGTGTTCTTGTTCTGCCCATTTAATCATTTGGTCATTTGTGAAATCATTTTGTGTTACCTTTTTTATTTTCATCTTCATTTTCACCTTCGTAACCTGTTATTACATCGGCCATCATTTCTGCCAGGGCAGCATTTGAACATATGTAGTTTTGGTATAATAAAATCCACACCTACATGGTCGATGTACATCTACAACATGTCGTGCGCTGCTGAGATGTCGAACATGACATGCATGTCATAGTTGTTTCTTAGTTTCACTGTATGAGATTTCTCGTAATAATTTATTTTGTAATAAAGAGCATAGATTTTGTAAGAAATAATGTTGAAAAGATATTGTTTAATATCTTTAAGTTTCATTCTTGAGATGTTGATCATCATTGTACCACCGTTGACATATGTTGGGTTATTTGTTGCATCTATCACCAATTGGCCACTATTGTGAACAAGAAAATTGTAGTTGATTTGGGTATATGGTGTAGTTGGTTTTGCTTTTCTAATTAGTTCGAACGATCTATTGTGATCTAACCTTGACTATACAAAAGGTCTACGTATGCGGTTTTGAAAATAACCTTGACTATACAAAAGGTCATTCACCACACTTGACCATTCTGACAATTGCTGCTGCAGGGCATCCTTTCGATTATTGCAAGGTAATGAGTATATGATCGACACCTGGTCAGTAATTAAATTAACTATAGCGCTTACCTAGTGACTACTACCGCAATTGATTGACATATACACCTACAAATGTAAATCATCTTTATATACAAATGATTAGTAGAACGCACATTTTTTATATTACATACTATTAAATGTATGTTACGATGATAAACGTATAAATGGAAATACTTACAATTTGTACATCATGCCACGCTGGGTATGGACACGTCCAACCATTCAAAGTTCCTTTCAGGAACCTATCCGATAAAAGATTAAAAAAAACATTTGATCCAGGGTAGTACGTTGCAGTCCCAGTTTTAGCAACTGTCCAATCAGCCCCACGCGGTCGATGCCTAACCATCAACTCAATCCAACAATTAATTTGCTGATTCAACAAAATTAAAAATTTTATTTTCAGTAACTACTAAATAAATTGCTAATACTTGAACACTTTAAAAAAAATTCTTACATCATCTGACAACCAACCAGCCATTACAGAATTACGCTTTGAAAGGCTTATATTGGCAAGGTGAGGAACTAGTTCATACCAAAACGTATCCATAACAGTAAAACCCTTGACATGACAATCCAAGAATATATCAACCGGGTTCTCTATAAAATCCTCATATCTAACATACATTTCTCGCTTTACCTAAACATGCCAAACAAATAAATAATCGGTTTGCATTAAAATAACATTTTTAAAATATTTAGCTAAAGATATACCTTATCGGGATCTACGTTCTCATAAGAAACAAATTCTTTTGTGGTTGGACTTTGATTTTCAAGCTGCAAACAATATTCGCCGTTCTCTTCATCACCAAGATTAAAGGTTGTAATGTTATCGAACACACTCTTATTTTTTGACTTTCCAACACGTTTTCCCGGACCTAATTTGGTTGTAGGCGGAAGAGATGTAAATGGGCTCATTTTTTGTGGTCCTGGATGACGTGCTCTTTTTTCACGGTCTATCATTTCCTTACAATTAATTATAATTTAACAGGTTTTAAATTAAACATTTTACAATATTAACTTGTATAAACAATTTAATAATACTAATGATCTACTTACTGGGTGTACGCCGCAAATATCACGATGTTGTGAAGAGCTACCCTCAAATGTTTGATCAACCTTAGACCAGCGACCAAAACCTTCGTGGGGCATCGGGTTATTCATTTCATACATACTATGACTTGCGGACGGCTTAGCAGGCTGCCCGAACGAAGCGTTTGGAGTCACTTTATAAGACGGCGTATATGGCGACGGAATTCAAATATCGTCAAAGAAGTGGCTACCAACTGTGGTAAAATTACCTATACCATCTTGTTATTGGTCCTAACATAGAATATATTCAAAGTTATTTTTAATTAACAAAAAAGTAAAAGTAACATGACAATTATATTAAAAAATAAAAATTACCTCAATGTGAACAAAATCACTATATTGAGTACCAGTAAACTCATTACTGAACCCACCAACATCAGATTCATTCACGAATTTTTTTTTTGGTGAGACTTGGCCACAACCCTGTAATGCCTGCATTAAAATAGTTTGAATAATTATACACCAAGTTTTCGATGATAGACATTTACATACATCATGTTAACCATTTACCATAATTTTTGCATTCAATTCTTTGATAGTTAGATCCTTTTCCATCAAAACTGAGTAAACGTCTGCTGGTACATCATCACGACTATAACGGTTACCAAACTCAGGTTTTGGGGGCGGTTGATGTATCTCATTATCGAAATATCTAAGGCTATCAATCCACCAGTCTGTCGACATCTCAACTTCGTCGGGAAACATCCTTTCGTTTGGTATAACACCCTTGCAAAATATTATAAGATTAATTATATACGTATACAAATTATGAAATAAATTATTGCCAAATAGGAATGTCTCAGCGTCGTATAACTCACAACAATTAAAGTAGGAATTTGTCTTCGAAAATTTTTTTTTTCTCGCAACCACCGGACAGATCGAGGATAACCATCAAGTCGTGTGAAATAATTCACAACATTAATGCAATAAGTCTCCAACATCCAAGCCTGAAAATAAATTATTTTCAAATTATACACGTACTATATTTTAGTTAGACAAAACACAACATATTACATACCTTGAAAGCCCATGTAAAACCCATTAATTGATACTTGGGTGGTTCTTCGTCAGGGTCTCTGTCTACATTCGCGTGGTGGTGTTCGGCACGCACGTATACGACATTCCTTAACTGCTTATACAATGTGGACCAAACATACGAACCCCACGGATACAAGTTCCATGCATCTAAATTTTCAACTAACCTAAAGCACCATTCCGGAACAATGTAACTGGACTCATGCCCAAGTAGCACCAACTCCAAAACAGCTATCAATGCAAGGCGTACAACATCATAGTCATTTAGGTTTTTAAATGCATCGCTTTTAACAAATCTATATAAATCCCTAACGACTATATGACGAGTATCATAAGCTGATGAAAAAAACACGTCTCATAAACGGCATTGGCCCCTTTAAATAACTACCATGAAACTGTACACCAAATTTTAAACTGGTCATTAAACAAAATTCTTCCCTGCCAAATTTTATAATATGACCACCAACATCATAACATAACAGAACATTTTATGTCTATTCTTCTACAAAATCCGTTTGACAACAAGCAAGGAAATGTATTAAAAGACCAGTCTCTACGCATTCTAGCAAATTCCACAACCAACCAAAACATGATTGTCTAAACAAACGTTCTTTTGGTGTGTTTATAAATCTTTCTCTGAAAAACGGTAACAAGGATAACTTGCTTCTACACGTCAAGGTAACACTATAATCCTAAAATTTTACAATAACAACATATCAATAATTTATAACAAATAAACATAGAAAATTATTAATGAAATTAAAAATTAATTAAATAACATACCGCCATAAAGTAGAATGAGCAAAAAACCACCAACTTGACTCTAGCTACTCTGCTATATTTAAATATAGAGGTAGCAAATCTTGCTCATTTTGATACATATGGGCCTTTTTGCCCATTTTCATAAAAGGATGGGGCACTTTTTGCCCATTCTTTTTAATAAATAGGCTAAACGGGCGCATATGTAAGAAACTAAATGGGCTTAACGGGGGCACTTGTAAAATACAAATTTACTCGACGAATACTTTTTGTTAAATTTTTTATCCCGGCTTTCAAACAAATATTTTTATTTTTTATTTGTAGGTTTTTATATATATTTTTTTCTTTTTTAGCTTGCGCCCGTTTAGCCCGCCCATTTTGCCCGCCCGTTTCGCCTGTGCCCGTTTAGCCCGCCGCCCGTTTAGCCCGTTGCCCATTTAGCCCGCCGCTCGTGCCCGCCCGCCCGCCCATTTTGCCACCTCTATTTAAATATACTCGGGAATATATATAAGAGATTATGACTTAAACATAACCTAGTTGCTAAAAACTTCCATTTTTAGTAAAACTCGGGTTTTTGGTTTTGAGATATTGTGTATTTGGTTTAAAAGAAGCTACGGGGGGGGGGGGGGGGGGGGGATTATATCCAATTGATACTCGGGATTTATATCCAACGAGTACCCTTTTGTCAGAATTTTAGGGTCCAATTGCCATGCGAGTTACTGGTTGCGTCAGTATGGGGCCCACCACCGATAGTCAATGTCTGAAAAAGTTGTGGTTGCGTCAGTGAGTGTTTTGTTGTTTTTTTTTTTTAATCGAGTAACATTTTGACACTTGGCAAAAAGATAATCGTCTTAAGTTATTCCTAAACATGGTGGCTATTTACGAAAACCAACAATAAAGTGGCCTCTGCAAGAGAAGTCTAATTGGTTTGGGCCCTGTGTGTAATTTTCACTATATAATGGGCTTCTGAACTTATTAGTATAAGCCCAAACAGAGAAAGTCCGGTCCCCACTTTTTACTATTATCTTTATTTGTTTGCAAGTGTGCACAGCTGTGACTAGAGGTGCAAATGAAAACCGGATTTTTGAAAATCCGGTTCAAAAATCCGAACCGGTTTTTTCAAAATCCGGTTTTCGATTTATCCGATCCGGATTTTTTTATCCGAACCGGTTAGACCGGTTTTCAGATTTTTAAAAAATCGGATAAAAACCGGATAAATTTCCGGATTTATCCGGTTTTTTAAAAAACCGGATTTAACCGGATTTTTAAAATTTATAAAAAAATTTTTTTTTTTTTTTTTTTTTTTTATTTTTTGTAAAACCGGTTTTTTTTTTGACCGGTTTTATCCGGTTTTATCCGGTTTTAACCGGATTTTTCAGAAAAAACAATCCGAATTCCAAAAACATTGGCTAGTTTAAGGGTAACGGCTATATAGCCGTTTGGCATGTTTTTTGGCCGTTTTTTTTGTCTTTTTGAGCATAGAAATGGCTAGTAACTTAGTATATATATATGTTTTGAGTTGGGGTTGAAAACATATCAAAAAACCCTCTCATTTCTCTAATCTTTTTCTAATCCCGATTCCCGAATGGAAAACATATATGTTTTGTATGATTGTCTTGTTGAAATAAAAATTATTATGGTATTTTTTTTAATGTTATATAGTTGTATTTTTTTTTTTAATGTTTGTAAATAAATTCCGAAAAAAAAGGACACCAACACTTTTAACCGAAAAACCCGAACCGAACATTTTTAACCGAAAAAAACCCGATCCGAACATTTTTTAACCGAAAAAACCGATCCGAAAAAAATCCGATAAAATCCGATAACGAAAATTTTAATCCGAAAAAAATCCGATACGAACTTTTTAATCCGAAAAAATCCGATCGAGAAAAATCCGATCCGATCCGAAACCGGATTTTCAAAAATCCGGTTTTATCAAATCCGGATTTTCAAAAATCCGAATCCAATTTTATCCGGTTTATTCGCACCTCTAGCTGTGACCATTACGAAGGGTGGTTAGATAGTGACCGTTACGGTAAAGATTCAAAACGCGCTACCGTTCTAAATTATGTAAAACACTTATTGTGAAATAAATATAGAAATAATATTGAAATATAATAAAACACTTATTATGAAATATATATATAAAAAAAACAATTAAATATTTTTATATATTGTGCTCATATAAGCCACGTCTTAAAAACGTTAAAATTTCGCTTCAGCCGTTAAAACGTGAAGCTTGAACGTACCGACACGTCTCGCCTCGCGCTATTTAAAACAGCGCTATTTAAAACAACGGGTAAAGGCAAGGTGATTGTTTTAAAAAAACTGTTATGGCAGCTAGACTTAACATGTTTTATATCCATGAATCAAACCAAGCAAAATAGGGTGTCATTTTGTTCACAGATGCCTTCAAAAATCATATACTAACAAAAGTACTTGCAAAAACATTATAGTGTAAACAACCACAGTTTGCAAATCCAAAAAACAAATACAAGCGTTCTAAAAGAAAGAGGGGTCACCAGTAAAATCTACCACAAGATCTAACTCCTTTATAACATCAAACCTACCTGATAATAATCATGGTCATAACAAATATCTCTTCCCCTACCAAAATCCAATATTACTTCTACCAAACAATACCATCATGAAAAACCCACTAACTTTAACCCTAAACACTATGTGACACGCCCAGCAGAGTTACACTTCTCCCTCGTCTACTTCTTTCGTTTCTTAGACCCGCCTTTTTCAGGAGTTTTAACAACACTCTCCACTTCTTTACCCTTGTTTGGACCATTTGATTTGCCCTTTGATGACTTGCTCACACTCTTTGAACTCTCTTGCTTGGTTTTGCTACTCGTTTTAGGTGCCACTTCAGCTTCCTTCGATTTTCCCGTTTTGGACCTGCTAAACAATAAACCACAAGTAGTGTCATTTACTTGCACAGGTTAAAGTTGCTGATTAAATGCACAACGATGATAGAGCTGAGGAGAAGGAAACACACTTCTTGGATGAATCTTTATTCTTTTCTTGAGAAGAAGAGGTTGCAAGATCTGCTTTTGACTTCTTCTTCTTCTTGTGCTGGTGTCTGGAGAAAAACAGCCAATTATGTGACCATAATACTTGAGAAAATATCAAGACTACAAGTAAAAAAGCTCATATGCATATCAGGCTGAAAACCAAATTTGGAACTATCATGGTTGGGACCATCAGCAGAAACGTGCAGACATTCGTTCCACTTACCAGCCCTTTTTATACAATGAACTTTTAAATTTGACTTTCCGATTGTTGTGATACAAATTAGGACATTACTTGATTCTAGCGGAAGTGTTTGGCATCCAGTTTAAAGATCTATTTTGATTTATTCCTAAAGGTGATTTGTGGAATAGGTTTTGAAAGGCTATTGTCCTTATTAATTACCGTCATTATTTTAGTTAGATAATCACTATATCTAAATGTACCAGAAATGTGTTTGCACAAACATTTGTTCAGTGGAATCACATTACTTGGCTAACACAGAATTAAACTATTAAATACGGCAATGTGACCACTTGGATCTCTCCAGAACTCACACTTCTTGATCCATAAACTAATATCAAACAACCGAAAATGAGATGCATATATGAACAGTTGAAGGTGTATGAATGATGATGTCAATTAGAAAAAGTATCTTGGATGCATGAAATCAATAAAGCAAAGCGTAAAAAAGTAACACATACATTTCGGGGGAACCTTCTTCTTGTTCAACTTCAGGAATTTGATCCTGTCAACTAAACCACGTCAGCACAAAAAAAAAACAAAGCAAGAGAATCTCACACCAACCAGCTTGTTCTCACCTTATCCCGCGCAGAAAAATTCTTTATAATTTCCCACTTTTGGTTTTTCAGATATAAATTCTCTTCATCTCCATCCACATATGAAACCTGCTTAATAATTAAACATTTTAGAACAGACTAGCGGTAACAAAATACTGTAGTGAACTTCAGGATCTCCATCAAATGGAGTTCACACAGTATACAATCAAAATATATAACAAACACTGTAATGACCTTATGCTTCATTTTAGCAGCATCAAATGACTCGACAACACCTTCATAAAACCTACAGGATATGGTGTTAAGGTCAGCAATCTGTGTGATCAACAATTTGTTAATAGAACTACTGGGAAAGACTTACATTTTATCTTCAGGCCACCAAACTTTGACCTTTTTTCCAACCAAGCTTTCGTCATATCTTTTAGCACCAGATTCCTGAAAATGTTTCATATTTCATTATTACAAGTTGGCTAAAAGGGACGATACCGACAATTATCAGAAAAACACAATTATAGTTACTTTATCTATAACTGGAGTGCGCTTCCGTTTTGAACTGTTGCCTGACGTATTTTTTAAGTTGTCCTCCCCTTTGACTGGTTTTTTTGCAGACTTTGGGGACACGTCCATCTCCTTCAGAAAGCATAAAAACTTTGTTAGATAATCCTCAGGAAAAAAATGATGAATTACTGGAAAGAAAAAAGAAACTGACATCGTCACTAGACAAGGTTTTTGCTTCATCCTTCTTTGTAACATTTTTACCACTTGCACGTTTTCTTCCATCATCCTTCTTTGAAGAAGATTTAACATCACCAGAAGTGCTTGCACTGCCTCTTTTAGCAGACAACTTAAGTGGTTTAGCGTCTGAATCACTGTCCTCTTCCTCAACAATAGGCTTCCTTTTCTCCACCTTCTTCACAGGTTTCAGCGGTTCGGAATCTGAACCACTGTCTTCCTCTTCTTTGGCAGATAGTTTTGATCTCTTACCAGTTTGTTTTGGCTTCTTTGCATCTGACTTCTTAACAGGCTGCTTTGCTTGCTTCACATCTGAATCTCCTGCACCCACTTTCTTACCCGATTGTTTCGACTTTGACCCTGAATTAACAGGTTCCAGCTTCTTACTAATTTTTCGCGGAGGTTCTTCTTCGTCTGAATCACTATCAGATTCATCTTCTGACGAATCTACGGTAGCTGGGAGTTTAACCTCTTTCGTAACAACTGCTTTCTTACCCGATTGTTTTGACTTCAATCCTGAATTAGCAGGTTCCAGTTTCTTACTAACTTTCCGCGGAGGTTCTTCTTCGTCTGAATCACTAGCAGCTCCATCATCTTCTGACGAATTCATCGTAGCAGGGAGTTCAACCTCCTTTGTAACAACTGCCTTCTTACCCGATCGTTTTGACTTCGACCCTGAATTAACAGGTTCCATTTTCTTGCTAGTTTTTAGAGGAGGTTCTTCATCTGAATCACTAGGAGCTTCATCATCTTCTGACGAATCTTTGGTAGTTGAACGTTTAACCTTCTTTGTAATGACTGCCTTCTTCCCCACTTTTTTTGGTGGCTTAACATCTGAATCACTAGCAGATTCATCATCTTCTGATGAATCTTCGGTAGCAGCTGGACGTTTAACCTCTTTGGTAATTACTGCCTTCTTCCTGGCTTGTTTTTGTCGCTTAACATCTGAATCACTAGACGAATCCATGGTAGCTGGACTTTTATCCTCGTTTGCAACAACTGCCATTTTTCCAGCTCGATTTTGTGGCTTTGCATCGGAGTCACTGGAAACTTCAGGTGCCTTCACATCCACTGAAGGTGTATTCTCCTCCTGATCCAAATCCTTGTTTTTGGACCTTCCAGCCTTCTTGGAACGGCTCTCATCAAGAGGGATCTCACTTCTAGATGGGGAAGCGGCATTTTCTGTGTCGACATCTTCTTGTTGAGGTACCTGTTTCCTTTTAGACCGGACAGCCTTCTTAATATGGCTCGCATCTGGAAGGCTGTCACTTTGAGATGGAGAAGAAACATTCGCAGTTGCAGACTTGCTTTCTATTGCTTTTGGTGACGAAACTTGAACATCGTCATTATCTTTTTCAGTCTCTGATTGAACTGGTGCGCTAATAGCGGATTCTTTAACATCATTATCTTTTTCATCTTCTGACTCTAGTTTTTCAGCTTCTTTTTCACCTTCAACGTGAGAAGAATCAGAGGGTTCTGCTGAATTTATAGTTGTATCAGGGTTTTTTTCTTCTTTTTTAGGTGTTGGTTCTGATTTTGATTCTGATTTTGCTAACTTATCATCGGTATCGGAATCATCGTCAATGTCTTCTTTACTAGATTCATTTGGAAGTTGCTGCTTTTCATCTTCATCTGCCTGCTTTGAGGATTCTTGATCAACTGAAGCTTCTTCATTTCCAGTTACATTTACTCCGTTACTCATAACTGATTTTGGAGATCCTTCCATTGGATCGCCATTTACCTCTTCTTGAGGACAAGGCTCTTGTTTATCCACCTGATTGAGAATATTTTGCAACTTGTTAATATACATTTCGGCCATAGCTGAACAGCAATAATTTTAAGTTCCGTAAAAAGCCAACGTACTTTCCCATGTGTCCCTGTTGTAGCCATTGTACTTTGTTTTCGAAGTCTGAGTCACTGAAAGATTATTTGTGTCCTGTTGGGCTATTTTGCAACCCGTATTCTCCAGAAAGACTCGAATGGAACACAAAGTAATCTTTCAATAGCTCAAGATGTACAAATAAGTACAATGACTAAAATCAGGACAAGTGCGTTGATACAAATATAACCCAAACTGAGAATATAAAAAAAACTACCTGGTCCACATGATCAGATGATGCTGTTGTAATTTTGCTATCATCAGCCTGTAGCATGTCAGACTGAGCAAGTTAGCACAGTAAACTGGAAACTATATGTCTGTCTATCGGCTTATAATAAATGGAATAAAAAGATTATACAAAAATAAAACAAGAAGGCATTAAAACAAATTATATAAGCAACATGCCTGCTGTGTCTCGTCTTGAGATCCATTTGCTTGTTTGCTCTCATCCGCCTGATATAAAGTGGCGTACAAGTAGAGTAAAAGTTAACTCCATATAGTACAGAAAATAAATACAATGGTAAACAGGTAGCCACATTATTCCAGTTCACAACATAAAAAGAGACAAAATTGCAATACAGAATAATCGTTAGTCAATACGGAAATCATACCGGCTGTTGCTCAGAAGCATTCTCGTCGTCACGTTTCATTGCAGCAGTTGTCCCTTCACATACTCTAGTCACGATTTCAGTGTATGTATCTAACGACTCACCTAGAGCAGTCAGAACTGGCATCAAGTAAGGCTTTAGCTTTTGCGCAGATTTCATTAGTACGTCTTCCCCTAACTTTTGAGCAATTGGCAGGACTCCCTAAATAGAGTAATTAATACAAAAATCATGAGAAACAAGAAGGAAAAATGCAAGTGATTAACTAAGCTATCATAAACTTTGTACCTCGTTTTGTTTTTTAACAGTAGCCAGCAGAGGTTTAAGCATCTCAACTGAAATATCTTCGCTTTCTTCCAAAACCAAGATCATTATACTTTCCATTGATGAATATATGACTCCAAGATGATAGTCCCTAAAATAAACAAAATGCCATATCATCAATATATAATCCCCTAGCTAATGATGGCATATTCCACTGCATGCATTAGCATCACACAAATCATATGCAAAATACTCGACAGAGTTGTAACACACCTTACTGATCTTAAAAAATGCTCAAACATCTCTACAATCATCTCATCGCATTCAAGATCAAGCATTATCACACATGACCGGACTTTGGAAACAGTCTCAAGAATCGAGGCTCTTCTGATGAAAGATCGGCTGGACCGGTCAGCTAAATCCTCAAAAGATGAAACAATCAGCTGAAAAACATCCTGTGAATACAAAAGATATCAGAGTTGGAAGAAATTTGTCATGTGATATAAAATACTAACAAATAATAGTGAATGGTGTCATTGTGTACCCTCATTTGGTCATCGTCGTAAGGTGCATCAGGTGCTGTGATTCTGGTTATTTCACTGATGCAAGAAGCAACTGCAACCTTCACATCGACATCTGAATGTCTTAAAAGATCATCCTGAATCAAAGCCTTCATTGATGGTTTGAGTGCATCTAGCATCGTTTTTTTGGGGGACTGGTCCACCTTCGATAGAAGTCTCTCGATTTGCTGAGAAGCATATACAAAAGAAAAAATCAATAAGACAAAATGCTAGTATAAATGTTCTTGGTTTTATACTGGAAGCTATACAAACAACCACAGCCTTATCATACAAGAACTCTAAGGAATTCAAGTTAACCTGTTCACAATACTAAGCTTAATATTTTATGATGCTCTGTTGTCAAGGCAAACCGATACTAACCTAAAAGCATTATGTATTTGTAAGACTCATACCACGTCAAGAATAATCATCCCAACCAAAGGCAAGTACGGAGTATTTCTTTACTGTTATTAATGATTCATATGAGTACCGGTATCTTAGCATTAACCTATACAAAGTCTTACTTCACAAGTAAGAACCAATTTTAATATGGATGAAAAATATTTCAAAGTCGAACTTTCAAACTCGTATTGGAACCCTAACCCCCTGAGACAACACTATCAGTGGGTGTCTGGAATTGATAGTCTTTTCTACCAACTGCTTCTGGTTATTGCAAGTTCTTATTTAGAAAGAAAAATATAGTTATGCTTTTTACCATTATATCTAACCTAAAACCTGTTGCAATATTAAATTCTTATTTCTTTATTGTTTTGTCTTATATAGCCGGCTTATGGCTTGTTCCATTTTGGGCTTATGTTTCATAAGCTCACTTTTTGTGGCTTATTTTGAATCTTTCCGACTTACATAAGCTTAAAATAACATAAGAAACTCATATAAGCCAAAAAAATTAAAATAATCCACAAGAAACAAGCTAATGAAACATAAGCCCAAAACCAAATAAGCCATATGCCGAAACAAACCATAGCCTTGAATCTCTAAATAACCTCTTAGAGTCACTATTTTCGCGACCTCTACTCATGATCTTTTTTCGCCCGAAAAATGTTTTATATTAGTTTTTTATGTTATAATCAGCTTATGAAAACATAAGCCCATAATCAAATATAAGCAAAAAAAAAAAAAATCAATAAAAGCCACAAGAACAAGCTAATGAAACATAAGCCCCAAATTAAAGTAATCCATAAGCCAGCTATATAAGCTGGATCAAACTCATACCCTTAGTCCTTACATTCATAAACAACCTCTTATTGTCACTATTTTCACAACCCCTACTATATAACCTTTCTCTAGACCGAAAAATTCAAAATAAGCCACAAGATAACAAGCAAAACACTAGACCTAAGGCCAAAACCAAATAAGCCATAAGCTCGTAAAACAAACCTTTTCTGGCCCGAAAAATACTTTATCCAAAACCAAACAACCTTAACTTCCCCAAACACCCTATAATCGACGCCAAATCAATTCATAATCACAAATTCACATGCAAAACACTAAACAAAACTAAAACTAATAAAATAAACCAAAACGAAAACCGAAAAACAATCGCCTTACATCGAGAACAGGCAAAATATCATCGACAGCATCAGGCGGATGCAGCAGCTTCTTCCCAACCTCCTTCAACTCCTGCTCTAGCTCCACGTCAGTATTCGCCATCTTCACACACTAAAAACACACTCAAAAACACACACAGTCAATCAATCAAATCAATTAAACAATAACAAACCCTAACAAATAATAAAATTAATTAATAACAACCGTAACAATAAATCAGTTATAACAACCTCGTACCATAATTAGTTATGAATCAGTTATTAATCCTAGAGAGAGAAAGTAAAAACTAAAAACTAATTTCTAGAGAGAGAAAGTAAGAATTGATTAATGAATTAGAATTAAAATTAAATTAAAATTAATTAATTAGAGA
The DNA here is from genome assembly GCA_025667525.1 of Glebionis coronaria. Taxonomy (NCBI): domain Eukaryota; kingdom Viridiplantae; phylum Streptophyta; class Magnoliopsida; order Asterales; family Asteraceae; genus Glebionis; species Glebionis coronaria. The sequence continues at coordinate 43,298,676 of CM046878.1, forward strand.
TTAAAGGGATTTATATTTATATGTACCGATGATGATGTGAATGAATGAAAATTAGGGCTTGCGATTAGATGATGTGTGTGTGTTTTTATGTGTGTGTGTGTGAAAATTAGGGTGAAATTTGAATTTGGGGGTGGGTGGGTTTGAGATTTGATAAGAAAGAGATATTTGGGGCTTTTTTTAGAGTCAATAAGGGGCGGGTTTGTCAATACCAGATTCTTTTGTCCTTCTTTTTGCAATTATTTTATAATTGTTTTACAAGGGTTATCATCGTTCATGTACTGTTAAGCTGCTGCTGCTGCTGTAAATGCACCTCGCTTACCGGTGAGGGGTTAGATGGATGGATGTGTAACATGTGCAGTTGTATAGGGCTTTTACTTTAAAAAAAGTTATATTTTTATTAGTTTTGTATATAAGAGAGCTCGGTACAGTTGGTATGAGAATGTGGTGTCGAAAATCGCCACGTAAGATTTTGAGGCTTTCACACTAGAAACTCTTTGGCACCATATTTACGGAGAGTGGTTGGCACGAGAAAAAAATAGTGCCAACTAGGTATAATAGCCCACAAATATCCGTTTTATTATTAAAAAAACAAAAAAATGAAAATTGCTTGACGCTGGTCCGGTTGACGCGAAGCTGGGAACGGTGCGCCAAACGATGGGTGGCACCAAAGGCTTATCAGCCCACTTAGTAACCCGCTCTCCCACTCTAAATACGTATAATATTAAACACGTACTTATGAGTTATATAATTCAGTTTTATATATGAAATTTTTATTTATTTAATGCGTGTAAAAACGTTTTTTTGTTGTTATTGCCTAGAGCAAAAAAAAACAAGACTACTCTGCCAGTGACTATATGGACCGAGGATCGGGTCAAAATCAGACCTGCCTGAGTTGATTATCGATTGTGCGGAAAACAAGAACCGAACCAAGTGACTTGGTAGTTTACTCAGCCTAACGGCTATTGTGACTGTTTTTTACCATCGGGTCTCAACTGGTAAAAAACCTGAATAAGAAAATTTCTCAACCGAAAATCGAACCGACTACAATAGTATCGAAACCAGACCGAATAAGGTCGAGTAGGTTCGATTCGGTTCGATTTAACTAGTTTGAACCAAGTAAATGTCGGTTTGACCCGAACTGATCAAACCAAAATAAAAATACAAAACCGAAAAGCATACCAAATAAGGTTGCCCCGGTTTGATTCGGCCTGGTTTCGGTCGGGTTTGGGTGAAAATGCTCAGTCTTACTAAGAACCGAACAAAGTAACTCGGTTTGGTTCAATTTTGTATCAATCCATTCAATGTGCGAGTGTTGTTCTTAAATTAGAAGAAAAAGCGTCTTTAAGATGTGTGCGTTTATAAGTGGGTTGTTAAATTTGAGTACATGAATAAAAATATATAAAAAAGTTCAAAAAGATGAGATAATAAGAATGTTAAAAGATAAATAATTCACGCGTAGTAAGAGCACGCGGTACAGTTGAGCCGTCGTGCTCGTGTCGTGGGCAAAAAGTGATGCCACGTCACTTTTTACTCCCACGACACCAAAACACCCCACGATGGCTCAACCCCCCTCCCTGGTTAACACGAGAATTCTCGTGTCGTCGTCACCCAACTTTTTTTTTTTTTTTTTTTCAACAATTAATTAACATAAACTTAAATTTTCATTAATAAAAAAAAATACAATTACTAATAGAAAAAAAAAACGGCTATTTTTTTAAAATTTCAAAAAAAAAAAAAAAAAAAAAAATTAAAAAATTAAAAAATCCGACGACGCGAGCCACGGTGTGGTTGGCGCCGCCGTGGCCTCGCGCCGTCACCATGGCGTCGGCTGGTAGGTACCAGCCCAAAACCCACGACGCGAGCCACGGTGTGGTTGGCGCCGCCGTGGCCTCGCGCCGTGGTGGCCAGCCACCCACCAGCCAACCGTACCGAGAGCTCTAATAAGTCATGCTATGTGATTCAAAACCGAAATCGAATTGTGATTTGTAACGGTTTTAGGTCATGTTTGGCAATAAATTTTTCAAAGCATTTTAGAAGCGACAAGTGATAAACATTTGTGTTTTTGACACCACCTCAAGGGCTTTTAGTCAGGTTTTTTTTTCATATATTCCCCCATTTTTTTCCAAATTTTTACCCCTAAAAATCATATACTCTTTCTAATACACTAAATACAGTATAATTCACCAAAAATGAATCCCAAACCTGTATGCTCAACGACTCCCAAATCCAAATTCGAGACTCGTCTTACCCGGCTAATCCCAACACGACTTCATCCCAACATTCCACCTCCTCCGCTCAACTTTCATACACCCAAATGACTACTTACTATCTCAAATTCTCAACTATAACCCATATGCTAATCCAGATCAACCAATGTTATTTAATCGGTCGCAACTTAAACATCAATTACAACATACCCAAATTTCTTAACAACTAAACCAACCCGGTTTTTCCCAACAACAATCCAACCAACAATCCCAACACCCATATTTGAGATGGTGAAGAAACATTCGCAGTTGCAGACTTGCTTTCTATTGCTTTTGGTGACGATACTTGAACATCATCATTGTCTTTTTCAGCCTCTGACTGAACTGGTGCGCTAGTACCGGATTCTTTAACATCATTATCTTTTTCATCTTCTGACTCTAGTTTTTCAGCTTCTTTTTCAACTTCAACGTGAGAAGAATCAGAGGGTTCTGCTGAATTTATAGTTGTGTCAGGTTTTTTTTCTTCTTTTTTAGGTGTTAGCTCTGGTTTTGATTCTGATTTTGCAAACTTATCATCGGTATCTGAATCATCAATCTCTTCTTTACTAGATGCATTTGGAAGTTGCTGCTTTTCATCTTCATCTGCCTGCTTTGAGGATTCTTTATCCACCTGATTGAGAATATTTTGCAACTTGTTAATATACTTGTCGGCCATAGCTGAACGGCAATCATATTAAGTTTCGCAAAAAGTCAACTTTCCCATGAGTCCTGTCGTAGCCATTGTACATTGTTTTCTAAGCCCGAGTCAGTGAAAGATGATTTGTGTCGTGTTGGGTTATTTTGCAACCCGTATTCTCCAGAAAGGCTCAAATGGAACACAAAGTAATCTTTCAATACCTCAAGGTGTACAAAAAAGTACAATGACTAAAATCAGGACACGTGCATTGATACAAATATAACCCAAACCGAGAATACCCAAAAAAACTACCTGGTTCACATGATCTGATAATGCTGTCGTAATTTTGCTATCATCAGCCTGTAGCATGTCAGACTGAGCAAGTTAGCATAGTAAATTGGAAACTATGCGTTTGTGTCTATCGGCTTATAGTAAACAGAATGAAAAAGATGATACAAAAATAAAACAAGAAGACATTAAAAGAAAATATATAAGCGACATGCCTGTTGTGTCTCGTCTTGAGATCCATTTGCTTGTTTGCTCTCATCCGCCTGATATAAAGTGGCGTACAAGTAAAAGTAGAGTAAAAAGTTAACTCCATACGCATGTATAGTACAGAAAATAAATACAATGGTAAACATGTAGCCACATTATTCCAGTTCAGAACATAAATAGAGACAAAAATGCAATACAGAATGATTGTTAGTCGATACGAAAATCATACCAGCTGTTGCCCAGAAGCATTCTCATCATCACATTTCATTGCAGCTGTTGTCCCTTCACACACTCTAGTCACGATTTCAGTGTATGTATCTAACGAATCACCTAGAGCAATCAGAGCTGGCATCAGGTAAGGCTTTAGCTTTTCTGCAGATTTCTTCAGTACGTCTTCCCCAAACTTTTGAGCAATTGGCAGGACTCCCTACATAGAGTAATTAATACAAAAATCATGAGAAAAAGAAGGCAAAATGCAGTGATTAACGAAGCTATCACAAACTTTGTACCTCGTTATGTTTCTTAACAGTAGCCAGCAGAGGTTTAAGCATCTCAACTGAAATATCTTCGCTTTCTTCCAAAACCATGATCATTATATTTTCCATTGATGAATATATGACTCCAAGATGATAATCCCTAAAATAAACAAAATGGCATATCGTCAATATATCATCCCCTAACTAATGTTGGCAGATTCCACTGCATGCACATTAGCATCACACAAATCATATGCAAAATACTCGCCAGAGTTGTAACAGACCTTACTGATCTTAAAAAATGCTCAAACATCTCTACAATCATCTCATCGCATTCAATATCAAGCATGATCACACATAACCGGACTTTGGAGACTGTCTCAAGAATTGAGGCTCTTCTGATGTAAGATCGGCTGGACCGGTCAGCTAAATCCTCAAAGGATGAAACAATCAACTGAAAAACATCCTGTGAATAAAAAAGATATCAGAGTCGGAAGAAATTTGTTATGTGATATGAAATTCTAACAAATAATAGTGAATGGTGTCATTGTGTACCCTCATTTGGTCATCGTCGTAAGGTGCATCAGGCGCTGTGATTCTGGTTATTTCACAGATGCATGAAGCAACTGCAACCTTCACATCGACATCTGAATGTCTTAAAAGATCTTCCTGAATCAAAGCCTTCATTGAAGGTTTAATCGCATCTAGCATCAGGCGGATGCAGCAGCTTCTTCCCAACCTCCTTCAACTCCTGCTCTAGCTCCACGTCAGTATTCACCATCTTCACACACTAAAAACACATTAAAAAAAACACACACACATAATCAGTTAATCAATAACAATAACAAACCCTAACAGTAATAAATTAATCAGTTACAACAACCTCGTACCATAATTAGTTATTCAGGTATTACTATTTTTCCAAACAAAAACTAATTATAGAGAGGGAAAGAATTGATGAATGAATTAAATTAAATTAAAATAACGGGAAACCAATGACTCGGTTCGGTTCGGGTTTTTGTGTGTAATCGAGTCAAGTCGAGTTTGAGCTGAATGGAGCTTGAGCTTTGGTTCGATCAAAGTTTGATAAGAGTTTGAGTAGAGCTTTTAAAAACTTGAGTTTGAGTTTAATAAATGTTTTGAGCTATTTTTTGGGTTTGAGCTTCGGATTGAGTTTAATAAAAGCTCGGCTTGATAGAGCCAAGCTCAAACTCGAGCTCGGATTAAAGCTTGACTTGATTACGATCTTACTAAGCACTCGATTTAATGTTTTGTGTGTGTGGTGTTTTGATTTAAGTTTGTTTTTGTAACACCCCATTTTGATAATGGAATATCACGCGTAATTATGGCGTGTCATCAAAGCATACAAGGAAAAATGTCTAAACATTACATGACCATAAAAGGAAAATACCGGAATCAAACATCGGTAGTCCAAAAATAAAGCTCATCACACACAAACATAAGTACTGTAAAGGAAAGGACTAAACAATATCCATAGCAAGTGTATCAAAGGAAAGATAATGCATAAAGTAAAGAAAGGCTAGAAAGCTTCCAGTCCATATGCACGTACGCTTAAAGTCTACGAGCGTCCCTGAGTACCTGCCGTTTTGGGAACATAGAAAAGGAAAACGGCTGAGCAATACGCTCAGTGCACGGATGTACAATAAAGCATGAATAGGATAAGCATATAACATATAACAGCGGAAAAACTAAGTCCCGAGTAACCTGGTTAAGTCTGGGTAAAAATGGTTTTATAGTTTGAAAAGCCTTATGTTTATCTTATAAAAACTGTTTAACATGTTCTACCATTAGCCAATATAGGTCATGAAAATCCACCGTGCATGAATACTTGGAGGGGTGACTTTATCATGCAAATTAGAGGGGCTGCCTCTAATTTAATATATTGGTTTGGGTAGGAGGGATCAGCTCCTTGTGAAGGATGCAAGGCACACACCACATTCACACTGAGTAATCTGCTGAAAAACATGTAACTAGGATGCACCCATACGCCCCACATGATAAATATAATAATATGGCCAAAAGCTGAAGGGACGCCACGAGCAATCACTCCGCCGTGGTGAAGTCATAACATTAGTGCCTCTAATGTTATGGTTATGGTACCTCCATAACTAGGTGAAACTGGTCATGCATGTATATGGCTATAGGTATTCTAAATTAAACATAAGCAAGTCAAACATATAAACTTATACTACGGGAAAACATTTGGCTGCATACGGGGAATCCTAATAAGGAAAGAATGTCCATACTGAAAGGACAGGAATCCGTACCTTATGTCCAGTGAACGAAGAAGATGAATTGAGGAGAATCCTACTTCGGTATCACTAATGCTACATAAATACATACATGAATAAGTATCTGCTTACTAAATACGTAACTGGTTTTATGTCATGTCTTAGCTTATTTTATATGTTCATATCATGTTTTACTGTTTAACGCCTTAAATTGTGTTTATCTTATATTCTGTCTATTATGATTAAGTATTTCTGGTATTTCATTTATTATTATACTTACTGTGTAATAATAAGTAACTTTCCAAAAATAGCAGGTTTCCTAAAATAGAAAGTTTCCGAAAATAGAAAGTTTCTAAAAATAGAAAGTTACCAAAAATAGAAAGTTTCCAAAAATAGAATTACTGCTTAAAATAGATAAGTTTCTAAAAATAGAAAGTTTCCATAAATGGATCAGCTGCCTTAATTAAATAAGTTTCCATAAATAGATTAGCTGCATGAATTAAATAAGTTTCTAAAAATAGAAAGTTTCCATAATTAGACATAAGCTGGTTAAATAAGCTAAGTATATAAGTCTAAGTGTTGATCTGATTATTTTCTAGGTCATAATGATATAATGTATAGTTTAATTATTTCATGTAATTTAAATAAACTATAGGTTAAAAGTTTTTAATTAAATATATCATGTTTTTAATTAAATAAAGTTAAATACTTAGGTTAAAACATGTATTATTATTTATTAATAATATAACCTAAGTCATGTTAATTAATTAATTATAACTATGGTTTTTAAATAATTAATTAATTATAAGTCTAGAAAATATAAAATACTTAGGTTAATAATTCCATGATTCTAATGATTAAATTATAACCTAAGTCATGTTTATTAAATTAACCATGTCATATTTATTAATTTAATTTTAACATATGATTATAAAAAAAAATCTTAACATAAACCGTGAACCGGATCTTGACTAGAAACCATGAACCGGACATGAAATCGACACCACACCCCGAACCACTTCGGGGTTCCCTTTGGTTTGCTGCTGTTGTGGGACCCACACCACCAAACCGGGACCATATGGTCTCGGTGGTGGTTTATTAGCCAAACCGAGACCCCCTTGGGGTTCGGTTTAGGCGCCGGCCAAACAAACACCCCTAAAAACCACCTTTTTTATTTTCCTAAAAACCATTTACATGTTTGATCTATGTTTTTAATTAGGTTTTTAAAAACATCATGTTCTTAATTATTTTATTAGATCAAATCAAAAAGAAAATGATTAAAAGAATATACCGAATGCGTGGATCTAACGAGGATGAACAAACACGAACACTTGCACCAAAAACCAAGATGAAAAATCAAACAAACACCCCCCTTTGGTGTGTTTATATGCGGCGGCCAAAAAAAGAAAAAGAGGAGAAGGAGAAAACTTTTTTTAGGTTTTTGTTTAATTTCTTGTAAAGTGAAAAATGACTAGCAAAATTTACCTTAACCCCTTCTTAGTAAGTTTTGAGATGGGTTTGGCCCATCTCCTTAATGTTGTCGCGGGTAGGGGCCCCACATGGGGTACCCGTACCGTTTTCCGTGTCTCGTTGTTTAATTGTTCGTTCGTGTTTATTTGTGTTCGCGTTTTATGTGTTCTCGTTAAATAATTACCGTGACCTCATATATTTATTCACGCTCGTAATAAATATATATACGTAATTAATAATAGTTCGTGATTTAATTATGTTCATGATTTCATGATCGCATGCTCGTGATTAATTATTGTTAAATAATTATTGCGTGTTCGTGCGTAATAAATACTTATCGTGTTCTAACACGTACGTAATACGTAAAATCCTAACATGTAAACGTAATCATACTATAAAAGGAAAGTTTTAATCTAGTACGTACGATCTTAAGGGTACTATTCATGGTAAAAGCATGCGAGTTTTACAACTCTTCCCCCTAAAAAGAATAATTTGTCCCCGAATTATAGATAAAGTAAACTGAAAAAGAAGAACATACCCGAATTCAAAATATGAAATGAGGGTAAGAAGCCTGGATAGACTCCTCTGTTTCCCAAGTGGCTTCCCGCTCGGTATGATCCCTCCATAGGATTTTGACGAATGGAATCGTCTTCCTTCTCATGACTCGTTCTTGTCTGTCAAGAACTCGTTCGGGTTCTTCTATAAAAGTGAGATCTTCACGTATTTGTTCTAGTGGATGTTGAACCATGTGAAGGGGATGATACTGGTACCCTCTGAGTAAGGACACATGAAACACATTGTGTACATGCGAAAGTTGCGGAGGTAACTCCAACCGGTAAGATACTTCACCGACTCGTTCAATGATATCAAACGGTCCGATGAGCCGAGGACTGAGCTTCCCTTTAATCCCGAAGCGTCTAACACCACGTGCCGGAGAAACCTTAAGGAAGACATGATCTCCTACGTTAAAATGTATGTCCCTACGATGCTTATCGGCGTAACTCTTCTGACGTGACTGTGCCTCCTGAAGTTTCTGCTTAGCTACTGCGATCTTCTCATTGGTCATCTCTATAATTTCTGGTCCTTCAAGTGTTCGCTCGCCAACCTGATCCCAGCAGATTGGGGCGCGACACTTCCTGCCATACAACATCTCGAAAGGAGCACACTTGATACTTGCGTGCCAACTGTTGTTGTATGCAAACTCCACCAAACAGATGTAATCGTCCCAATCACCCGTCCATTCCAACGCACATGACCTCAACATGTCTTCCAATGTCTGAATAGTTCGCTCCGACTGTCCGTCCGTTTGAGGATGAAAAGCCGTGCTAAGCTTAAGTTGTGTACCCCAAGCTTTCTGGAGACTCTTCCAAAATCGCGAAGTGAAACGAGGATCTATGTCTGAGACGATGCTGGATGATGCACCGTGGAGTCTCATGATCTCTCTTCTATACGTATCGGCGAGTTTACTTACCGGATCTTCCTTGCGGATCGGTAAGAAATGAGCTGATTTGGTAAGTCGATCTACGATAACCCAAATTGCATCGTGCTTCCTCTTGGTGGCAGAAGACCAGTAACAAAATCCATGGTGATTTTGTCCCACTTCCACTCTAGAATATCTAACGGTTGAAGGAGACCGCCAGATCGCTGATGCTCGATCTTAACCTGCTGGCAGGTAAGACATTTGGAGACGTAAGTGGTCACATCCTGTTTCATACCACTCCACCAAAAGTATTGCTTGATGTCATGGTACATCTTAGTCGAACCAGGATGTATAGAGAATGGGGAGCTATGAGCTTCAACTAACAAGGCTTCCCGGAGTGCTTGGTCATCAGGAACACAAAGTCTCGTGTCCTGCCATACGATACCATCTGCATCTACTATGAATTCCGTCTGTTTCTCCAAATTCTGTACTATCGCCCAGATTTCTCCATCATCTTTCTGAGCTTCCTTGATCTTAGAGAGTAACTCGGGTTCTACTCTAAGATTAGCCCAGTAACCGTGTTGTCCACGTACCATGATCTCGATGTCTAGTCGCTCCAAGTCTCTTATGATTTCCTTTTCAATTTTAATGCCATTGATCATTCCGGACTTCCTGCTAAGAGCATCTGCTACTACATTTGCCTTTCCGGGATGATACTGTAGATTAATGTCATAATCCTTCAACAGCTCTAACCATCTCCTCTGCCTCATGTTCAATTCACGTTGAGTGAAGATATACTTCAAGCTCTTGTGGTCCGTGAAAATATCACATGATTCTCCATACAAGTAGTGCCTTCATATCTTCAATGCAAACACGACTGCAGCAAGTTCCAAGTCATGCGTGGGGTAATTTTCTTCATAAGGCTTAAGCTGTCGTGAAGCGTACGCGATCACTTTCCCATGTTGCATGAGAACACAGCCAAGTCCCTTCCCCGATGCATCACTGTAGATTTGAAATCCACCCGTACCAGATGGGAGAGTAAGAATAGGTGCAGATACTAGCTTCTGCTTCAGGTCTTCAAAGCTCTTCTCTCGTTCTTCAGTCCAGACGAATTTCTCCCATTTCCGCATCAGTTTGGTCAATGGTAGTGCTATGCGGGAAAAGTTCTCCACGAACCTACGGTAATAGACAGCTAAGCCTAAGAAACTGCGGACTTCCGTCGCTGATGTCGGCCTTGGCCACTTAGTAATGGCCTCAACCTTCGCTGGATCCATAGTGATTCCTTTTGCTGATACAATGTGACCTAAGAATGCCACCTTGTCTAACCAGAACTCACACTTGGAGAATTTAGCATACAACTGCTTCTGGCGAAGAATCTGTAGTACTGTACGAAGATGGTCTTCGTGTTCCTCCTTGGACTTTGAGAAAATCAGGATGTCATCGATGAAGACAATGATGAACTTGTCCAGAAATTCATGGAAGATTTTGTTCATCAAATCCATGAACACTGTTGGAGCATTTGTCAGGCCGAATGGCATAACTACAAACTCGTAGTGGCCATAGCGGGTACGAAAAGCAGTCTTGGCGATATCCTGCTCCTTGACCCGTAGCTGATGATAGCCTGACCTAAGATCAATCTTGGAGAAGTGTTTGGCCCCTTGGAGTTGGTCAAACAGATCGTCTATACGCGGCAGTGGATACCTATTCCGGATAGTAATCTTGTTGAGCTCGCGATAGTCTATGCAAAGACGCATATTGCCGTCCTTCTTCTTAACAAATAAGACCGGTGCGCCCCATGGAGATGCGCTCGGTCGAATGAAACCTCGTTCTAGAAGTTCTTGCAGTTGATCCTTCAGCTCCTTCAGCTCTATGGAGCCATGCGATAAGGAGCCTTGGAGATTGGTTCAGCTCCTGGAATTAGCTCGATACTGAATTCTACTTCTCGTGCAGGTGGTATGCCCGGAAGTTCTGCTGGAAATACATCTTGAAATTCTGACACTATTGGTTGATCCTGAATTGATGGAGATTCAACATCCATGTCGTGAACCGTAGCTAGATAACCCTCGCAGCCATGTGACAGTAGTGCACGCCCTTGTAGGGTAGATATGATTTGTACATACCGTCCGGGTACGAACCCGTTATGAATGTACTCTGGTGCATTAACATCACCGAAGATAACTCGATATGAATGGCAGTCTATGGTAGCATGATGTTTGGATAGCCAATCCATGCCCAAAATCATGTCGAAGTCATTCATGTCCAGCGGAAGTGCGTCAACAGGTCGAACCTTATTGTCAAATTCTAGGGGAAGACTCTTGTATACATGGGTGATTAATACAGAGTCTCAAAGGCGTGGAAATAGTAAGCCTATTCTCTAGTGGCATGGGGAGCATCCTAATGTTCTTAGCATAAGCAGTAGAAATAACCGAGTGAGTAGCACCCGTATCGAAAAGAACACATGCAGCTTGACCATACATATACAAGATTCTAGTGATGGTACCTGTAGACTTGTTGGCCTGGTCTCGAGATGTCGTGTAGACACGCCCGGTGGTAGGAGGCGGCTTGGAATCAGCATGTCCCGATGTTCCCTCCATCTCGCCCTTACGGCAATCCTTCATGATATGGCCAGGAAGACCACACTTGAAGCATGCGTCAGTGTTACGACGGCATGTCCCTGGGTGCCTACGGTGGCAAGTAGAGCAAAGAGGATGAGTAAATCCTCCAGCAGGTGCTCTGGCTGGCTGGGAACCTGATAAAACATTTTACATAAGACATGATAATAGGGTACAAAGGACAATGCGGATAATTGTAAGATTGGATACCAGTGATAGCTGGACGGCTAGGCTGTGAACCTCTCTGCTTCTGGTCCCTACCGTTTCCATGGTTCCTGGTAGAAGATTTTCTAGAATGTCAGAATATGAGTTATAACATGAAATCATAAGAAAACGCGTAAGTATTAGGACCTGCTGCTGTTGGAGTGTCCAGCGTTGTTACGGTAATTATCATTACCGCCACGCCTATCCGTAGTAGAACGGTCGTTAGTCTGACCGTTTCCCTTGGGCTGATGAGGCTGCTGCTGAGTAGTCGGTTGAGACCGGTCCCCAGTTTTCTGCCTGGAAGATACATTTAAAGAGATGAATATTTGACATATATGGAAAGAATACGGATTGATCACCGCTTGAATACAAATGTTTACCTCTTGTCGGGTCTCTCAGCTTCCCCGAACTCATCTCTCTCCTGCAGCATCTCCAGCTTACGTGTTGCATCGGCCACTTGTGCTACAGTTTTGAACGTAGCACATACCATATTGTTTGCGACCGATGTGCGAAGAGCCCACCTAAAGTGGTGTGCCTGCTCTTCAGGAGTACCTGATGCCGCACCAAGGAAACCAACTAGGCGAAGAAAGCGCTGCATAAACTCGTTGCTATTCTCCCCAGCTCGCTGTCGGATCCCATGGTACTCCCTCTTGAGCTTGTCTTGCTCAGCCTTGGGAAAGAACTGCTCCATCACCCTGTCCTTGAACTGAACCCAAGTCAAACCAGCAACCCACTCGTCACCTCCTTTAGACTGCATCAACGCTAACCACCAATTTAGCACATCGCCCTCGAACCGATATCATGCCAACCTCGCCTTGTACGCGGGGTCACAACCCATAGCATTGAAAATCTTCTCGATGTGAGCCAACCAGCTTTCAGCATCACTGGGGCTATCTGTTTTCTCAAAAGCTCGAGGACGGAGCTTGTTGAATCTCTCCAGCCATACTGCCAATGTCACTGGAGGAGGAGGAGGAGGTGCCTGATTATGCTGCTGATTGTTGGCAGCTTGAACCTCAGCCCTGATGTCGTTCCTCAGTTGAGGAAGCAAAGCTTGCATTGCAGCTTGGATTGCTGCATTGAGTTGTTCCTGTTCGCGTGTGAGAACCATCTGATAGTATAACATAAAATATATGATTAAACAGATCAAAACATAAAATATATATACATAAAAAAATTTATACCAAAATTTCAAGAGAAAAATTTTTTGCAAGAAAATTTTATGTATTAATGCATGATGCAGTTTTATGAAAACTTTTGTATGCTCGAGAATGAACGCCTATGGTTAGTTCACCCAAAATAAATGACATGGCGAGGGGACGCCTATGGGTCGGTCCCAAATTTAAAAGTTTCGATAAAACACATGCGACTAAATAGGGCCAGTCCTGTACCAACCATTACTTAGTCATAAACCTGCGACAATGACATGTATATGTATGCATAAAAATGATGAATGCATGAAAAACGACTGTCAGTTCTAGGGAGACCGTAGTGACTACCCACTAATCACAGGTCATATTTGAGAGCCTACAGGTCGAAGCCTTGGCTCTGATACCATAATTGTAACACCCCATTTTGATAATGGAATGTCACACGTAATTATGGCGTGTCATCAAAGCATACAAGGAAAAATGTCTAAACATTACATGACCATAAAAGGAAAATACCATAATCAAACATCGGTAGTCCAAAAGTAAAGCTCATCACACACAAACATAAGTACTGTAAAGGAAAGGACTAAACAATGTCCATAGCAAGTGTATCAAAGGAAAGATAATGCATAAAGTAAAGAAAGGCTAGAAAGCTTCCAGTCCATATGCACGTACGCTTAAAGTCTACGAGCGTCCCTGAGTACCTGCCGTTTTGGGAACATAGAAAAGGAAAACGGCTGAGCAATACGCTCAGTGCACGGATGTACAATAAAGCATGAATAGGATAAGCATATAACATATAACAGCGGAAGAAACTAAGTCCCGAGTAACCTGGTTAAGTCTGGGTAAAACTGGTTTTATAGTTTGAAAAGCCTTATGTTTATCTTATAAAAACTGTTTAACATGTTCTACCATTAGCCAATATAGGTCATGAAAATCCATCGTGCATGAATACTTGGAGGGGTGACCTCATCATGCAAATTAGAGGGGCTGCCTCTAATTTAATATACTGGTTTGGGTAGGAGGGATCAGCTCCTTGTGAAGGATGCAAGGCACACACCACATTCACACTGAGTAATCTGTTGAAAAACATGTAACTAGGATGCACCCATACGCCCCACACGATAAATATAATAATATGGCCAAAAGCTGAAGGGACGCCGCGAGCAATCACTCCGCCGTGGTGAAGTCATAACATTAGTGCCTCTAATGTTATGGTTATGGTACCTCCATAACTAGGTGAAACTGGTCATGCATGTATATGGCTATAGGTATTCTAAATTAAACATAAGCAAGTCAAACATATAAACTTATACTACGGGAAAACATTTGGCTGCATACGGGGAATCCTAATAAGGAAAGAATGTCCATACTGAAAGGACAGGAATCCGTACCTTATGTCCAGTGAACGAAGAAGATGAATTGAGGAGAATCCTACTTCGGTATCACTAATGCTACATAAATACATACATGAATAAGTATCTGCTTACTAAATACGTAACTGGTTTTATGTCATGTCTTAGCTTATTTTATATGTTCATATCATGTTTTACTGTTTAACGCCTTAAATTGTGTTTATCTTATATTCTGTCTATTATGATTAAGTATTTCTGGTATTTCATTTATTATTATACTTACTGTGTAATAATAAGTAACTTTCCAAAAATAGCAGGTTTCCTAAAATAGAAAGTTTCCGAAAATAGAAAGTTTCTAAAAATAGAAAGTTACCAAAAATAGAAAGTTTCCAAAAATAGAATTACTGCTTAAAATAGATAAGTTTCTAAAAATAGAAAGTTTCCATAAATAGATCAGCTGCCTTAATTAAATAAGTTTCCATAAATAAATTAGCTGCCTGAATTAAATAAGTTTCTAAAAATAGAAAGTTTCCATAATTAGATATAAGCTGGTTAAATAAGCTAAGTATATAAGTCTAAGTGTTTTTCTGATTATTTTCTAGGTCATAATGATATAATGTATAGTTTATTAATTATTTCATGTAATTTAAATAAACTATAGGTTAAAAGTTTATAATTAAATATATCATGTTTTTAATTAAATAAAGTTAAATACTTAGGTTAAAACATGTATTATTATTTATTAATAATATAACCTAAGTCATGTTAATTAATTAATTAAAACTATGGTTTTTAAATAATTAATTAATTATAAGTCTAGAAAATATAAAATACTTAGGTTAACAATTCCATGATTCTAATGATTAAATTATAACCTAAGTCATGTTTATTAAATTAACCATGTCATATTTATTAATTTAATTTTAACATATGATTATAAAAAAAAATCTTAACATAAACCGTGAACCGGATCTTGACTAGAAACCATGAACCGGATATGAAATCGACACCACACCCCGAACCACTTCGGGGTTCCCTTTGGTTTGTTGCTGCCGTGGGACCCACACCACCAAACCGGGACCATATATTGTCTCGGTGGTGGTTTATTAGCCAAACCGAGACCCCCTTGGGGTTCGGTTTAGGCGCCTGCCAAACAAACACCCCTAAAAACAACCTTTTTTATTTTCCCAAAAACCATTTACATGTTTGATCTATATTTTTAATTAGGTTTTTAAAAACATCATGTTCTTAATTATTTTATTAGATCAAATCAAAAAGAAAAGGATTAAAAGAATATACCGAATGCGTGGATCTAACGAGGATGAACAAACACGAACACTTGCACCAAAAACCAAGATCAAAAATCAAACAACCACCCCCTTGGTGTGTTTATATGCGGCGGCCAAAAAAAGAAAAAGAGGAGAAGGAGAAAACTTTTTTTAGGTTTTTGTTTAATTTCCTGTAAAGTGAAAAATGACTAGCAAAATTTACCTTAACCCCTTCTTAGTAAGTTTTGAGATGGGATTGGCCCATCTCCTTAGTGTTGCCGCGGGTAGGGGGCCCCAC
The DNA here is from genome assembly GCA_025667525.1 of Glebionis coronaria. Lineage (NCBI taxonomy): Eukaryota > Viridiplantae > Streptophyta > Magnoliopsida > Asterales > Asteraceae > Glebionis > Glebionis coronaria. The sequence goes on from CM046878.1 coordinate 43,314,557, forward strand.
ATGGGGTACCCGTACCGTTTTCCGTGTCTCGTTGTTTAATTGTTCGTTCGTGTTTATTTGTGTTCGCGTTTTGTGTGTTCTCGTTAAATAATTACCGTGACCTCATATATTTATTCACGCTCGTAATAAATATATATACGTAATTAATAATAGTTCGTGATTTAATTACGTTCATGATTTCATGATCGCATGCTCGTGATTAATTATTGTTAAACAATTATTGCGTGTTCGTGCATAATAAATACTTATCGTGTTCTAACACGTACGTAATACGTAAAATCCTAACATGTAAACGTAATCATACTATAAAAGGAAAGTTTTAATATAGTACGTACGATCTTAAGGGTACTATTCATGGTAAAAGCATGCGGGTTTTACAGTTTTAATGGTAAAAGAAGGGTTTATATGTTGTAAGGTTGATTATCGGGTCGAAAATGACAAAAAAATATATCTAAGAGTCTGAGACACAAGAATTGAGCTTATGAAACATAAGCCCAAACTTAAATAAGCTGTGGAGGGACAACTGATAAAAGAATCAAGCTTATGAAATATAAATAAAAACATTGTGAATTAACAAGTGTTTTCAACCTCATACTTGACCTTAATTAAAAACATGACCAACTGCTCTTGATAATATATACCATCCAAATGAAATAAAATGTTTATAACATGTGATCCCACCAAAAGAATATATTCTTTATGGGTCCCACTAACAGAATATATTTTTTCCAATTCTAGATGTAATATAGTCACATGGTAAATGTATCTGATAGAAAATGAATATTAAGATTCATTTTTCAGCTATAAATACAAGCAATCGAAACATTCCAAAGGGCACCTCACAAATGCTTCTCTCCCATATCAGAAGAATGCATTACTCTTTTAATCTTAATTCTTATAATAAAAACCTCGACTCCAACTTTGGATACGTGGCGTAAAACCGTATGAGGAATACGAGTTACCAGCTCGGAATCGCCACCCGAGATGCAACAATCCTACGTCTCTTCATACTCGACCGTATCATAGTTATGTGTGGTGTAGAGATACTGCCCAACTTAGTTTAGTGATACCAGATTGTTAGTATAGATACATGACAAGTACTCTACTCATCTGCACGTGACATAGTGCTGACTCGACTACTTGATCACGTGATCTACACCTGCGTATTTACGTATCATCAATTGGCGCCATCCGTGGGACCGACATCTTCCTTTATTTTTATTGTTTGTGTTTTTCTTGTTTTAGACAAAAGCCACCACATCGCATCGAAGAATGGCAACTAGAGACGAGTCAATCCCCATACCCGCCGAAGACGGAGCTAACATCTCTGACTGTCCAAATATCACATCTGTCGTCGCGCCAAACATCCAAGAGGAACCTATAAACACGACCACTGAACCAAATCCTAATGACCCCGTCTTGCAATTCATAGTCCAAAACTTCGATCGAGTAAACGCTATGTATACCGCGTTCACCCATACGCGCAAGGACGCGTCGCACCGTTCATTACACAACGGAAATCCATCTGGTGAGCCATGGAACTCTGACTCAGAAGAAGCACACCCGAGCAAAACTCTAGGGAAAGCCCTAGTAGAAAACGATGAAGTTAAACCAATTATCGTAACCCCAATGGGCGGAAACAATGTTAAAAGAAAAGACGCACATAACATAGAGTTTTATCACCAACCTTTTGTGTTCAAAGAACCCAATAGAGACACAAAAGACCTCGTGGCATCCCCTTTCACCAGTCACATCCGGGACTATGACATGCCAGCTGGATTAAAAGTTCCTGCCAAGCTAAAGCATATGATGGAATGTCTGATCCGGATGACCACCTCGCAGTCTTTATGGGTACAATGGATGTGCACAAACTCCCTGAGCCCGTGTGGTGTCGTTATTTTCCTATCATGCTATGCGGAGCTGCCAGATTTTGGTATGAAAACCTAATGCCTGGAAGCATCGATGGTTTTCACCAATTGCGTGATAAATTCAGGGCAAATTTCTTTCAGCAAAGACGATTCCAAAAAACACAAGCAGATATACTTGGCATACGACAACGACCAGACGAGTCCCTAAAAGACTATGTTTCTAGGTTCAGCAAAGAAACATTACACATGGTCGATCGATCAGATGCTATGGTATCAGGAGCCTTCATTAGTGGCTTAAGACCAGGACGACTATTCAAAGACTTAATTGCAAGACCACCGACATCCTTGGAAGATCTGTTCACTCAAACCCATAACTTCATTAGGGCTAAAGATGCCAACAATAAGAATCGTCTTCGAGAACCTAGGCAGGAAAATCGTGAAACAAAGCACCATGCCGTCTATAAAGATCTTCCCAGAAAAAATAGGGACAAGTTTGTTTCTCGCTCAACAACATGACCTAATGAGCACAACAAAACGCAATATAATCGCTTCACTGCTCGCATAAATTCGCCTGCAGAGATTTTCGCTACAACAGAAGGAAAATCCATACTACGACCTCCTCCTAAAATGTTCACTCCAGCAAACAAAAGAGATAAAACCAAATATTGTGAGTTTCACGAAGATCACGTCCATGACACTAACGATTGCATTGATCTTAAGAAATAAATTGAAATGTGTGTTCGTAGTGGACGACTGAGCCACCTCGCCAAAGGTGCTAAGGCACAAAATAGTAACCAACCAAACATTCCCACAGGATCTAGGAGTGGACACAGACCTCAGATTGAGTAGAATAAGAGAGAAGAAACCAACATCAAACCAAAAAGAGAAATACACATGACTCTCCGAAATCAACAAACAGCAATAGAGGCTAGACACTTGTACCCGAGCATCACGTTTTCTGAGGAAGATCCAATACCTGAACATTGCATAGGGGACAACCCTCTTGTCATAAAAGCTGATATTGAAAACACGTGCATACACAGAATATACGTGGACGGCGGAAGCTCGGCAGAAAGAATGTACGAACATTGCTTCGAACAGCTAACAACGGAACAAAAAAAGGAAATGAAACCACCGACTACCTCACTCATTGGATTCACTGGCCAGACATCATGGCCTTTAGGAGTAATATCATTGTCAATTACTCTAAGCGATTATCGCGGCCATATCAGTAAAACGATATTGGTCGAGTTCATGATTATTAGAGCTCCTTCCCCTTACAACATCATTTTAGGTCAGCCAACAATGAGACAACTGGGGGTGATTGCGTATACTCTACACTCTATCATGAAATTTCCTACGCAAGGTGGGATTTCCGTCATAAGGGGAGAAACACATGAGCCAATATGCAACCATATTTCTCGTAAAAGAGATCGCACATTTGAAAAGGAACAATCCACTAATGAAGAGAGTAATGGAGAAAAGATAATAATAAATGAAGTTTACCCAGAACAAAAAATCGCGATAGGGAAGAATCTCCTGAAAAGACTCAAGAAATAATTGTGCAAGCTATTATGCTCCAACATCGATATTTTTGCATGGACTCCCGCAGATATGACTGTCGTACCACGAGAACTAGCGGAACACAAGTTAAACATCCACCCGCGAACATTCCCTGTTTGGCAAAAGAAACGAGTCCTGGCAAAAGAACGTAGTGAAGCTATAACCGAGGAAGTGACAAAGCTTGTGGAAGCACAAATCTTGAGAGCAGTTTTCTTCCCTAAATGGGTAGCTAACCCGGTAATGGTTCGAAAATCCGATAACACATGGCGTATGTGCATCGATTTCACAAGTCTAAATAAGGCTTGTCCAAAAGACAGCTACCCACTGCCAGATATAGGTCAAAATATAGAATCCTTACAAGGGTACAAATTGAAATGTTTCCTCGATGCATACAAAGGGTATCATCAGATTCGCATGGCCAAAGAAGATGAGGAGAAAACTTAATTTCATACCGAACATGGAACATTTTGTTACGAAAAAATGCCATTTGGCCTAAAAAATGCCGGAGCAACGTATCAACGTCTGATGGACCAAACATTTTCGAATCAGCTTGGTCGAAACATTGAGATTTATGTGGACGATATGGTAATAAAGAGTAGGAACGAAGGTTGCTTTATCTCGGATATTCAGGAAATGTTTGAGACCTTAAAAAGAACTAACATGAAACTAAACCCAAAGAAATGCACGTTTGGAGTAGAAAGCGGACAATTTTTAGGGTATACGATCACCAATGAAAGAATCAAGGCAAATCCCGAGAAAGTACAAGCTATAATTGACTTAGCTTCCCCAAAGTCCCTACGAGATGTTCAGGCACTAAATGGAAAACTGGCAGCGCTAGGTCGTTTTTTGTCCAGATCCGCAGAACGATCACTTACTTTCTTCAAAACGCTAAAAGGTTGTATAAATAAAAGAGATTTTAAATGGAGCGTCGAAGCAGAAACATCTTTTCAAGAACTAAAAAATCACCTAAAATCTCTACCAGCACTAACAACACCAAATCCGAGAGAAACCTTAACACTATACCTTGCAGCGGAAAATGAAGCAATTAATGCAGTTCTTTTGAGTGAAAGGGGTGGCATGGAGAAGCCAATATATTTTATCAGTCGTGCACTCCAAGGACCAGAAATCAACTACCCTAGCCTAGAGAAAGTAGCGCTTGCTCTCGTACACGCAGCAAGAAGACTTCGCCGCTACTTCCAAGTACACACGATATGTGTTCTCACAGATCAACCAATCAGACAGGTGCTTCTAAAACCAGAGAAATCGGGACAATTAGCAAAGTGGGCAATTGAACTTGGAGAACATGACATCATTTACAAACCACGTTCCGCGATTAAAGGACAAGTTCTTGCCGATTTTCTGGCAGAATCACCAAGAAATGAAGAACGAACAGAGACCAAGCCTACGAGCAGAAAGGCAAACCAACATCCTTTACCAATGTGGACTTTATTCACCGACGGTGCATCAAGCGTTGAAGGATCAGGAGCTGGTTTGATATTAACCGACCCAAATGGACAAGAGGTTACTTATGCCTTACGATTCAACTTCAAAACATCAAACAACGAAGCTGAATATGAAGCGTTAATAGCCGGATTGGAATTGGCGGCCCACATGGAGGCCCAACATCTGCAAGTGTTTAGTGATTCTCTACTTATCACAAACCAAGTAAAAGGAATATACGAGGCCAAGGAGGATGTCATGAAAATATATCTTTCGAAAGTTCAGAAACTACAAAAACTTATTCAAAGTTTTACAATCACGCAAATACCCAGATCCAGAAACAAACGTGCAGATGCCTTGAGCAAGCTAGAATCATCCTCATTCGCACACCTGACAAAGAATGTGTTGGTCGAAGTAGTTGAATGTAGGAGCATTGATGTTAAAATCACTAACTCTGTAAATGAAACTAAAGAAACATGGATGGATCCCATCATCCAATACCTCACCTCAGGGAATCTACCACGGACCAAACTGAAGCACAAAAGATAAGGATCAAAGCGCCACAATACACGATTAAAGATAACATTCTCTACCGAAAAGGGTATTTGACACCATGGCTGCGATGTGTTGGTCCTGGGGAGGCATACTATATACTAAGGGAAGTGCATTTTGGATCATCTGGAGCTCATGCAGGAGCACGAACAATCGCACAAAAAGCATCAAGGCTTGGTTACTATTGGCCAAACATGTACAACGATGCATCAAAACTTGTAAGAAAGTGTCAAACATGCCAACAACACGCGCCAACCATTCGACAACCGCAATGCAAGTTGACAAGCATATCTAGCCCATGGCCATTTTACCAGTGAGGAATAGACATCGTAGGCCCATTCCTAGAAGCTCCAGGCAAAGTCAAATTTCTTGTCGTCGCAATAGACTACTTCACCAAATGGGTAGAAGCTGAACCACTAGCAACCATAATTGGTCAAAGAATACTTCGCTTCGTTTGGCGCAATATTGTGTGTCGTTTTGGTATACCAGGAATCATCATTAGCGACAACGGAAAACAGTTTACCCATAACCCGTTTAAAGAATGGTGCGAGGAACTCAAGATTAAGCAACATTTCACTTCGGTCTCACACTCACAGTCTAATGGAAAAACTAAAGTCACAAATCGTACACTATTACAAGGTTTGAAAACAAGACTGAGAAAAGTTAAAGGTAACTGGGTCGAAGAGTTACCAAATGTACTCTGGTCATACCGTACAACAATTCGTACTGGGAACGGGTGCACACCTTTCAGTTTAGTATATGGATCTGAGGCAGTCTTACCAACCGAAATTGGATTACCCACATATCGTATCAACACATTTGATCCATCAACTAATGAAGATAACATTTTCCTAAACCTCGATCTGTTAGAAGAAAGACGAGAAATGGCGGCACTTCGCGCTGCAAAGTATAAGGCGTTAACTGAAAGGTACTACAATCGTAAAGTCAAGAACAAAATCCTTAAAATAGGTGATTTTGTCCTTCGAAGAAACGAGGCAAGTCGCCAAGAAGGACAACGAAAATTAGACCCAAAATGGGAAGGACCTTATCAGATCACTAGCGTCAAGCATAAGGGAACGTACACATTAGCTGACATGAAAGGGCATCCAATCCCTCGAACATGGCACATTAGTAATCTCATAAAGTATCAATTCTGAAAAGCAAACGGGAGCTCGCATTCTCGAGAAAGTAATGTACCCCGTAGAAAAAAAGACTAATAAAGTCTTTTACCAATGTACTATAAATAAAGGAATTACATGACAATGTATAATAAAGTGTTTTCTTGTTAAGAAACAATATGCATTGAACATTCCGACATTAGAGGAGTGATGACTGAAATCGTTCGAACGATGTACAATTGCTAGCCAAATTTAAAATTAAAACGATACAACTTCTAATACTTATACTTGCTATAAATTTTCCCTAACTTACGACGAGCTAATATCATTATGTTTATTCCAGTGAGCTAGTAAAACATTAATTTAGTGGTACTCATGATCCACCAAAAAATCTCTAATAATATTAGAGATTATATATATATATATATATATATATATATATATATATATATAAAAGAGGTAATAATACTTTTGTCTCTACCACTATTATTTTTCCCGACTATGTTTTACTCAAATGAGTTGACATCTTTTCTAAAAGATTTTAAACTTACGGTAGAGGCCGTAGATTGATTAATTAAACCGTTAACCATAGAAATGTCACCCACCCATACATGCGTATATATAATAGTCTTAGATTTGGTGGCACTCTTTCCATTGCAAAACATGTAACTTATTGCATTAAGTATTAATACTAGAACTAACATAAGATTTTCGTTCATATTATATTTAGGCACTTGTGATTTTAGTTCATTTTTATTTATTTATTATTGTTATTATTTTTTATTTTTAAATAGTAAAAAAAGAGATTTTTATTGTGTATTTAACTCGTCAAAGCATATTACAACGCTAGGCGATAAAAATCATTAAACTAAAAACTGTTATCACAATTATTAAACATATGCCACAAGACACAAATAGTTGAAAATCATTCGTTGGACTACAAAAAGCCAAACTCCAAATTTGCCATCAAAGGACCACCATTCCATCTTGAAACACATAAAAGTAATACACTAGCTCCACCTTGTTTATTATTTTTTTTCTCACTTGTCATAGGTTTTGACAATTCTTTTTTACAAATAATACCAACTTACTCAGATTATATTAATGCTCAACATATATTCCACAAAGAAACGTAAAATTGTTATTTTTGGTAGAAACTGAAAGCATATATATTATACATTAACTTCAACTCACAACAAGAGTAGAAAACGTGACGAACCACTTATACATTTTCTGCACATTTATTTATGGCCCGTAACCTCAATAAGCATGATAAAGGAAAATTTGCGTAACGGTACGGGGGGGGGGGGGGGGGGGGGGGGCATACGACTACGTGCAAGACTTATAACCAGAAGACCGTCTAGTGACGGCGGCGAGATGATTGACCACGACGTAAGCGAGCTACTTCTTCCTCCAGAGTTGTGATCTCAGACAACATTTCTCGTTGCTCACGACGAGATTGTTCAATCTCATTAATATGAGACAAGATTTCATTATTACGAGTGGTAATCACGCCCTGTAGATCACTACAAAGACACTCAGCTGCAAGCTCTCGCTGCCTCATCTCGCGAAGTTGAACATGAAGCTCTTCATTAGCACCTCTTAGAGCTTGGTTCTTAGACCAAAGACTAAACTCCAAGTTTGGAGCCATATTTTCTGGAGGAACATGACATGATTTCGATAAACACCCTTATTCATTGCAGCAGCAGGATGAGGACCAAGGCTCAAGTCCGGAAGGGTACCATTTGGCATCGTATTACCAGGTGCCATATTCATCCAAATCGGGTCTAAAGAAAACAAAGGTTCCACATTTAGTGGAGGTTCCTACAAAAAATAATTCACATTAAGAATAACAGTAGATGAATTAAAAAAACAGCGTAGTACTATGCATGCATGAAATAGCAAATATGACTAGACATATAAAGACTATTACATAAAGTATGAGAGCATGGTCATTGTATCCTTCCATCACTAACTTTGCTTTGATAATGATAGCAAAGGGGAAAAGGTACATATATATACTGTGAAACAAAAGATAATAAAGAATCTAGTAGGGTGGCAAACCTATGCTTAGATATACATGGGAAGGATGAGTTTCACTCTAGTACGGTGGCAAACCTATGCTAGATATACATGGAAGAATGAATGTCACTTTCACAAACTAATCTCACCAAAAAGAGATTAGTGTCACAGCTAGGCATAACCTAGCATAGCTAGGCATAACCTAGCATGGACACAAATATCTTCTTATGCAAAATTGAAGTTCATAAAACTTAAATGTACGTACATGTATTATCTAGTGAATGTTAGTAACACTTTTTGTGACTTGGAAAATTGTAATTTTATAAACCGAATAATGTATTTGCCAAAAAAAATTAAAAAAATATTGTTAGTTATCTAAATACATAATTCATATATTGTAATATATAAAGTGTATATATATACAAAAATATGAATTGGAGGCTTGATAATATATACCATCCAAATGAAATAAAATGTTTATAACATGTGGTCCCACCAAAAGAATATATTATTTATGGGTCCCACTAACATAATATATTATTTCCAATTCTAGATATAATATAGTCACATGGTAAATGTATCTAATAGAAAAGGGATATTAAGATTCCTTTTCCAGCTATAAATACAAGTAATCGAAACATTCCAAAGGGCACCTCACAAATGCTTCTCTCCCATCAGAAGAATGCATTACTCTCTTAATCTTTATTCTTATAATAAAAACCTCGGCTCTAACTTTGGATACGTGGCGTAAAACCGTATGAGGAATACGAGTTACCAGTTGGGAATCGCCACCCGAGATGCAACAATCCTACGTCTCTTCATACTCGCCCGTATCATAGTTAGGTGTGGTGTAGAGATACTTCCCAACTTAGTTTAGTGATACCAGATTGTTAGTATAGATACATGACAAGTACTCTACTCATCTACACGTGACATAGTGCTGACTCGACTACTTGATCACGTGATCTACACCTGCATATTTACGTATCATCAACTCTAATCTTAAATGCTTCTTGAAAAAGCGACAAGCGGTAAGAATTTGCTTGTTTTATACTATATACTTATAGTTAACAACTTTGTTTCCAAACACGATTTTAAACAAACACCTACTGCCATTGCTTACGACTACTATTACGGTTGCCAAACATGGCCTTAATGTGATACGATTAGATGTAAATTGGACAGAATTGTGAATTGTTCAAGTATTTTAACACCACTTCTTTTTCTTGGGTAAAGAGGACTCCACCCCGGTAAAATATATTAATTCCCCGAAAAACCACTTAAGTACAATGGAATGTGAATGACGTGTCACATTAACCTCAAGCCTAAGCTTGAACAGCCTCTAATTCATATGACAAGCCATATGAATACTATAACGACTACATACCCAATGGCACCAATAGGAAAAAACCGCCTAATGGCACACACGCCAACAAACACAAAGCATAAATCAAATAAGAATATACTCTAAGCTCAAAAGTAGAGCAAACGAACCTCCTCTCTAGACTGCTTGAAGCGACACGAAAGCAACTTCAACTGAACTATAGCAATAATGCAATCACAAACTTGGTTAACATTCTTCTTAACCAACTTGAACGAACGTCAATTCGTTCTTGCCAAATGAAGTAGGACGTCGCTGCCAACATCAATTTGGAAATCAGACTTTTAGTTGTCTTATGTCTAGCCCAAGGAATATACGCCAAAATGTTAACCAAAATCGGGCTAGAACAACCAAAATCCACAACTGTCCGCACTTTGTTCCAAACCTGCTGAGAATAGGAGCATTCAAAAAAATAGATGCTCATGGGAATCGGGTTGACTATCACACAGTAGGCAATTCGTAGACAATGCACTCGAAACATCCCACATATAAATCTTGTCCTGCGTCTTGAGCTTTTGCTTGATAACCAGCCAAAGATTGAAAGAATGTCTCGGTATGCAACTTGAAAACCACACAATATCGAACCATGGGGAACCTTTAAATCACGAGGCCTTAGAGAGGACCATACCGTAGCTATAGATAATGGTTTAAGATCATTCCTTTCCGTCTTCCATAATAATCTATCTGCAACCCCAACTTGAATATTCAGAATTGGAATATTATCAAGAAAAGTATATTTACCTCGAAGATATTCAGGCCATAACCATTGTCCATCTCGAAGAACTTCCTTAAGTTTAGTATTAAAGTCAAACCCTGAACGATGAATATCTCTCGTCGAGATCATGTTAACCAAAGGGCTATTCGTACACCAAATATCAGACCATACCGAAACCTTAAAACCGTCCCTAATTTTATACCAAATAAATTCACGAATAATAGGTCGTAATTGAAGAATCTTACGCCACCCCCATATTATATTACCACAAATGGGGATCTCCCAAAAGCTTCGACCTTTAACTTTGTACTCATGAATCCATTTCACCCCATAGAGATTCTTTAAGAACCAACAACTTCCAAATATGAGAGACCATAAGAGCTTTGTTGAAGATATCCAACCGTCGGATACCTAAAACCCCTATCTTTAGGAAGACAAACAACTTCCTAAACCCCTTTTGCTTTGCCCCTCTTCTTGGACCCTTGACACCAAAGAAAATCACGCATGATTTGTTCAAATCAAGCAATACCCGAGACGGGAGCACGAAAACAGAAGCCCAATACACATGCATATAACCTATAACATATTGCACCAGTTGAAGCCTGCCAACTACCGATAATGCTTTATTATTCCAAGCTTGAACACGAGCTTGCACCCTATCAACAAGTTCCCAGCAATCTCTAATAATTAGTCTAGATAAAACCAAAGGAACACCCAAATATTTAAACGGGAGATGACCTTACAAAAATGGCATAATCTTAAGAATAGAAAGCTTAACATGATTAATAACATTGCAAAAATACGCCGTACTCTTCGGAAGGTTAGGTGTAAGCCCTGATGCCTGCGTAAACTCATCCAAAGCCTCTTTAGTGACCATAACCGAACTAACATCTCCATGAGAGAATAAGAACAAATAATCAGCAAAGCAGAGATTGATCAATTCCATTCTCGAACTATATCTACGAAATGTAAAAGAATCAGCATCCTGCACCTTCCGTTTAAGCATCAGCCTTAAGACCTCAATAATAAGCGTAAACAGATATAGAGATAAAGGGTCACCTTGACGAAGACCCCTCTTACCCTTGAAGTAACCACGAAGAGAACCATTAATTCCGATCGAGAAAGATGTCGTAGAAACACATTCCATAATCCAAGCAACCATACCATGATGGAAACCAAACCCAATAAGGACCTCCTAAAGAAAACCCCAATCCACAGTATCATACGCCTTCTGAATATCAACCTTAGACACACAATGGGCTACACCACGATCTAGATGGTAATTGTGCATCAACTCTTGGGTTAGAAGAATATTATGCGTAATATGTTGAACCGGAACAAAAGTTGATTGGTTGATACTCACAAGATATGTCAAGCTATCCTTTATAAGATTATCAATAATTGTTAATGCAAAGCAATGCCGAAAAACATTATTAGTGTTAACTGATCTTTCTTAGTTTTTATCATGACAAATTAAAAAGATATTTATCGTCAAATACAATCATAAGACGAATTATTTGACAAACACTATCATCAAGGTAATAATCATTTAAGTATTGCACTAACATATCTTAATCATGATTAGTGATCATAAAAGTGATTAATCCTAATCTTACATTTTGTCAAATGTGACAAAAGATTTTTTAATAAACTTTCTTTTTAAGAAAATGTTTTATTAAAATGGAAAATGTAAATTTGAATATGGCATATTCCAAATGCCATAGGAATATACTTTGGAGGTAAAAACTTACCTCAAATATTACTTCCCCACTAAAAGACAAAAGGGAGCAGAGTCTATGAGCACGGTCCCTTAAAGGGCTATGTAGATCCTTAGCGATATGGGACCGCAGACATATTTAAGGCACCACACTCAGAGAGCCGTTGGCCTTTGTCTCCTATAAATAGTGGATCAAACATGCATTTTACACAACGATCACTTAATGTGTTAAGTATGTTTACTTATGATTATCCCCTTGATCTCCTTCTTTACCTTGTCCAACGAGAAGATCACTCACACACTTGTGATGTGATTAAAGATGAAGCCTTGATGAAGATCCTCTCCTAAAGATCTAGTCATGTTCATCATTTGTTTTTACTTGAGTCTTGTGTAGATCTAATGTATTTGTGAATACATAGATCTAATCTTGTGTAAATCCATTGTATATGTGTATACTTGGATTTGTGTTGTGTAGATCCAAGTTACATGTGTATACTTGGATATGTGTTTAATTAAGTTGTAATAGGAATAAGTTGTAAGTTCTCACTAAACTTTAAAGTGATGTAGTTGTGTCTTGTGGAGTTCTCACTTATCTTCAAAGTGAAGATTTGTGAGTTCTCACTAAAGTATAAAGTGATGTGGTTGTGTCTTGTGAGTTCTCACTTAACTATAAAGTGATGTGGTTGTGTCTTGTGAGTTCTCACTAAACTCTAAAGTGATATAGTTGTGTCTAGTGAATTTCTCACTTAGCTTCAAAGTGAAGAGTTGTGAAGATTGGTTCTACCTTTTGATTAGAACTCGACATCTATCCCTGTGTCGTTAAATAGTGAAGTAGGAAACGTTGTGAAGATTGGTTCTACCTTTCGATTAGAACTCGATATCTAGCCTTGTGTCGTTAAATGGTGAAGTAGACAACGTTGTGAAGATTGGTTCTATCTTTCGATTAGAACTCGACATCTAGCCTTGTGTCGTTAAATGGTGAAGTGGGCGACGTTGTGTAGATTAGTGATAGCTAAGATTAGGTCTCGACATTTAGCTTAGTGTTGGAAAATAATGTAAGCGACATTGTAAGGTTTTCTCCACCAAGAAGGGAGCTTGTGGATATAGTGGAAATCTCAAGTAAGGTGTACTCGAGGAGTGGAGTAGGAACGAAGATAGAGTTTCATTGCCGAACCACTATAAATCTTGGTGTCTTCCTATTAGGTTGCTTCTTTCCTTACTCTTTACTTATTCTTACTATCATATCATTCACATCTATTACTTGTCATTGTTAATGCATTAGAATTGAACCTAATCATTATGCAACTAGCTTTCAAGTAAAAGGTAGTTTTGAGACAAACCAAATTGAAAGGAATTTTAATTAGGACATAAACCAAAGAGAAACTATTCAACCCCTCTTTTAGTTTCTACATTTGGTATCAGAGCGATGGTCACTCAAGGTCTTTGAAGTATTGATATGAGTGATTTTACTCATATCAATTATATCAATAAACAATCAATAAATGCTTAAATTGTATGAAAATGGCCATGTATATGCATGTTTTGTTTGTTTCATGTATGTAGGTACCAAGTTCATGAAAACCAACAAAATCGACTCGGATTTTGAAGAAAAGATCAACAAAGCCAAATTCGAGCTTGTTTTTAGTGGATTTAATCTTTTATGAAGTTATTTGGGCTTGTAGGTCCCACATTGGATTAATGGGCCCAAAAGCCCAATAAGGAAGCTAATGTTATTTGTCTTTGGTAGATTAGCCCATTAAGGCCCAAGATTGGACAGACTAGGTATTAAGTTGAGTTATAAATTATGAAACGTGAATGGGCCTCTAAATCCATTTTTTTGTTATGAGTTATAAACAAATTCAGTCAGTCAAACCAACTCATATACACACACAGACATTTTTTATTCGATACAAACTATTTCACAACTTTTCATCTCTCACCTCCCTCACCCAAATAAACAGACACAACCATTACCAAACCCTAACCCAAAATCAATATTTGGGGCTTTTTGGTTAAAGGTGCGTGGTTACACACACGCCTCATATTAATTCACAATTTTTTCGGATCAACAAGATGGGATATTCAGAGCCACGTGGCGATCTTTCTAGCATTTGATTGGATATTACACCTCATTCCTCACCATCCTCCAATCAGGGCTTGCCAAATCAGCTTTCAACAAGCACAAGAAGCACAACGGATTGCCACGAGGGCAATCCGTGTGACTATGGGCTATTTTTCAGCCGTAGATGATGAAAAGAAGAGAGAGATAAGAAGATCAAAGGTTGAGATTCACTTTCATCTTCAACAAACTTTTTCCTTAATTCATCTATAAATACCCTGAAGAAAATCAGTATTATTATCTCTTTTTCTTTTCATAGTGTTATAATGGTAGTTTTTAGATAGATTTGTAATCTTTTTCTTTTAAATATTGTAATGTATGAATTTTATTAAACAAATGTCTGATTTATAATTTCATTCTCTCTTTAATTTACCTCTTGTTTTTGTGTTAAAAGTTTGCAAAATTGAATCTAAAATCTGTTATAGCCGTTTAATGTTTATGTAAGCTGAAAATCATAGCTTATATAAACATTTGAGTAAGATTAGGGATATAACATATTTATCCCTACTGGATAAATAAAAACAGTCTGCTGGTTCGAAGAATATGATTGTGATTCGTGATATTTATGATTCGTGGATCGTGATATTTATTATGGTGGTTTGATCGAGTTAGGGTCGTGTTAAGACAAGGTAGCTCAGCGCTAACCTTCATCGTCAAAGGTTTTCTTCAAAAGCTGGTTAAGCTCGTTTTATTTTTTATGAATTTTTAGTATAAATTGATTTTTGTTTTATAATAGTTATGAATCTGCTTGATGGCTTTAGACTGCTATGATGATAGATATGATTTGGTTTATAAGAATTAAGTCTGCTTAACTGTTTTAATTTGGTAAACTGTTATGATTGGCCATTAATATTTGGTTGAAATATAATTGCTAATATGATTTCGAATAGAGATTTACATGGATGTTTTTCCAGCTTAGGATTTTAGATTGCTGATTTGGATTGGATTACTGTTGAACATTAGATAGTTTATGAATATTAGTTTGATACATTTAGTATATGAGAGTTTAAATCTTTTATCAGAAATGATCATTTTGGATATGCATGAATGAAATATTTTAACTAAGTTAACTTTAAGGATCAATTTAGTAAAAGCTTTGTCTAACTTTGCTCTTGCTTGTATTCGGTTTGTAGCTTCTGGAATTTGGTTGAGTTATTACTAGATCTGTTTGCTGATATGTTTTTGATAAGTGAAATATGTGAAGACTGAATTTACCTGTTGTTATAAATTTGTCATAGATATTTGATAGGTAATTGATTTAACTGCTTTTATATAAAATCTGTAATAAGGAAGAGTTTAGTGGGTAAATCTGTTGGGTATATTGTTATATTTGAGTAGTATCTGTGAATATGTTTGTGCCTGGTTAAGTAGTCTTATTACTGTTCTGATGTACACGTTTGATATTAAGGTTTGATAAAATTCGATTTAGCTGTATGACTGTGATGATTGAATGATTGTTTCTTACTCTATTGCGCTTCATTGTTTTATTTATCTGTTCCAAAAATAATTCACGCAAAAAATCTGTCCTTAGGGGGTCTCGAACTCGAGACCTCCCCTTATTTGTCAACACGTTACCCAGCTGTGCCATGGCTTTCTTTTTGTTATTAGCTTACATTCTGAAACTTATATACGAGTTTTAAATTGTCAAGTTTTTTATATTTATTAAACGTTTAAAATAGTTTCATTTTAATTAGTAAGTAATTTTTATAAAACATTTTTTTAGATATTTGTTAATTAAAATTTGTTTTAGTATAACTTTAAATAATAAAATAAAATAATAAATAAAAATAAAAATAAATAAAAAAATATATTTGATCTCTTTTAGAAGTTTAAATAGATTTAAAATTGATTTTAATTAAATTGTCATTTTTTAGAAATATTAAATTGTTTTTATAAATTTTGTTTTAGATAAAAATTAGTTTTAAATAGATTTTGTTAAAATAATTTTCTAAAATAGATTTATTTTTTTAAAATTTTTTAATAAATTTGATATTAATTTTAATTAAGTAGATTAATTTTTAATTGATTTTAAATATATTTACTATAAATAGTTAAAAGTTTTAATTTTAAATAATTGTTTTTAGATTAAATTAGGGGAACGATTCATGCACTTTAGGATTTAATTAATTAATTAAAATTTGTAGGAGTAATTTTAGATTAAAAACCGATAACCCATTCAAATCGATTGTCCAAATTGAAACAA
Source organism: Glebionis coronaria (assembly GCA_025667525.1). NCBI lineage: Eukaryota > Viridiplantae > Streptophyta > Magnoliopsida > Asterales > Asteraceae > Glebionis > Glebionis coronaria. The sequence continues at coordinate 43,331,255 of CM046878.1, forward strand.
AACATCTCAAATTCACTTGATCTTCGTGTACAACGAACTTGGATCATCAACGTGTTTAATTAAATCCGTCTTCGACTTATTTATGGATTATTACCTTTTCCTAAGGGTAATTTCCTAAATTTGTCCTATATCGTATCTAATTAAAATACATCGACGTTTCCTCGACACATCAAAAATTTTGGCGCCGCTGTCGGGGATCTTCTGTACGATTCGTCTTGTGGAGATTTGTTGATCGTTAATTTGAAGACCCTTTCCGTCCTCGGAAAGTTTTGTTATTTTTCTATTATTATAGTACGTATCGTTTTTCATGTTTTTTATGATTACTATATTGTATTACGTAGAACAATAAATTTACCTACTTCCAAATAAGACCTTAGTTGGGATTTCATCACCTAGCTATTGTATTCGAATCCAAAACGAAAAAAAGGCAAAATAGATAAATACTAATAAAAAGTTTGAACTCGATTTATACAAAGTATAAGGTGGGTATAAGGCGAAGAGCTATAAAAGGCCGTCTAAGGAAAAAGGTTTTTAAGTGCTTTGTGCCACCTCGTTTCCCCGCTTGCTTGTGCGTATATTGAGAGGGACGACCGATTATTGGTTTGCTGACTCAAGTAGTATTAGTTCTTATTTTTGTAGTTTACTTATTAAACCTCGAGACGGTTAGGTTTTCACCTACGTTTCAAAGTCGACCGAGGGTAATTTACTTCTATAGTAATTATCCTTATTCCTTGTTTTTTCCAATCTTTGATTGATTTATGAAAAATACCAAAAATAATCTTCTTAATCCTCTATCATGTTTAATTCTTTTTCTCCTCACCCTCCAATTTTTAATTCTTCCATGAATTCCTTCGTCCATTGTGTAGGGTGTGGAGAACCGTTATATGGTCTTTTACCATGTCGGTGGTGTACGTGTGAGCGTTGTGGGAATGATTTACGTCACGATATACGAGTTGGATTTTGTCCTTCTTGTAATGAAATTACTTCATGTGGAAATCCGAATTTTTCGAATAATTCTCTCGATTTTTACCCACCTCCACACCCCACATACGAGACACCCTCATGTGAGTTTTGTGGAAACGATTCTCATTTTGGATTTAATTGTTCGCATCGATTCTCGCTTAATTACGAGCAAGAACCGGGCTACAATCAAAACTTTAATGATAATTGTTATCCACAAGATTTACCGAGTTTATCACAACAATATCTTTGTTGTGAGTATTGTGGAGGTCCTCATGAGAGCTTTAATTGTCAACCAAGGGATACAATTTTTTATGAGCCCTTTTCTCTCAAGAGTGAAAATTTTAAACGACTTGAAACGATGTTCCAACAAATAATGAATCAAAGAAATGTTGAAATTGTCGAAAAGAGCATTGAAGATATGTTGCTAGAAAAGAGACAAATCAATCAAGAGATTAACGATATAACTAATGAACTGGGAAGTCGAAGATTTCATGGAGAAATAATTGATGATGGATTTAAAAGAGATTGTGAAATTAAGATTAGACAACTTTCACAAGATTATAATGGATTAAGCATTGAAATTCGAAAGAAAGAACAAGCTCAAGAGGAAGATAAATATCTTGCTACTCGTGAACTCGAGCGTTCTCTTCTTATTGATGATGACGAGGAGAGTACTATTTCTTTGCGAGATCTTATTGCTCTACATCCTTCGTCTAGTGCAATCGTACTTCCTTTTCATGTCTTGCCGGCTATGGAGCATGAGAATTCACCCATTTTAGATAATGAGGAAATTTTTGATCTCACTCCATCTCATGACATCACTACTCCTATTCATGATTCTTCCACCGTGGAACCCGACAATTCTCTAAGCATGGGGGACGAGCATTTTAGCACTATTCCGGACACGGAATCGGACGAAGTAATAAAGTCTAGTGTTGAGATCCTTGTCCAAAACCCAAGATATTTAGATGGTATTTCCAATGAAACGTGTGATTTGCCACATTGTGATGACTCTACTTCTTCCATTCACTTTGAGATTTTCTCAAATTCTAATGATGAAAATTGTGATGGAAATGAAGATTTTGAGAATGATTCGACTTCTAGTGAATTTTCTAATGAGGAGTTCTCCGATGAACTTTCTTATAAAGATGATATTCACGACTCGGATTTTGAGGGGTTTCCCGTTGAACCTACTCTTCTTCACCCATTTCCACCAGGAAATGAGGATGATAGTGATCCGCTATTTGAGAGGTTCACCTTTGAACTTGCTCCTTTAGACCCATTTCCACCAGGAAATGAGGTTGATTTGACTATTCCGATCTTTGAGAAGTTCTCCGATGAACTTACTCATTTAGATGTGGAAGACGTGATTCTTCGTGAAAAGTTATCAAACGTGTATCTTCTCATTTCTAAGATCGAGACTTTGAATTCTAAGCCTAATGACAAGTCTTTCTCTCCATCTCCTATTCTAATTGAGGATAGTGATCCGCTTATGGAAGAAATTGACATTTTTCTTGCTTCTAATAATTTGATACCACCGGGTGTTGATAAAATTGACCCGGAGGGGGACGCTCTCTTTTTAGAGAATTTACTTGATGATGATTTCATCCCAAGTCCTCCTCCCACCCACTTTGACCTTAATGTGCGGGTTGTTCATGTGTCTCATATTGAGTACCATGACCCGATTGATCACATTTCTAAGGGTGAAATGGTCGTTAAAGCTAAGAATGTTGATTCCACCATGGATAAAACTTTTACCACACCATTACCATGTGTTTTATATGATTTTGGATTAGCATGGGGGGACGACACCGTGCTGTCTATTCCTTTCTCTCCCGAGGACGAGGTATTCGACCCCGGAATCGTTGATTTAGGTAAATCTCGGCCTTTTACCAATGTAATAATTGAAAGACGTCTCGATCATCTTGGTGCGAGTTTATCTCGTGGACCATGTTACATCCATTTCATGATTTGTGACCACCATCTCTTTTTAGAGATTTGTGTTGGAGTTTCATCCTTTCATTTGTCACCCGAAAACGAGGATGAGATTTTTGACCCCGACATCGTGCTTTATTATGGATTTTATTCCAATATGCCGATTTTCACCTTTTTCCCTAAGGACCAATGAATGCGGGATCGAGTCGAGCTCATGACTCGGTTAACAAAAACGAGGTGCCTTGTGGGGGAGTCCCATACATTCTATCTTCTATCTAGTTTCTAACACTAATAAGGCTTGATCTTTCAAGCTCGTGCTCGTGTTTTTTTGTGTTGTGAATCTTAGGTATGACCCTAATCATTGAAGACTCTCGTGTTCGGTTTTTGCCGGTCCACTTGATCTTCCTTTCTTTGATTGTCAAAAGGGGCACACTCTCTATCCTTTGATTTTTATCGACTAACGTTTTATCTTAAAGCATAATTAATAAACGACTTATAGATTTGCGTGCTCTTTCCATGTTAGGATTTTGCATTAGACTCTTCGTGTTTTAGCAAGGGGGTGTGATGGTTGGAGTTTTTACACACCTTTAGGAAAAGGATGTAAATAGGGCAAGCGTTAACAAGGTGACTTAGGAAAACCACAAGTTATGACCCAAAGTGGGGATCGTTCTCAAGGAGGCTTGATGTGTGTGTAATGAAATGATTAATTATGTGATTATATGATTATGAGAAAGAAAATAGAAATGAGATGATAAGAGAATGACGGTTACGATGACGGATTACACTAAGACAAAAAGGTCGTACACGTAAAACCGTAAAAGCACCAAATTTAAAAATTTACCCTAAAAATTCCTAAAAAATTGCAATAAATCCTAAATAATGTATTAAGAGTTTACGAAAAATCAAAAATCACCCAAACCTTTTATTTAATAAAATAATGATTTTTAATGCTAATTAAAGCCCTAAAAATCAATTTAATTAACAAAAAGCCCAAAATGAGATTTATCACTTTGTAAACCTCTAAAATACCCTAACTTAATTTAAAACTATTTTTGAAAATTTTAAAATTAATTAAAACTATATAAAAATAATTAAAAACTATTAAAACTTAAAATAATTATAAAAATTAATCTAAGAACAACAAAAATATTATAAAAGTTGTAAATTTCCTAACTTTATGTATTAAACCTAAGAAAAATGTAAAAACATGAAAAATCTAAATTTTAATTTTTAATAATAAAATAATAATAAAATAATATTAAAAATCCAAAATTTATAAAAAAATTCTAAAAACTTGCAAACTAGCTAATTTTAACCTAAATAACACATAAATGAAGTTGAAATTACCTAAATACCTTTAATGGGCTAAAGTCCAAACAGTCCCTTAATGGGCTTAGAATTGGCCCAATAAGAAAAAGTGGCCCAAATTAGCCCAAAAATCACTACTTGACTCAAAATTTAATCCTGAACAACTTTTTCCAAAGGCCAAAAAGCTGAAAATGTGAAATAAGCAAGCTTATACCAAACAACTTATTCTTAATGGGCTTTTTGGCCCATTAAGCTATAAGCTAATGCCATAAGCTGAAATTAAACACACAAGCTTCTCTTGAGTTAACTAAAACTTTGTAAAAAGAAATTTGAAATAAGCCAACGGAATAAGCCTGAAAATGCAAGAAGCAATCTAAAGAAAATGACAAAATAGTCGTTTTTGAGTTCTAGGCTATCCCAAGAGCTGATTCAAAATGCAAAAGCTTTTAAATGACTTAACTAAGCTTAATCAACAAAAAGTTTTCAAATAAGTTGACTCAATAAGCTGGTAAAAGCATATAAGCACTTATGAAAAAGTCAAATAAGTTGGTTTTCTAGCAAAAAGTCAAAGTCAAAGTCTAATAAGCTCCAGTTCAATCAAATGGGTCAAATAATGAAGATCTATCACAAAAATAAGTTGTTGCAGGTCTGGATAAGCCAAAATGGCTTATTGATAAGCCGAATGAAAAATTGCACTAGCAGGGGCTAGTTTTGGGTGTTGAGCAGTGGAAACTTTTTCCACTGCTTGACTTGTTGACTTTTTTGTCTTTAGTGACTTTTTTGGAGATTCAGGTTACACAAAGGCACCCAATTGATCAGTGGATCAAGAGGAGTCAAATACAACAAAGAAATCACAATCACAATCACCCAATTAGTACAGTTTAATCAATCAATCACCAGATCTGACACAGACATGAACACTTAAGCAGTTGAGGTTCAATAAGCACTTTTAGCACGATTTAGCCTGCCAAACTTAACCAAATGCATACACAAGCAATATTAAACTTAAATAAGCAAGTCTAAACAAGTTTCATGCACTGATTCAAAGTATTAAGCAAGATTCAAGCACTTAAAGTTACTGATGAACACAAACACATGCAATTTTATACTTTGCTGATGCAATTGACCAAGAAGCCAGATTCAACCACTCAAATCTATCAAACAGGTTATAATAACTTTGTTTAAACCACTATTAGCCCTAAGCATGCATAAACCCTAAGTGTTCCCAAGATCCTAGGTCAAAACAGTCAAGAACAAAGATTTTATAGCAGATTGTTTAATATGGTGTTTCAAAGTTGAAAACTTGCAGCAAAATGCACTCAAACAAGCATATATCAGATACCAAGCAATAACACAAACTCTTAACAACACAATACCAAGTTATGATTTCAAACAGGTAATCCCAAACACCCTTTTAACTTTTCAAAACCAAAATTTTCAAATCAAAAGTGAGTTTTAAGACCACCCAAGCCTAAATTAACACAATAACAGATGAGATAAACAGACTCAAGCAAGATTAAGCCACAAAATTCACAAGAACACAAGCAACACTCAAATATCACAAATATCCAATATTTTATCAGATTTTGAGATTAAGGGTGTGTACCTCAAGGATGTACATCCACACCCACGAATTTTGAGGTTATGTACTTGCAAGAACAAGTACAAGCTTCCTTAAACAACCCTTCTAAGATTCAACAAAGTTAGAAGCAAAATAGTAAAATCAGAAAAGTGAAAAGCCTTGATTAATGCAACTCTTGTCCTCCACACTTGATTATCCCCAAGTTATAAGCTTCACCACACCTTGATAACACAATATCAGGATGCTATGATCAGCCCTATAGCCCAAGAATTCCAAGATAGACCAAGAACTTAGCAAAATATCAAGCTTGAAGGAAAATGTGCAAACTTTTGCACACTCCTTGAAAACAGGTTTTGAGATTCAAGATTATTAAACTAAGAACAATAATAAGCAGATATAAAGGATGGCACTTGAGCTTTCTTCAACATTTCAAACACAGTTCATTAATACTGAAAATGGATTTACAGAAAAGTGAACCAAGGAAAATTCAAGAGCAAGCTAAAATGTAATGAACTAAGGCCTTTATATAGGCATACAGAGAACTAGTTAAGCTGAAAAAAACGTAAACCCTAGCTAAGGAAGTTCCAAATTTTCCCTTTGAAGTTTGAACTTTTTGGAGAATCATGTGACTGATTTTGGAGTCTTGTGGTAGTTGGCATGTGAAAACTTGATCAAATGGTGTGAAATAAGCTTAGGATGTAAGCTGAATCCTTGGACGTTGGATGACTGTCCAAAATTTGGCAGTTAGCTCAAAGGTGTAGCAGGGGAATCTCATCTGGGGTTCCTTGGTGATGTAGCATGTGTTTTTGGTGTTGGGTTATGATTAAGGGATGCTTAATCATCATTCTAGAGGTTATTGGGTGTTAATTGCAAACGGATTAAGAAATCCCGAATCTTGTTCTTGAGGTGAATAGTTGGTGTTTTAATCCGTTTTCATGTTTAAACATGTGTTTTGCGCCAAATTTGAACTAATCAAAGATTAGTGAAATAATCTGGCGAGTGGGAAATGAGGTGGCAAAAAGGAGTGGGTGATTGTGGATTTTGTGAGTGGGACACGTGTTCGATGGGGATTAGTCTAGGTAACTTTCTTGTCTGGCAAGCTTAAACCCTCCCATTCTTCTTTCTTTGCTACTTTGTAAATAAACACCCAAAGACCGGATTCCTTTGTATTTCAAGTTTCACTTTTCACACTTTTGCCCCAAATACTTTTCCAAAGTATTCTCTGGGGTATTTCTTGCCATTTTGTGATTCTTGAAGGACTGATTTGGCATTTTCTTGATTGATAATGGTCTTGACTTGTATGATTGACCTTTTGGAGGACTGAATTTACCAAGTCATGATTGATGAGGGACCATTTTTGCCATTTCTTCAAAGTGAAGGGTCCTTTTTGCAATTTTGATATTTTCAAAGGACCAAACTTGTAATTCTTGTAATTTGGAGTCCTTCTTGGTATGTTTGACTTTGAGGAGGATAAATATTGACATTTTAGTTTTGTTGAGGGACTAAAATTGCCAATTCTTCAAAGTGGAGGGCCCTTTTTGTAATATTGACAAACTTTAGGGACCAAACTTATAATTATGAAGATACAAGGGTATAAAGTGTCAATTCTTCCATATTGGAGGACCCTGCTTCATAAATCTTCAAATCTTCAAGGGTTTTCTCGGAAAATTCTTCATTAGGGCATGGTTCATTGTGCGGCTTCGTTTCTCGTGTTCGTGTTTGCATGATTCTTGTGATCTTTTGTCATTTTCTCAATATCTGTACCTAAAATACACAAGCAACAAACACAAGCATATATTTGGGTATTTTCATGATATTTTATGCATTTTAAGCCCTTTTTGGACGATGAGACTATGTATAAAAGTAGTCTCATCACTCCCCCATACTAAACCATTGTCGTGCCCTCACGCAATGCTAGAATAAAGTATCATAGCATCTCCAAAATTCATTTTTATTCACTTTATTGAATGATAAACTAGCTACACTACTACTATTACTACTACTTGCGTTTTAGACATAATGTATGATTTTCATCGCAAAATGGGACGTTTAGGTTCATAGAATAAGAACACGTGAATGCTTCGTTAGAAATAATTTCATCGTCCTTGATTTTCACCCTAATTCCATGCCAAGCGTGCAACGAGATCATTGTCATTATAAGTTAGTAATGCTAACACTACTCATATGCCCCAATCACGCACTTATCCTCCCAATTTCCTAAGTTGTATCTCTTATATTTTATTTTGTCTTGAACGTTTCACGAGGATACATTGTTTGACTTATGCGATAATAGAGATTTAGGTCTAAAAATAGAGTCCTAACGGTGTAACCAAGACCATTAAATCAATAACCCCTCCTAATAGACAACGATGTCAAAAAATTAAGTCAACAAGAAGGATCGATAAACACGGTTTTATAACGGTTTTGAACATGAGACTTATTACCAAGACTTTTATACGCCATCTAACGGAAGGGCCTTATTATCTTTAGTTTACCTCCATCTTTTATTCAACTTCGCCATGAAGCTTTTATTATGACTTCGGTCTTGCCTTGCCTTTTATTATCCACCTCATCGGTAGTTTTGTTAGCCAACGACGTATATCCTCACGCTAAGGCGAATTTTGGATCTTTAAAGCTTCAAAGATTAAGGCTTGATTCACTTTCAATTTTGCTTAGATTTTTCGGCCTTGTGGGGCTTCAAATTGTTTGCTTGATTTAGGTGAGCACTTGAAATCTTATTATTGGGTGAAGCTTTAGATTATTCGGGTGCCAATACTTCAAAACCGTGACGCTGGCGATACCTTAATGTCTTCCCAGTTTAATTACACGGAAGCTACTAGAAAAGACTAGAAACCCAACAATCAAGACTAAACCGCTAGGTCAATATTTAATAAGCAAAAAATATTTACATGCGAAGGGAGAATAAGCAAACAACGAGAACACATGAGTTTTTGAAAGAATACGAGTACTCTACGTTTAGCATAGTAACTTATAATTAACCCTATCATTTCTCGTCCTCATTTAAGAGACTTAGCCTAATGTGAAGTTAAGGAATCAAAGCTAAGTGCTCAACACGCATGGTCGAGTCAAAATTACTCTTATTCTCGCCATCTGAAAACCTACATTCGTGTCTTTAAACACTTATAAAACATGAGAAAATTTTTAAAATTTGGCCATTTTTAGCCTTATTTTGCAACAAAACGATAAAAAAAAGATAAACTTTGGAAAGCGTGAAGGTTTAGGAAGGCAAGTATCTATTCACCCCCATACTAAAGTTAAACATTGTCCTCAATGTTTCGAGTCTAGGGGTGCAAACACCCTCATACTAGAGACGTAGCCGAATGCCTAATCTAGCATGGAAATGGTGTAACCGTTAAATTTAAAGCCGTTTATGAAGTGTGCTATAAACCTAAGGTTAGAACATCAAAGGATATATCATGGATATTGAGAAAGTCTTCACAGCAAACAATCGAGTGCTCCCATAAAACGAACACGAGAGGCTCCAATCGTGAAGATCATGATCATCTAAAATCCATAATTCACAAACAACCACGGAACAAAGGTTGGAAGGGCACAAATCCCCACACGTTACTACATTAGAAAGCGATAATATGTACATAGGATAAGCATGGGACTCCCCCACGAGGCACCTCGGTTTTAATTACCGAGTCATGAGCTCGACTCGATCCCCTCAATACTAATTATCATTGGGGAAGGTGATTTGGTCGAGGTAGTTCAAGGATGGAACTTTCCGCCAAAGTAGTGCTTCAACCTATGTCCATTAACCTTGAAATTGGGGCCATCATTTTGAGCTAGCTCGATGGTCCCATATGGAAATACTTGAGTCATGGTGAATGGACCGGACCAACGGGATTTCAACTTACCGGAAAAGATTTTCAAACGAGAATTAAAAAGCAAAACTTGATCCCAATGTTAAAAACCCGGTTTTTAATTTTAGAATCATGCAACATTTTATTCTTTTCTTTATAAATCAATGAATTTTCATAAGCAATATCCCTTAATTCATCCAATTCATTTAATTGCATTTTCCGGTGTTTTCCTGCGGTCTCCATATCATCATTACAATGCTTTAGGGCCCAATAAGCCTTGTGTTCCAATTCAATTGGCAAATGACAATTTTTCCCATACACAAGCTTATAGGGAGTGCACCCAATGGGCGTCTTATGAGCGGTCCTAAAGGCCCATAAAGCATCGTCCAACTTATCCGACCAAGATTGTCGGTTTTCCCCAACGGATCTCTCCAAGATCCTCTTCAACGCTCGGTTTGAAACCTCGACTTGCCCACTCGTTTGTGGGTGATAAGCCGTAGAAAGCCGATGTGTAACCCCATATTTCCTTAGGACCCTTTCGAATTGGTCGTCACAAAAATGGGTTCCACGATCGCTTATGATCGCACGAGGGGTTCCAAACCGAGAAAACAAGCTTTTCAAAAACTTGACTACCACACGAGCATCATTGGTGGGAAAAGCCTTAGCTTCCACCCACTTAGATAGGTAGTCAACCACGACAAGGATGTACTTATTACCACGAGATGATGGGAACGGCACCATAAAGTCTATGCCCCAAACGTCAAAGATCTCACACACTTGGATGATATTCTGTGGCATTTCATCTTTTTGTGAGGCTTTTCCTTGTCGTTGGCATGAGTCACACGACTTCACAAGTTAATGTGCATCTCGATAAATAGTAGGCCAAAAGAAGCCGGCATCGAACACCTTCTTAGCCGTGAGATTAGCACCATGGTGACCACCCGTGGGTCCCTCGTGGCAAGCTCTAAGGATATTAGAAGCTTCGGTGCCAAATACACAACGTCGGATGATTTGATCCGCACAAGTTCGAAACAAGTAAGGGTCGTTCCAAAAGTAGAACTTGACGTCACGAAAGAATTTTCGTTTATCTTGAGTCGTCATACCCTTGATGATGAAGTTGCCCGCATGGTAATTTGCAAAGTCCGCAAACCATGGGGTGGAAGAATCAAGCTTAGAATTAACTACACCAAGTGTCTCGAGCGGAAATGTTTCGGTGATTTCCTTGGGCTCGTAAACACTTTGGTGAGGATCTTTCAAACGAGAAAGATGATCGGCCGCTAGATTCTCGGCTCCTTTTTTGTCAACAATTTTGTGATCAAATTCTTGAAGGAGGAGAATCCAACGAAGTAATCTTGGCTTAACATCTTGTTTAGCCATAAGATACTTGATAGCCGAATGATCCGTATACACTATGCATTTCGTCAAGACGAGATAAGGTCGAAATTTCTCAAATGCATACACCACGGCAAGGAACTCCTTTTCCGTTGTAGTGTATTTTAGTTGAGCCTCGGTCATCGTCTTGCTAGCATAGTGAATAGGCAAGAAGTGCTTTTCATGACGTTGCCCCAATACGACCCCAATAGCGTAGTCACTAGCATCGCACATAAGCTCAAAGGGGAGGTTCCAATTGGGAGCAACAAGACTGGGAGCTTCGGTAAGTTTCCTCTTAAGGATTTCAAAGGCTCGTACACAATCTTCGTCAAATACAAAACATGCCTCTTTTTCAAGAAGATGTGTAATAGGTCGAGAGATCTTTGAAAAATCCTTGATGAATCGACGATAAAAGCCCGCGTGGCCTAGGAAACTCCTAACTCCCTTAACGGTTTTTGGATGAGGTAATTTAGCGATGACGTCTACCTTATCTTGATCTACCTCAATCCCCGCTTTCGAGACCTTGTGCCCTAAGACGATTCCACTCTTAACCATAAAATGACACTTTTCCCAATTGAGCACAAGGTTGGTTTCCTCACAACGTTTCAACATTCTCTCGAGATTCGACAAACACGAAGTGAACGAATTACCAAACACGGAAAAGTCATCCATGAAGACTTCCATCGTCTTCTCGATCATATCATGAAAAATAGCCATCATGCACCTTTGAAAGGTTCCCGGTGCATTGCAAAGTCTGAATGGCATTCTACGTTAGGAAAACGTTCCATATGGACACGTAAACGTAGTTTTTTCTTGATCACGAGGATCGATGGGGATTTGGAAGTAACCGGAAAAACCATCTAAGAAGCAATAGAAATCGTTTCCCGCAAGACGCTCCAACATTTGGTCCATGAAGGGCAAGGGAAAATGGTCTTTACGAGTGGCTTCATTCAACTTACGATAGTCAATGCACACTCTCCATCCGGTCACGAGTCTAGTGGGAATTAACTCGTTGGCATCGTTTGGCACAACGGTCATTCCTCCCCTTTTAGGGACACAATGAATAGGACTCACCCAAGGGCTATCGGAAATAGGGTAAATCATTCCCGCGTCAAGGAGTTTGAGGACTTCCTTTTTAATGACGTCGTGAATTTTGGGGTTCACCCTCCTTTGACATTGGATTGCGGGCTTGTAATCCTCCTCCATTAAGATTTTGTGGGTACAAAATTTGGGATCGATCCCCTTAATGTCGGATAACTTCCACGCAATTGCCCCTTTGTGATCCTTTAGAACATCGACAAGTGCGGTTTTTTCATCATCCGAAAGTTCCTTCGCAATAATAACCGGCAACTTGTCGCCCTCCTCCAAATAGACATATTCGAGATGAGGAGGTAAATCTTTCAACTCGAGGATAGGTGGTTCCTCAATTGAATATTTGGGCTCGATACTCATAACCTCCTCGGGTGGAGGAAATGGGAAATCGTTAAGAAAATCCTTGATAATCGAGAAGTCCTCATCGTTGTCGAGGTCTTCGTTACAAGTACGTGGAACATCGAATTCTTCCAACGTAAAACCACCACCTTCAAATGGAGTGAAGGTTGGTGTCGAATTATCAAGAATAGGATCTAACATAGTGGGATTGCCACTATTTTCATCATCAACAAAACCTAGAACTTCTTGTGAAAATTCCTCGCAAACCACGTCAATCATATCAACGAGGTTTATGGTTGCAACAGAATAAACATGAGAAATTTGAGAGTTTTGAGTTGCGTTTATAACAAGTTCCTCGTCGTTGAAACGTAAGGTGATCTTTCTAGTATGAACATCGATCAAAGCCATAGACGTATCTAAAAACGAACGACCTAAATTGAGAGGAACTTGAGGATCCGTGGGAATATCGACAACGATAAAGTCTACCGGATAATAGAACTTTCCCACTTTCACAAAAACGTCTTCCGCCAATCCACATGCGGGAATCGTGGAATGGTCGGCTAACTCGATAGACATTAGTGAAGGAGTAAGATTGGGAAGATTGAGCGACTTGAAGATTGCAAGTGGCATCAAGTTAATGCTAGCACCAAGATCGGCCAAGGCAAATCATTCTTCCATATCTTTGATTGCACAAGGGATCAAAAATTTACCGGGATCACCGACTTTTTGAGGTATGCGATTAAGATAAACCGATGAACAACTAGACAATTGATGCAATTTCTCCTTGTTGTTCAACATACTTTTAAAGTTAGCGGCAAATCGAGGCATCATGACCAAAGCATCGGCGAAACTCACATTAAAGTGCAAATCACGAAACATTTTCATTAAAAGCTCAAATTGGTAATTGTCGCGCTCTTGACGTTTCTCCTTTCTAAGTCTCGATGGATAGGGCAAAGATGGTGTGGGTTTAGGCATAGGCATAACCTTTGGAATCTCGGGTTCCAATGTTGGTAATGGGTCAACCGTAGGTGTGGCATGAGCGGTACTTCGTGGGATTGGAACATGCTTTCTTTGGACCACCACCTCGGGTTCTTCCTCAATTGCTTCCTCCGTAGGAGCAATCGGTTGAGGAGTCGGTTCCTTAAGTGTCTTACCACTATGTGTGGTAATCACTTTTATCTCACCCTTAGGGTTTGATACGGTGTTGCTAGGAAGACTACTCGAAGACGGTTTACACATAATTGCCTCAAACATAGATGAGATTTTATCTTCAAACATGGATTGCCTCTTCTCGGCCTTAATCATCTCTTGTTTAATCTCATGTTGCCCTTATTCCATTTTTTGTTGGTTTTGTTGTAACCTTGTTACATTTCCTTCCATTTTGTTTGTATGGATTTTAAGCTCATTTGCTAACTCATTTTTCAACCCTTTCTCCAAGTCGTTCTTAAACTCGGATCTTAGGCTAATGATTTCTCGTTGAATGTTGTCAAACCTAGCATCGTTCCCATTAGCGTATTCAACAAATTCATTTGGAAGATCTTTCAAAGTTTGCAAACCTTTGTTGTTGTTTTGAAAATCATTTTGATTTTTGTTTGAAACTTGATTATTAGCCCCTTGATTACCACAGTTTCCCTTGTTGTAATTGTTTTTGAAACCAACTTGATTGTTGCGATAGTTGTTGTTAGCATTTTGATTTGAACCAAAACCCGGTGGAGTCAATTGATTAGAGCGGGTAACTTGACCGTTTTGGTTGTAAGTTCCCGTGGCCGCATAGGCACTCGAAGTGTTACCACCGTTGGTAATGCACTCGGAGAAATCATGACCTCCACCACAATACATGCATGAAACCTCAACCGCTTTAGCCGTAGCGGGAGCACTTGGTTCTCCAACTTTGAACTCAATCAAAAGACCTTTAAGCTTATCAAAGATTTTGTTTTCCAAGTTCGCCTCAATTTGGCAAGCATCGATGGTAGTAGAAAAAGAAGGTGAAGCCGAAGACGAAACCTTACGAACACTAGAAGTGCTACGAGGACTATACACCTTAGATCTATTCTCAATTATCACCAAAGCTTCCTCAACCGTTTTACACAAAAAGTTACCACCCGCGACGGCATTAAGATAATCCCTTTCATGATCATTAAGTCCATTGTAAAACGTGTCAATTTGTTGCAAATCGGAAAAACCGTGATGAGGACACTCATGTAACATTTCCTTAAACCTATTCCAAGCCGTTGAAAAACTTTCATTAAACTCTTGTGAAAATTTTGAAATCTCGTTTTTCAAATGCGTAGTCTTAGAGGGCGGAAAAAATTGGTTCACAAACTTTGAAACGAGATCCTTCCACGTCAATATTGAATTGGGTGGCTCTTTCTCTAACCAAATTTTAGCGGGCCCCGCTAAGGAATACGAAAAAAGCATCATCTTAATCGAGTCATTAGAGACGTCCTTAAACTTGCAAGTGGCGGTAAGACGATTGAATTGGCGGATATGGTTGTGCGGGCTGTCCTTCTCATCACCACGGAATTTGTTGTTTTGGATCATTGACAACAAACCCGTTTTCACCTCAAAATTCTCCGCAAGGATAGCGGGAATCATAATAGCCTCTCCATAACCCTCGGTGGGTGCTTGAAGTAACTCCATCATAGTACGATTCGCCATGGTTGGTTCTTCTCTTACAATGGGTTCAACAATGGGAGATTCTTCACTAGAAGATGTTTGGTTTCCTTCCTTTTGACGACGTTTACGTGCACGTCTTGCTTTGGAGCAAGTTTGCATAAACGTCACGTACAACGAGGGGATGAGCAAAGAAGATTCTTTTTGGTGTTTTGAATTTTTCCAATTTTTTTGTGGTTTTTGATTGTTTTTACTTTTTTTGGATTTTTGTGATTGTATTAAGTAGACCAAAATCTACAAATCTCCTCCTTAATCAAATCTCTTGATCAAAGAAGCCTCAAAGAATGAGAACGATCACGTGAAGTGAACGCCTTCGATGAATTTAGAACGTTGGTGGAACACCAAAACGTTCAAGAGGGTTTAATCAAATGAAACCAAGAAAGTATATATGATACTTAATAATACTTTGGACGGCAAAACCCTCGATTAGCTCTCAAAATCAAACACTCACAAGCAAGCGGGGAAACGAGGCGGCGCGAAGCACTTAAGAGCCTTTTTCCTTAGGATATATGATAGGTGTGTAAACACCCATCCTTTTACCACTTAATTCGGGCTAAAACGAGACCAAAACGCGTATTTAATATCATTTGTTTGGAATTATGCGTGGTTTTTGTGTCTATTGTGTTTTCAGAGCTAACCGGATGAATATTGAAGAAAACATGGGATTGCACGGGTTTTATGGAAGAAAAAGACTCAAGACGAAGTCTATTGTCTAAGAGATGCAAAAGATTTGAAGTCACTGGGCCTATTTGACGATTTATCGAAGAAAAGGACCAAAGATGGAAGATTTACATAAGTCGAAGAAACTCAAGTCTATTTAACGAAGAAATTAAAAGACGAGTTGAATTTAATCGACAACAAATCCCGAATCAGAATCGAAAATGTCAACTTTTCTGAAAAGACGAGAAGACAAGAAGAACGGGAGAAAGCCCACTCACCAACCAAAGGGGACACCTATAAAAGGAATCCCCCTCACACTTTTCATTCAGTTTTTAGTTTTTTTTCACTCTCCTTCTTTTTCTCCCTTTCTGTTTCGTAGACATCACCAACACCACTAGGGTGTTTGGTGATTTTGATCTTTGATTTTCAATCTTGTAATTTTAATCTTTGTTTTGTGATTGTTAAAACCTTAATCATTCAATACATTAATCTATTTCATTTCATCTTGTTCATCTTTCCTCTTTTTATTCAAGTTCTTAAGTTCTTATTTGATTGATTGATCTTTAAAAAGTTGTTGAATTTGTGTTTTTACTGTTGGGATTTGTTATTCATGGTAGTTAAATGATTATTGGTTAATTTGGTAAAACCCTTTTTGATTTTTTAGCTTGATTTTGGATTAAAACGCGTTACCCTGTTTTTTCTGAAGTTACTGTTCTTTTTCCCAGAAGTTCCGGATGAACTAAAAGTTCCGGATGAACAAATACTTCCGGATGAACTAAAAGTTCCGGACGAACAAAATCTTCCGAATGAGTTTTCTTTTCAAAAGTTCTGAATCAATTCTCAAAAGTTCCGAATGAATTTTCCCTTTCAAAAAGTTCCGAATGAGTTTATGTTAAAAAGTTCCGAATCAGTTTTTAAAACTTCCGAATGAACTCAAACTTCCGAATGAGTACAAAGTTCCGAATGAACCAAAACTTCCGAATGAGTCTCAAAAGTTCCGAATCAGTTGATAGTTCCGAATAAACTTCCGACTCAAAGTTCCGAAGAAAGTTCCGGATCAACTTCCGGATCAATAGTTCCGAGTGAAGGTTCCGAGTGAAGTTCCGAGTGAAGGTTCCGAGTAAACTTCCGAACGAAGTTCCGGATCAAGGGTTCCGAACCAAGTTCCGAGTGAACTTCCGAATCAAGGTCAAACTTCCGAATCAAATTTCTTTTGAGCATTTTTAAGGATTACTTTCTGTTTCTTTATTTCATATTTATATTTTAACTGTAATTTTAATTTTAATTTTAATTTTAATTTTAATTTTAATTTTAATTTTAATTCAAGTTTTATTAATTGTTATTAATTTAATTGCTTTTAAATTTAAGTTTACATTTTAGAGCATTTAACATTTAGTAGATTAGAAAACCAACTCCCCTTGTTAGTAACCAAGAACAATCATTCCACTTAGAACCGAGATCAATTCGAGAGGATATCGAGAGAAAATTTATAGAACCCCATATAAAATGCAAGTATCAATATACTTTATAATATCCGCCTTATACCCACCTTATAGTTTGTATTTTTCAAAATCGAGCTTCACGAAAGTATTTATCTATTTTTGCCTTTTTCTTTGGTTTGAGATTCGAACACAATGATTGGGTAATGACCTCCCAAGTCAAGGTTGTGATTTCTCACTTTTGGAGTACTTGTGAATTTATTGTTCTACGTATACAATATGGTAATAGTATTCACACAAAAAACGAAAAACCGATAATACGTATTAGTAGAGTGCTACTAATACAATAGATATTATGGCTATATATAAAAACAACAATTGCCAAATCAAAACACAACACGCCTCCCCGGCAGCGGCGCCAAAATGATGATTGGAGTTTTTACACACCTTTAGGAAAAGGATGTAAATAGGGCAAGCGTTAACAAGTGACTTAAGAAAACCACAAGTTATGACCCAAAGTGGGGATCGTTTTCAAGGAGGCTTGGTGTGTGTGTAATGAAATGATTAATTATGTGATTATATGATTATGAGAAAGAAAACAGAAATGAGATGAGAAGAGAATGACGGTTACGATGACGGATTACACTAAGACGAAAAAGTCGTACACGTAAAACTGTAAAAGCACCAAATTTAAAACTTTACCCTAAAAATTCCTAAAAAATTGAAATAAATCCTAAATAATGTATTAAGAGTTTACAAAAAATCAAAAATCACCCAAACCTTTTATTTAATTAAATAATGATTTTTTAATGCAAATTAAAGCCCTAAAAATCAATTTAATTAACAAAAAGCCCAAAATGAGATTTATCACTTTGTAAACCTCTAAAATACCCTAACTTAATTTAAAAATATTTTTTAAAATTTTAAAAATAATTAAAACTATTTAAAAACAATTAAAAACTATTAAAACTTAAAATAATTATAAAAATTAATCTAAGAACAAAAAAAATATTCTAAAAGTTGTAAAATTCCTAACTTTATGTATTTAACCTAAGAAAAATGTAAAAACTTGAAAAATCTAAATTTTAATTTTAATAATAAAATAATAATAAAATAATATTAAAAATCCAAAATTTATAAAAAATTTTAAAAACTTGCAAACTAGCTAACTTTAACCTAAATAAAACAGAAATGAAGTTGAAATTACCTAAATACCCTTAATGGGCATAGAAAATGGGCTAAAGTCCAAACAGTCCCTTAATGGGCTTAGAATTGGCCCAATAAGAAAAAGTGGCCCAAATTAGCCCAAAAATCACTACTTGACTCAAAATTTGATTCTGAACAACTTTTTCCAAAGGCCCAAAAGCTGAAAATGTGAAATAAGCAATCTTATACCAAACAACTTATTCTTAATGGGCTTTTTGGCCCATTAAGCTATAAGCTAATGCCATAAGCTGAAATTAAACACACAAGCTTCTCTTGAGTTAACTAAGACTTCTGTAAAAAGAAATTTGAAATAAGCCAAAGGAATAAGCCTGAAAATGCAAAAAACAATCTACAGAAAACGACAAAATAGTCGTTTTTGAGTTCTAGGCTATCCCAAGAGCTGATTCAAATTGCAAAAGCTTTTAAATGACTTAACTAAGCTTAATCAACAAAAAGTTTTCAAATAAGTTGACTCAATAAGCTGGAAAAAGCAAATAAGCACTTATGAAAAAGTCAAATAAGTTGGTTTTCTAGCAAAAAGTCAAAGTCAAAGTCTAATAAGCTCCAGTTCAATCAAATGGGTCAAATAATGAAGATCTATCACAAAAATAAGTTGTTGCAGGTCTGGATAAGCCAAAATGGCTTATTGATAAGATGAATGAAAAATTGCACTAGCAGGGGCTAGTTTTGGGTGTTGAGCAGTGGAAACTTTTTCCACTGCTTGACTTGTTGACTTTTTTTTCTTTAGTGACTTTTTTGGAGATTCAGGTTACACAAAGGCACCCAATTGATCATTGGATCAAGAGGAGTCAAATACAACAAAGAAATCACAATCACAATCACCCAATTAGTACAGTTTAATCAATCAATCACCAGATCTGACACAGACATGAACACTTAAGCAGTTGAGGTTCAATAAGCACTTTTAGCACGATTCAGCCAGCCAAACTTAACTAAATGCATACACAAGCAATATTAAACTTAAATAAGCAAGTCTAAACAGGTTGCATGCACTGATTCAAAGTATTAAGCAAGATTCAAGCACTTAAAGTTACTAATGAACACAAACACATGCAGTTTTATACTTTGCTGATGCAATTGACCAAGAAGCCAGATTCAACCACTCAAATCTATCAAACAGGTTATAATAACTTTGTTTAAACCACTATTAGCCCTAAGCATGCATACACCCTAAGTGTTCCCAAGATCCTAGGTCAAAACAGTCAAGAACAAAGATTTTATAGCAGATTGTCTAATATGGTGTTTCAAAGTTGAAAACTTGCAGCAAAATGCACTCAAACAAGCATATATCAGATACCAAGCAATAACACAAACTCTTAACAACACAATACCAAGTTATGATTAAAAATAGGTAATCCCAAACACCCTTTTAACTTTTCAAAACCTAAACTTTCAAATCAAAAGTGAGTTTTAAGACCACCCAAGCCCAAATTAACACAATAACAGATGAGATAAACAGATTCAAGCAAGATTAAGCCACAAAATTCACAAGAACACAAGCAACACTCAAATATCACAAATATCCAATATTTTATCAGATTTTGAGATTAAGGGTGTGTACCTCATGGATGTACATCCACACCCACGAATTTTGAGCTTATGTACTAGCAAGAACAAGTACAAGCTTCCTTAAACAACCCTGCTAAGATTCAACAAAGTTAGAAGCAAAATAGTAAAATTAGAAAAGTGAAAAGCCTTGATTAATGCAACTCTTGTCCTCCACACTTGATTATCCCCAAGTTATAAGCTTCACCACACCTTGATAACTGATGGTAGTAAATCGTACACGTTTTAGGAAAAACGCGTATGAGCGGCAAGTATTAAGTCTTACGCTTTAGGAAAAACGTAGAACCGAATAAATGCGGGTTCGTTCTCGAAGGAGGTGTGTGGATTAAGTGTGCCAATATATAAAATCAAAGTTTGGATTAGTGACGTTTTTGGTTTAGATGAGAAAAATTAAAGACGAGCTACGGTTACGATTACACTACGACGTAATGACGTAAAACGCGAACGTAAATACGTAAAACGTGACAAAATTAAAAATTAAACTTAAAAATTAATTAAAAGATTAAACTAAGTCTAAAATAATATAAATAAGAATAAAAATCCAACAAATATATATTAAAACCTTTTATTAATTAAATATTCAATTTTTAATGTTAATTAAAGCCCTAAAATTAAATATAATCAATAAAAAGCCCAAAATATTATTTTATTGGACTAATAACTCAGTTATATTATTTAAAGACTAAAAAGTATTTTTCCAAAATTTTTAAAACTATTTTTCTATTTTTAAAAGGCTAAAAACACTTTTTAAACTAAAATAATAATAAAAATAATAAAATAATGCTAAAAATAAATATTATTTTTCTAAAAATATTTTTTTAACTAAATTAACAAGGGAAAAATGAAAAAGTTTAAAAAAAACTAAAAAATTGGCTAAAAACGAAAGTATCCCAAAGTACTCTGATACAAGGCTTTTGACACCCCGTATAAAAATTAGTTCGTTTAAGTATGTCTCTTCGAATTGAAAAACTTATGTTAAATGTGTGACTCAGTTTTATTTTGGTGAAACAAAAATGTGTCGTTGTAGTGTTTAAAATAAAAGGTGCAGAACAAATAAAGTAAAAGTGCAATTAAAAGTAAATCTAAATCTAATTTAAAGTAAATAGTGCAAGTAATTAAAAGCGAGACGAGAATTAAAAGGCACTAAATAAAAATAACGCAAACTTAAATCCAACTAAGGAAAACTTAAAACGCAACTAAAACTAAAACTTAAACTAAGGCAAGACTAAATTAAATCTAAGGCAAATAAACTTAAAGTGCGACTAAGTAAAAAGGCGGGGAAAATAAAGCTCGAAATTAAAAAGGCAGAAAACTAAAAACTAAGATTTCCCTATCCGGAATAAACACCTATTCGGAAAACTGTCACCTATCCGGAATAAGTTTCTATTCAGAATAACAGGCTTTACACGGAATATTCCACTATGCGGAATAACACCTCTATTCGGAATAGTCAGCCTACTCGGAATAAGTCCCCTATGTGGAATATTGTCACCTATCCGGAATAAGTTCCCAATACTGAATAAACCTTCTATGCGGAATATCAGGCTATGCAGAATATTCCCTCTATTCGGAATACCAAGCTCTATTCGGAATACCACGACTATACGGAATAAACCTCCTATGCGGAATAATAAACCTTACTCGGAATATAACCCCCTATTCGGAATATTCTTTCTATGCGGAATCCCAAGCCTACTCGGAATAACTGAATATTCCGAATAACCTTTATGACTAGAACCTTGATCCGGAATAACAGGGAAGGACCTGGGAAAGATCAGTAACAAATGGAACCGAAGAACAAGGGAATAAAAATAGCACGGATTAAATCAAAAACTTAACCAAATAAACAAAAAGATTAAACCAAACTAATAACAAAACATCTATTTAGCATAAACAATCAATCCAAAACAACAAAACTAACAATAAAGATCAAGATAATCAAAACCCACTTAAATAAATCAACAAAATTAAGAACATGAACATAAACAAATCAACACAAAGATTAAAGAAATGTAGAATGAGATTAACAAGATAAAGATAAAGATTAACAAGAATTAAAAGAAAAACTTACTTGAAATTAAATGGTAATTAAGGTGCAAGACAAGGTAATTAAATGGACAAGTATTTAAATGACAAGGTAATTAAAAGTGGAAGAACTAATTGTCACTATTAGCCAACAAGAATGAAAAGTGATTAAGCCTAATCTATATATAGGGGAGGATTAGGAAGCTTCCTCCCCTCCTTCATTTCTTCATAATTGCATCATTAAGCCCTTAAGCATATAGTCTTCATTAATTGCACCATTAGTCCTTTTTCCTTCTAATCTTCTTTAAACTTGGACTATAATGACTTGTGGCTTGGGATTTCTTTTGAACTCGTCTTTAAATTCTTCAATAAAATAGACTTGAATTCTTCGGCTTTTGATAAACTTCCGTGTTTTGACTTTTTCTTCGATAAATCTTCAGAATTGGTCGTGGACTTCCGTTCCTTTTGCACTCTTGATTTCTCGACTTCGTCTTTCATCTTTTTCTTCAATAAAAGTCCGTAAATGCCCGTGAATGTCCGTGTTTTCTCCACTTTTCACCTTTTCGTCCTAAATCACAACAAAAACACAAACCACGCATAATTCCGACATAAAAGACATAAAATACACGTTTTGGTCCGGTTATTATTGTAATTTAGTGGTAGAAAAGATGGGTGTTTTCACACCTATCATACTCAATGGTGGAGTACTTCAGTGTTGTCCAAGATATCACCAGACAACAGGCTTGTCCAAGTTCAGTGTTGTCCGATATCGGACAACACTAAAAAAATAAAAAAATTGCAGCATTCTCGGACAACAAAGAAAAACCTACTGTATGGTTTTTAGGCTCGTTTTGGGCTGTTTTTTTGCTTGTTTCGAGCTTGTTTTTCGATGTTTTTGGGCACAAACGGCACCCCCAATAGCATTTGGATATTGGGGAGTTAACTCAAACACAAGTAAGGCAAAAACAAACACAAATTCAACACAAATCAAGCACAAATTAACACACAATGCACAAAATTGGGGGCTGTGGGCGTTTATTGCCTAACAGTGTACTACTCAACAAGTATTGAACCACCAAGAGCTAACAAACCTAAAATACCAGCTAATGTATACTTAAAACTACCCTAAATCTACTTGCTCACCAAAAATTAAGATCCAAAAATCAAAATTGAACCTAAAAAGGATGCTGATGTACTAGGCCTTACAGTGGGTTCAAATTGCTGATTTTTTGACCACTAGGTGGATTTCGCACAACCAAACTTGGATTTAAGCCTAACAAACACCTACTCTTGTTGAACTTGAGCCTAAACTACCATAAACCCTATCACTGACCAAGATTCAAATCCAAGCGAATCAAACAAGAATTCTAGGAGTGCCTATTGATGAACAGTAACTATAACTAGTACGTACTCTAATGTGAACTTTTGGACTGATTTTTAGGCTACCTACGATAAGCTATCATCAAAACCTTTTTAAAAAAGCAAAACACTCTAACCTAAACTACCTACAAACTAAATTTAAAGGTAAGAATCCTTAAATCAAAACCATAAAGGCTGTTGGTGTGATTCTCTTAAAAATTGGTCAAGATGACCAACAGTCAACCTCCATTCAATCCTAATGAGATACTAACCAAATGGTCCCAACTGAGATCATTTTTATTAGACACCAAATGAAATTAAGACAACTAAAAAAATCAAACAACAACAAAAAGAGACAAATCTATACTTAATGATACAAATGAACACAGAAAGTTATGAACATTGATTTTCTTTCCAAGGTTTTTTTTTCCATAAAAGAAAAGCTCAAACTAAATTTTACTAACCTACTTACAAATACTTGAGGCCGATTAGAACCTATACTTACTCTCGTAAACACAAAATAAGTAATCCCAAACAGTCTTGACAGATTCTTAAGCAATATTATGAAAACCACTTGTTTCTTTTTCTTTTTAAAGCGAAAAGTAAATGACGGACTAGGCTATATAAACCTTTAATAAACTGATGTAATAAACTCTTTCACTTAAATCCTACTTAGTTGGAATGACAAAGAACAATATTACACTATTGTTTCGTTTTGATGTTTTGTCACTGATTTTGAAGAAGTTAACTACGCTAAACCTCAACAACGAGCAACAACCAAACTTGAATCCTAGCTCCTAAGTGACATTCACTCACAGCTAATCCAAACGCTAACGTACTAAAAAAAATCGGAAATATTAATTTCCAATAAGCTAGGACAGAATGCTTATTCCAAACACAAGATCACAGAATTTCACTCGAATTGATAGGCTGTAATGCAACCTTAAAAAGCACAATTCAAAACTGGCATCAAACATGAAATAATCTAGAATTTTAAACAGATTGTAGCCATAAACTACACACTACACGCAACTACTAACATATTACACTATAACTTGCAGAAATTAAAAGGATTTATACCTCCCATCCAAGCCAGCCCGTTGATGACACTAAGCTATCTATTATCTGAAATCTCCTTGGAGCTTGATGTACAAAATCAACAACTGGTACTCTGAAACCTTAAAGATCGACTAAAAATCAACAAACATGACACATACTATCTACTTTGCTTGATTCCTCAAACCTGAAAATGAGACAACCATACAATTCTTGTACCAATAAGCTTACAAGCTAGCTTATTTATCAAATAAGCAGCTTGTAGCTATTGCTACAGTAAATGACAGAAAATCAATAAACTTAGTTCGGAAAATCTTGGAGAACTTTTTGTAAGAAAATAAAAGTAACCAACGGAATTTAACAAAATTCAATAAATGAGTCCAAAGAAAGATTGTCAGACTCTTTTTGAACAAATTCACTCAAATTTTGGTTCTCAAAAAATTTCTTTGAACAAAAAACTTTTTGATAAAATTGAAATTACAATTTGCAAAAAAGTAAAGGCTAAATTAAAAAGCAGTTAAATTAAATGGAACACAAATTTGCAAGGATTTCAATTCCCATTAACTAGTCAAAATGAAAGGTTTACAAGATTTGGAACAAATTGAAAAAGAAAAACCCTCTACCTTATATAGATGGGTACAAGTCTTATAGAATCAAAAGGAAAGATAAACCCTAATTTCTATGAATTTCCAAGCTTGCCCTCAATATTTTGAAATTTGAACTTAGTCAAAACCTTCACATGTGATTGTCAGTAACTTTGGGAGTTGTTGCCAGTTGTTGAGCTCATCCAAATCGTTGAAGGACACTTTGGGACCAAGTAATGCATCACAAACGTTGATTTGGTCGGGTGTGGGGAAAGGAGTGAAAGTGATGTAGTAGGGGAGTGGTCCATAGGACATGTGGGTGTGCTGGGGAAAGGTTTATGGGTGAGGATGTGATGGGAAGATCATAAATCATTGATCTGGAATAATAATTAACCCAAATCTCAATAATTAACAAGATATGTATTTAGGGTTCATGTGTCTACAGTAGATTTGTTTGATTAGGAAAAGGAGAGGGTTAATTTGTTAACCGGGTTTTTGTTATTTAATCATTTTTTCAAAAAGTGATTAATAACATGTGAGTGGGGTGTGAGGTGTAAGGATATGATTGGTGTATATAGTTTGTATGTCTTGGCAGTATCATCCCCTTGTTTTTCAAAATGTTTGCAAATAAGGCTTGGCAGCTTAATTCTCAAAATCCCTTTATAACAACTATACCCAAATGACAAAATCAGTCCTTTTGTTTTTATCAAGCTTAGAATTAGGACTAATAATGTATTCGTTAGGAACTTCAAGGGCTGAAAATAACTTTAATTGAAACTTTAGGGTCCTTTCTTGTACACTGATATTTAGGAGGACTAAAAGTGACAAGTCTTCAATTCTTGAGGGACCAATCTTGCCAATCTTCAAAACTTCAAGGACTTGAATGGAAATTCATGATTCGGGTCCGGTTCCTTGTGCGGCTTCGTTTCCCGTGTTCGTTTTTGCTTGATTCTTTTGATCTTTTGTTGATTTCATGATATCCGTACCTAAAATACACAATGAACAAACACAAGCATATATTTGGGTATTTTGATGATATTTTTAGCATTTTAAGCCCGATTTGGACGATGAGACTATGTATAATTATAGTCTCATCAATAACACAATATCAGGATGCTATGATCAGCCCTATAGCCCAAGAATTCCAAGATAGACCAAGAACTTAGCAAAATATCAAGCTTGAAGGAAAATGTGCAAACTTTTGCACACTCCTTGAAAACAGGTTTTGAGATTCAAGATTATCAAACTAAGAACAATAATAAGCAGATATAAAGGATGGCACTTGAGCTTTCTTCAACATTTCAAACACATTTCATTAATACTGAAAATGGATTTACAGAAAAGTGAACCAAGGAAAATTCAAGAGCAAGCTAAAATGTAATGAACTAAGGCCTTTATATAAGCATACAATGAACTAGTTAAGCTGAAAAAAACGTAAACCCTAGCTAAGGAAGTTCCAAATTTGCCCTTTGAAGTTTGAACTTTTTGGAGAATCATGTGACTGATTTTGGAGTCTTGTGGTAGCTGGCATGTGAAAACTTGATCAAATGGTGTGAAATAAGCTTAGGATGTAAGCTGAATCCTTGGACGTTGGATGACTGTCCAAAATTTGGCAGTTAGCTCAAAGGTGTAGCAGGGGAATCTCATGTGGGGTTCCTTGGTGATGTAGCATGTGTTTTTGGTGTTGGGTTATGATTAAGGGATGCTTAATCATCATTTTGGAGGTTATTGGGTGTTAATTGCAAACGGATTAAGAAAGCCCAAATCTTGTTCTTAAGGTGAATAGTTGGTGTTTTAATCCGTTTTCATGTTTAAACATGTGTTTTGCGCCAAATATGAACTAATAAAAGATTAGTTAAATAATCTGGTGAGTGGGAAATGAGGTGGCAAAACAGAGTGGTGTGATTGGTGGATTTTGTGAGTGGGACACGTGTTGGATGGGGATTAGTCTAGGTAACTTTCTTGTCTGGCCAGCTTAAACCCTCCCATTCTTCTTTCTTTGCTACTTTGTAAATAAACACCCAAAAACCGGATTCCTTTGTATTTCAAGTTTCATTTTTCATACTTTTGCCCCAAATACTTTTCCAAAGTATTCTCAAGGGTATTTCTTGCCATTTTGTTATTCTTGAAGGACTGATTTGGCATTTTCTTGATTGATAATGGTCTTGACTTGTATGATTGACCTTTTGGAGGACTGAAATTGCCAAGTCATGATTGATGAGGGACCATTTTTTGCTATTTCTTCAAAGTCAAGGGTCCTTTTTGCAATTTTGATATTTTCAAAGGACCAAACTTGTAATTCTTGTAACTTGAAGTCCTTCTTGGTATGTTTGACTTTGAGGAGGATAAATATTGACATTTTAGTTTTGTTGAGGGACTAAAATTGCCAATTCTTCAAAGTAGAGGGCCCTTTTTGCAATATTGACAAACTTTAGGGACCAAACTTGTAATTATGAAGATACAAGGGTATAAAGTGTCAATTCTTCCATATTGGAGGACCATTCTTCATAAATCTTCAAATCTTCAAGGGTTTTCTTGGAAAATTCTTCATTAGGTCATGGTTCATTGTGCGGCTTCGTTTCCAATGTTCGTTTTTGCATGATTCTTGTGATCTTTTGTCATTTTATTAATATCCGTACCTAAAATACACAAGAAACAAACACAAGCATATATTTGGGTATTTTCATGATATTTTATGCATTTTAAGCCCTTTTTGGACGATGAGACTATGTATAAAAGCAGTCTCATCAGGGTGTTACTCTTGAGCTAAGAAACATTGAGGACAATGTTTGGTTTTAGCATGGGGGAGTCAATCGATATAATCGCTTGCAATTGCTTTTGTCGTGTCTAAACGTAATTGTTTTTCTCGTTTTTCATAAATTTTTTAAAATTTTAGTGTTATTTTAAGTTTTAATAAATAAAATAAGTGCTTTTGACACACATGTAGGCTTTCCGTTGGTGAAAATAAAAATAGTTTTTGACTCGACTCGGTTTTTACCTTAGCTTTTTCCTTAACGTGTTTAAATCAAGTTTTGCTAGGCTTTTATATAGGGAACTTTAAAACACGAAAGTCTTAACTCATACGGGTTTAAGAACGAGAATTTCGTAAGTTCCTATAATTGATCCTAGAAAGTCGTTTATCAAGGGAACTTTAAAATGCAAATTCTAACTTGAAAAAGTCTAAGAAGATGCAAGATCCTATAGATGACTTGAAAACCCAAAACTTTGATTTAATAGGCTAGGTATCCATTGATTTCATATTTTTGAAATTTTACAATATGGAGAACAAGAGATGACATAGTTTAATCATAAGTTTAGAGTTTAATTCTTCTTTGTATAAGTATTTTTGTGTTTGATTTAATCTCCTAGTATTTAATTTTCATGCTTGAATAATAATTGCATAATAAATGAAGTTTCTAGCGGTTTAGGCTTAATATCTTAACTCATAACTTCTTCTTTTTCTTCCCTTGTAATTAAAGTGAGAACACATTAAGGGTGTCAGCGTCATAGACTTTTGATCATGGGATTGCGGAAATTTGACTTACTATAAATATCATATTAATAAGAAGAATAAATAAAAACATGTTCTCTAGGAGCCTTCGGGTGGGAGTCATGTAGCACTAACTTTGTCATTAGAGCCTTAGGGTGTATGGCATGGGGACGTGTTTAATAAAAATTGCTTCATCATCATGAGCCATAAGGTGGGATGGTGAATGTCAATTCCCTTATTTTTGTCCAAGGAGCCTTCGGGTGTGGATTTTAAATAAGGAGCACAATTGCATCTTAAAGAGCCACAAGGTGATATGATGTAATTGTTGCTAACTCCATTAATAAGGTCATAATTGACTATGGAGGTTTTATTATTGCTTTAAGTAGTCCTATTAGCCAAAATTCGGATTTGGGGATTTATCCCTCAGATCGTGTTAAGTTATCCTTGATGTGGGTTTTCTTTAGTTACAACGGTTTTTGAAAAAAGTCGAGGTTAGGTTTTGAGTGTTGAGTTTACACCGTTTTTGCCTTCATTTTTGGACTAATAAATATCAAATAAAGTCAAATGAGACTTTGGGTGAATGACATTTAAAATCTAGAGATACAATTAGGAATAAAAGGAGACTGAGTTTAACACAAATTACTTTTATGAGTTGTTTTAATTTTGGGACTTATGATTGACAATGATCTTGTTTTTAAACTTGGCATGGAAAAGTGAAAAGTCGAGGACGATGAATCTATTTGAGTTTTATGATCCTAAAAGTTATTTTTCAAATTATGAAAGCATTACATTATGTCTTTGCAAAATAAAGTGTCAAAAGTTGAATAAAAGTGTAGTTAGTAGTTTTATTTTATCATTGCGTGAGGACACGACAATTGCTTAGCAAGGGGGAGTTTGATATGAGTGATTTAACTCATATCAATTATATCCATAAACAATCAATAAATGCTTAAATTGTATGAAAATGGCCATGTATATGCATGTTTTGTTTGTTTCGTATGTGTAGGTACCAAGTTCACGAAAACCAACAAAATCGACACGGGTTTTGAACAAAAGATCAACAAAGCCAAATTCGAGCTCATTTTTAGTGGATTTAATCTTTTATGAAGTTATTTGGGCTTGTGGGTCCCACATTAGATTAATAGGCCCAAAAGCCCAATAAGGAAGCTAATGTTATTTGTCTTTGGTAGATTAGCCCATTAAGGCCCAAGATTGGACGGACTAGGTATTAAGTTGAGTTATAAATTATGAAACGTGAATGGGCCTCTAAATCCATTTTTTTGTTATGAGTTATAAACAAATTCAGTCAGTCAAACCAACTCATATACACACACACACGTTTTTATTCGATACAAACTATGTCACAACTTTTCATCTCTCACCTCCCTCACCCAAATAAACAGACACAACCATTACCAAACCCTAACCCAAAATCAATATTTGGGGCTTTTTGGTTAAAGGTGCGTGGTTACACACGCGCCTCATATTAATTCACAATTTTTTCGGATCAACAAGATAGGATATTCAGAGCCACGTGGCGATCTTTCTAGCATTTGATTGGATATTAACCTCATTCCTCACCATCCTCCAATCAGGGCTTGCCAAATCAGCTTTCAACAAGCACAAGAAGCACAACGGATTGCCACGAGGGCAATCCGTGTGACTATGGGCTATTTTTCAGCTGTAGATGATGAAGAGAAGAGAGAGATAAGAAGATCAATGGTTGAGATTCACTTTCATCTTCAACAAACTTTTCCCTGATTCATCTATAAATACCCTGAAGAAAATCAGTATTATTATCCCTTTTTCTTTTCATAGTGCTATAATGGTAGTTTTTAGATAGATTTGTAATCTTTTTCTTTTAAATATTGTAATGTTTGAATTTTATTAAATAAAAGTCTGATTTACAGTTTCATTCTCTCTTTAATTTACCTCTTGTTTTTGTGTTAAAAGTTTGCAAAATTGAATCTAAAATCTGTTATAGCTGTGTAATGTTTATGTAAGCTGAAAATCATAGCTTATATAAACATTTGAGTAAGATTAGGGATATAACGTATTTATACCTACTGGATAAATAAAAATAATCTGCTGGTTCGAAGAATATGATTGTGATTCGTGATATTTATGATTCGTGGATCGTGATATTTATTATGGTGGTTTGATCGAGTTAGGGTCGTGTTAAGACAAGGTAGCTCAGCGCTAACCTTCATCGTCAAAGGTTTTCTTCAAAAGCTGGTTAAGCTCGTTTTATTTTTTTATGAATTTTTAGTATAAATTGATTTTTTTTATAATAGTTATGAATCTGCTTGATGGCTTTAGACTGCTATGATGATAGATATGATTTGGTTTATAAGAATTAAGTCTGCTTAACTGTTTTAATTTGGTAAACTGTTATGATTGCTCATTAATATTTGGTTGAAATATAACTGCTAATATGGTTTCGAATAGAGATTTACATGGATGTTTTTCCAGCTTAGGATTTTAGATTGCTGATTTGGATTGGATTACTGTTGAACATTAGATAGTTTATGAATATTAGTTTGATACATTTAGTGTATGAGAGTTTAAATCTTTTATCAGAAATGATCATTATGGATATGCATGAATGAAGTATTTTAACTGAGTTAACTTTAAGGATCAATTTGGTAAAAGCTTTGTCTAACTTTGCTCTTGCTTGTATTGGGTTTGTAGCTTCTGGAATTTGGTTGAGTTATTACTAGATCTGTTTGTTGATATGTTTTTGATAAGTGAAATATGTGAAGACTGAATTTACCTGATGTTATAAATTTGTCATAGATATTTGATAGGTAATTGATTTAACTGCTTTTATATAAAATCTGTAATAAGGAAGAGTTTAGTGTGTAAATATGTTGGGTATATTGTTATATATGAGTAGTATCTGTGAAAATGTTTGTGCCTGGTTAAGTAGTCTTATTACTGTTCTGATGTACACGTTTGATATTAATGTTAGATACAATTCGATTTAGCTGTATGACTGTGATGATTAAATGATTGTTTCTTACTCTATTGTGCTTCATTGTTTTATTTATCTGTTCCAAAAATAATTCACGCAAAAAATCTTTCCTTAGGGGGTCTCGAACTCGAGACCTCCCCCTTATTTATCAACACGTTACCCAGCTGTGCCATGGCTTTTTTTTGTTATTAGCTTACACTCTTAAACTTATATACGAGTTTTAAATTGTCAAGTTTTTTATTTATTTATTAAACGTTTAAAATAGTTTCATTTTAATTAGTAAGTAATTTTTATAAAACATTTTTTTAGATATTTGTTAATTAAAATTTGTTTTAGTATAAATTTAAATAATAAAATAAAATAAAAATAAAAATAAACATAAATAAAAAAATATATTTGATCTCTTTTTAGAAGTTTAAATAGATTTAAAATTGATTTTAATTAAATTGTCATTTTTTAGAAATATTAAATTGTTTTTATAAATTTTGTTTTAGATAAAAATTAGTTTTAAATAGATTTTGTTAAAATAATTTTCTAAAATAGATTTATTTTTTTTTAATTTTTAATAAATTTGTTTCTGATTTTAATTAAGTAGATTAATTTTTAATTAATTTTAAATAGATTTACTTTAAATAGTTAAAAGTTTTAATTTTAAATAATTGTTTTTAGATTAAATATGGGGAACGATTCATGCACTTTAGGATTTAATTAATTAATTAAAATTTGTAGGAGTAATTTTAGATTAAAAACCGATAACCCATTCAAATCGATTGTCCAAATTGAAACAAAACGTCTCAAATTCAATTGATCTTCGTGTACAACGAACTTGGATCATCAACGTGTTTAATTAAATCCGTCTTTGACTTATTTATGAATGATTACCTTTTCTTAAGGGTAATTTCCTAAATTTGTCCTATATCGTATCTAATTAAAATACACCGACGTTTCCTCGACACATCAAGTATATTATACTTTAAAACTTGGATCGATCCATTGTCTCCTCAAATTAGAAGGTTTCGTTGTACTAAAGTTTCGCTTTGGTCAAAACTATTTTTTCACTGAAAGTAAGCCTTTTATTAGTAATATTGCATCTCATCTAGATTATTGGAACTTATACATTTTAGTATTACCCTTGAAATGTGTCTACTAGTTTGTATCTTGCTTTGTGTAGGTACTCATGAAGATCAATCACTCAAGTGATTATGGATTGAGTTGCTTACACTTGTAGAAGACTCATTTTCTTTGATTCCTAACATCATTAAGTGATGATGCTTAGATGGATGAGACTTATACTAGTCCTTGAAGACATAGTAGTCACTTTTTTCAATATTGGGCTTTGCATTAGCTCCTTGAAGTCTTGGAGTGCTCTTTGCAGCTAAGGTACGTTCTCGTCCTTCCACGCACCCTATTGATCATTCTTTTGATCATTACATGACTATATGGTTGTTCTTGGCATCCTTGCCTTGACATTTGTTTGTGGTTTGTGATTCTATTCTCATATCCTCTCAAACCTTCATTTCTTGGATACTTGACTCACTTAGGAGATGTAAAGCGAGTTAGTAGTAGCTTAAAGTATCAAGCATGATATCCATGGTCTGCACCCATACGGTTAGTAGGCCGTATATCATGTGTAATGTGTGCAATTGAGCTCATCTCTAGGATGATTGTTTAATCCCTTGAGATACCCAATTACTCCATAAGGTGTAGTTAAGATATTACACATTTGGAATTGAAATATTCCAAGGATGTTGTCATTGTAATCCCTAGCAATGATAATTGTCCGATCATGTGGGAGAGAAAGTGAATCTACATTTTGCTCTTTGTCTTAAATAGCATTAAGACTACTATTGAAAATGTTCTTAATCTATTTTGTACAAAATTGATTGATATATTTCATTACCAAAGCCGTTTAAGCTTTCGCCGGAAAGACACGTCTTAAACCACTATAAATGACACAAGCTCTTCGTTTTCGCTACTTGAAGTTTGTCACTTGGTTCTTGAACATTGACATTGGTCTTGATTAACTCCCCTTGGATTCTCTCTATTTTACCTTTTTGCTACGAGTAGTCGTTTCTTTGTTTCAATGTCTTTCGATCTCGATTCCACTCGTAATCATTCACTTGGCATTATCTCCTAGTATGGAAGTGGTCTAATGATTTCCAAATGGCTTAAGATATATTTTAAGTATTTTAGAAAAACTTGGTTTTGAAAAACTCTTTGTGTTTCTTTGTTTAAAACGTGCCACTGTGCGCGAATCCTTAATTGTCACGGTGTTAACCCACGGTGCCATATCGATAAAGCACCGTGGCCCCACCAGACGACTAAAGTAATCAGGTTTAAACTAAAAACACTATTTCAAACCAACCCTCCCCTTCTTCTCCATAGAAGGCGACGGGTTTCTTCATTCCACCATTGTTGAACCTTCTAAAACTCTTATTTACTCAAGATTAATTGATTTCAAGTTGTGGGTTTCACTCATCCCTCTTCCAACATCAATTAATTGTAAGTATATTCATTCAATTTCTTCTAATTTGTTCTAGGGTTCTTACTTTCATAATTGGGGATTTTTAAAATTAATATTGAATTAGGACTTTGCTAGGAATGTGAGTTGACATAGTTATATTACTATGATTCCTTAGGTTCGAATTCATTGAGATTTCACTAAAACCCACTTATAGAACAATCTGAATTTTGACTAAATGTTTTTAGTTAAATGATGGAATTGATATGAACCCATGAACAAAATTGATAATTTCATTTTTAATGCTTACCTAAAAATTGTGTTTTCAAAAACCTTTGTCCAAATTCATGATTGATTTTACATTACTCATATGTACTAGTCAATGAGGAATTGAGTTCATTGTGAACATGAGAATGACAAGGATTAACCCTTTGTTTATCAAGTAATTGACTAAACACACTCTCATGAATTTGATTTTTAAATCATTACGTAACATAAGAGTAATTGGAACAATATTTGCTTTATGTTTAGGTACCCAATCATGCATTTGGAAACTCATAAAGATCATGAGAAAACTAGAGAATACATGCCTAATATTTCTTCTTCATGTCGATCTCGTTCCCTTCAAAATACTTTTCAATCTCTAGATTCTCGTAGTTTTTATGAAGGACACATTGTTCCTTCTAACTTTCTTGGACTTGACTTCATTCGCTTCATGTTTAAATCCATTGGCTTTGATTGTTTGCTTGATATTGATGAGCCAATCTTTCCTTCCTTCCTTTTGGAATTCTTTAGCTCGTACACATTAATGTGCATCAATAATGGTTTATCTATAAGATTTTCCATCAAGGGGAAAACCTTTGAATATACTCTTGAAGAATTTGGTGAAATTCTCAATGTTCCATACAAAGGTCAATGTAGGTTCATCGATACTTGGAGTATAAACTCTTTAGAATCGGCCCCTATTGATTTACATTACGTGACCGAGCTACCCTCGGCTTCGGCCATTTCTTGTGTTATTGCTAAACCTCGTGAACATCCTATTCTTGGTAAACTTGAAGGAGAAGTTCGTGCTCTCACTTCTTAGGAATTACTCACTAGCGATCTTAATGATTTTATGATCCATTGGGCCGAAATCATTAGGGAAAATGCAATGTGTCTCGGTGGTGATCGCAACCATGTGCCTGCTTGTCTTGCACATATGTTGTATTGTGTTGCAAATTCCACTCCATACAACCTTGCATTTTTCATGGCTAGAAGAATAAGATTTGTTCTCAGCGGGTCTCACTCTAGTCTCCCTTTTGCTATGGTTCTCTCACGACTTCTTAGAAAAACTCTCCTTGACTTTCCACCTTTAAATGCTGTTGGGAATAAAATTAGCTAAGTCACTTGAACGCTGACAAGAATTGGACGCTGACAAGAGTAAACGAGACGCTGACAGATGAGACGCTGATATGAATTATCAAGGCGTTGACAAGAAGAATCTTAAAGACAAAGACAAGGACTAAATCTGCCAATGATGAATTCTTTAAGCTGGTGGACAAAGTATGAAGATAAGAATTCAGAATATATTCTTAATGTTTAAAAAGATTTAGTCAATATGTTATTTATGTATGTTTATCTTGTGTCTCTTCCTAAAATAGTTGATCTTAGCTTTTTGTACAAGGCTCCTTAAACCTATAAAAGGAGGCCTTAGGGTTAGACATAAGACACATCTCACATACACCTCTTCCACATATCTCATAACACTTTCATTGTAATCTTTCATTGTTATTATTAATCAAAGTGAAAGTTTGGTATTCATATATTCTGGTTGTTCTTCGTTCTGAGTATTAGTTTCCGCATAATACTTAGATTGTTGAATACATCAAAAGTTTCTCTACGTGTATTACTTGATCTAATCTCGTATACACAAAGCTTAATCGATCTAAGTTTGGGATCAACAAGTGGTATCAGAGCTTGTTGAGAAACTTTGATTTAAAGAACGAGATCTAATATTGTAAGGTGAACCAGGCTAAGGAAGAAGGTGAAAAAGAATTTGATGATGTTTTCAGTTATGGCCACGTCTACTTCAAGTTCCAATTCTTCTTCATGTTCTGATAGTGAGGTATGTGATAACTCTTCTTGTCGTTTAAATACTGAAAAACTAAATAAGGAGATAGTAAAGTTATTAGATGAGGCAAGTTCTGAAAGATGCAAAGTATCTAATTATCAAATTGCTCTCACCCAAACAGAAAGAACAGTAGCTGAGTATAAGAAAATGGAGTTTGATTTAAAGGATAAAATAAATATCTTAAAACATGAGTTACATCAAAGTAAAGATATTCAAGATATCACAAACAGGGTTAATCTTGATTTGATAGCTAAGTTAGATGAGGCTAACAAAAATAAAGATAATGTGAGTCTTAAAATTCAGAGATTTGATAAGGCCACACAAACCCTAGGAGAGTGTGTAGGTAAACAAAGGGATTCTAAGGATATGTCTGGGATTGGGTTGAAAGAATATGTTGCCGTTCCACCACCTGCTGGGGACTTCTATGGTGTCCAAAGAAAGGGCTTGTCTTGGACTGGTATTCCAGAACTCCAAGAAGAGGAATTTATTCCTCCACCTAGAGTTCTTACCCCAGTAGAGGAATATCAACAAAAGGTTATTGACCTAGAAGAATGGAAGAAAGCCAACCCTACTTTGTTTGTTAAGGGAGGTTTATTGTGTGAAAGTCCAAATGACCCTACCCCTATCACCACACAAGAGTCTAACCCCATCAAGATAACACACCCAACCACTGGCAAGACTGTTGACCTTGGCTCCCCAATTAAGAAACAACCTAGTGTTAAATATGCTGAAATGTATAGGAAACCTAGGTCTCTCAAAAGCCAAGAAAGTGTTAATGGGACAGGGTTTTATCAGTCTAGGCCTAAGTTTGTGTCCAAAAAGGCTTGTTATTCATGTGGGAGCTTTTCTCATTTGGCCTATAATTGTGTCAGTGGATACAATTCATTCGCTGACAATAGGTCATCCAATGTTAACCATAGACCTTTTGTCCACACTAGACCACAGGCTACTAGACCAGCTCCTTTCTTCTCTAAGGCAGCTAATACCCATGGACAAAGGCCCTTTCAAAAGACCGACACTTGGTCAAACAGACAGTATGTTCCTATAGCAAACCCTAATTTGGGCGCTGATAGGAACAAATTCAGCGCTGATAGGAACAAATTCAGCGCTGACAGGAACAAATTCAACGCTGACAGGCACAAATGCAGCGCTGACAGCTCCAAGTTTGGTATGAGACCTTATTTTAGACCATATAAACAAAGATACTTGGTTAATAAGGGTCAAGGGTCTAAAGCATCATCCTACTTAACTTGGAAACCTAAACAAGAGCAAAACTCTAATTTTAATGGTATTTCAATGAGTTGCAATAGACTTAAATATCTTGAGAAGGTCATTACTAGACTCATTGGAACAAATTGGGTGATTAGGTCCCAAAGGGATGAACAGGGATTTGTGGCAAAGAATAAGACCACTCTAGTTGAACAACAAAACAGATCCAAGTCTGACAAGGCTTGGATCTCCAAAGAAAACTAATTTGTTTTCTTTTTGAGCAGACTATCCAAAAGCAGGTTAATGATCAAGGATATTGGGATAGTGGATGCTCAAGGAACAAGCATTGTTGGTCTTTCCACTGATATTATTTTTATCCATTGACATGTTATCTCTACCCATTATTGTGGGAAAGGGTAGCCTCTGTTGGTGTGTGTTTTTGTGGTTTTTGTCTAATTATGCAGGAAAGTGGAGCTACATATGGATGGATACAGAATTGCAAACTTTTATTTATGATGGTTGGAGTGTTTACATTCCTATCTTGAGATAAAATTTTGTTTCTTCACATATAATGATCTGTATGCTTCTGTTAAGGGGAGGTAAACCTCTAGGTTTTTGGGTACTCTTAGAGAACTCTTGCACGACTCTAGATTGTGTCCACTGGTGAGTGGGGGTTAGAAATAGTGAAGGCTCTTTCATTATGAAATTGTTGGAATTTCTAAACCTCGAGGCACTGTAGCATGCACGTAATTTATTTTGCATGCATGCTGCCAAGACTTTTGACCTAGAATTGGGTGTGGTCGTATGGGTGACTTGGGTTAGATATATTTTTGGGCTTACTTGGGGAGTTGCAAAGGTTTTATATGAGTTAACTTTCTCTTTGGGGCATTTGTGAACAAAGGACTCTAGAGTTCATGTGTGTCTATCATGCTTTTGCATGAGTGTATGCATGAACAGTGTTTGTCACTCTTGCTTATTAGAGTCTAGTTAATTTCCTTAAGATTATTACCTTTGTCTATGTTCTAACCAAAGTTTTCTACATTCTCAAGTCTATTTTATGCTACTTCATCTCAGTTGGTGTCATTTCTAAACTGATTTATAGACCCAAAACATTTCATCACCCTTACATTTTTCAAATTTTTGGATATCTAGAAGCCTAATGATCATTGAGATGTTTTTCCTAGTGATTGACATCTAGTAGCAGCAGAGATCACTTTCACAAGGGTGTATAGTGTTATGGAGATGGTTGAGACTATTGGCACTAGCTTTAATGCATGTCAAGTCAGTCTTATCATCAGTAAGTCCATCCCCATGTCCTATGAATCAACATTGAGAATTCATTTTCCGAATGTGGATGAGGACAGTATGAAACCTTTGACATTAATGGAATTGACGAAAATATGTATTAGCTTGTAAAAGCATAATACATAAATGGTACAAATTGTCAAGGATTGTTATTTTGGAAGCTGATGCAAGGAGGATGTTCTTGGTTCTGTTCTTATATGTTTTATTTTATTCAGAAACTTGATTACTAGAGTAGATATCAAGTTTAGGGGAGGATTGTTGGGAATAAAATTAGCTAAGTCACTTGAACGCTGACAAGAATTGGACGCTGACAAGAGTAAACGAGACGCTGACAGATGAGACGCTGATACGAATTATCAAGGCGTTGACAAGAAGAATCTTAAAGACAAAGACAAGGACTAAATCTGCCAATGATGAATTCTTTAAGCTGGTGGACAAAGTATGAAGATAAGAATTCAGAATATATTCTTAATGTTTAAAAAGATTTAGTCAATATGTTATTTATGTATGTTTATCTTGTGTCTCTTCCTAAAATAGTTGATCTTAGCTTTTTGTACAAGGCTCCTTAAACCTATAAAAGGAGGCCTTAGGGTTAGACATAAGACACATCTCACATACACCTCTTCCACATATCTCATAACACTTTCATTGTAATCTTTCATTGTTATTATTAATCAAAGTGAAAGTTTGGTATTCATATATTCTGGTTGTTCTTCGTTCTGAGTATTAGTTTCCGCATAATACTTAGATTGTTGAATACATCAAAAGTTTCTCTACGTGTATTACTTGATCTAATCTCGTATACACAAAGCTTAATCGATCTAAGTTTGGGATCAACAAATGCTTCATCCTTTCAAATTTGTGGATCGATTTATGCTTCCTATTGAAGGAAACCTCTCACTTGAACCCAAGCATGATTCAAATGAAGATGGAAATGTCTCTCAAGGCAATTCTCTCAATTCTAGCAACAATTTGGCATCTACCATCTCTCAATTGTCTTCTCTAGAAATTGATTCCGACTATGAATTCTATCTCAAGCATCGTCTTCTAGGAGATCTAAGGAGTGGATCAAGACAATGGAGAAATGTTAGTGAATGAAAGTGTGTTGAGGAATTGTTCATGGTTGTTACCACGTGTCGCTCTTGGACTTATTTATATTTCTTGTCCTTAGGATTCGGTGTTCTCTAACTAATAATTTGTGTTTGGATTGCTAGTTATTTTAATCCTTATTCGTTCATTGCTATCGATCTTTTGATTTGCATGACTTTGTGGTTTTTTTTGTGTTAGTTAGCACTCTAGATTTTGGTTAATAGTCAACTTTGGCTTGATATAGACTTGTGAAAAAATCTGGGGGTTTGAAAAATATAGGAACATCACTTTTCTGAGACAATTGTCCACGGTACCTTAAATACCTGCGGTTCCTTAGTGATAAAGAACCGCAATCCTATTTAAGGAACCGTAGGCTCTGATCTCGACAGAATCTTTGCTTTACACTATTTTCCCTAAATCTTTGTAAACATTGATAAAGTTTTTTGCTAAAAGACCAGTTTTTTTTTCCTAAATTAGCCTACCTAAATTCATTGTTCACCAAAGTGACTTTTAACTTATTACTTGTTTGGATCACCTCCTTCCCTTCTTAAACCTCCCTTGATTAATTTTCTTTTCCAACCTTCAAACCTTCTTCTAACCTTGACACACAACCATGGTGTCCTCAAGATCATCAAACTCTTCCAAACAAACCTCATCCAAAAGAAACCATAAGAGGAAATTCAAGTTTCCTAAACTTGGTTCTCCATCTTCTCATAAACCCAAGAGTGAAATTTCTCCTATTTTCATCTCTTCATCACTCTCACCACCTCTTGCTACATTCAAGACTTGCTCAACTCATGGTACTAACCTCTCACATGGCTCTACTTCATCTTCATTCCAATCTAGGATGAATGTGGTGTTCTCACCTTTCACCCCACCAAATTCACCCATCTCACCTTTGAACACCATGCCTCCTCCTCCTCCTCCAACAAACACTCCACTTTTGGGTGTCCCCATTTCCCACTTCTTTGGTGATCCACACTTGTTTGACTTTTTCATGCACAATGGAACCAATTGTCCTTGTTGCTTAAACAACTTCCACCTCATTGATATCCTTAGGTTGGAGATGACTGGGGCGCACATCAAGTTGCAAAGCTTCTTGTTGAACTTATTTGCTAATTATCCACCTCCTAGGAGATGAATGATGATTTTCTAAAGATAAATGTTTTTAAAAAGAAAAATCAAGCCAAGGAAGACTATCTATCAAGAACTAGTTTAGCTAACTTTGTAATAGTTAGTTTGTTTTTCATTTCTTGTATTTCCTTTCCTTCATGAGTTTTCATGAAGATGTGTTATGGATTTAGTATTTGTGTGTTTCAAATCTATGTGCTCACACTAATCAACTTCAATTTATTTAAAATTGAACTTAAATCTATCACAACCTTTAAAACTTGATTAAAATTGGATCAAAATGTTATCTAAATATTTTGTCACCCTTTGTCAAGACGCTCTTTGTGAGTGCGTTGCCTTTTGTACAACCACAACATAATCTAGTGCTAAAAATGGTAAAAATCCAAGATTTGCAACTTCTTGAATATGTCTTAGTTTTTCTCAAAACCTTGTAAAATCGCTTTTTCTTGTCCACTGTATGCGGATCCTCAAAGACCGCACGATCCCTTATATATAAGGAACCGCGGACTACAGGCTATTTTTGGCTCGTTTTTGGTCTTTCCTCTTCGACCATAGTCTTTTTCAAGATTCTTTGTTTACCAATTTTGTCTAAACATTCTTTGCAAACTTTTGATTTCATTTTAAATATTTGCCTTGTCTACTTTCTATAAATTCTCTTCTTTTGGGAGTTCTTCTTCTCATCCCTCACAATGCCTAACTCTTCTAATCTTAACCTTGACATCTCTTTGTCACAATTTTCTAAACTCAAAGCTTTTTTTTCTAAGCTTTCCAAGAAACCGAAAATATCGGTTCGACCTATTTGGGGTCAGGAAAACAAGGATCATCATGATTCCTCTTCTTCTAAACCTTGCAAGACTTCTTTCTCTCCCATTGTGTATTGGAATGAGACTTTCTCAATTGATCCAATTACCGGGGAAAGAAAATTTCTTCCACCACCACCTAAACCTTGCAACATACCTTCTCTAAATGACCTATCTTCTTTCCCAAATCTCACTAGGCATTGTGATAACATCTCTTATCCATTATCTCCCTCTCCATCACCACCTTCTCATCTTGATGGTCCTCCCCCATCCAACGATTCTGTTTTGCATCATGGTAGCTCGTGTGCTTATTGTCGATTTCAACAAATTGAACTTGCTCATGTGTATGAAAAGCTAAATTTTATTGAATTTCTTGTCACTCGACCTCCTCTTAAAGTATTTGTTCCCGTGAACAAATCTTCGAATGATGCCTCGTCGTCTTATATTTCCAATTAACGCACACTTTGTGTCTTAATTGTTTGAGTTAACTTAAGCAATCTTGTAGGATTATCACTACTAGAGTAGTTTGTGCTTTTGTTGTTTATTTTCCTTATGCTTTGTGTTAAATATTCATATTGTGTGTATGAATATTTCCCTTGTTTGTTCTTTCATATTTGTGTAATATGAATGTTATGTGTGTTACTTCCTTTCCCATCAATTCGTTTTCACACATTGTTTAGAGTAGATCATGGTTAAAACTTACAATTGTTTTAGGGTGATTCCACCAATTCTAAGTTTCTAACCCTTTGACATACTATCACTTCAATTGGTTTGGATGTTTCTTTTCTACCTATATTCCACCAATTGAACTTTGATTTTGTCAAAGCACCCTCCTTGGACATTCTTAGCAAATCTTACTTCTAATTTGAGATTTCTTTTCTTTCCCCCTCTCAAGTTACTTAGTAGGTAGTGACCATATACACATTGGTGTTTATTTTCTCTCTACTAACCTTTGTGTAGCATGTCACCTAAGCTCATTTCTTGGTGCCCCAAGCAA
The DNA here is from genome assembly GCA_025667525.1 of Glebionis coronaria. Taxonomy (NCBI): domain Eukaryota; kingdom Viridiplantae; phylum Streptophyta; class Magnoliopsida; order Asterales; family Asteraceae; genus Glebionis; species Glebionis coronaria. Next base: position 43,373,833 of record CM046878.1, read on the forward strand.
GGGGAGCTTCTTGCAAAGTCTGATTCTTTTCTTCCTCAAAGACTTTTGCATCCTTTTTGCTTCGACAAAGGGGGATAAATGATAGTGATAAAGTCGTTAATAATTCAAAATATTTTGGATTTTACATAAATGAGTTTATAGTTTGTCGAAATAAAAAAGGGGGAGATTGTTAATGCAAAGCAATGCCTAAAAACATTATTCGTGTTAACTAATCTTTCTTAGTTTTGATCACGACAAATTAAAAAGACATTTATCGTCAAATACAATCATAAGACGAATTATTTGACAAACACTATCATCAAGGTAATAATCATTTAAGTATTGCACTAACATATCTTAATCATGATTAGTGATCATAGAAGTGATTAATCCTAATCTTACATTTTGTCAAATGTGACAAAAGATTTTTTAATAAACTTTCTTTTTAAGAAAATGTTTTATTAAAATGGAAAATGTAAATTTGAATATGACATATTCCAAATGCCATAGGAATATCCTTTGAAGGTAAAAACTTACCTCATATATTACTTCCACACTAAAAGACAAAAGGGAGCGGAGTCTATGAGCACGGTCCCTTAAAGGACTATGTAGATCCTTAGCGATAAGGGGCCGTAGGCATATTTAAGGCACCGCGCTCAGAGAGTCGTTGGCCTTTGTCTTCTATAAATTGTGGATCAAACCTGCATTTTCCACAATCCTTTTTGGACACTCTTTCTGCCATCTTTCTCTTTTCTAATTCCTAATCATTTGTAAATGATCACTTAATATGTTAAGTATGTTTACTTATGATTATCCCATTGATCTCCTTCTTTACCTTGTCCAATGAGAAGATCACTCACACACTTGTGATGTGATTAAAGATGAAGCCTTGATGAAGATCCTCTCCTAAAGATCTAGTCATGTTCATCATTTGTTTTTACTTGAGTCTTGTGTAGATCTAATGTATTTGTGAATACATGGATCTAATCTTGTGTAAATCCATTGTATATGTGTATACTTGGATTTGTGTTGTGTAGATCCAAGTTACATGTGTATACTTGGATATGTGTTTTATTGAGTTGTTTCTCACTAAACTTTAAAGTGATGTAGTTGTGTCTTGTGGAGTTCTCACTTAGCTTCAAAGTGAAGAGTTGTGAGTTCTCACTAAACTATAAAGTGATGTGGTTGTGTCTTGTGAGTTCTCACTTAACTATAAAGTGATGTGGTTGTGTCTTGTAAGTTCTCACTAAACTATAAAGTGATATAGTTGTGTCTAGTAAAGTTCTCACTTAGCTTTAAAGTGAAGAGTTGTGAAGATTTGTTTTACCTTTCGATTAGAACTCGACATCTAGCCTTGTGTCGTTAAATAGTGAAGTAGGCAAAGTTTTGAAGATTGGTTCTACCTTTTGATTAGAACTCGACATCTAGCCTTGTGTCGTTAAATGGTGAAGAAGGCAATGTTGTGAAGATTGGTTCTATCTTTCGATTAAAACTCGACATCTAGCCTTGTTTCGTTAAATGGTGAAGTGGGCAACATTGTGTTGATTAGTCCTAGCTAAGATTAGGTCTCAACATTTAGCTTAGTGTGAAAATATAATGTAAGAGACATTGTAAGGTTTTCTCCGCTAAGAAGGGAGCTTGTGGATATAGTGGAAATCTCGATTAAGGTGTACTCGAGGAGTGGAGTAGGAACGAAGATAGAGCTTCGTTGCCGAACCACTATAAATCTTGGTGTCTTCCTATTAGGTTGCTTCTTTCCTTACTCTTTACTTATTCTTACTATCATATCATTCACATCTATTACTTGTCATTGTCAATGCATTAGAATTGAACCTAATCATTATGCAACTAGCTTTCAATTAAAAAGTAGTTTTGAGACAAACCTAATTAAAAGGAATTTTAATCAGGACATAAACCGAAGATAAATTATTCAACTTATAGTTTCTACAATAATCTTAGTAATGCATTTAAATAATACATTACAACAAGAGATATGCTGATAATCGTTAAACCTATTCGGAGTGTTAACCTTAGGAATAAGAGAAATTATAGTATGATTCAACTCCTTAAGAAGTTTACCATTAATTAAAAATTCATGAACCGCTTTCGTAACGTCATTAGCAATAACTTCCCATGACTCCTTGAAAAACGCAGCGGTATATCCATCCGGACCAGGGGATTTGTCATTACCCATATCAAAAATCGCTTGGTTAATCTACTATGTAGTAACAGTCCGCGTTAAACCAACTGGCTTAGCTTAGTTGGCCACCAAGGTTCTACTAAGTGGTTTCCTTGGGGGAAGTTCCCTGCCAAGGGCCTCTCAGGCGAAGCGAATAAGGAGTTTAACATAACTAGGCGATGGTTCAAAGAAGACATTTTGCCGCTTGGATGTCATTGCACGACTCGACCCACTAACCACTAACATTTTCCGTTCTAAAAAAAGTAACAATCCGCGTCATATCTAACACCACATCAACATCAAGACGAATTTGAAACAGGTCCACCAAGTTAAACTGTCCAGTTTCACCAGCTAACCCTAGAAAATATTCATAATGTGCCACAAACGCATAAGCTACCTGATCATTCTCGAGCACAATACCATCTGAATTAGTAACCACATCTATACGACTACTAATACGACTTTTAATAGCCTTATGAAAATAAGCAGGATTCATATCACGCTCTTTAAGCCAAGTAATATTTTCTTTTTGCTTCAAAAAACGTTCCTCAGTAAGTAGAGCCTCATTAAAAGCACCTACTGTTGTGGCTTCCAATTCCCTCAAGTCACCACTATTAGGATCCATATCCAAGACAGCCTGTATTTTGTCATGGTTCTCACACAACCTCATGACATTAGCATGAACATTACCCTTATCAATCAACAGTTTACGCAAGGGCTTTTTCAAGAGTTTCAATTTTTGTGTGACTTTAAACATAGAGAACCCACTAATTTGTTAACACCAGCCCTCTAAGACTTTAAACATATAGAACCCAATAATTTGTTCTTCATCCAATAACTTGTGCATACTTTGTTACACAACTCGAGATTTATGATAAGGGAAATGTACGTGTAGGTGCATTGTCCTTGAAAAAAGAAGACAAATCTTCTTAAACCTAAACAATTTTCAAAATATTGAATTTACAAATCAAGTTCGAGTTAATCATTTGGAAAAAGTGTTGTTAATAAAACAGAATCGGTTTTCATCATCACTAAAGTTTCTAGAAGAAATATTGACCACTAAAACAACGACTACAACTCTTTAATACAAAACGAGACATTGTTTAAGGTAGAAGAAACTGATCTTAAATTATCTTTTAAAACACATTTTTTAAAACAAGTCACAGATAGACAAAACAAGTTTTGTGCAAAGTTGGATCACACTTCCAACCAGGGAGGGAAATGTGAAAGCCCGATGCCATGTAAAAAGTGCTAATATGGCACCACTTTTCCATGATTTCAAGCCTTGAGCCCAACTGTACACAACTCTCTTAGGTCAACATCGCCATCAACCAATTGTTAAATGTTTTGAGAGCACCTAAGCTTGAAGTTGTCTTCTTAAACAAACTATGCATAATGACGTTAGCGGGTAAATGCATCAACTCACTCTTGATACTTATATAGTATGCGGGTTATACATGCACGTGAATGAATATTTATCGAACAATATAGGCAATTGAACCTTCATTTAATTAAAAATATTGTTACATTCGCTAATAAAACAAAATCTAACTAATGCGTTAGAACTAGAACATTATCTATTGTTGTAAATTTTTATCATATTAAAGGCAAAACTAAGACGAATCTATGAGACTAGATACGATTTTCCAACAACTTCTCATGAAATTGTGTACAATTCAACCCAAAACGATAACAATTACTTCTTTAAAATGATCATTGTAAATTCGTGATGCCCTCATAACCAAGGGTACCCGAGTCTCAAGAAAGGAGACACAGTAATTTTTGTTTCGTAGTGATAAGTTTTTAGAAAAACTTCAGTATATTATAAATGCACGTGGTCCTAAAAAGTTATGCATTGCACTTAGTGATTTTATGTTATAGTCAATGTTGCAAAAATCGCGAGTCGCTAGCCGTCCGGTCGACCACCTTGTAGCTTGTAATCGTTCTAGGTGGGATTACTCGGTGATTAATCAGATCGGCATTTTTACAAATTTTGGGTATTTCCGGCAAGTTTTGGGTTTTTCCAACAAGTTTTAGGTATTTTCGGCATTATTATTCCTAAAATCCAACTTATCATACTTATAAGTAGTTATTATAAATGATAAACATAAGTTTATAGTGAGTTTTCGGTATTCTCAGTAAGATTTGCAGGTTTCTGGCAAGTTTGACCTCCTTTGACTGCTATTGACCACAGTTGACTTTCATTAATCGCTTTTACATTAATCGGCAAGGTTAATAGTCTTGTAGCGATTAAGCGGCGATTAATCGGCCTTGTGGACCTTGTTTTGCAACATTGCTTATAGTTCTGTCCATGCTAATAAATAGTAGCAAATTAAAAACCTAAAATAGTCAAATCATATAATATTATTCACATTGACAAATCATAACTTAGCATGGTCACCGGAAGTTAACACGCGCCGACTCTAGGCCATCTAAAAGCATAATCACTCTATGATTAATCGACTTAAAATGTTAAGTTAAAAACTCATGCAGAAATGGCGGTCTTCTCCTTCACAGCCCCCTACCTTGATCCCTAACCCCTCCGATCTCCCCTACCCCTATCCCTAACCCCTTCGATCTCCCCCTACCTTGATCCCTAATCCCTTCGATCTTCTCTTCAAACCTCAAATCACTCGCTAAAAATCCCTAACTCTAAAAAACCCTAATCATCAAACCTTATTTAGACTTCTTCATCATGGGAAAACAATTCAAGAATACGGATCACAATGGATGGAAATGGGTTACCAGAAACAAGAATACAAAATCGATAGGTAATCCTTTTCAAAAAGCTTTAGAGAATGTTGCTACATCATTTTATGTGACAAATATGCCCCCTGCGCTAACGTCTAAAGGGCTTTGGACTGTGTGCGCGCCCCATGGAAAACTTGTTGATGCTTTCATTGCAAACAAACTTTCCAAAGAAGGTAATAGATTCGGATTCATAAAATTTCCTTGTGTTAAAGATGCTAATGTGTTTGTTAAAACTTTGGTTAATATTTGGATCGGTAGTTATCATATCTTCATCACTGTTGCAACAAACCAACAATCGAATCAGACTAAACAACCACCTAAGCCCACAAAACCTCCTATTAGCACCGAGAACCAGTACCCTATTCTAAGGCACAAGACAAAAAACCATGTATATTCTCACCCAAAACCTTCTTAGTCTTCGACACTCAAACAAATACCTAGAAACAGCCAAAGCCAACCTCAACCCGTTCAAAAACGCATCACTCTAACGGACCAAGACATCATTGATGTGGCAAACACGGATTTTATTCTCCTTGTGAAAATGAAAGAAATTGAATCCATGGAAAACATGTATGTCATTTATAGGAATGAAGGTTTCCTAGACCTTAACATCCATCATGTTGGTGGTTACTGGATTTGGATTCAATTCCCTTCTACTTCGGCTTGTGTTAAATTCCAAGATAATGAAAGCCTTAAACAATTGTACTCGTTTGAAAGGGCTCCTACACCTAATTTCAAAGTTGATGAACGGATTATTTGGATAGAAATGAGTGACTCACCTCTTTGTGCTTGGGGATCTAATTCCTATAAAAAGATTGCGAGTAGCTTTGGCAAATTCTTATTCTTTGAGAAGGAAGAATCCACCGCTTTGAGCTCGGGTAGAATTTACATATCTACCAAATCACACCAATACATTTTGGAAACAGTCCAAGTAGATATAAACGAGGAGATATTTGAGGCATCGGTTAAAGAAATTGGTTCATGGAATACAAATATAAAAGATGACTACATTGATATATCTTCCAATCATGAGTTTAAGGATGTGGATCATGTATCTAAATCTAGTGATGATCAACAAGTTGATGACATTGAATTAATTCAATCCAATCTCAACAAAATTGAAGACCATGACCATGATGTTGCTGTTGAGTCAGATCTGGAACGGGAAAATAAAGATGTTGCTGTTGAGCCAGGTCTGGAAGTGGAAAATAAAGATGTAAGAGATGATTCAATTACGTCCCCTAAGGAAACGCTGAAAGAAGAAACAAAGACCAATCGACCACTTGAATTTGAGTTCACGAAAAAGAGTTCGTCATCAACCAGCAGATTCTTTACATCATCTGGTAGCCATAGAAAAAGCAAAATCAAAGGAGTTTCACTTATTGATGAACTTAGTAAAATCATTGAAGTGGGAACTTCTCTCGGGTACGATGTTAGAGGTTGCAAAAAAACTTTACAAAAAATGATTGATGGAATCGGGATTCACATGGTTGATAAATGAATATTTTGTCAATAAATAGTTGCGGTACGAGGAAAAGAAGGAAAAGATTATGGATCAAAGATCTTTGTCATAAACATAAAGTTCACTTTTTTGTCATCCAGGAATCTAAAATGACTCGGCTTGAGATTTTTAGACTCAAAACCATGTGGGGTAATTTTGCTTTTGATTATGCTTGTAGTATGTCTCGTGGTCGCTCTGGAGGTATCATCTCCATTTGGGATCCTAACTCATTCACAAAGGATTCTATATGGTGCGATGATTCCTACATTATTGTCAAAGGAAAATGGAATAATTCTGTGGGTTCGTGTTATATGGTGAACATCTATGCCCCTCAAGATCAAACCACTAAATATTATTTATGGAATAAGCTCAAAGACTTCATGCACCACAATATTGGTGCTTACATCTTTTTCAGAGATATGAATGTAGTTAGAAACGAACAAGAAAGGTTTGGCTCTTCCTTTAATAGTATTGAAGCTGACCACTTTAAAGCTTTTATTGAGTCCACAAGTTTGATTGATCTTCCTATTGGGGGGCGTTCATTTACTTGGATGAATAAAGCGGGTACTAAACTTAGCAAACTAGACCGTTTTCTCCTTTCTGAAGATGTAACCAATTTGCTCCCGAACATCCGTATCACTGCTTTGGATAGATTATCGGCGGATCATAACCCAATTCTCCTTGAGAACGAGAAATTTGATTTTGGCCCTCCCCCGTTTAAATTATATAACTCATGCCTCACGAGAGATGGTTTTGATGAACTTGTAAATTCAGAATGGAACATGCTAGATGGGAACCTCAAATGTCATGATAAGTTTCGGTGTCTCAAGGCTAAGATTAGACAATGGAGCAGTATTACCAAGGTTAGGGAGAGTAATAGGAAAGTTATTGCTTTGGAGGAACTAAGTTCTTTAGAGAAGAAAAAAGATGATGGTTCAGCTTCTCAAGCTGATAAAGAGAATCAGATTAATATTATTCATGAACTTGAAAAGTTGAGTCTTTGGATGCTATGGACTTACTTCAAAAAGCACATATCAAATGGGATGTCGAAGGCGATGAAAATTCTAAGTTCTTCCATGGATTGATTATCCAAAAAAGGCAAAATCAGATGATTAATGGTTTAATGTTGGATGGCACATGGATTACAGATCCTAAGTTGATTAAGGATGCTTTCCTCCAATTTTATAAAGTCAAATTTCAAGCTCAAGACGACCAGGTTGTTTTCTTCAACTTACCTTACTCTTTTACTCTTGATAATAGAGACAGGGATAATCTTGAACGACGGGTAAATCTTGATGAAATCAAAGAGGCTATTTGGGATTGTGGCAGTAGTAAAGCCCCTAGTCATGATGGATACACTTTTGCTTTTGTGAAGAAATTCCGGGGAACCATTCACAAAGATTTACACGAGTTTGTAGATTACTTTTTCACCTTTAGTACTATGCCTCATGGTACTAATTCCTCTTTTTTCACGCTTATTCCTAAGGCCAGTAATCCTACTTGCATCACGAATTTCTGTCCTATTTCATTGATAGGTATTCATTACAAGATTATTGCTAAAATTCTAGCAAACTGTTTGGCTAAAGTGATAGACAAAATTATTAGTAAAGAGCAGTCGGCGTTTATTGTTGGCCGTCAAATTCTTGATGGTCCTTTAATTCTCACTGAGATTATAGAATGGTACAAAAGAAGGAAAAAGAAGCTCCTTATTTTCAAAGTGGACTTCAAAAAATCCTTTGATTCTATAAGTTGGAGATTCTTGGATCACATCTTAGTCCAACTTGGGTTTGGTCAGAAATGGTGTTCATGGATCAAAGCTTGTCTTGTTTCTTCTAGAGCCTCGATACTTGTGAATGGAAGTCCTACTTCCGAGTTTTCCATTAACAGGGGCTTACGACAAGGAGATCCTTTATCTCCTTTTCTCTTCATTTGATTATGGAAGGACTTCACAATGCTCTTGCAGATGTTGTGTCTAAAGGTTTGATAAGTGGTGTTACTATTGATAATTCTAACATCAATATTTCTCACCTTTTTTATGCAGACGATGTCATTATTACTTTTGAATGGAATTCCAGAGACTTGGAGAACATTATCCGGGTTCTTCATATCTTCTATCTTGCTTCAGGTCTCAAAAATCAACATTCACAAGTCCAACATTTATGGCATTGGGGTCAATGACGAGGATGTTTCTGGCATGGCTCACAATGTGGGCTGTATTTCAGGGGCTCTCCCATGCACTTAACTTGGTATTCCTATTGGATCTAACATGAATTCTATCTCTAGCTGGAAGATGGTTATTGATCGTTTTCAATCCAGGCTTTCATCTTGGAAAGCAAACCTTTTATCATATGGAGGGCGATTGACTCTTGTTAAGTCGGTTTTAGGGAGTCTCGACATCTACTACTTCTCTATATTCAGAGCTTTGCAAACTGTTCTCCAAGACTTAGAAAGAATCCGATCTAATTTCTTCTAGGGAGGTAACAAAGATACCAAGAAAATGGCATGGGTCAAGTGGTCTAATATCATTGCTTCGTTAGATAAAGGTGGTCTAAATATTGGAAGTCTAGAATATTTCAACCTAGATTTACTTCAAAAATAGCGTTGGAGGTTTCTATCCACTCCAAATTCTCTATGGGTGAAGGTTACTAAAGTTTTTCATGGTCAAGAAGGTGGTTTTGATACTTTTGATTGTAAATTCAAGGGTACTTGGGCAAATATTGTTGGTTCAGCGAACTTTCTTCATTCAAAAGGTATTATCCCTTCTAATACTTTTAAATTTAAAGCAGGTTGCGGATCCAAAATTCGATTTTGGAAGGACATTTGGCTTGGTGAAACCCCCCTTTGTTCTAGATATAATAGACTTTATCGTCTTGACATAAACAAAGATTGTCTCATTAAAGAAAAAATCAAAAACGGGAACTGGATTTGGAATTGGTCTAGAATGAATCTTGGCTCTAGGAATCTTGCTTACTTCGGTGACATGTTGAATGAAATTGGGGATGTCAACATCGATGTTGCGGAAGACACTTGTTATTGGTCCCTTGGTTCTAATGGTTTTTTCACAGTCAAAGAGGCTCGACAAATTATCAATCTTAAGACTCTTCCCTCTCTTGATCGTAAAACTACTTGGGACACAGTGCTTCCTCGAAAAGTTAATATCTTTCTATGGAGAATGTCCTTAGACCGTTTACCTCATAGACTCAACCTTTCATCCCGAGGTATGGAGATCACGGCTATATCTTGTCCTTCTTGTAATGATTTTGTTGAATCTGCAAACCACATTTTTTTTAAATGCAATACGGCTATGGAAGTTTGGAGGTTAGTGAATAATTGGTGTGAGATTTCTCTTCCTCAAGTTACTTCTTATGAAGAGCACGAATCTCGTTATTCTTCTTGGAATGTTGATAAGAATATTAAGAACAAGTTCTATGTCATTTCCGCTGCGGTGTTTTGGTGGTTATGGAGATATCGGAATTGTGTTACTTTTAATTCCCAAATCGTAAGGAAAAGTGACATCTTTGACAATGTTCGTTCTTCTTCTTGTTCGTGGCTTAATTACAGAGGAGGAAAAATGAACCTTTCTTGGACGGAGTGGCTTAAGACTCCTCTCTTTATCGCGTGACCGCGATACAGTTTCAGAGTGGTTGTTTCTTTGGTTCGCCTCTCTCTCGGGGCTTGTTTGGGGTCTCATCAAAATCCATCCCGGAGTGAAAACCGGTGGCTCGGCCTCCGTGGTGGGGGGCTTTTCTTTGGTCAGAGTGAAAACCGATCTTTTGGCCTCTGTTTCAAAGTTTTTTTATCCCTTTTGATTCCCTCGCAGTTAAAGTCCCGAGCGGTTTTTGTCTTTTTTTTCATATATTTATTTTGTAATCTCTTGTACTTTATGTTTCTAGCTCCTTGCTAGTCTCTTTCTTTTCTTAAAAAAAAACTCATGTAGAAAAAACAATTCCAAAGTGTAAGATTTTAATGTTGAAATATAGAAGTGTTTCAAAAATATTCAGTTGAACAAGTGAATTTAGTGTTTTGACTCTAAATAATGATTATATCAAAATACTCAACTTTTTTTAATTAAATTTAAATTATATTCAAAGAAAAGAAACATTGTTTACAAACATTTTTGGGTTTTGAAATAAAAATCAAAACAACTTTTAAGTCTTATAACAATATTCTTGCATCAAGCCAAATATAAATGCCGTCTCCGTCTCCGACACCCTTTCTCCGCATTGTTCTTAACCTATTTTGCATCATAACGTCAATCATCTTTACGCAAATTTCATTGGAGATCTGATTCTCTCCATGTCGTCTTCTATTCCTCTCTATCCATAAAGAGTGTAGGGTAGCTTGAAAAACAAACCTTATAATGAAAAGGCTCATATCATTCATTACATCCCGATAGATATAGTGTAAGATGTTCGCCATTCGCACGTGAAATCCGAACCCAACAGGCCCCAACCAATGCTTCCCAAATTTGCCTTGAGTAAAGACAATCGAAGAACAAGTGTTCCCGAGTCTCTCTTGGTTCAGTACAAAACGAACAATCAACATGTACATTCGTATTCCGACTCTCCATTCTCTCACCTGTGGCAAGTCTATTTTTTGCTGCAAGCCAAGACAAAAAATCAAACTTTGGAGTAACAAAAGAAAACCATATACCTCGATGACTATCCCAAGTGGGTCGAGGTCCACGTAGGATTTTCCATGTTTCCTTCGATCGAAACCGGTGTAACTAAGTGTCGCCCTTTTGATATCAAATTTTCACTCTCAACCTGATTTAGAAGAACATTTCGATGTCTTCGCCTCATGTTTCTCTCCATAACCTCTCCAAGAGTTATTTTATCCGATACCCCCATGTCAATAAACCCTCGCGGCCCAAGTAAGTCAAATAAACAACCTAGAGAACACCAAGAATCATGCCAAAAGGACACTGGACCACATTTTACGTCCACCTTATAGAACATTCGAGCCATATGTCTATACTTTAGAAGGTTATTGATCCACCAATCATAGCCACTTTTAGCGCCCATAAAGAATCATTACGGATCAAGTGCCTCTTTCTCCAGTCAACCCATAAAGAGTTCTTTGAAGAAATAATTTGAAAAATAAGTTTAAGGACACAGACCTTGTTTGCATCCTCTAGCGATTTTAGGGCAAGACCCCTTCTTCTTTTGGAGTGCACACGACTTTCCAATAGACCTTCGCCTTCGTTGTTTTGAGGTCTAGTCCAGACCATAAAAACGCCGCGCGAAAGAAACATACTCAATCTTGTTAAAAGTCAAAATGGGCAATGAGCGGTAAGTGATTACTCTAAACTCGCACTCTATTTTCAAATACAAAACGGAAAGAGGAGAGATGGAGAGGGAAAAAAAAGAAGAGTAATGTGGAGAAGCGTAAGATATGACTTTTTTATTTTGTGCTTATATAGTTGGAAAAAAAAAGAAAAAGGATGTAAGCCAAAAAAAAACGTTAGAAAAAGGATGAGAAAAGTAACTTTTGTGTTAGAAAAGTAAATTTTGTGTCATTTACTATCTCAAACGTTTCTCTTTCACTCCAAAAGTAAACTCAAAATTGCCATTTTGTTTATTTGCTAGTGGTCCTTAGAATAGGACGAATAACAACTAAGCACTCAAAGATTCTTTTGTATTCTTTTGACTTTTCTAAAAGCTCCAACTTATTGAAAAGCAAAGCTACAAAGAATCATTATGAAGTTTATGAGCTTATTATCTTTCTTTGACAGTTTAACCACAAATAAGCTTAAATACTCGATCTCAAACGACTGTCGGATTCATATTTTAACGACTAAGAAGCCTCATTCGGTATCAATATAAAACTAAAGAATTTAGTATGGAGATGAGACGTAAATCCAGTATATCCAACGTGTTCGTCAGTGTTTACACTAATGTCATCATAAACATTCTTAATTACAAACTCAATCTTCAAATGCAGTAAATTCTACTGATATTCGGCATTATTTATTAAAAAAAACTGTTATACAAGCTATATACAAAGTTCTACAGATTTCTTGGTTATAAGTATTATTATCCCATAGCGTACGAAGGTGCAGGCAAGTTGATAACTGTGCTCTTGATTTTTGTCATCATGTTGATACTATTAGTCACTCCTTGTGAACCAATTCCGCTATCTTTCATGCCCTGTTGTCAAAACTCAAAACAAGTTTGCTGCATTTAGCTTTCCGTTTGTTAAACGGTCTACAGGAGACACAAAAACATGAAAACTGTATGAACCTGAAAAGGGAAATGATCTGGTCCTCGGGCTGGTGCTGAGTTTATCTGTACAGTGCCAGACTCCATTGCGTCGCTTATCAGCATTGCTTTGTTTATGTCTTTAGTAAAAATGCAACCCTGCGGTAACATGAGTATAAGTTTTGAGGTTATACCTGTAGTGTAAAACAAGAGGAATACGTCATACCTGTAGTCCTAAATTGCTCGCGTTACAATGATGAATCCCTTCTTCAGCGTTACCGATCCGTATAACTGGCAAAACGGGTCCAAATGGCTCTTCCCATGCTATTCTCATGTCCTGTTTTACGTTATCGAGTAAAAGAGGCCAGATTAGATTGCCTTCTCTTTTGTACTCTTGACAAAATGTTGCTCCTTTTTTCTTGGCATCCATGACCAAATCTTCTATGAAATTAGCAGAGGATTCTGTCACCACAGGAGTGATGTCACAGTCGTTTTCAGGGGGACCGACCGTTAACTTTGCTAGCTTTTCGTTGACTTTTCTCACAAGAGTATCGGCTACTGATTCCATTACTAAGACAACTTTAACTGCTGTGCATCGTTGACCACTGATAAAGATAAAGATCTCAAGACGTTATTATAACGATAATTGACTTGATAAAGACTCTAATACAGTCAAATGTGTTATTTGCCCACCGAAATCAAAAAACGAGACAATCTTGGAATGACGTCAGTAACAAGATGGAAATTAGGTAAAGTTGCTTGAAAAATTTATTATTATGTTCCGCAAAAGTGGCCTAAAGATGCAGAAACCAATATATCACCTGTAAGAGAAACCTCCTTTGACAATACTAGAAGCAGCCAAGTCCAAATCCGCATCCTCAAGAATAATGCAAGCGTCTTTTCCACCCAATTCCATTTGTAACGGAATCATTCCCGCCTTCTTGATATGGAAATACCAGTATCTCCACCCGTGAAGCTGAATAACAATATAAGTTCCTTGTGATATTCATTAAAATAGTAATCAAGTTCGATTATTCTACCAATTTAATGATTTGATGGTTTTGTTGTTGACACTAAGATTAGTACTATGATTATCACCTTATGCAATTAACTGAGGGATGCATCGTTAGGAAGTCACCGATCTCAGAACCTTTTCCAGTAACGCAACTGATGATACCTTTTGGGAAACCAGCCAAGTGAAAGCAATGTACCATATGGAGTGCAGACACCGCTCCCTACGTGGATCAGCATTTACGATCAGTAGTAGTTAGAAACAAACAAAAATGTTGCTAAATTGCACACCATTTCAGGTAAAACTCCTCGATTACGTCACAGTAAAAGGCATCCAAGGCATTAAATAATAGTCAAACTAAGCTAAAATGAGTATATTATGCATAAGATTCTTCAATCTTAAAAAGGAAGACGCTTGACTAATTGTGAAACGCTTCTACAAAAGTTTAAAAAGAAAGGCATGCCATTTTATATCTTTACGTACCTGCGTAGGAGGCATTAGTACGAGGGAGTTGCCTACAATAAGGGCTGGAGCAATCTTTGAGACAGCTAAATTGACTGGATAATTGAACGGCGGGATTGCTAAAACAACGCCTAATGGGATCTGCAACGATCAAACAGGAAAGGTCATGCATGTATCTTCCATCTGTCTTAGCAGTGGCAAACTGGGCGAGTCAGTCAGGATTTGTGACGGGTCAAAACAAGTTATGTTAGTATTAGGCAACAGAAATGAAGACCGTATGCATTAGATACAAACTGAACATGTGATCAGTAACATAGATTGTACAAATGTAGTAACAAAACCTTTGAAGTCAGACAGTATTTTGTCCGTTCATTTCCCGGGAAACTATCCGACACCAAAAACTTCCCTTCTCCAAGGACTCTGACGCCTTCCTCGGCACAATAAGACACCAAATCTCCTGACCTCACAACCTTGAAAATAATTTTCGTAAGCTGTACTCTATGCAATACAAATGTGGTTATCAGACATGAAAGCAAGGAGTTGTCATCTAAATTCACATAATTACCAACTAATCAAATTTAATAAACTGAAGATTTCATGACCCAAATTAATCAAGAACTTAAAAGATGTTTAATCACAGAACTTACTTCAGTGGCAGCATCTTTGGCGGGTTTGGCAATCTCCTTAACAAGACAATCAGCAATGGGCTTTTTGTGATCTTTAAGAATAGCTGCAGCTTTGTGCAACAATTCAGCTCTCTTCCATAGGGGCGTTTTAGCCCATGATTTTTGTGCAGCTTTTGCTGATTCCATCACCTTGTTCACTTCTTCTTGTGTACATGCTGCATCGGTAATAACAAAAAATAAATAATAAAAAAATCCATTACAATTGTTGAATTATAGTAGTACTTTTTATTGTCACAACTTCAAACATGGCAGAGGCACATCCAACTTATTGGCTTATTGCACTTCTAAAATTACAATAAGCGTTAGTGAGCCTAATAAGCATATCATAAAACTCGTTAGTGAGCCTAATAAGCATAAGCTCTTTAACATACATAACCAAACACCCCCTTATTATCTAGTTCTGATACTCCAAACACCCCCTTAATCACTTTCTAATTCACTTTCTAATTCAAAAAATTTTGTGCATCCGGTCATATTTGGTCCTGGTCGTGTGACGGAAAGTGTCACACGGATACCCAAAGGCTCGCCTTTCCCGGATAATCTAAATACAGAAAAACCTCATCCAACAAGACAATTCATAAACCTACAATCTTTACACACACACAAAAAAAAAACACTTGGCACTCACCCTGAACAAAAAACTGAATGTTTCGAGTAGTAGGATTAACAATAGGCACAGACTTTCCAGAATTAGAAACCTTCCATGCACCATCTGCATAATATTTAAAGACATCATCTCCTGCTATGATAGCATCAAATACACCATTTTCACCCATGTTCTTAGTATAATATTATGAATGTGAAGTGACCCATCAAGTGAGGTTGAATTTATAGGGTGAATCATATTCTTGGAATAAGATTTGTTGGTTTTTTATTATGTGGATTGATAGATAGATATGTAGTATTATGTAAGAGGGTACGTCAGATTCAAAAGGTGGTGGTAATTTGTTACAACAAGTGTCCCATGTTACTATGTTTCATGTTTTTTTAAGAATGGTTTTGACTTTTTTTTGTTGGTTTTTGACTATCATGTTTTTAAATTTGGTTTCTAGTAAGGAATGATTCAAATGTAGAGGTGGCCAAAATGGACTGACGGGCGGGTAAACGGGTGAAGAGCTGGGCTAAACGGGTGATGAGCTGAGCTAAACGGGTAGCAGGCTAAATGGACGTGCAAGCTAAATAGACGCGGGTTGAACGGGCAGGCTAAACAAGTGCATGCTATAACGGGAAAAAAACATATAGAACGTAAAAAAAGTTAAAAATAGTACTTATTTATTAGTCGGGGGAAAAAGCATTAAATATAAAAGTCCGTCGAGTGTCCAATTTATTGTTTTACATACGCTCATTGATCTCATCTAATGTCTTACATGTGCCTATTGAGTCCATCAATAATAATGGATGGACAAAAAGTACCCACTTTTTAAAAAAAGGGCTAAAAAATTGGTAAGATTTCCATCGTATCAGCAGCTCTGTGAGACTAGCCTAGATGACTTGGCCATCTACTCTAGGAAACCAGGGCCGCAGCCGTCGCTTGAGGCCCGTGGTCCGACTCTCGACATCATAGAATGGACAAGAACGGCTGACCCAACCACACCAGGCTCCATCATAGTTCTACCCATTTTAATGGCCTCACTTGAGTAACAAGCTCGCGTTACTGAACTCGGCAGACATTGTTGTTCCAGATGGTCTATATAAACAAGTAAAAGTTTCTTCTTGTAGCGATGTGGGATGCGAACATAAGCTTTTTGGGTCATACTGTTATTTTTACTTGGAACCTGTCAAACTTTGAATGTGTCATGCCTAATTGGCTAATTGATAACGTGACTGTACTTCACTTTGCGTTCCATAATCTCTTGGACGAGAACCAAAACAGTTTCAAATTATTGTACTTGTCATTTCGTACCATCATTAAATTGTGGGGCTGCAATACTGTTATCGAATAGCCCTCTACAATATGTGCCTTAAAGTTGGTTACGTGACTTACGTTGAGCATAATACAATAAAACCTGATGTACTTACTATCGTGGAGAGTGCTATATGTATTACATATTCACAGTTAATAAAAGTGTACTTTAATAAACTATCTACTTAGATAAAACGATGAAGATGAGCGACATAAGTAAAACATATGTAATTTAGGTTGATTTTTGGGTTTTATAGAGCTATTTTTATGGAACATCTTAACTCGTACCAATTCCTTGTGAGCTTAATTAAGTAAGTTCATGACTTGAACATTAGCATCAACCGATCTATTAAGGATGACAAGAGAATCCAAATACCATGAACTAAAACAAACTCGACAGAAAGCATCCGCCAAAGTGATTATGATTGAAAAAAGATATTTGTCAGAAGTGGGATTTGAACCCACGCCCTCTCTCGAAGACCAGAACTTGAGTCAAGCGCCTTAGACCACTCGGCCATCCTGACTTATTTTTACTAAATTGCTACAAATCACCCTTTAAATAATAGTCTCGCCTGCCAAGAACATAAACCTAATATAACGTGGCCTCGTAAGAATATATATTAGATCTCTTTGCAGCTCATGATACCTACACTGGTTTTGATTATCCTATGCATTCAGAGGCGAAATCAGGAGTTCGTGTTTGGGGGCATCACTTAGTTGTAAAACAGTACGATAAGGTGTTCATCAGCTAAGTGGTTGTGAGCTAAAGGCGCACATCTATGGTCTGGGTAGCGGGTATGCGTGTTTTAGGTGCTGCTTATCGGATTTAGTTGTTTGTGCTACAGCGTGTGTTTGTTTGTGCTACAGCGGATTTAGTTGATAGCATTTACATTTTAATCATTTTAAACAGTAAATATTACTAATGGCCTATTGCTTTTATTTAGTATATAATGGGCTGTATTTTGTTTACGGTTTAAGCAGTAGGTTTTCAGCTAATTATTAGTATTATTTTCAGTCAATTTCGAAAACTTAAACAACTTATTGTGCGTCTCAACAACACACTCTTAAAAGCCAAGTGCTCCTGACTTTAATTGTGCGCCTCACGTATTTCTATTGAAGTTTTTCATATAAATTGTTAAAAAGCATTCTTAAGGTCTTATAAGTGCTCCCTCTTTATTATGTGCGCCTCACTTAAAAACCAAATAACATTAAGTCCTCGAGCAATTTAAATGATCAAGTGCAGTTTGAACATTTCCACTTCTTAGGTGGTGTTTGTGCTATTCTCATGTCCTGTTTTACGTTATCAAGTAAAAGAGGCCATATAAGGCTACTGATTCCATTACAAACACGACTTTAACTGCTGTGCAGCGTTGACCACTGATAAGATCTCAAGACGTTAATATAGTAATGACTTAATAAAGACTACTTCTAGTCAAATGTGTTATTTTCCCACCCAAATGAGAAAATGAAACAATCTTGGAATGACATCAGTAAGATTATAGAAATTGTGGTTCAACATTTCCTTCGTTTATATACCTTCATATTTTGAGTCTTTAATCCATTTGTGTAATACATTTCAAGAGATTATGGAATGCAAAGTGAAGTACATTCACGTTATCAATTAGGCACGACACATTCAAAGTTTGAGAGGTTCCAAGTAAGAATAACAGAATAACCCAAACACTTAATTTCACATCCCACATCGCTACAAGAATAAACTTTTCACTTGTTTATATTGACCATCTGGAACCACAATGTCTGCCGAGCTCAGTAACGTGAGCTTGTTACTCAAGTGTGGGCATTAAAATTGGTTGGACTGTGATGGACCTGGGTCAGCCGTTCTTGTCCATTCCATAATGTAGAGAGATGGACCAGGTTGGGGCTCCGGGCCCCTCAAGTGACGGCTTGGCCTCTGGCCCTGGTTCTAAGTAGTAGATGGCAAAGTCATCTAGGCTAGTCTCACAGAGCTGCTGATACGACGGTATACTCACTCTCGACATTCGGAAGAGACAACAACGAACAGCTTGGTTCCTTCTGATGGACACTACTTTTTTTTGTTTTGTTTTGATTGGAATTACTTTCTGATTAAACGAGCATATACCAGCTTGGTTCCCGCCCAGATAGTTCATTACTTCAGTCTTCAGAATCCAACACATAATGCATGCTTTTGAGGTTGGATGGTTGGAATATGCCTCGCATGGAATGCACATACCAAATTAACAGCCTTGTATAACGGCTACTAGTATCATATGCTTGGTACACGTTAGGGACTATCCGGATGGTAAAGTTAAGGTGTAAGGAATAAGGACTCATTACATCGTATCATATAAACAACGGCGACCATTTGTGTAAATTACTCTTTTTTTCATGGTGTGATCTTTCATCTTGTTATTAAACGGTCTTATTTTTGCAGGTTCACTATTGGTGGATGGTTACTTGTCGTGGTCACGTTGGTTTTATGTGGCGTTTTTGTTATCCTCAACAAGTAAGATTAAATACTGTGTTTGACTAAATAAGTCAAAGTGCAATGCAATCTCGGACACATGTGTGGCTATGGGACAGCGGGTGAATCACCAGCATGCTGAAAATGCTCTTAGCAACGGGATCTAAGGTACCCACAGTTGATGCTTGAAATTATCCAGCAAAAACTAATACCCTAAACAACATGTTAAAACATTGAACTTGTAATTGGATGGGTGCGCCGAGCCTAGGCTGTAGTGCAACGCCAAGGCGACACGTGAAAAACCCCAGCAGCAAGCTACTGTGGTGGGTTCTTCCCCCACAAATGTCGAGAGTGAGCATCTTTATCTCTTGAACGAGAACCAAAACAAATTGAATTCGAATGATCACTTTGTTTAAAACATTTGTATTTAGTAGGACCTTTAAATTAGGGGCGTTTGCAATACTGTATCGAATAGCCTTCTGCAATCTGTGCCTCAATGTTCGTTATGCCCACGTTAATACAATAATACATGATGTACTTACTATAGCGGAGACTACAATATGCATCACATCACAGTAAAAAATTTACACTAATAAACGATCTACTCATATAAAACGATGAAGATGCAGTTATACGGGTAAAACATATGTTGCTATATAGAAAATCAGTGAACTTAGGTACATAGTTGATTTCATCGCTGTTCAGCTCTAAGCAGACAAAGAAACTGCTGGCACCAACACAATAGGTCCAACGCCAATTATTAACTTTCACTAATCGAAATACTTATATAAGTTTACGATAGCTGGGAGTGATTTTCCTCATCACAATGAAATGTAGCAGTTGTTCCTCCACATGCTGAAGTCACAATTTCGGAGTATGTATGAGATCACCCAAGCCAGTCACAGCTTGCATAATGTAAGGCTTTAGCTTTTTGTAGATTTCCAAAGTACCCCTTCCCCCAATTCTCGAGCTACCCCGCAGAACTCCCTAAGTAGAAGAAATCAATAATTGGTCAGAAAGAAAATTATATATGATCAACAGAGCTATGTAACATATGTTTTTTTTTGGAAAGGCAACATAAATTAAAGAACCAAACAAAGACAAAACATAGAAAATGGCATCTCACCTTCTAACAAGACAATTAAAAGGATGAGACCCAGGAAAAAATCACTACAATGTGCAAACCACTAAACCAAGAACTGAAACCATTGGACAGTCACAATGAAATACTATCACAGCTTGTACGAAGATTTACTGTAGTCAAATCTTAAGTGGCTCCCACAACCATCGTTGCCAATCTAAATCTTTAAATTTGTTCGATCTTCTCACAATCCATTCAAAGCTTTTAAGTTGAATGTCTTGAACAATTTTGTTTGTACTTGAAACTTTTTTGCCAAACACACGTGCATTTCTTTCTTTCCAAATGAAGTACCCAGTTGACCAAATAACCGCTTGCCAAACACGAGAGATGTAGATGGGTACAGTAACATTTCCATTTGATGAAAAGAATTCATCAATAGAGAAACCATTAACCCTGCCCACCTTCCACCACGTAAAAATCTTTTCCCACACACTTATAGCTAGATCACAAGTGATCAAGCTATGCGCACAAGTTTCCACGATATTATTGCAACTTGGGCAAAGAACTGAATCTAAGTCGATACCTCTTCGATCAAGCTCCACGCGAACTGGAAGTCTACCTTTTAAAGCCCTCCACACGAATATATTCACTTTTCTCGGTACCAACTTGTTCCAAAGCATTTCATGGCCTCCGCTTTCCACCTGAAGAATCTTTTCCTCCACCATTTTTGTTAAAGCTTTAACCGCGAACTTTCCGTCTTCTGTAAGCGACCATCTCCATTTGTCCCTACAATTATTATTAACAACAACATTTTGCAAAACACCAAGGAGATCGTTAAATTCCTTACTAACTCTACCCCTAATACTTCTAGCCCAATCCCATTCCCAACACCAAACGTCATTAACCCACAGCCCCTTATCCAACACACTACTCTCCTTCTCTTTTTCTAAATGATAAAGCCTAGGAAACCTATCACAAAGCCTCTGATCATCCACCCATCTATCAAGCCAAAACCTAATATCCGACCCATTACCTAACATCCCGACACAAGAAGAAGTGAAATCTAAGCCCACTACATCTATCTCATCACCAATCTTCACCCAATATCACGCCAAATCCCACCACCCTTTACACCCCCTCCAATAGCCCTAATATCCCCCAAACCCCCACTCACCCCATGAATGCTCTTAATCACCCTAACCCAAAAACCCTCGCCCTCCGTCCTAAACCTCCACCACCACTTACCTAACAAAGCCATATTTTTTGCCCGTAAAGACCCCACATTGAGACCCCCGTCCTCCAAAGAAGCTAAGACCGAATCCCATTTAACCCACGAAAGCTTTTTCCCTTCACCCGACCCTCCCCAAAAGAAGTTTTTCCTAATTCTCTCAAGATTTTTTATAACACTCAAAGGCACACGGAACATCGAAAAATAATACAATGGCAAACTACCTAGAACCGATTTTACCAATGTTAGACGACCCCCAAACGACATCGTTCTAGCTTTCCAATCCGCTAACCTCTTTTTGAATTTCTCCACTACGGGATCCCATGCTTTTACACGCCTCATGTTTTCACCAATTGGTAAGCCCAAGTAAGTAAACGGAAACTCCCCGATGCTACATCCCATCCATCTCGCCATGTCCGCCATTTCTCTCTCGCTAACTCCCGTGCCATATAACTTACTTTTGCTATAATTTACCTTTAACCCCGATACTTCTTCAAAGCATTTGAGAATACACATAAGAGATTTAGCATTCTCTTTGTTCCATTCACCGAAAAAAATAGTATCGTCTGCGTATTGAAGATGTGCTACTATGACATTATTAGTGCCAACTACGACCCCTCTAAAGATGCCTTTCTCCACCGCTTCGGTTACAATCGCATTTAACCCTTCCGCCGCCAGAATAAATAAGAAAGGCGAAAGAGGGTCGCCTTGTCTAACACCCCTCTCTAAACCAAATTCCTCCGTTGGAGACCCGTTAACAAGAATGGACATAGACGAAGATCTAAGACATGTATCTACCCATTTACGCCATTTATCTCCAAACCCCATTCTACTCATTATATCTAATAAAAATCTCCAATTTATACTATCAAATGTCTTCTCGAAGTCGACTTTAAATATTAAACCCTTTTCTTTATTTTTCTTCAAAAACTCCATAGTTTCATTTGCTATAAGTACCCCGTCTAGAATATATCTTCCTTTTATAAACGCGTTTTGCACTTCTCCCACCACCTTACCCACCACATGTTTTACCCTCTCAGCTAATATTTTAGATATAATCTTGTAATAACATCCGATAAGACTAATAGGTCTAAAATCTCCAAGCCCTATGGGGTCGATAACCTTTGGAACAATGGCAACGAAAGAAGCATTACAACCCCTTGATATCACCCTTTTCTCCCAAAACCAAGCGATCGCAGTCATCAAGTCCACCTTAATGATTTGCCACACTTTCCGAATGAACTTGAAATTAAAACCATCAGGGCCCGGTGCTTTATCCCCACCGCAACCACAAATTGCTTCCCATATCTCTTTTTCACTGAAAGCCTTCTCAAGCATTCGAGCCTCCTCTTCAGATATTTTCACAATTTTGTTATTACAGAATATGGGACGAGTAACCCCCCTTTCAGAAAACAAGCTTTTGTAATGTCTAACCATTTCGTGTCTAATTATATTTGGATGATCACACCACACCCCATTAACTATAAGGCCTCTTAAGTTACCTTTGTTGTTCCTTCTCTTCACATATGAATTAAAGAATTTAGAATTCTCATCCCCTTCTTTATCCCATATAATTCTAGTTTTTTGTCGCAGCATGTTACCATATTCCATCTCTTTTTCTTCCCATTGTCTTCTTGTCTCCAACCAAGCTCGTCTCTCAATATCGCTGAGTGGTCTTGTTTCCGCCTCAAGCTCCCATTTCATTGCTTCATCTCTTAACTTTTCGATATTCTCTTTATGACCACCAAACCTATCCTTACTCCAAGCCCTAAGTTTGGTCTTGACATTCTTTAATCTATCACGAAATATGCAATCTGGCTGAGTGCTCCAAACATCTACCTTCCAAGCCTCTTCGACAACATGACAAAAATCTTGCTCTTCCATCCATATATTGAACACTCTGAATGGCTTTGGGCCAAAGTCTAATTCAACGTCCTTTATAACAATCGGACAATGATCAGAAAGTTTTCTATCCAAGGCGATGACTGATAGATTGCCCCATAAATCATTAAATTCTTCATTCAACAAGAAGCGGTCTAACTTTCTAAATTTCACTCCGTCATCACTTACCCTAGTAAATTTCCTTCCTCCCATTGGAATTTCCACTAACCTTGTATTGTTAATGAAATTATTGAACTCCATACATTCTTTAGTATTCACTTGAGAGTTAAGTCTATCCGCATTACTCCTAACCACATTTAAGTCACCGAATATACACCACGCGCCTTGCCATTTGTACATCAGACTTGTTAATCTTTCCCATAGCTATGTTTTTTGTCTACTTACATGTGGCCCATAAATACAAACCAAAAACACATCAACATCTTTTCCTTTCCATGATCCCTTAACCGCTATAAATCTCTCGTCACCAATCGCCTCTTTGCAAGTAAAAACTCTTGTATCCCAAATCAACAATATACCTCCTGAATTCCCATTTGCAGGTAACTGGGAGTACCCGTAGCCTTTCCCACCCCACAACTCCTCAATCCAAACATCATCAACCACACCGCATTTTGTTTCTTGAAGGCCAATAATATCCGGGTGTTCCTCCCAAATGATAGATCTAATCCAGCCTTTTTTCCCACTTTCCCCCATGCCCTTTACGTTAATAGATATCATCTTCATTAAAAAACAGAAAAGATCGAAATGAGAACAAAAATAGAAGATACTACTGCCTCTGCTGGCCAGCATTCTCTTCATTCTTGTTCTCCTCACCGCCCCGTTCATTTACCTTGTTTTCCTCTTCAGCTAATACCCAAGATACTCCAATCATTTCCCCAATTTCCTTAACCTGTTCAATATTCACATTACATTTGATGTTATCAGCTTCTTTCACATTAGATTTCCCAAACTGAAATATCCCATTGCTTTCGTTTTCCACCTCGTAATATTCCTTAAAAGCATCCGAGACCCTTTTTTTGTTTACATCTATCCCCTCCGTATCGGTTTTTTGCGCCACTTCAAATGCCTTGTTAACACTTCTCCTTTCTAGCTTCTTTTTGATTTCGGGATTGTCTACATTCGATTTCCCTTGATTAAAATTCAACCCAACATTGTCCCCTTCGAATAAGTTTACACTACTTGCTTTCCTTTTTTTTCTCAGCCTGTCGCCTCCACTCCCCATAGAGCTAGAGGGTGATACTTCCCGTTTATCTCTTCTGTTCTCTGAGCTATCAAGACCTTGATTATTGTTCATCTCGTTGCTTGTCATGTTCCCATCTTTCATGGATTGCGGAACTTTCTTGTTAGTACCAGATGGTTTTCTAGAATAGGTTTTTAGGCGACGACCATTGATTTTGTTTGGGCCAACTGAGTTATTATAAGTATATCTCTTTTCAGCCCATTATTTTCTTTAGCCTTTAAGCCCATAACAGGCCCGCTCCTGTCATCTAAACAACCAATCTCTTGAAACATATCAGCTCTGACTTCTGTTGACGTGGATAACTTTATTGTCTCTTCATTAAACCCACCCACATAATTATTACTACTATTTTCTATAATCTTTTCATTGCTTTTTTCAAGGTTTTCTCCATGCGCCGCCTTCATCTTGGAATTATCAGTATCCTCTTCGAAAGTGTCACCCACTCTTGTTTCACCCGAGAATCTTGATCCTTCATCTTCCCCGATATTCCGACCACCCGCCCTTGTGGCTGATACAGTTTCGTCCCCGTCGCCCGCCTTCAAACCCCCGATATTCTCATCATCACTAGAGTTCCCATCTTCACTGTTTGATTCCACATCATCTTCATCTTCCTTCCCATCAACCTGCATACCCACAACAGTCTCGTCATCGCCTTCTGCATTTTTGACTACATAGTTTCTGTCAACTGTTTCCTGTATGTCCGTGACTGTGATGTCTTTAACTTCCTCAACAACACTCACTTTATGAATTTTCCCTTTTACCTTCACAAATAAATCTTCTTTTATCAATCCCTTGTTAGTCACAAATACATTGGTTTTGCAAACATTTTCAAGAATTGGGAGCCTTTTTTTTTGGGTAAAAGGGATCAACATCCCCAGTAAAATATATTACACCAAAAAAAAGTTAAGTACAATGAAATGTGGCTGACATAACACATTAACCTCAAGCAAGCAACAAACAGCTAAACCCTCAGAGGAAGACACAATCAACTGAAACACAGCCTATTCAAAACAGCAAAACAAAAATAATGTAAATGGTGCCATGTGTACACTCATTTGGTTATCTCACACATGCATGAAGAAAGGACTTTGCTTGCTTCACATCTGAATGCCCGCACCCACTTTCTTAGCTGATTGTTTTGAATTTGACCCTGAATTAACAGGTTCCAGTTTCTTACTAATTTTTAGGGGAGGTTCTTCATCTGAATCACTAGTAGTTTCATCATCTTCTAATAAATCTATGGTAGCTGGGAGTTTAACATCCTTTGTAAAAACAGCCTTCTTTCCAGCCTGTTTTTGTGGCTTATAATCTGAATCGCGAGAAGAATCTATTGTAGCCGGACGTATAACCTCCTTTTTATAGACTGTCTTCTTTCCGGCTTGCTTTTGTGGCTTATGATCTGAATCACTAGAAGAATCTATGGTAGTTGGACGTTTAACCTCCTTTGTAAAGACTGCCTTCTTTCCAGCTTGTTTCTGTGGCTTAAGATCTAAATCACTAGATGTTGAAACAAATTTCCCCAAACACTTGGCCCAAGGATATTAAGCTTCGGTCTCGTGTATAATATGCTTGTAGGATTGGCCTACCCTGCAATAATAGAACGCACGTTCGCTCGCCCCAGGTGTGAACCCGAGACCAAGATCCGGCGTGAGAGTAAGTAACTATCACAGGAGTGGTATCCGGTGTGGAATACCGGAGGAATACTATTAAGCAGAATTAAATGTGATGTACTGTGTGTTGTCGTGTGTAGTAAATGTCTTGGGGTATTTATACCCAAAGTTAAAGCATACCTGGCTCTGTAGTCATGTCATCGAGACATGCATCGTGAACAGTACCTTTTGGTCAGAAACAGTATAAAGCAGGCGGCGGTTTATGGCTGGATCCATTGGATAAAACCTTGCCTGTTGGGTAAAACAAGGTCTCCCAAGATATAGGGGATCTTGTTTGCTGTCTCTTTCCTACGTGGCAATTGTCTCGGCGATAGTGGCATGCCTTCGGCCATGTGCCGGAGACATACGCGAACATGTCCCCCCAAGTATTAGTTCATTATGCTTATAATGGACTGATACTTTAAGCAGGTCCGACTTTGTTCTACCTTTTGAACCGGTTCGAGTCTGTTTTCCTTTTTGGACTCCCTCCTTTCTTTAGTGGGGTCAGGGATGATGCCACGTGTCCCGCACTTTTGAATTCAACGGTGGATCCTTGTCCTCGTGATTCGTAAGTGAATAGTGTCGCATCGTTTTCTTCGCCTATACCCCCTATATATATACATGTTGGGAATCTAAACTTGTTGGATTCCCTGATCATTGATTTAAACATAATTAGGCTGTTAGATAGTCCCTTGCCTGTGCCTAGGAGGCAGGCAAGTTTCGCAAGACTCACAGAGATCCAAGTCTCTGTGAGCAACCTCAGAGGAGTCCATGTCAGAGACATTGTCAGGGAAGTCGAAGATCACCTGAAGACATACTCATTGGCTGTGATGGATAACAGCCAAGATGTATCAGGGACTCTGAGGGGTTAAGAGTTAACAGGGGTGGCAATACCCTGATAACTCTCAGCACACTTTGGACATGCCATTTGTGTGTTCGAGACTATGAAGAAAAAGGAAACTTTTTTGACAACTGTTTCCTTAAAGCATAATGGAAGACTACCAAGAATAGAAAGACATCATGTGACTGATGTGGGAACTTGTAAAAGCTTGTGTAGTCACCATCAAGTACTATTTAGGTCAATCTCGTAACACTATAAATAGGATGTGTATCCATGCATTAATGTTTCAACACTTTGAGATATTCATAACATTATTGCATATAACTTAGTGAATCAAACAGCTACGACTGTATTCATAAGTTAGGGTTTATAGTTGTTCAAAGTGTGCACAACACATTGTCATCAAACTGTGTTATCCATAACACTTGTAATTCTTTATTATACAATAATAAGATTACGTTTGAAAAGTAATACCTTGTGTTGATTAAGTTAAGATTAGGGTTTCTTGCATTGATTAGGGACTTTCAATTGGTCAGAGCGGTGTTTGATATTAAAACCTTCAAGAAACATCGTTCTCCGTTTTATAATCAAGATCCACCATGCCAGAAACTTCTAACCCACCACAATCACCTTCCACAAACCCATCTTCACCAAGACTCAACCCTCCTGCCAATGACGACGATCTACCCCAACTTCTTGACTCAAGAGGTGGATCACACGTCACAAGTGTACCAGTCTTTGATGAAGAAGATTTTGCCAGTTGGAAGAGTCAATTTCTTGTATATCTTGATGGGCTTGAACCTTTTCTTCTAGAAATTTTAGAAAATGGTCCTTATATTCCTATGGCGCTTACATCCACTGAAGAAAACCCTTTTCCCAAACCTCTCAAACAATGGACTCCAGCTGATAGGAAATTGGCAAATCAAGATAAACGTCTCAAAAGCATCATAATATCCTGTCTTCCCAAGCATATCATGAAGCCTGTCATTCAGTGTCCCATAGCCAAACAAATGTGGACAGACCTCATCCTTGGACATGAAGGACCCTCTGAAACAAGAGAGACGAAGATTCAGGCACTCAGACTTCAGTTCAATGCCTTCAAATCACTTGAAGGTGAAAAGGTTCAACAAACCTATACAAGGCTGAAGATTCTTCTCAATGATCTTGCAATGAATGACGTCACTATTGGTCAAGCTGAGATCAATGCCACTTTTGTCAACAGCCTTCCAAGAAAGTGGCTGAGTATGAATCAGACTCAGAGGGCTAACAACTCAATCAAAAATGACACCCTTGCTCAGCTTTATGGAAAGTATAATTACGAAGAAGGGCTGATTGATACTATTTACAAGTCAGAGACTGAAAGATTTGTGGTCTAAGGAGCTTCTTCCAAAGCCTTGATCTCTGCAACACATCATCATGACAGCAATTCTGATGTTGAAGAAGATACCCGTAGCAGCCAAGAGTTCTTGACAGACCTTAATGCAGAGTTTCATGAAAGAGCCTTGCTAGCCAACCAAAGAAGATACTTCAAAAGATCAGGAAGAGTAGGATCAGCAAGTAAACCAACTGACAGGTCAAAAGAAACTTGCTTTGCCTGTGGAAAGCTTGGACATTTTCAAAAAGACTGTCCTTCCACCAAGACATCCTCACCCTCTTATCCATCATCTTCATCCAAACCCTACAAGTTCAAACAACATAACAACTCATCTCAATCTAATTCTTCAGACACTGAGAAGAAAGATTACAAAAATAAGTACAAGGCACTTAAAGCTGAGTTAGAACAAATGAACTTGAAGATTGAAGCTCTGTCCAAGAAGAAGGGTGGTGAGAAAAAGACAGAGAAAGGGTTGGTTGCTGAAACTTATGATTGGAATGATGAGCCACTGACTTCAGATGAAGAAGACACCACCAGAGTCGGGGCTTTCATGGCGATAGCTGAGGATGAACCAGCTGTTGGAAAAGGTGATGCAAGATCAGGACAATGGGTTGACATCACAATGAAAAAGGTACACAGGCTTTTATCCATGTCTGATAGTGATGAACGTAAACATGTCCTTGATTACACCATTGTTGATTTACACTTTGTTGAGGAACAAATAAAGAACCTACTTGATAAGTTTCACTCTGTTAAATCTGAAATGCTAAATGCTAAAGCTGAATGTGAAACTCTCAGGCGGGTTAATTTAGAGAAAATATCCCTACAAAATGAAGTAGCTAGATTAACCTTGAAAAACATTGCTTTAAATGATCAAGTCTCTGAATTGAACAAGGTTATTGAAAAATGGTTGTGTGCTAGGTTTACTATTGATCAATTGCTTAGGAATGAAGTGCCTGCTGACTTAAAAAGGGATATATCTGCTAAGAAAAATAAGCTGAGAATTCTCACCAAACCTAAAGACATTGTCTTTAAATCTACAGAGACCATTCATATGTCAGATACCACTTTGACTAATGACCTTGTCTCTGAAGATGTGGTTGAGCTACCACCCTTGCCCAAACTCTCTGGAGTTGAACCCAGCAGTTCTTCTAGATCTGCTAAGGATGAACTTAGGATAGATATTGAGAATCCTCCAGCTAAAGTTTTTCATGTGCCTGCTAAACAAACTGGCAAACAAGTAGCTTTTAAGCCTGTTACTACTAAATCTGTGAATAAGGTTGACCCTACCACTGAAGATCGCCTGTTGTCTCTTATGAAAGAAGTAGAACTCTTGAAACAACACATTAAGCCTTCCGCTGAATGCTCTACTTCTCATGAACCTAAGTCAGTCCTAGGTGAACCCAAAGGGGAAAGGTTAATCAAACCTTATTGCAATGTATGTAAAAACTCTCACCATTCGACCTTAGATCATGACAGACACATGGCAGCTAAAAGAGCTCAAACACCCTCTAGGGACAGACCACAAAGTTCCAAAAGACAACAGGGAAATTACAAACCTTATCCTCCCTGTAAATTATGTGGGTTCACAGACCATCACTCAGACGAGTGTGGTGACTTCCCTGGGTGTGATATCTGTGGAAGTTATAACCATGAAACAACGAACTGTCCCTCCCAACGCCAAAAGTTTTTCAGGAACACAAGAGTTGCTAATAAGCAATTCAGGGAACCCACTAGAAAGTGGGTTCACCATAGGAACTAATCTGTTTCTATGTATCTGTGCAGAAATATCTCAAGGAATCGGTATGGTATCTAGATAGTGGCTGTTCTAGACACATGACAGGGATTCAACAATACCTGCACAGATACTCAAAGGAGCCAGGTCCTAAAGTGGTGTTTGGAGATAACTCTTCAGGTGACACAGAAGGATATGGCTTAGTGAACTGCAATGGGATTACATTTACCAGGGTTGCATATGTGAATGGTCTTAAACACAATCTTATTAGCATCAGCCAATTGTGTGATGCTGACTATAAGGTTTTGTTTACTAAGACTCAGGGAACCATATTCAACAAAAACAATGATGTTGTGCTGATTGCACCTAGAAGGAGAGATGTTTATGTCATCAACATGGCTGTGTGCTCTGAAGACAGCTCAAATTGTTTTCTTGCTAAAGCCTCTGAAAGTGTCAATTGGCTGTGGCATAAAAGACTGTCTCATCTCAACTTCAAGAACATCAACAAGATAGCCACTCAAAACTTGGTTGTTGGTCTACCTTCAGTGATGTTTTCCAAAGACAAGAGTTGTTCTGCCTGTGTCAAAGGAAAGCATCATAGGTCTTCATTCAAGACTAGACAATCATTCTCTATTGACAAGTGCTTACATCTCCTTCACATGGATTTGTTTGGGCCTGTCAAACCTCAGACCATTAATCACAACAAATACACCTTGGTCATAGTCGATGAATTTTCAAGATACACATGGGTGTTCTTCCTCATAAGGAAAAGTGATGCAGCTGAAACCATCATGTCCTTCATCAGACAGGTAGAAAATATGAATGATGTTAGAGTCAAAGCTCTAAGAAGTGATAATGGTACTGAATTCAAGAATCATCAACTTGAATCGTTTTGTGATGAAAAAGGGATTTCTCAGAACTTCTCTTCAGCTGGCACCCCTGAACAGAATGGTGTGGCTGAAAGAAGAAACATGACTTTGATTGAAGCAGCAAGAACTATGTTAAATGGTGCAGCCTTACCAAAGCAATTTTGGGGAGAAGCTGTTCACACTGCCTGCTACACACAAAACAGATCAATCATTGTCAAAAGACATGGTAAAACTTCCTAAGAAGTTTTCAGAAAAAGATCTCCAGATGTCAGCTATTTTCATGTGTTTGGATGCCCTGTGTTTATTTATAACCACAGGGATAAACTTGGAAAGTTTGATGAAAAAGTTGATGATGGTTTCTTCTTGGGATACTCTCCAACAACCAAAGCCTTCAGAGTATTCAACATCAGAAGACAAGAAGTAGAAGAAACATTCCATGTTAGATTCAATGAAGATGATGAAGTCATACAGAGAACAGGAACAGAGGGTGATGAAATTGATTTTAATGAAAATGTATCCTTTCCAAGTGATGAGTTCACAGAACCCAGACCTACCAGTCATCATCACTCCAACACTCTCACCCCTTATGTCCTTGCCTTTGACCCTCTGTCAACTCATAACATAGAAGTCTCTACCTATCAGGAACTTGATGAAGAAGAACCTCAAATCTCTGATGGTCCTTCTCATGCTATTGATGACTCACCAATTCTTCAAATCCCTGAAGACTCTCCTGCTGATAATGAAATAGCACCCCTTGATATGGCTGAAGAAGACTCTGACACTGAAGTAGTCTTTGAAGAAAGCCCTCCTAGTCAGCAGGATGAAACTCAAATTGTACCAGCTGTGCCCACAAGTTCTCCTGTCCTTGAGTCCCCGGCTCCTCAAAATAAGTGGACAAGAGATCAACACATTCTTCTTGTCAATATTATTGGGGAACCAAATGCAGGGGTCACAACTAGACAGCGAATCCAAGACTCAGAGTCAGCCTCAGCCAATGAATGTCTCTTTGCTGAATTTCTCTCACAAATTGAACCTAAAAGAGTAGCTGAGGCTCTGGTAGAAGAAGGATGGGTAGCTGCTATGCAAGAAGAAATCAATCAGTTCAAAAGGAACAAAGTATGGACACTAGTGCCAGCTCCACCTGGAAAGAATATCACAGGCACTAGATGGATCTATAGAAATAAGATGGATGAAATTGGGA
Organism: Glebionis coronaria; assembly: GCA_025667525.1. Lineage (NCBI taxonomy): Eukaryota > Viridiplantae > Streptophyta > Magnoliopsida > Asterales > Asteraceae > Glebionis > Glebionis coronaria. Next base: position 43,406,070 of record CM046878.1, read on the forward strand.
ACATCATCAGGAACAAGGCCAGACTGGTAGCACAGGGGTTCTCTCAGACTGGAGGAATTGATTATGATGAAACATTTGCTCCAGTTGCTAGACTTGAAGCCATTAGAATCTTCCTTGCTTATGCTGCCTATATGAACATCACTGTGTATCAAATGGATGTAAAGAGTGCATTCCTCAATGGTGATTTGGTTGAGGAAGTGTATGTTGCACAACCTGAAGGATTTGAGAACAGCGAGTTTCCCAACCATGTGTACAGACTTCACAAGGCAATGTATGGGCTGAAACAAGATCCAAGAGCATGGTATGAAACTCTTTCAAATTTCTTAACTGAAAATAAATTTGTCAGGGGTTCTATTGATAAAACACTCTTTACCTTCAAGGATAAGAGTGATTTCATCATTGTGCAGATTTATGTGGATGATATCATCTTTGGGTCAACAAATGTAATTCTTAGTAAACGTTTTGCTAAATTAATGACCAAGAAATATGAGATGAGTATTATGGGTGAATTAACTTACTTTTTGGGCTTTCAAATTAAACAATGTCCTAAGGGAATTTCAATTTGTCAAGAAAAGTATGTTAAGGATTTACTTAAAAAATATGACTTAGCTGATTGTGCATCAGTGAAATGCCCCATGCTTCCACCCAACAACTTGGGCCCTGATGAGTCAGGGGTCTCTGTCAATGAGACTTTATATAGAGGCATGATTGGGTCACTCATGTATTTAACAGCTAGTCGTCCAGATATCAAATTCTCCACATGTCTCTGTGCAAGGTACCAAGCTAAACCAAAATAATCCCATCTAGTGGCTGTAAAGAGAATTTTCAGGTATCTCAAAGGAACACCATCCCTAGGCCTATGGTATCCAAAGGAATCAGGCTTTGATCTGAAGGCCTATTCAGATTCAGACTATGCTGGATGTTGTATTGACAGAAAAAGCACTTCAGGCAGCTGTCAAATCCTAGGAGGAAAATTGGTTGGATGGAGTGCTAAAAAGCAAAACTCTGTGGCTATGTCTTCAGCTGAAGCAGAATATGTCGCTGCAGCCAGCTGTTGTGCTCAGGTGCTCTGGATGAAAAGTCAATTGGCTGACTATGAAATTTTGTATGACAAAGTGCCAATCTTTTGTGACAACACCAGCGCCATTGCCATATCCAACAACCCTGTTCTTCACTCTCGTACCAAACACATTGATATCAGGTATCATTTTATCAGGGATCATATAATGAAGGGGGATATTGAGCAGCATTTTGTTCCCACAGAGCTGCAACTAGCTGATATCTTTACAAAGCCTTTGGCTGAACCTTCATTCAACAGGCTAGTTGCTGAGCTATGGATGCTCAATATCTCAAAGCCTGTGGCTTGATATTAAATGTGTTCATTAAATGATTGATTCTATATTAAATGTTTTTCACATGAAACTAGGTAGTTACTTTCCAAGTAAATGCAAAAACATTCTCAAATATTTAATCATTTATTTTTCGGATAACGAGGAGACAAACTATTTTGAAAGGTCAAGGGGACCCACTTGAGCAGTCATTTTTGCACCTTGCATTTAATACGGTTGAATAACAGTTCACTTAGTTTGAATATATATTGTCTCTTTTCTCTTCCCACCCACCACTATTCTCATTTCTCAAATCATTTCTCTCTCTAAGTTCTTCTCTCTCTCAACCTATCCGCCATTTTCTTTCACCTTCAACCTCGAATCCATGGCGTTTTCAGTTCCTAAAGCAGGAAATGTTAACTTCGAGATCAACGAAATCATCCTCGCCTCCAACAACGCCATTGGATGGATTAAGGCCCCAAATAGCACCTATTCAGATCTGGTGAGTTTCATGCAGAATTGTGACCTAAGTGAAGCCTTCACCAAATCCCCTTCCACCTTTTACCAAGAATACCTTAGGGAATTCTGGTACTCTGCTGAGGTGGTTGATGACACCATAACATTTAGCCTTTCATGCAATGAACACCCTTTCGCCTTCTCCCTTAAAGATTTCTCAAGTGTGGCCGGTTTGAAGCATGGAGATGAATGCCTGAAGGTAGTTGATAAAAAGGCTGTCAAATAAGCCCTGGCCACACTCAACCCTTGCCATGACGTAAACCCTGCCCTTACACCAGCTGAGGTCCTCTCCAAATCTCCTCTGAAGATTAAGTATTTCACTCCCATGTGGCGTGTCCTCTTCACCCACATTGTTAAATCCCTGGGAGGAATGCAGGGATCACAGGATCAGATGTCTTTCAACCATCAGGCTATTGCTTATGGATTAATCTGGGGAGCTGATGTTGATGTTGGAAGCATTCTCTTCTCCAACCTTGTAGAACAGCTGAAGGGAAGGAATCAGGTCAGGGAAAAGAATATCTGCTATGTACGCTTCCTGTCTCTGATCTTCGAAAGCCTGCTGGGAGACAACTACCACAACAAGGCCTTGACTGCTCTTAAGCCCTACCGCATCACAGGTGCCATATACAAAGAAATAGGAGCTGAAGATGTCCCTGTCACCGCTCATATGATGAATGTGGCCAACCAACTACCAACAGCTGAGAAGCCCTTGCTCCCTTCTTCTGAGAAGGTGAATACTTCTAGTGTTGTTGGCAAGTCTAAGTCTTTGACCTCTGGGCAGCACACTACCAAGTCCAAGGCTTCTTCTGGCCAACAGCCTAAGAAGAAGAAAATCCCCTCTTCTTCCCACTCCAAAGCTGTTTCTAAGGCCAAGGGAAAGAAGACTGACACCTCCTCTGGTCCAGATACTCATGTGGATTCAGATTTATCTGCTGACAAACAACAGGAGTCTAGTGTCTCAAAGTCAGCTGAGACGACAGGAAACCAGCCTGATCCAGCTGATATCTCACAGGTAATCAGTGTCTCAAAGTCGCATCGTTTTCTTCGCCTATACCCCCTATATATATATACATGTTGGGAATCTAAACTTGTTGGATTCCCTGATCATTGATTTAAACATAATTAGGCTGTTAGATAGTCCCTTGCCTGTGCCTAGGAGGCAGGCAAGTTTCACAAGACTCACAGAGATCCAAGTCTCTGTGAGCAACCTCAGAGGAGTCCATGTCAGAGACATTGTCAGGGAAGTCGAAGATCACCTGAAGACATACTCATTGGCTGTGATGGATAACAGCCAAGATGTATCAGGGACTCTGAGGGGTTGAGAGTTAACAGGGGTGGCAATACCCTGATAACTCTCAGCACACTTTGGACATGCCATTTGTGTGTTCGAGACTATGAAGAAAAAGGAAACTATTTTGACAACTGTTTCCTTAAAGCATAATGGAAGACTACCAAGAATAGAAGGACATCATGTGACTGATGTGGGAACTTGTAAAAGCTTGTGTAGTCACCATCAAGTACTATTTAGGTCAATCTCGTAACACTATAAATAGGATGTGTATCCATGCATTAATGTTTCAACACTTTGAGATATTCATAACATTATTGCATATAACTTAGTGAATCAAACAGCTATGACTGTATTCATAAGTTAGGGTTTATAGTTGTTCAAAGTGTGCACAACACATAGTCATCAAACTGTGTTATCCATAACACTTGTAATTCTTTATTATACAATAATAAGATTACGTTTGAAAAGTAATACCTTGTGTTGATTAAGTTAAGATTAGGGTTTCTTGCATTGATTAGGGACTTTCAATACATGCTACCCATTTTGATCTCCTACCGTTTTCGCCATTGTTATTTTCTTCGTTCTTGCTTCCTTCTCGCTATTCATAGGTAAATTTCTTCCTTATTCGTTATCTTTTTTAATTGCATATTCGCCTGTTCCGGATGACGGGGAAAGAGATCGTGAAGTCAAGAGTTGATCCTCCTGTGAAGCGTGATCCGAAGTGTGATATGCACATACGTTTGTCTGGTATGACTGGTGATGATTTAAAGGCGGTGATATGTAAGTATAACATCCCTTCGCTTTTGAGACCTCGCCTTCCGGATCCGGATTTGACCATGGATCGTTTACCTGACTCTGTGATTGTCATATATCGTCAGTTCCTTGACCATGCTGGCCTTCGGATTCCCATCTCCACTTTTTTCTTGAACGTGATTCAATACTTCAAAGTACAAATTTCTCAATTGGTTCCCATAGGTGTGAATAGGGTATTGATGTTTGAAATACATTGTTTTGGTTCGAGGATTCCCGTGTCTGTTACATTGTTCAGAGTGTTTTATAGGCTAAGCAAACAGGGTCATTGGTTTTCCTTCGAGAGTAGAGGTGAGGGAGAGTATGGCAAATGCTTGACCGAGACCACCTCCAGCCTTAAGAAGTGGAAGACAGAGTTCTTCTTGATAGATCGTCGAGCCATACCTTTTGCTATGCCTTGGAGACATCGCGAGTCTGTTATAACTGATGAGATTCCTGCTTCGTATAACATTTCTCATGCTAAAGCTCTTCGGAAGAAACCCATTTTGTGTCGTCCTCCTCATGAGGTTTTGCTTTTTCTCGCTGGTCTATCTTTCCCCTATAGTCATCCGGAGCTGCGCCGGATACTTCTAGATGCTGACAAAAAAGGTATGTCTCTGTTTTTGCTTGTTCTTGATTCATTATTACTTACACGGGCTTGCTTATGCTTGCCTTGCCTTCGTCTTCTTCTTCTGCAGAGATGAGTTTCATGGACTTTTTGAGCTTGCCCTCCTTTGACGAAGGTCTTGTCGACATCGGTGAACCTTATAAAGATAATGAGAAGCCTACTCCTCGTGTGACTGAACCTTTACCCACTGGTCAAGATATCCCCAAGTTAACACCTGTTCAACTAGCAGTTGAGAAACCCTCGGCTCGGATCTTAGAAGCTAAGCAGAAGCAAGATAAAAATCCAAAGGTGAGGAAAGCTTCTTCTGTTGCTAAGGGAAGCACGTCCAACAAGAGGGTGAAAAGAAAAAGTCGTCAGACCGTTCAGTCCGACTCCGAAGCAGACTCCTAGAAGACCCATTCTACTCAACCTATTAGTGTTGCGAAACCCCATTCTCAAGCTTCGGCTGGCGGTTCTGACCATAGAGAGAAATCTCCTTTGATTGTGCACGTGAGTGATCATTCATCACCTCATGCTGAGCATGACTCACAAATTGCTGGTGAGCGTTTTACTTTCTCCCTTCTTGTCTTTCCTTGTTGTTTGTTTTTCCCTTTTATTTATACATATGCATGTGTGTGCTGACTCTTTCGTATGTAGCAGGAGAAGAATTTGAACCCCCAAAGTTTGTTCCGGACTGGAGGTTGAATGAGGATGTTAGAGTCAATTCCAATTATGCTGCCAAAGAGTTTCTATACCATCTTGCCACTCCTGCTGACGACCAACATCTCAAGGCTATGTCTAACTAGGACGTCCTTCGTCATAGTTGTCGGACCGTTGCTCAGAGTACCATTGCTGCTGCAAAATTGATGAAGCGTTATGAGAAGCTTAACAGCGAGTATGTTGACATGGCTAATTCTCACTTTGCTAAGAAAGAGTCTTTCTCTCATGGGCAAGATTTGTTAGATTGTTTGAAAGTTTCTCATCAAAAGCTTAAGGAGTCTCATTCTGCGTGTGCCAAGAATGAAGAGGAGCTGAACCTTCGTGTTCGAGCGCTTGAAGAGGAGAATGAGGCTCTTAAGAAGACCGCAGCTGAAGCCACTGAGCAACTTTCCCTTAAGAATCGTGAATTCATAGAGGTTTCTGGAAAGCTTTCTACTGCTGAGACGAATAACAACAATCTCACGGTTCTTCTTAGCCATGCTGAAGTTGATAAACAAATGTTAATCCGGGACGGGATCCCATGCTTGGTTAGGAAATTGCTTGGTAGCTATGAGTATCGTAGGTCTCTCGGCGCGGCATGTAGTGTGGCTTTCTCTGCTGGTTTTATGAAATCCACTGGTCTCGGCAGGACTCCGAAGCAGGTGAAGAATGTTTTGTCAAAAGTCAAAAACATTAAGAAGGATGCCTTGAACCTGGGTAGCAGCTTGTGATGCCTTATTTGTTGCTTCATATCCCTTTATTGAAAAGGTATCTTCTTCATATTCTTTGTCGATAGGTGACTTGCTACAACTGGAGCCTGAGTGTGGACCATCCCAGCCTGAGGTCAGCGAGCTCCCTTCTACCGCCGCCTCCAATGTCACCCAGAAAGATGTTGACTCATCTGGACCCTCATCCCAAAATCAAGAAAAGAAGAAGATAGATTCCAAAGCTGATGCTTCTGCCCTTTGAATATTCCTTTGCCTCCGGTATGCCAGGACAGGCTTGTAACCAAACAATATTTCTAAGTCATTGTAATAATTTCCTAACTTTAATTTTGCTAGAACATCTTGTGTGTGGTGTAATGGGTACTTGACAGTTTAAGCTTGTGACAAAACAATGTGTACTCATATTTTTCTATCCTTGAAATATATTGCATATATTCCTTATTGTTCATATTTTAGTCTTTATTTAGTGGTTGGTAAGTTTTACAGCACTTATCCTTCGGCGTCGAGCCGAGGAGTTAAATCACATGATGATACTTAACTTTTTCTATGGAGGAAATCGGTGCACGGCCGTTTTTAATTTATCCCCCGTATTGCCTTTTGCGCGCATCCAAACACTTATGAGTGTTTCTTATAATTTACATGGGAGGATATCGACACATAGCCTCTTTTCATTTATCCTCCGGATTGCCTCTCGGGCACATCCAAACACTTAGAGTGTTTTTCATAATTTTTGTGTGTATGGGAGGACATCGGCACATGGCCGCTTTTAATTTGTCCTCCAGACTGCCTCTCGGGCGCATCCAAACACTTAGAGTGTTTTTCATAATTTTTATGTGGGAGGACATCGGCACATGGCCGCTTTTAATTTGTCCTCCGGACTGCCCCTTCAGGCGCATCCAAACACTTAGAGTTTTTACAATTTTGTAGTCCTTCGGTTAGCTACTCCGAGGACCGCAAACGTAATGACAATTGTGTTACCTAATCAAAGTGAAAATTTCATTCATTATGTTGGTTTTTCCATTACATTGTTTTCCTTACATAAAACATTTTTGGAGGTTGATTGCATGCCATGTTCTTGGTATCTCACGTTCATCCATAGTCTCAAGCTTGTACGAACCATTCTGGTATGCTTCTTTTACCATGTAAGGGCCTTCCCAGTTGGGACCCAGCTTGTCAATCTTCTCGACCCTACTGTCCTCATTTCGTCGATAGACAAAATCACCTACTTTGAAGTTGCAAAGTTTCACCCTTTCGTTGTAATATTGCTCAACCTTTTTCTATTACTTTGCTTCTTCAATGGTTGCGGTCTCTCGCCGCTCCTGCAACAAGTCCAGATTTAGCTGGAGCTCTTCCTCATTGTTTCCTTCGTTGAACAAGAGGGTTCTTGCGGATGAGACTCCCATCTCGGCTGGGATTACTGCTTCGCTCCCATATGTTAAGTTGAATGGTGTTTATCCATTACTTGTGGAATACCTTATGCTTTCTTTTAGCAGCATCAAATGACTCAACAACACCTTCGTAATACCTACAGGCAATCATGTTAACATTAGCGATCTGTGTGTTTGTTCGCGTATGTCTCCGGCCAAGGGCCTCCGGACTTCACACTAGGTTCCGGATACGCGTCGCGGGGTTAGCAATTAATGAACTGACAAGGGCGGCTAGCATTTAATGCCACAAATCTGGGATAAAAAGAAAAGCAAAAGGGGTTTAATGTATTAACCAGCATGCATGTACCAACCCAGCGGGTAAAGAGCTCCACCGCCGCCTGGGGAACAAATCCCTTGATTTGTGGAAAAGATCTTGCCTTGGACTTGGAGCCTAATCTAGTGATGTGACTAGACATCTAGGTACACTTGGTGGAGTAGTATAAATACTCCCCACATTTAATACACAGTCAATTAATCTAACATACATACTCACCATTGTTACTCTTAAATACTCCTAGTGCACTATGGTATTCCACACCGGACACCATCCAAGAGAAAGTTACTTACTTTCACACCGGAGCTTGGTCTCAGGGTCACACCTGGGCGAGGCTAATATGTGTTGCTTTGTGCTCGTAGGTTTTTCACCAAGACTCAAGCAACATTATCATTGTGACCGAAGCGGATTCACTCGGAGTAAGCTATCCAGGGAATTTCGTTTCAACAATTGGCGCCATCCGTGGGACCTTAAACTCGAATCTCCACAAAACAGCTATCTATGGCAGGAGTGTCGGGGGGGTCACCCATATCGTTGTCTCCAGAACGTGATCCCGCAATCGTGGGAAAGGAGACGGAAACACCCTTAAACCTACAAGAAAAGATTTTGTAAAGCATGAGCGTGTTGCAAAATTTGGTAGAATGCCACAGTGTTGTATCCAAAAAGCCAATCTCGCCTATGAGGTTGGTCTTCGAAGATGACCCGCGGGATGTGCAGGGGAACAAAAATGAAACGCAGAAATTTCAGAAGGAATCTAACGCGCCAATAAACGATTTACATAAGCCCTTTAACGATGTTATCGCATCTCCGTTCACTAAAAGAATCATACAGTTCTCTTCACCGAAGCATATATTACCCTCAACCATCAAGCTGTATACCGGGGCCACGGATCCTAACGATCACATCACTCTTTTCGCTGGTGCAACAAACTCTGGGGAGTGGTCGATGCTGGTGTGGTGTAGATTTTTTCAGCAGACGTTAGACGGAGCCGCAGGAGGGTGGTTTGAAAGGTTACCAAGGGGTAGCATAGATAATTGGGATGACCTAAAGGACCAATTTCTGGAGAGATTCTCCCTAAGAAGAAAGAGCCTCAAAACCCCCATGGAGATCACCACCATCATCCGCAAGGCGCACGAAACCTTAGCAGTGTTCAAGAAACGTTGGACAGATGAAGCAAGTTATATCCAGGGAGTCCCCAAGGTGATGAAGATGTCGGCTTTTTTGAATGGGCTAAATGTCCAGAACTAGCTCGACGTTTCTCGGACGATAATCCAACGACAGTGGCAGAGATGATGCGAAGTTTAGATGACTTCATCAAGTCTGAAGAGGTGTTCAGGAATACCGAACTGCCGCAGGGAGAAGGCGACAGTGGAGGTTCGAAGTATGGCAGGAAAGAAAGATACATCCCTTCCGGACCGCGTGGACGCAACAGAGGCCGTCAAAGGAATGACTATCGATCTAAACCCACCTTTTCCCCCTATGTGCCTCTGGTAAACCAGAATCAGGGAAGAGGAGGACAATATCAGCGTCCCGGGTTGGAATCTTTAACCAAGTTCCCTAAGGAGATCCTAGCCACCGAATTGCAATTGTGTCTTCATCCACCACCTCCAACCAAAGGCATGGTCAGACCAGAGAACATGGATAAGTATTGTGATTACCATCAAGAAAAGGGACATCTCACCAATGATTGTCACCAATTAAGAAAGCAGTTGGAAGCTGCCTTGGAGTCCGGCAAGTTAAATCATCTCGTGAAGGATTTACGAGGTAGGGTGAATAGGGGAAATCAAGGAAGAGAAAATGGAGATTTCAAAGGAAAAACAATAAACATGATAGAAGGCAGGTATAGTGGCACGAAGAGAAAGGAGGTGTGTAAGATCGAAATTGATTGGATGAACGCCCCCATTACCTTCCCTCCGGTTTCCGACGCCGAGGCATCCGATGATCCTTTGATATTTGAAGCCGAAGTAGAAGGGTATTGGGTAAAAAGGGTATTCGTGGACGAAGGGGCCACGATGCAGGTCATGTTCGAACATTGCTTTCTAAATCTAGATCCCTCGATCCGAAGGAGATTGACCCCTGATCATGCAAAGGTTCTAAGCTTCTCAGGGGAGGAAACCACACCCATCGGAAAGATTGATTTAGAAATAACCTTCGGATCGCATGACCTAACAAGACGAACAGTGATGAGCTTCACAGTGATGAGCTTCACAGTGATTAGGGTACCATCCCCTTATAACATCATACTTGGAAGAACCAGGATCAGGGAATTAAGGGTTGTACCCTCTACGGTGCACTCAGCCATGAAATTCCCCACCCCTAATGGAATTGAAACAATGATAACTAAGGCACGAGCGATCTACGAGTGCAGAGTCATAGAGGATGGGCAGAAGATAGAAAAAATGAAAGCAACGGCTGTAGGAAAAGAATTAGACAAGTGGATCGCCCATGAAAAGTTCAATCAGCAACAAAGGGTAGCGGGAGATATGACAGAGCAGATCTAAGTTAACCCCGGGTATCTGGAGCAGTTGGTCACCATCGGAAAATTATTTACTAAGAAATGTCGATTGCAGCTCATAGACTTGCTACGAAATAACGCTGATGTATTCGCATGGGAGCCTTCAGATATGACGGGAGTACCGAGAAGGATCATCAAACATTCGTTGAATGTCAATATAGAGGTTGCTCCGGTTGCACAAAAGAGAAGGACATTGGGGGAAGAAAAAAGCCAAGCAGTCAAAAGGGACGTGACGGAGCTGGTAAAGGTTGGTATCATACGACCGGTGAGGTACCCAACATGGATTTCCAACCCTGTTCTAGGAAAGAAGCCGGATGGTGATTGGCGAATGTGCATAGATTTCAAGAACCTCAACTCCGCTTGTCTGAAGGATTACTATCCTTTACCAGACATAGACGTAAAGATAGGAGTAATCATGGGATATAAATTCAAATGTTTCATAGACGCCTATAAGGGATATCACCAAGTGCTAATGGACGAAGCAGATGAAGAGAAGACAACATTTTACACCGACGAAGGCACATACTGCTATACGAAAATGCCTTTCGGTCTAAAGAACGTCGGAGCCACCTATCAAGGTTGGTGAATTCAGCATTCCGTTCGCAAATTGGCACGAATTTGGAAGCATACGTGGATGATTTGATGATCAAAAGTAAAACCGAGGAAGACATGCTTGCGGATATCCAAGAAACCTTTGACAATCTGAAAAAAATTAACATGAAATTAAACCCAACGAAGTGTTCGTTCGGGGTTGAGGGAAGGAAAATTTTTGGGGTACATGGTAACGTCAGAAGGTATAAGAGCAAACCCCAAGAAGACAAAATCAATCACAGAAATGAGATCTCCGAAAACGTTAAAAGAAATGCAGTCTTTAAGCGGTAAGCTAGCAGCACTCAATCGCTTCTTGTCTCAGTCAGCCGAAAGGTCAATGCCATTCTTTGAAACACTGAAGAATATCACCAAAGAAAATAAAGAAGAATTCCGTTGGACGGACAAGGCTGAAGAAGCCTTCGAGTAACTCAAGAAGGCAATACTAGATCTTCTGTTGTTAACCTCTCCCGTCAAAGGGGAAGTTTTATATGTATATCTTGCCGCGCCCAAAGAGGCAGTCAGCGGTGTGCTTTTAGCGGAACGAAACGGGATGCAAATGTCGGTGAGGTATGTGAGCCGGACGCTACATGACGCCGAGAAAAGATATGATCCATTGGAAAGATTGATGCTTGGATTGTTGCATTTGTCCCGAAGATTGAGGAGATATTTTGAAGCTCATGACATCCATGTCATAACGGACCAACCTTTGAAACAAATACTAAGCAAGTCTGAAGCCTCGGGAAGATTGGCAAAATATGCAGTAGAATTAGGAACATATGAAATTTTTTATGTCTCTCAAAATTCTATCAAGGGTCAGGTGTTAGCGGACTTCCTAAATGAAGCTCCTTTGGATCAACAAGAGGCAGCAACGATTTATGAAATATTCGAGGAGGAGGAGCCGTAGGCTCAATGGGTGCTATTCACAGATGGAGCAGCCAATAGTAAAGGAGTCGGCGTCGGACTGGTGCTAATCAATCCGGAAGGAGTAGAGTTCACATATGCCTTAAGATTTAACTTCAATTGCTCACATAATGAAGCCGAATACGAGGCACTTTTGGCTGGACTCCGGTTAGCCAAAAAGATGGGGGTAAAGGAGTTGCAAGCCAAAGTAGACTCGAAGCTGGTAGCTTGTCAAATTAAAGGAGAATTTGAAGAAAGTGATGATAGGATGTCTAAGTACCTGGCCAAGGTCAAAGAACGCCTCCTCGCCTTCACAAAGTTCAACATCGAACACATCCTCCGGAACAAGAACCAAAAGGCCGATGTCCTAAGTAAGCTTGCCCCGGTTGCGTTCAACCACCTAACCAAGGAAGTATTGGTAGAAGCTTTGGACGCAAGGTCTATCGACGTGCAAGAAGTCAATGATATAGTAGAACAGGAAGAGGAATGTTGGATGACGCCCATTAAAAGATGTTTGGAAGAAGGAGTATGGCCTCAAGACCCAGAAAAAGCCAGAAATTTGAGAATGAAGATCCCACAATACACCATGGAGAATGGAGTTTTGTTCAAAAAGTCATATTTATCCCCGATGTTGAGGTGTGTTGGCCATTGCAAGCAAACTATATCATTCGAGACGTTCACGAAGGATCTTGCGGAATGCATGCCGGATCAAGATCGGTTGTCGCAAAGATAATGAGACAAGGATACGTCTGGCCCACAATGCATCAGGATGCATGGGACGAGATCTCCAAATGTGATTCATGTAAAATACACGGTCCCATACCAAGGCTCCCTAAGACAAATTTGACTTCGATAACGGCACCATGGCCCTTCTACCAGTGGGGGATGGATATATTGGGACCAATTAGTGGAAACTCTGGTAACATCAAGTTTGTAATTGTAGCAATCGACTATTTCACCAAATGGATTGAAGCCAAACCAGTGGCTAAAATAACCGGAAAGGAAGTTAAAAAATTCGCTTGGGAGAATATCATTTGCAGGTTTGGATTGCCAGGGGTGATAGTAACTGATAATAGTAAGCAGTTAATAGATGGGTCATTTTGGAAATGGTGTGACAAATGGCATGTGAAGCAAATGAACACCGCGGTATCACATCCACAGGCCAACGGTTTAGTTGAGAGAGCAAACAAGTCGCTGATGCATGGTTTAAAGGCCAAATTGGGAAGAAGAATGACTGGATGGGTCGACGAGCTACCCCACGTGCTATGGGCACATCGGAAAATGATCAAGACCAGTAACGGGGAGACTCCCTTCGGCCTCACTTATGGGAGTGAGGTTGTGATTCCTGCAGAAATAGGCATCCCATCAGCAAGGACGTTGTTGTTTAACGAGGATGCAAATGAAGAAGAGCTGTGGTTGAATCTAGACCTGCTCCAGGAAAGAAGAGAGGCTGCGGCCATACAAGAGGCAAAATACAAGAAGAAGGTCAAACAATATTATAACAAGCGAGTCAAACCATGCTCTTTCAAAGTGGGAGACTTCGTCTACCGCCGCAACATGGCTAGTAGGTAGGAAAAGATTGAGAAACTTGGCCCTAACTGGGAAGGACCCTATAGAGTGGTGTAAGCTTACCAAACCGGATCGTACAAGTTGGAGACCCTAGACGGGAAGGAGATACCGCGTACTTGGCACGCGACCAACTTACAGAAATGCTTTATGTAAAATGAGCAATGTACCAAATGTTTATCAATTAATGAAAGTTTCCTTCTCTAAACATAATTAATTGCAGTAGTTATAAACCACGGCTTAGCTAACCGAAGGGTATATAAATACGCATTAAAAATGTAGGACGCGCCCCTGGAGGTAGTCCGGAGACAAATCAAAAGCGGTCTGGTGCCGATGTCTTCCTATTAAACAAAAAATTGTATAAGTATAGGACGCGCCTCAACGGCAGTCCGGAGACAAATTAAAAGCGGCTCGGTGCCGATGTGTTTTGAAACAATAAGAAAATTATAAAAGTGTAAAAACACATGTACGGGACGCGCCCCATGGGCAGTCCGGAGACAAATTAAAAGCGGCCTGCTGCCGATGTCTCCCATGAATAATCTAAGAACATTTGTGTTAAAAACACAAGTGTGGGACGCCCCCCAAGGGCAGTCCGAAGACAAATCAAAGGCAACGTAAAGTCAATGTCTCTCGTCAAAACACATATTAATACACAAGTATAAAGCATAAAACGCAATGGATGAAGCAAAAGGCACGCATATTATAAATATAGTAACGAAATAACGAAAGAGGTTGCAGGTGAAACTTGTCCATTAATACTACAAAACAAAAGTAAAATAAATAAGTGTTCCACAGGAAACGGTTACAAAATACTCCGGCATACCGGGCCTTCATTCCTTTGGCTGCTCATTATCGACCTGAGTGTCTTGATCTTCCTGAGTAGGATCTGAAGTGGAAGCAGCATTAGCAGAAGCAGAGGGGTCTCCGGAGGAAGGCACAGGGGACTTTTCGGCTAGAGTAAGTTGCATGATATCCACCACCGGGAGCCTACTGGCAGCAGCCACCTTATGGATAAAGGGATACTCGGCCGAGAACAGGGTGGTGAAATCCTCCTTCCAAGTTTTTGCAGCCTCCACGTCCAGATTGTCTGCCGCATCAACAGCCTCTGCGACCTCCTCAGGTGTACATTTGAACTCCACAACTTTCATAAATCCCCCATTGAAAACGGCATTGGCTTTCAAAGACGAAGACCTGCGATACTCATAGCTGGCAAAGAGTTTGCGAACAAGGATTGGAAGACCATCTCTCACAAGGACCTGTTTGTCCACTTCGGCTTGGGCAAGAAGGGAAGTTAAATGGCGGTTATTATCTTCCAACTCCTTGATCCTATCGAAGTCCTTGACATGAGTTTGGGTGCTCTCGGCATGAAATCTCTCTAGCTCCACAACCCTTTTGTCTTTGGACTCCAGCAAGTTTCGGAGGTCTTGAGCATCTTTCTGCAGCTTCTCAATCATACCGAGATGTTCCTGCTCTCGGCTCAGACACCCGTTATAATTGTCTTCCAGCTTCTTGTGAGCAAGAGCCATTTGATCCAACATGGTCTTCCCAGATGCAAAGTGACCCTGCACGCCTTGTTGAGTAGAAGACAAACGATGATGCTCACGGCTCAAAGCCTCATACCTTTTCATCAACTCAGAGAGAGTAAGTGTACTTCTGGCCAAAGCTTGATAGGAGTGACTTATCACGTCATAATTCGAAAGCAATGAAAGCTCAGTCTGCTCTGCCAGGGTAGCCAAGTGGAACAGCAACTCACGGGATGAATAATGGGAGTCAATACGAACATCCTCCTCTAACCTCCACGGAGGGACAAACCGACGGGATGGTCCCCCTTCCTGAAAGGTAGGTATGGAACCTCCTAAAGAGAATACAAGAGACTTAGTAAATAAAAATAGGAGGGAAGAGAAAGAAAAAAGGAAAACAAGAACCAAAAAAAAGGGGGAAAATTAAAAGTAAGAATACCTGTGGCATCACCAGTATGGCCGTTGTCGTTAGCATGAGAGGACTGATCACTAAGATTGATGTGCGGAGGGGTCTTCGGCTTGCTACCACTAGCCTTGCTAAGCTTGCCCTGGGTCGGAGAAGGATGTGAATGATTAAGAGGAGAGGTATAATGCACTTCCGTATCCTCCGACCCTGATGATCCATTCCCTTTCACATTCTTCCTTTTGGTTCTACGACCCGAAGCCTCACCACCTTGCGGCCTCTTCTTAGCATTCACAACAGCATTCTTACCCTCGCTACGAAGACGGGCAGCCAAGATCTTGGGATCCGGAATAGTCACAGCTACTTGTTGGGGGTTCAGAGCAGGAATCTTGGCACCAACGGGCAAGGGCTGTGTAACTTGAGGAGGGGGATTCAGCATTGTGGCATTCTCATCCCGGCCAACTTTGGCGTTATCAAAGGAAGGGAGCTTCAGAAACTCGTCCATGTTAATTTCTGCACGAAAGAAAAGCAATAGCGGTTAGAGCGAGCAAAAATAGCCCGCAGAAACAAGATAAACAAAAATTCATATATAAGTACCATTTTTATCAAGATCAACAACAATACGACGGAGATGAGAGTTCTCATAAGGATACCAGAAAGAAACAACAAATGCCTATGAGGAGGACGAAGGGCTATAGGATTATCCGCAGGCAACTTAGCGTGATCTTCATTAAAATGAGTAGGGAAATCATCGTGAACATCTGAGTCCCTGTCTCTCCAAGGCATGGCATGAGGAATAGCCCTTCTATCAATTAAAAACCACTTGCGCTTCCATCCCTTCAAACTAGAGGTTTTCTCTCTCAAACATTTACCATATTTGGCGGGCCAGCGGCTCTCGAAGGAAAACCAGTGCCCTTGTTTGCACAACCTATAAAAGACCCGGAAAAGATTGACGGTGGTAGGTATGCTTAGGCTGCGGCACCGTATCTCGAACATAACCACACGATTAACACTCATCGGTATCAACTGAGAAATATGTACACGGAAGTACCGAATGATGGTCAGGAAAAAACTAGAGAAAGGGATCCACAGTCCCCCATGTTTCATATATTCCTCATAAATGCCAATAAACCATTCCGGAAGTCGATCCATGGTCAACAAGGGATCCGGTAAGTGAGGGCGAAGATCATCATGGATACGATATTTCCTAATGATAAGTTTAAGTTCATCCCTGGACAAAGTAGAAACCCTAATGTGCATATCGCATTTCGGATAACGAAAGGTAACGTCGTCCTCCTCATCAGAACCACTAACAGACATGACACGAACAAACAAGAAAAGAGTCTAGAAAAAATCAAAAGGGGGACGGAGCGCACACCTGTAGAACGGAACGTCTGCCAAGATGAAGAAACACAACAATGGAGGAAAAGAAGGAAAGAAAGTGAAATGAAAGTGAGAGAAATATGAGGTATTTATAGTAAAGAAGGGGACAATGAAGTGACGTTTCACAATTTCCAAAGTTTAATTTTCACCATAAAAGGCAAATGGGCCCACGTGGCATAGCATAGGAAACGACAGCGCAGAGGGAGCGTTCCTAGTGGATGCCAGAAAGATTAGAGTATGACAAAGGCCATTAAGGGGCAATTAATGGCAAAAACTGCATTTGTTAAACTAACGATAAGGACAAATGGCAAAACGACAAACATAATCAAGTATCACGCCGTTAGCCGAGACTAACACTGTAATACTGGGGGGACATGTTCGCGTATGTCTCCGGCCAAGGGCCTCCGGACTTCACGCTAGGTTCCGGATACGCGCCGCGGGGTTAGCAATTAATGAACTGACAAGGGCGGCTAGCATTTAATGCCACAAACCTGGGAGAAAGAGAAAAGCAAAAGGGGTTTAATGTATTAACCAGCATGCATGTACCAACCCAGCGGGTAAAGAGCTCCACTGCCGCCTGGGGAACAAATCCCTTGACTTGTGGAAAAGATCTTGCCTTGGACTTGGAGCCTAATCTAGTGATGTGACTAGACATCCAGGTACACTTGGTGGAGTTGTATAAATACTCCCCACATTTAATACACATGCAATTAATCTAACATACATACTCACCATTGCTACTCTTAAATACTCCTAGTGCACTCCGGTATTCCACACCAGACACCATCCAAGAGAAAGTTACTTACTTTCACACCGGAGCTTGGTCTCAGGGTCACACCTGGGGCGAGGCTAATGTGTGTTGCTTTGTGTTCGTAGGTTTTTCACCAAGACTCAAGCAACATTATCATTGTGACCGAAGCGGATTCACTCAAGGTAAGCTATCCGGGGAATTTTGTTTCAACAGTGTTCAACAATTTGTTCATGGAGTTACAGGATGTCAGGAAAGGACTTGCATTTTATCTTCAGGCCACCAAACTTTGACCTTTTTCCCAACCAAGCTTTTGTGATACATAATAGTTTCAGATAATATTTCTAATATCATCATTTACAAGTTGATCAAAAGGGAAATACCAACAATTATTAGACAAGCACAATTATAGTTACTTTATCTTTGACTGGTGTACCTTTCCGTTTTGAACCGGTGCCTGACGAATTTGCGGTAGCTGGAGGTTTAACCTCCTTTGTCAACCACCTTCTTTCCATGTTTTCGCGGCTTATGATCTGAATCACTCGTAGTTGGACGTTTAAGCTTATTTGTAAAGACTACCATCTCTCCACATTGTTTTTGTGGCTTCTTTAGACGTTTAACCTCTTTTGTAACGACGGCCTTCTTTCCAGCTTGTTTTTGTGGTTTAAGGTCTTGTTAGACTAAAGATATAGATGGGTCGTACCCGTTAGGTTATATGTTAGTTGCTTAGCCCCCAAGCTAATGTATTAGTATATATACATATACAATCTTTGTACAATAATCAATTACAATAATACTGCCATGAGGGTTAGAGAGAGCTCTAACAATGAGGGTTGGAGAGAGCTCTAACAGGCCTTGGATGACAGTACCGCTTTCTCTAAAAGTAAAATATCGACAAGTTACCTTGTCTCGGCCTTACATAGCTTTTGTTGTTAACAAGGTATGTCAATATATGCATGCTCCAACCGAGAATCATTGGTATGGGGGATTTGGTATATATCTTGGTTCAAACCTTATATGTTGGACCGCTCGTAAACAACGTACGGTTCCGTTGCAGAGCTGACATGGCTTCAAGCTCTTCTTCATGAGCTTGGTATCCGTTCATCTTCAACGCCTATACTATGGTGTGACAATCTTGGTGCAACATACTTGTCAGCATGTAAAAAACACGTAGAAATAGACTATCACTTTGTTCGAGAAAAGGTTGCTCAAGGAGGTATTCGAGTTCAACATATATCTACACATGATCAAATTGCCGATATATTTACAAAGCAATTACCAACTCCTCGATTTCTCTTTCTAAGATCCAAGCTACAGATTGTTGCCCGTCCTTAGCTTGCTGGGCTTGTTAGACCAAAGATATAGATGGGCCATACCCGTTAGATTATATGATAGTTGCTTAGTCCCCAAGCTAATGTATTAGTATTTATATACATATACAATCTTTGTACAGTAATCAATTACAATAATACAATACCCTTGAGGTTTTATACGTCTGAATCACTAGACAAATCTATGGTATCTGGACATTTAACCAAGCTTTCGTCATATTTCATAGTATCAGATTCCTGAAAAGGTTTCATATTTCATCATTTATAAGTTGATCAAGGACAATACCAACAATTATCAGACAATCACAAACAAAAAACTAAAGCGAGAATCTCACACCAACCAGCATTCTCTCACCTTATCACGCGCAGAGAAATTTTGTAAAATTGCCCATCTTTCGTTTTTCAGATATAAATTCTCTTCAACTCCATCCACATATAAAACCTGCTTAATAATAAACATGTTAGAACAAACTATTTGTAACAAAATACTGTAGTTAAACTCCAGCACTTCCATCACGTGGAGTTCACACCGTGACACCGTGTACAATCAAAAATATAACAAACACTGTAATGACCTTATGCTTTTTTTTAGCAGCATCATATGACTCGATAACACATTCGTAATACCTACAGGCAATGGTGACAACGTTAGCAATCTGTGTGTTCAACAATTTGTACATAGAACTACTAGAACAGACTAACATTTTATCTTCGGGCCACCAAACTTTTATCTTTTTCCCAACTAAGCTTTCGTCATATTCTATAGTATCAGATTCCTGAAAATGTTTCATATTTTATCATTTACAAGTTGAAGAAAAGGTACAATACAAACAATTATCAGACAAACACTATTATAGTTACCTTATCTTTGATTACTGTAGACTTCCTTTTTGAATTGATGCCTGAGGTATCTTTGAAGTTTCCCTCACCTTTGGCTGGTTTTCTTGCAAACTTTGGAGACACGCCCATCTCCTTCAGAAACCACAAAAAATCTATGTTAGACAATCCCTAGAAAAAAAATGATCAATTTGTAGGGAGAGAAAAGAAAGAAAAAAACAAAAGCAAGAATCTCACACCAACCAGCATTCGCTACCTTATCCTTATCCCGCGCAGAAAACTCCTGTATAATTTCCCACGTTTGGTTTTGCAGATATAAATTTTCTTCATCTCCATCCACATATAAAACCTGCATAACACTAAACATGTTAGAACGAACTATCTGTAACAAAATATTGTAGTAAACTCCAGCATCTCCATGATGTCGAGTAGAGCTGGCAATATGCGCCCATTCTCTTTGAATCAGGCTAATTATAACACTTCTTTCAGACTTATAGGATGATATGGGCATCCAGCTTATTTGATGGGGGCTATAGCGGGCTACCAAAAATTAAATACGATTGGAAAACGGGCGGAGGGTATGATTACACGCCGCAGTTTCATTCCACTAATAAAAATGACGATTCCATTTAAAATGTAAAATAGCTTATAGTTATGGAGCATTTTATTTATTATTCGGAGCTTCTCCATATAAAAAGAATTTCAATTAAAGTTCAAATTTTTACCGATATTGGAGATTCCTCTTTAAATCATTTCTACATGCTTACAAAAGTTGACCAATTACTCTCAACAATAACAGCTCCAAAATCTTAATCGTACTAAAAATTGTATATTATTTATTCATCTTAATCAGTCATTTGATGTTAACCTAAAAACAGCCGTTTGCCCGAGCCCGTTTGATCCGGACTTTAAATATGCCCAATCTGACCCATGCCCGTATGGACCAAAACCCGTTTGAGCCAGTTTCCTGAGCCCGTCCGACCCGCCCGTTTTGCCACCTTTTGTGGTGTACATAGTGTACAATAAAAAATATAGCAAAATACCTTATGCTTCTTTTTAGCAGCGTTAAACGACTCAATAACACCTTCGTAATACCTACAGGCAAATGGTGGTATTTAGCAATCTGTGTGTTCAACAATTTGTTCATAGAATTATGGGAAGGGACTTACATTTTATCTTCACGCCACCAAACTTTGACCTTTTTCCCAATCAAGCTTTCGTCATATTTTATAGTTTCAGATTCCTGAAATTGTTTCATATTTCATCATTTACAAGTTGATCAAAAGGGAAATGCCAACAATTATAAGATAAGCAAAAACATAGTTACTTTATGATACGAACCTGAGGGTGAGGAAAAAGACACGGTCATGGCAGGTGACCCACCTGGGTCAACCATGCAACTAATAAAACACTGAATGGGAAGGAGCAGTTCTGGTCCTGCTTTTTAGGAGCAGTTATTCTTAGTTTGCAATAAAGTAGTAGTCTTTGTTTCTATGTAGGAGTGAAGAATAATATTATTGTAACTACCTTTGTACTTTGTACGGGAGATTTGTCATCTCGAATTTGGCTTGGCCTTAATCCAAGTCAATTGACTATTTAATTTTCTAGTATTTATCATTTGGTTCCATTGCCGGGAAACGAAAACATGGTAAACACCCGGAGCATCTCAGACGCAGGCAATCAACCATCAGATCCCGTAGCAGTACAGTTAGCCGCTATAGCTAAGAAGTTGGAGTCTATAGATGCGTTGCAGAAAGATGTGGCAGCCCTTAAATCTCAATCGCACAACAGGGACAGATCGGGTAATGGTTTTGGAAGGCAAGATGAAGGGGACTCATCTTGGCATCATCAAAGGTATCGTCCACATAATAAGATTGTTTTTCCTACCTTTAGTGATGGAGACCCGCGAGGTTGGATCCTTAAGGCGGAGAAGTACTTCCGTTACTATGACATACCAGATGATGAAAAAGTAGATGTTGCTTCGATGCACTTAGAAGGAGATGCACTGGATTTTTATTCTTGGGTTTCAACAAATCACACGATGGAGTATTGGGAAGACCTGGTTCGTGCCTTGCAGAAAAATTTTGGGCCTACTGAGTTCCAAAATCCGGATGAATATTTGTGCAGTTTAAAACAAACAAGAACGGTGCAAGAATACCGACAGGAATTCGCTAAACGTTCTTCCCGAGTTTCTAACTGGCCTGAACATTGCCTTTTAGGGGTGTTCCTCAATGGCCTCAAAGAAGAACTAAAAGCGGATGTGAGAATTCAGAAACCGAGAACAGTGTACAAAGCGGTGAGTATCGCTTTAGAATTCGAGTCAAAAATTAGCCATACCCGTTCCGGGAGAGGTCCGACTTGGACAGCACCTTCAAAGTCAACCCAACCCGAGTCCGAGGCTACAACCGCTACATCAAATTCGTCTAACAACTTCAAACCACCCCTACAAATTTCTGACGTTGAGAGACAATCTCGTTACCTTAAGGGTGAATGTTATCGGTGTGGGGAAAAATACGGGCCTGGTCATAGGTGTAAAACAGGTACTTTTAAGGTGTTGGAAGTGGCGGAAGAGCCTGAAGAGCATCCTACCAGCGAAGTTGAATATATGGCAGGGGATACCAATAGAGTTGCTGAGATAAGTCTACATGCCATACTTCGAAAACCCCACCCCAAAACCATGAAAGTTCAAGGTATGCTTTATTCTAGGGAAGTAATTATCTTAATTGATGGGGGATCTACACATAATTTTATCTCCGATGTATTGGTAAAGGACCTGCATCTTTTAACTCAAGCAGTGGCACCTTTTCGTGTTCAAATCGGGAATGGAGATTTTATTAGGTGTGGCCACATATGCAAAAACCTCCCAATACAAATCGATGACCTTAAAATTGTTCATGATTTCTATCCCTTCTCGTTAGGTGGAGTGGATCTCGTTTTGGGTATTCAATGGTTAGAAACACTTAACACGGTACAAGCGAATTGGAAAGAGATGTTCATGATTTTTAATGTAGATGGCAAACGTTATAAATGGCAGGGTATTACAACTGGTTCGCAAGGGTCATCCAGTTTTCAATATTTGGCTGTTGAACTGGCACTCAACCAGAAATTCCCAATGTTTCCCAACCTATGATACATCAATACAACCCAGTTTTTGAGGAACCCAAGACTCTACCTCCCAACCATGCACAAAAAAACTCTATTCCACTACTTCCGAACTCAACACCACCCAACATCAGACCATACCGATATCCCCATTCTCAAAAGGCTGAAATAGTAAAACAGGGGGAATTTCTAATATCTCGGAATCAAAGACCTCCGGAAGAAGCTACCTGGGAGACATACGACCTCCTAGCTGAGCAATTCTCACATTTTCACCTTGAGGACAAGGCGTTTTACCGAGGGGGAAGTAATGATACGAACCTGAGGGTGAGGAAAAAGACACGGTCATGGCAGGTGACCCACCTGGGTCAACCATGCAACTAATAAAACACTGAATGGGAAGGAGCAGTTCTGGTCCCCTGCTTTTTAGGAGCAGTTATTCTTAGTTTGCAATAAAGTAGTAGTCTTTGTTTCTATGTAGGAGTGAAGAATAATATTATTGTAACTACCTTTGTACTTTGTACTGGAGATTTGTCATCTCGAATTTGGCTTGGCCTTAATCCAAGTCAATTGACTATTTAATTTTCTAGTATTTATCACTTTATCTTTAACTGGTGCTTCATATTTTATCATTTACAAGTTGATCAAAAGGTACAAAACGAACAAGTATCAGACAAACACTATTATAGTTACCTTATCTTTGATTACTGTAGACTTCCGTTTCGAATTGATGCCTGACGTAACTTTGAAGTTTCCCTCACCTTTGGCTGGTTTTCTTGCAAACTTTGGAGAAACGCCCATCTCCTTCAGAAACCACAAAAAATCTATGTTAGACAATCCCTAGAAAAAAAAATGATTAATTTGTAAGGAGAGAAAAGAAAGAAAAAACCAAAAGCAAGAATCTCACACAAACCAGCATTCGCTACCTTATCCTTATCCCGGGCAGAAAACTCGTGTATAATTTCCCATGTTTGGTTTTGCAGATATAAATATTCTTCATCTCCATCCACATATGAAACCTGCATAACACTAAACATGTTAGAACAAACTATTTGTAACAGAATATTGTAGTAAACTCCAGCATCTCCATGATGTCGAGTAGAGCTGGCAATATGCGCCCATTCTCTTTGAATCAGGCTAATTATAACACTTTTTCAAACTTATAGGATGATATGGGCATCCTGCTTATTTGATGGGGGCTATAGCGGGCTACCAAAAATTAAATACGATTAGAAAACGGGAGAAACGGGCGGAGGGGATGATTACACGCCGCAGTTTCGCTCCACTAATAAAAATGACGATTCCATTTAAAATGTAAAATAGCTTATAGTTATGGAGCATTTTATTTATTATTCGTATTTTAAAACGAATTTCAATTAAACTTCGAATTTTTACTGATATTGGAGATTCCTCTTTAAATCATTTCTACATGCTTACAAAAGTTGACCAATTATTCAACAATAACAGCTCCAAAATCTTAATCGTACTAAAAATTATATAAGACATTATTTATTCATCTTAATCAGTCATTTGATGTTAACCTAAAAACAGCTGTTTGCCGAACCCGTTTGATCCAAACTTTAAACATGCCCGTTTGACCCATGCCCGTATGGACCAAAACCCGTTTGAGCCAGTTGCCTGAGTGCGTCCGACCCGCCCGTTTTGCCACCTTTTGTGGAGTACAGAGTGTACAATAAAAAATATAACAAAATACCTTATGCTTCTTTTTAGCAGCATTAAATGACTCAATAACACCTTCGTAATACCTACAGGCAAATGGTGGTAATTAGCAATTTGTGTGTTCAACAATTTGTTTATAGAATTATGGGAAGGGACTTACATTTTATCTTCACGCCACCAAACTTTGACCTTTTTCCCAATCAAGCTTTTGTCATATTTTATAGTTTCAGATTCCTGAAATTGTTTCGTTTTCATCATTTACAAGTTAATCAAAAGGGAAATACCAACAATTATCGGATAAGCAAAACTATAGTTACTTTATCTTTGACTGGTGTACACTTGCGTTTTGAACTGGTTCCTGACGAATCTATGGTAGCTGGGCGTATAACCTCCTTAGAAAAGCCTGCTTTCTTTCCAGCTTGTTTTTGTGGCTCAGGATCTGAATCACTAGACAAATCTATGGTAGCTGGACGTATAACCTCCTTTGTAAAGACTGCCTTCTTTCCAGCTTGCTTTTGTAGCTTAAGATCTGAACCACTAGACGAATCTATGGTTGCTGTACGTTTAACCTCCTTTGTAAAATACAGAAAATAATTACAATGGTAATTATGTAGACATATTATTCCAATTCAGAACATAAATAAAGACAAAATTGCAATAAAGAATGATCGTTAGTCGATACAGAAATCATACCAGCTGTTGCCAAGAAGCATTCTCATCATCACGTTTCGTTGCAGCAGTTGTCCCTTCACATATTCGACTAACAATTTCAGTGTATGAATCTAACGAATCACCTAGAGCAGTCAGAGCTGGCATCAGGTAAGGCTTTAGCTTTTCTGCAGATTTCTTCAGTACGTCTTCCCCTAACTTTTGAGCAATTGGCAGAACTCCCTAAACAGAGTAATTGATACAAAATCATCGGAAACAAGAAGGCAAAATGGAAGTGATTAACTAGGCTATCATAAACTTTGTACCTCATTATGTTTTTTAACAGTAGCCAGTAGAGGTTTAAGCATCTCAACTGAAATTTCTTTGCTTTCTTCCAAGACCAAGATCATTATATTTTCCATTAATGAATATATGACTCCACGATGATAGTCCCTGAAATAAACAAAATGGCATATCGTCAATATATAATCCCCTAACTAATGATGGTAAATTCCACCGAATGCCCATTAGCATCACACAACATAGATGCAAAATACTCACAAGAGTTGTAACACACCTTACTGATCTTACGAAATGTTCAAACATCTCTACAATCATCACATTGCATTTAAGATTAAGCATGATTACATATGATCGGACTTTGGAAACAGTCTCAAGAATCGAGGTTCTTTTGATATAGGATCGGCTGGACTGGTCAGCTAAATCCTCAAAGGATGAAACAATCAGCTGAAAAACATCCTACGAACAGAATCAGAAGAAATATGTTATGTGATATGGAATTCTAACAAGTAAATGTGAATGGTGTCATTGTGTACCCTCATTTGGTCATTGTCGTAAGCTGCATCAGGCGCTGTAATTCTCATTATTTCACTGATGCAAGAAGCAACTGCAACCTTCACATCGACATCTGAATGTCTTAAAAGATCATCCTGGATCAGCGCCTTTATTGAAGGTTTGAGCGCATGTAGCATCGATATTTTCGGGGATTGGCACACTTCATACAGAAGTTTTTCTGCTTGCTGAGGAGCACATATAAAAGAAACGATCAACTGGCAAAGTACTAGCATCAATTCTCTACAATTTATATAAGTGATTATAGAAAACATTGCATAAAGTGCCAGTGCCTTCACTTGCTCTCTTTGGCAAAAGCTTAAAGACAACTTTTTACATATTCTGTTCTCAGCATCCTTGCCAATGGGATAACCATACTAACCTAAACAAGTTACAACCACGTCATCACTTACACGACTCTTCTTAACATGTTAAGATAGTTATACCAAGCTACGGCAATTACTTTTTTACTGCTATTAAGCCTTCCGCCAAGTTTCTTTGAGTCTAAATATTCACCTTTAAACGCAAAACACTTTCTCCACTTAGAAACTACACGTAATGAATGGTAGCTGATCAATTGCTAAATATTCTCACTGCACTCTTTGGTTCCTAAATTCAGATCAAAGCAAACATTGTCATCCAAATGTACCAAAAATACGTCAAAGCCGGTAAAAAATAGCTGCCTAATTTAAACATCTTTCAAAAAGGAACTCTTAAATTCTTGACGCCCGCTGTTTGACAAACTTCTATAGTCAATAACTACCTAATCCAAATGTACCACTTACCTACATCTTTTGATGAACTAGTAATTCTACTAGCATCATACTACACTGCAATTACTTACCTGATTATAGTTATATCTTCAGGGGATGTTTTAGATTCCGCAATTCATATCCGTTTTATAAGAGGTTTGAACATTTCCACTTCTTAGGGGGTGTCTCAGTGTCTGTGTTAGCTTATTTACTCGGCTTGTGTAGCTGTTGAAAAGCTCATAAGCCCACTTTTCTGTTACGTATGATAATCACGGTTTCCAACCTTTTGGCCAACTAGTCAATGTGGTTTAAGCCCACCACCACGCAGACTCAAACAAACAGGGTAAAACCCTTCCTTTTTGGGAAGGTTGGTGTGGCCACTTTTAGAGTTTTTTGATAAGCTCATAAGTCGGAAAACTGGGCTTATGAACTTTCCAAATTTACATAAGCTATAAAGTTAAGTAAGCGAGCACAAACACCCCGTTAATAAGCACTTTTGATTGACTATAATATACGAATTTCTTTTATCCAAACACTCGAAAGTATCTTCTTCTTAGTAAAACCTATCTCAATCCTTTAGTGGGGTGGGCTAGTGGTAAAAAGTCTCTGACGATCATCACCAAAATGTGAGAGGTCTAAACTTCAATTACTAAATGACCCTCACGTGGCCACGCCAACTAGGGCGGGGCCAGAAACATATGGCCGAGGGGGAAAAGTTTGATAATTTTTAGAAACTAAACGACAAATCGGTTCGTTATGGGGGTAAAATAGCCAGATATTCTTAAAAAAAGTACACTGTAATTTGTTTCGCTAAGGGGCACGTTCCACCCTTCCCCCCCTCCCGTCTCCGCTAGTGCACACCAACCTTCCAAAAAATGTACCCGGTTTGTTTCTTTGTACCATTGATCTCAAACCTCGTGAATTTGTCGGCCAAAAAGTGGGAACCAATGATCACACAAAGAAAGAAAGTAGGCTTACAATTTACCAACAAAAGTGATTCAAGGCTGAATACAAAATACAACTAAAAATCATACATTAAACAATCGGGGTTGTTTGTTTAAACTTATATGTGGGCTTATGAGCTTATTTCATAAGCCCCAATTTTCCGTCTTGTTTTTGAAACTTATGAGCTTATATTAGTTTATCATATTATAACAAACATATATATAAGCCCCACAAGTCTCTAAATAAGCCGGAAAATCAGGGCTTATGAATCATAATCCGAAAAACAAATAAGCTTATAATCCACATAGAGGGGGTGTTTGTTTAAGCTTATGAAACATAAGCCGAAATGGACTTATATATATAAGCCCATAAGTCTCAAAATAAGGCACAACAAAATAAGGGCTTATGAAACACAAGCCCATTTCGGCGGGCTTATGTTTCATTAACCAAAACAAACACCCCCATAAGCTTAAACAAAAGTCCACTACCCTAAACACCCTGATCGCCAAACAAAAGTGATTCAAGGCAGAATACAACACAGTCAACTAGTGACAAAATTGATGAAAGAATGAAAAGAAAAGCAAGGCGCGCCTTACATCGAGAAGAAGAAGCAGTTCATGGGTTAAACAAGGGGGACTCGAGAGCTTATTTCCGACCTCGATAAGCTGGTGTTCAAGCTCATCATTGTCCTGTTGTACAATAACAACATCCATCTTTTTGCACAATAATCAGTTTTTCAAACCCATTAAAATGTAAAAAAAGAAAGGGTGGGTTTGGCGACAGTAACCGGAGATGATGTCGGAGATGAGATTATACGAGCATTTTTATACTTTAAAAAGGATGGATGGCCGCTTTTTAAAAAAAAATTATTATTAATTAGTTAAACTGTGAGAAAATAGATTTAAAGAAAAAAAAGCTGAGGGGTAGTTTCATCTTTTCACTACCCCGCCCAAACCCTACAAACTACTATCTATCTTTTGTTTCTTCGTCATTTCATTTCAAACAAAAAAACACACACACAACAACCACCATAACCGTCATCTTCTTCCCCAAAAATCCACCGGAAACATCTCAAAAAACAGATCTAGATCCAAAATCAAAGCTTCGAGATGAAATCGAAGGCTAAAACGGAGCCTTCAACCAACAAAACAGACAAAAATACGACCAAAACAAGGCAAAAAGGTATAAAAATACAGATTCACTGCTTTTTATATGCTTATCATGCTTATTGTATCCTTTTCAGCTTATTTTATGCTATTTCAGCTTAATCTATGCATATCATGCTTATTCTATGTTTTTTTTAGTTTTTTAAGCTTTTACGGTGCTTTTTCTATGATTATATGCTGACTATAATAGATCTAACATACAAAACGTCATTTTTTTTTTTGTTTTAACGGATTTTATGTGTTTTAATATTACTTGCATGTGGATATAATCATCTAGGTTGAAATAAAAGAAACATCATATATGATAAACGTTAATCATATATGTTGTATAACATATTTAATTTTTTTTAACAATAACAGTTTTTTTTTTTTTCGTTTATGATAAGAAAGCGTATTAAACTTGATGTGTGA
Organism: Glebionis coronaria; assembly: GCA_025667525.1. NCBI lineage: Eukaryota > Viridiplantae > Streptophyta > Magnoliopsida > Asterales > Asteraceae > Glebionis > Glebionis coronaria. The sequence continues at coordinate 43,435,073 of CM046878.1, forward strand.
GATGGAACATCATATATGATAAGCACTTACATATATGTTAAAAAAAATTCATCGTTGATAAATGATACATCATATATGATAAAATCTTATCATATATGATATATCATGATTGATATTTGACGAGCAATAAAAAGCACAATTAGGATTAAAAAACATATATCATAAGCACTTATCATATATGTTATACAATATTTCATAGTTGATAAAATGATACATCATATATGATAAAAACTTATCATATATGATATATCATATATAGATAAATGAAAAATGAAAAAGTTGCATCATAATGATATTAACGTATCATATATGTTACTAATGAATAATATTTGATAGGTCATGCATCATATATAGCATTAACAGATGTACTTTTGTCTAACTTTACACTTTTATTGCACATAAACAAACAAATTTCACTTTTAACTCAGGTAAACTGATGCAACTAAAAAGAAGTTAAAAAAAATAGTATTGTTGATTAGGCTTTGTCATTTGCAGTTGCAGAGAAAATAAGACAAGCCAAGGAGACAGCTGCCGTTCAGGAAAAAGAAAAAGAACCCAAGGGCAAGGCCAAAGCTGGCGCTGAAGCTAAAGAAAAAAAGAAAAATGTTGTAGCCAAGGGCAAAGAAAAAACGGCTGCCAGAACAAAGAAAGTGGAGAAGCCAATCCAGAGTCCACAAGGTAAGAAAAATATACTTTGTATCATATTACTTCATTAGAAAAAACCTACATTAATAAACAACTCTTTGCTTTGTAAAAATGTAGAAGAAAGTGAGTCAGAAGATGAATTAATCAGCAGCGGGGAAGAATATGTAGATGAAGAACCCGGGTCTGAACAAACCGAGACAGAAGAAGGTCACGAGGATGAGGAAAATGAAGAAGAGCCAGAGGGCAATGACGAGGGGGGAGACGAGGGACATGACGGAGACGAGGAGGAAGACGAGGGAGATGACGGAGACGAGGAGGAAGACAAGGGAGATGAGGAAGACGAGGGGGAAGACGATGTCAATGATGAGGGTGAAAGTAGCGAGGAGAATGATGAAGACCAAGAAGAAGAGGAACCTGTGAAAGAAGAGAGGGTCAAAGACGTTTTGAAGAAAAAAACAAAGATCAAGTTCATCAACCCTTCAAAAACAAAAAAAGGTAACAATTAATGATAATTTTATCAAATACGATATAGCATAAACTCTGAAGAAAATATTTATGTATCATTTATGTTGATTGTATAATACTAACACATTTCAATCTATTTTGCAGCACAGCAAGCTTTCCTGAAGTGGAAAAGAAGGATAGAAAAGCCGGAAAAGGAAATTGGAACAAAAGCAAGAAGCAAAACGTCCACATAAAGGGACAAAAAGACAAAAGCATACATACAGCGGGGGCAAAAAAACAATCGGAAAAAAAGAAACACCTTCGCAGGAAGAATCAAGTGAAGGAGAAGAAGATGAGCTGATGAATGAGAAAATCGAAACCGACGATGACGAGGAGAACGAGCCTGTACATGCGGTTGGCACATCAAAGATGCTAGTTGTCAAACCTTCACCTTCTAAAGGCAACAAGTTAAAAAAATACAAAACTGAAGAAGAAGACGACGACTACAGGATGGTTTTGGTAAAAAAAAAGAAGGGTAGAGGTCCGACAAAAAAGAAGCAGCCAAAGGTATACCCTACCGCCTTGACCAGATGCTTACCTAAATCGTTGTTCGAAGCAACCTCGGTACTGTCAGATGAGAGAAAGAAAGTTTTAAAACAAATCAGTTTTGAGAGGTACATTGAGCTTCCCATAGACGAGCTGTCTTCACACCTTTTGTACCATGTTGTCGAGAAGTTCCATCCACAAAGCATGGAACTGAGACTCCCCAAAGGATCGATCAAAATAACAAGAGAAATGGTGCAACAAATGCTTGGTGTCCCGATGGGGACAATATCTCTTAATGAACTGCCGGAAAGGGAAAACGATGATGCTTTCATCGAAGAATGGAAGGCTCAATACGGCACATTAAAACCAAGCGCAACAACAATTGCAAAAAGGATCCAGTCGACCAACACAACAGACTTCACCTTCATAATGAACTTCCTTATGCTCTTTGGTGGCACGATGTGCAACTTAGACTCTGGTGGGAAAGTCCTTTTGAAGATTTTGAAAAAGGTCACAAAGAAACACAACATTAATGAGATCGACTAGTCGTCCTATATACTAGAATGCCTCAAGAAAAAGCAAGTGGAACGACCAAGATGTAAAAAGATGGTACAACGGACCTGCTACTTTCTTGTGTGTAAGTAAAACCAACTGTTTTTTTTTATTTAAAACTTAATTTGTATGTTTTCGTTGTCTTTAACCAAAACAAACTTGTTCTTTTCACAGCTGCTTTACTTGGACTCAACTTACTTCCCAAGAGTAGCCGTGATGCGGCGAAGACCAGCAATAAGAAGCTGGAATGGTCGGTTGATGAATTTGAGAATACAAGAAGAAATGAAAATTCAATGTTTGGGGAACCTAGAACATCAAGATGAGTACAAGGAAGAAGATGTCCATATGGGGATTGATGTGTACAAAAACAACGACTTCTATCTAGAACCAATTAAAGACAGGAAACCACAAACACTAGAGGTAAAACAAAAAACTATGATTTTCATATATGATAGTATGAACTATCATATATGATATGATAAAGTATCATATATGAAAGATACTAATACACTTACAACATACTTTTTTCTATGCAGGAGTTTGTTGAAAAAAGTATTGATCGATTTGGAGAGATATATGAGGCAAGGAGAGTGCTTGCTGAAACACTTGGAAAAAGGACTTAGAAAGTTTGAAAATGATGAAACATTGCTTGGTCTATGCAAAGAATACCAGGTGGTATTCAAAAGAAACAAGGACGATGGCCTTGATGTGGATTTCATGGATTGGGAGCAAACCTCCACGGATGATGGGAAAACAAAAGATGCTCCTGTTTCAGTAAAACAGCCGGTTACTCTTGAAAATATACAAACTGAGGATGAGGAATCTGCTCAAAAAGCTCAAAAGGAAAAAGATAAAGAAAAGCAAACTGCAAAAGAGGAACTGGTCACCGAAGCAGGGTTGGTTAACCAACCAAAATCAACTAAAGAAGCAGCGATGTTGGCAGATGTTCATAAGACTGTTTACACAGACGAGCCATTGTCCGGGGAGTTTGAAAACGACCCAGAGTTTGATGAATACCTGGACAGGTATTGCATGGAGTTGGAACGCCAAGCTGCAATTGAAAGCGAAAAAAAGAAGCTTGAGGAAGAAGCGATGGCGAAAAGGAAAACCAGAGGAACGAGGCAACCAAAGTCTCTCAAATCAACACCATCTTTCAGCCAAATCACAAAAACGCCTGAAACAACACCTAAGCAGATAGTGATGATGGTAGAAGAAGATGATGTTGCAAAAGTACAAAAGAGGCCATCCCGCTTGCTCCTTTCAAACTACATAAACAAGAAAGCACCAGCACGGGGAAAGCTCACTATAGCAGAGTTGATGATAGGAGAGAGTTTGTTCTCAATGATTAATAACAGCCTGTAAGTAAAAGCTAAAACACTAACAAACTAATTATCATTCAAGTAGGATCATATATATATGATAAAAAGTAATTGAACTATGTTTGCATGGATTTCATATTTGAGTCAGCGGACCATAATTATGCTTGCATGAGGGACAACATGCAGAAAATGGCTCCGGGTTTAAAGGTAGATGCGGGACAACATGCAGAAAATGGCTCCGGGTTTAAAGGTAGATGCACCTGTCATCGACACATACTCAAAAGTACTAAACTTTGAAGAACACACTCGCACAGGAGGAAGAAAGAAGAAACAGTACTTCATGTCAACTATGATTGTAAGTACATCTTACATCATATATGTTTTTTAAAACAAAATTATGTCCACAAACTAAAAAAAAATCTTGTTGATTATGCAATATAGACAGCAAACATGTTTGATTGGAAACTGGCAAACGGACAGTATGACGTCCAGAAGCAGTTTCAAAAGTTTGAAGAAAACATGAGAACCTCCATGGGAGAAGATGAGGTCTTGCTGAAGTTGAAGAGTGTAAATCTGGTAAACAATTGACTAACATATATGATAAAAAAAAGTACAACATATATGATAAAACCTTATCATATATGATGAGTGGCATGCAATCAAAAGCAGTAGGATTAGAACATATATGATATTATAGTTTACAGTTTAAAATAAATATGGTAAACACTTGACTAACATATATGATAAAGAAAGTACAACATATATGATAAAAACTTATCATATATGATGAGTGACATGCAATCAAAAGCAGTAGGATTAGAACATATATGATATTACAGTTTACAATAGATTCAAAAAAATATAACTTATAAAAACTCTGCAGGTGTTCTTCCCTGTCATATCTCACCAGCACTACTACTTGGTGGTCTTTAACCTCATCAACGGCGCTGTGTCAATCATCAATAACTCAAAAGTCGCCAGCACATATGAAAGCAAGTACCAGACGTACTGTGACCTACTGGTAAGTCACTAAATACATAAATAAACTAAAAAAACATGAACATCTGTGCATTTCAAAAGCATCTAAAAAAAATAACACACCAAAGAATATGATAAACTTGGGGCTTGTTTTGCAGATGAAAATGTTTATGATGTATATGGAGAGCGTCCAGCACAAAATGACGAAAAAACTCAGGAAGCATACAATCATTAGACCAAAGTGGGGAACAATGTACAACGACATTGATTGTGGGGTGTTTGTGATGATGCACATGGAGCATTATGAGGGAGAAAGTGCAAAAGGTTGGGTTTTGGACTTCCCGAGTGATTCAGATGAGCAAAGAAAAGAAATACTGAAGCTGAGGTTTAGGATCGCTGCAAAGATATTATCACACGAGAAGAACACCAAGAGGCAGCAGGTAACCGATGAAGCTTATGAATTTGCAAGAACCCACCAGATGCAACCATTCAAGACAAAGGTTATCAAAGAGGCAATTAAGAAAAGAAAGGAGGAACAAGACAGAGATGTGGCCAAGAGCGCCATCTGAAGAAGGAAAGACAAAAAGACAATATAGTTTAAGACATTAATTTTTAATTTGGTTTGTAATAATTTATATTTTTGCTTAAGACTTCTGCTTTGCTTAGTCTATCCTCTGGGAAAGGGGTACGCGACATGCCGGAGAACCCATGGTGGGTTGCTCCAAACTTGGGGTCAACTAGTCGTAGATCATGGATCGGTTAATAGGCATCCATTAGTCCGACTACCCCCGAGTCATGTCGCCTACCTTAATAAGCTTTAACGCTTAACCCACTGGAACATTAGGCTAGGCAAAGAGATTAGTGAACTGATTTAGATTAGAAGCAGTTAGATGACTTATCGAATCGGAAAAGGAGTACGCGGCATGCAAGAGAACCCATGATGGGTTGCTCTAAGCTTGGGGTCAACTGGTCGTAGATCGTGGATCGTTTAATAGGAATCCATTAGTCCGACTACCCCTGAGTCATGTCGCCTCCACCTGACGTACCATTGGAAAACATTTGGATAGAATTGTAGGGAAGACAAGTTGCTGGCGGTAAAGTAGGATGTACCGCATTTTGTGGATACAACTTGTTTTAACTTGTAACCCGTCGAATTTTCTATTATGAAATGGAAGATGAATATTTTGTTTCATATGTATTGTTCTTGTATTAAATTTCTAGAGAATAGAAGGATATTGAAAAACATGTAAACCGTTAAAAACAAAACTATCATATATGAAACATTAGTTTCATATATGATAGTCCAAAAAAACTTGTAAAAACACACTTGCTTTGGAAACGAAATTCTAGAAAGAAGTAACATTAGTATCTTAAAAACTATCATATATGATACATACGTATCATATATGTTGTGTTGACAACTTAACATATATGATACATTAGTATCATATCTGATAGTCCAAAAAAAACTTGTAAACTGACAAAAGCAAACAAAATAAAAAAAACTAAGGATTGAACACAACTTAACATATATGATACATACGTATCATATATGTTGTGTTGACAACTTAACATATATGATACATTAGTATCATATCTGATAGTTCAAAAAAAACTTATAAACTGACAAAAGCAAACAAACTAAAGAAAAACTAAGGGATTAAACACAACTTCTCATGACTCATTGACATATGATTATCCAAAAAAGATAGAGTATCAAAAACAACTTCTCATGAATCAAAGTGATCAAGACAAAATAGCATCATACATCATAATGACATGTTCAGAAACTGCAAACAGTAAAATAAAACGGGAAAAAAAATCCTAAAACAAAAACTTTTCTTCTATCCAAGTTCATCCACTCGTACTTGCATCTGCAACAGGTGGATCCTCGACAACGAATTCCTCCAATCGCTTACCAGTGCAAGTCCTCTTGTTATGGTCAGTACCCCCGCACACCGAACATGTAATCTTGTTCTTCTTGCCTTTCTCAATAGCTATCTCTCTACCACCTTTAATACGCAGCTTTTGACGCCCAGGACGTCCTCTAGGGGTTCCAACATCTGGATTATCAACCAAACGTACAGACGGATGAGAGACACCAACGAGCTGCTCCAAACAGTCTATCTTCTTCTTAGATGGAGGATTTGGGCAATCCGCTTCAACATCTTTCTTCAGCTGCTTCAACTTTTCAACAAAAGCACCCAACCTAGGCACGTCTTTGCTCAACAAATGCACACAATGATCAACAATAGATGTCGCCTCGCTCGAATAATTCTCCAAAACAATATTCTTCTCCCCATACCTGTTCCTCTTGTTCCTCAACGCAGCCGGGATAAGGTTCTTGGTCCAACGCTTAAGAATGTATTGCTGAGGGATCATCTCGATATTGGCATTCTTGAACACGCAAAAAATATGCCTGCACAATATCCCAACCCTCATAAACAACTGGCATGTACAAATAACTTAACCATCCTCTAAGTTGCGCAAGACCTGGGAAAAAAACAAAAAAAAGAAGTGAATATCATATATGATACATGTGCTTATCAAATATTATATGTCAAAAAAAAATTATATCAACCAAAAACTCACATACCTTGTACAACCCATCTTCTCTAGTAAACATGTCAACCTCATCATCTTTCTTCTCCTTCTCTTTATCATTGTCATTTTCCTTATCTTTCACATTATAAGAAGACTCGCCAACTTTACCCTTATCATTCACCTTCTTCTTGTTCTTCTTACCAGGCTCTTCATAAACAAAAAGCCTAACTCTGATAACAGAAACCTCAGAACCCTCGAGCACATTCTTAGTATCTATCTGGCAATACCATAATCCAATGAAAATCTCTTTCTGAACCAACTCAAACAAGGTACGAGTGTAAACCATTGCAGCATGCTTCTCAATCTTGAGAAAAGTCCTTAACTTCGGAACAGTATCCATTGTATTATGATCCATTCTTTCTTGAACACTCCTTTGCTTTTCCATCGCCGTCTCAAAGCAATTCATAAAGTTCATAAGCGTCGAGCTAGAATTGGTAAAGTGTGAGAAGAAAGAATTCTCGCTCTCTGATCTAGACGTAGTCCTCATCAGTCCACACAACGGCGAGTCAGAAAAATAAGCAGGGATCCAAGTTGAACGCATATCATACATCTTCGTCAGCCACTTGTGTCCCAACAAATTATACTCTGTCATCAGATCATCCCATCTGGTGTCGAACTCCTCGGGACCAATGTAAATGTTCCAAATAATCTTGTTCAACTTCTCTTTAAAAACCCGATCATTGTATATTTTCTCACATATCTGCAAAGACATACAAAAACCAAATGATATGAATCAAAATTCTGTTCTCACATCATATATGATGCTACTTCAACATATATGATACTATTAAAATATCATATATGATGCTACTTCATCATATATGATACTAGTCTTAAAAAAAGTACCTTCGCTGGAAGCTTCTGCGTGATATGCCACATGCACAGCCTATGCTTTGTACCAACAAACTCGGCTTCAATGGCATTCCTCATCTCCTTATCTTGATCAGTCACTACTATGCTAGGTGCTTTACCAAACGCTTTGATGAAGGCTTTAAGTAAACAAACATACGATTCCGTGGTCTCGAACTTGAGCAAACCAACAACAACCGTAACACACTTCCTATGGTTGTCAATCGCCGTAAAAGGAACAAATACCATTTTGTACTTGTTTGTCTTAAACATAGCATCAAAAGAGACAACATCACAGAACTCCTTGTAGTTGTACTTAGACACTTCATCAGCCCAAAATAAGCCAATAAGCTCAGCCTTGTTAACCAAATAATCAAACGAAAAATCAGCAACATACTCCTTCCTCTTCTCCATCTTGTTTATCAACATATGCGCGTCATAGTCTCCGATGTAACAGTTGACGCTACGGAAGAAGTTCTTAAAGTCAACAGTAGTGCCGTGAACGAGCAGATAAGAACCCTTGATCCCGGTCAGAAGGTGACGAGCTCTTGTAGCACCGATATTCACACTCGCAGCCTTGACAATAAACACCTACTCCGCGTATGTTAACTGCCTTTGATTCTTTGACAGATGCTTGTACTCCTCACGTTCAAGCTCGTGGTTGTGGATACTATCAAATACACTCAACTTGAACTTCGTCGTACCAGGGATCAAGTCAAACACAGCACGAGCTTTACAACCGGTGATATGCAGATTTGAATGCCTTATTTGGTTGTAACCATTCTCCAAATCTAGGGTGTCTACATATATATCCTTGGGGGAACCCTTCCTGTTGCAAACCAAATACTTTTGCTTCACAATCCCGCTCCTCATCTTTTCTGACACGATTTCCTAACAACAAAACCAGCTTTGACGACATACTTCTTGTAAGCAGCAATGCAATGCTCAACTAAATCGTACTCGTTCCCTTTAACAAGTAAAAACTCGGCAGGCACTTTCGGAATGTAGTAAACAGTACCACCAGGAGTATCAAAGTTGGAATGAGTGATATACGACTCAGGAGTCCGCACAACATTCAACTCTGCAAAAAGAAACATATAAAAACATATATGATTACAAAATACTACAAAAATTCAACACATATCATGTAAACATCATATATGATAGACATGTATCATATATGATAGTATATGTTACATGGCTATCATATCTATGTAAAAATACAAACATCATATATGATACGTTGCTATCATATATGATACATTGGCAACATGCACTAAGCTCAACAAAAACTAGAAAACTTACTCTTAACAGCTTCCGCTTCTTCACCGTCTTGTTCATATGCAGAAATCTCATCCGCAAGACTATGAAGAACACTTTCGAATGGCAGATCCAAACCTTGATCGACACTAGTCTGATCATTAGTCAAATCAACCAACATAGAAGGATCAACAACACCACTACGACCACTAGAATCACTCGAATCCATCATTAAAACCTAAGAAAATCGAAAAAACAACAACTCATAAAAAGCTTATCTAAAACCTAAAAGAATCAAAGCTTATTAAATAAGCTTATAAACAATATCCATAAAAATAGACCAGACACATAAAATAAGCTTATAAAAAAGCATATTAATCGTTCCGATCGATTAATAAGCTGGTTAATAAGCTTATTAATCAATCCGCTCGATTAAATACGCTTATTTATAAGCTTATTAATCAATCCGAACGATTAATAAGCTTATTAATCAATCGGATAGTTAATAAGCTTATAAATAAGCGTATTTAATAATCCGATCTATTAATAAGCTTATTAATAGATGGGAATCGCTTATTTATAAGCTTACTAATAAGCTTATTAATAAGCACTATTAACAAACAGTATATCTAAAGAGAGAAACATAGAGAGAGAAAGTACCAGTTTAATCGGGGAAGAAGAAGGAAGAATGAAACGTGTTTGTTAAACCGTATATATATATCCCGACGTGAAAAGACGAAAATACCCCTGCAGTATAAACTGGGGGATTTAATCTCAGCCCTCGAATGAGATGCAGATGGACGGTGGGGATGAGTCCCCTTGTATCTTAGAAAACTTTGGTATCCAAAAGAACTTAAATCATATATATATATATATATATATATATATATATATATATATATATATATATATATATATATATATATATATATATATATATATATATATATAAGCTTAAATGCTTAATAGACGTATGCATAAAATAATAATTATGATACTCTACGAATTGTTCATATTTAATTTTTTATTTCAAATAACTATTTTTATTTTTGTTTTTATATTTTTATATGTTTTTTTTCAGTTTTAGTTTCTGTTCGTTTAGCCCGCTTGTTTAACCCGTTGTTCGTTTTGCCTGCCGTCTGTCTACTTTGTCACCTCTAATGTTGTAGATCTTTCTCTTTTTTCTAATTTACTTAAATACTTTGTCAGTGTGCTGGGTGTTGAGTGGAATATGATCTGTCACTGAGTTTTTAGTAGTAATTTTAATCTAAACTTTTTATCTATTTTTAGGAATGAATAATTAATTTGAGATAACTAAAAAAGAAAATAAATTAGATTATAATTTTGAAGCCGAGGTAAAAAAAACCTACTCCGTAATATGCAAAACAAAAATTATTTTTAGTTTATTTATTTTTTAAAAAAATGATCATAATCTCTTTATAAAAAAGGAATGAAGAGATTATTTTTTAATAGAGTTAAAAATTCTATATTTTTTATTTCCACCTTGTTTTTTTGTGGTGATTTTTTATTATATAGTACTAGTTATAAGACCCGTGCACACATAGGATTTTGACTAAAATATTAGTTATTATATGATACTAGTTTAAGACCCGTGTAATACACGGGCAACCTAAATTTATCTTACTTTAATTTTTCTCTTTTTATAAACGATGAATTTGAGAAGAGTATAATGTTTCTAGTGTATGCACGTACTACACTTATAAGACAACTAATGCACAATACGAACCGTAAAAGTTGGCCAATATTATGTAGTTGTGTTTGTTGATATGACACAAGTTTTATTAAGCTAATATAAAAGATAATCACAATATGAAAATACATAACATTCAAATAAAATAGCAAGCAGAGAGTTCTATCATTAAAAAATATTTGATTTAGGTATCATTAAGGAATTTTCATCCATAACAAAATACAAATACGTGAACTCAGTTTAAAGCTTAGTCAAGTTACAATAGATAAAATGTTCATTGACTTTAACAAAATAACAACAAAAATAACAAACATTCCAAATGATATTCAAACGAAAACAACAATGACAAAATAACATCCGCTAATATAAATCCCAGTAAGTTTCAAAAGTTTGCTACTTGTTGATCCGCAGCAAGGACGTCTCTTTCACGTTTATCCATAAAACTTGATTAATTGTCTAGATCCCTCGTTTAACAAAATCCACATCCTTCAAAGAATTGACCAAAAAACAAAATTATTTTCTTATTTAGATAGGAAAACGTGTCACTTTTAAGAGTGCAATGTTTAAAATATACAACCTTTTTGTCAAGAGAACCTCCGTCGGATTCGTCACTCTTCAACATTTGGACATCAACATGAGCTTCGACAACCTAAGTAAAAACAAACAATGTCAATTTTCATGCATTATTATTTTACTTTAAGATATAGCAATAATGACCTTTGTAGATTCATATTTGATCATTTGTTGTATAATATTCTCATCATCGCACATTCTTAGAATCGTATACACGTTCCAACCGGTAGTAATGTTGTACTCTGATATGTCAATTTTGAAAAAGAGCCTCTTGCCAATTAACTAATACAAATAAAAAATAAAGAAATCATATCACAACCCTAAGATCAAAAGATTTTAGTGTTTTAGTAAAACAATAAGATAATAAAGTAGTAATGATATTTAAGTATATACATCAACTCAAAAAATAACATTTTGGTGTATTTCACGAAATTGAGCATTAGCGAAACCAGCCATCTTAATGAGGTCCGAATCAAAGAGAACAAATGAAGCACACCCGGTATCATCTTCCACCTTCATAGATACTTTGAACCTGGTTTTAGAGAGTATTAGATATAACAATAAAACATAATATTTTTATAAAATAACAACATAAAAACAAATCAACATATTTACCTTTGAACAAATTCAGGTTTAATAGTCTTACACTTACGACAAATTAATGTAACACCATCCTCGTCGATGACATCAATGTCTCTAAGATAAGCAACCTGAGATTTACGAACTTTGTTTTTGGCACAGTTTACACATTCAAGATAGTATGAATCCATCTCTGGTGCAATGATTGTGACAGTGCCCATAACTACACATGTACTTTCCTGCAAAGTATTGGAGATTTTATTAGACATATATTTAGCTACTGAAAAAACGATTCGGATTAGTAAGGAAATATTTGTTACTCTTCCAATTTGTCCAAGCTCATTAATATACAGTCTGTTAGTATTAAACAGAAAATCATCACGAACAGAGTAGATTGTGTTGTTAGCTAGATGACTTGAAGTTATAGGCGATGAATCTTAACCATTGTTACGAAGCTCCTCACCAACCGTGGTGATTGGCTCGCTTGATATTTTTCGGAATTTTCGAGGTGATGGGCCTTGACCATGTTTAATAATCAGCCTGGGAAAAGGATTTTTATAGTTAAAAATGATATTAGATTAGTTTAGGAGGAAACAAAATTATAAGAACATACATCTTCTTGAAATCAACAATTTCTTGAATGTCCTCGTTTACAAAGAGACGACTGGCCCAAGGAGAACTAATAATGGTTCGAGAGCGAACAAATCATTATCAGATAGTTTAGACAGACTCAATGGTCATAATATATGTTTAGTAAGTGAAAAGTAAGTAGACAAAAATAATACATTTGTTAATATGAAAAACTCATTGTAGGATTCTAAGTCATCATCATAGCAAAGCATAGTTAAATTCTTTACATATAAATATGTATCTCTCATTTCAAATGGCTAAAAATTTAGTCGTTTGGTTCCACCTTTTTTTCCTTAACAGCTTAACATATCTTATGATTGGCAGAATAGTTTTTTTTACAAATGTTTACCTTTCCATTCATGAATCCTGGTCATCTGAATAATCATTATCACATAATCATCCTTGTCATGAGTGCTTACAAAGTCCCATAATTTTTGTGCCAAAGCCTCCCATAAAGTACAAATCACAATCTTACCTCTATTGAAACCAAATATTGAGTTGAAGTTAATAAAAGTTGATTGGACATAAGGCTGTAGTAACATAAATTTAAAGAGAAAAAATGGTATACTGTAAGTCTTGTAACTGAAAAGTCACCCTCTTTAGCCCTTTACCATCACGGGTCTTCCAAACGTCAAGATTTCCACAAGAAACAACATTGCCAATAACATCTACAAAAGTAAACACATATATTTTTCATCTACTTCCATTCACTTAAGAGTATAAGAGCAGAGGTTTAATACTAACCAACATATTGGTATGCCACACCATCCAAGTTCAAGATATCAGCAAACGAAACAAAGCAAAAGCCGTAGAGCGAGCCTTCAAAATCAGGGCACTTTGTAACACTAGTTTGGCGGTTGAAGTTCAACTTGAAATGATGTTTGAGGATTGGGTATTTACCACCATTTTCAACAACACCGAACTTGCTGATAACAACACACATACCTTGTTTAAGAAGATATTCAAAAATAGGTATCAACTCCTTCTTCACAACAACATGAATTCTTTCACCATAAAATAAATAATTAATAAACAATAAGTAAAAATCTCAAACAACATCTTACTAAAACTTTTATTTGATATATAACAGAAATAATATACCTTCTCATCCATCAAAACCAAGCCTATGTGACATGTTTCGTTTGCAACATAACATGGCGTTTTCCATAATCGGATTATTCGCACTCTTATCTCCAACAAATCTTTGTTATTATCGATGTCACAAATGAAGTTCAATCCTGCCTCCTCCATAGCCATAAAAAATTGTAGATTAAAATGAAGAAAGGAATTAACAAATATGGATGTAGAGGTAACCAAATATTATGAGTCATTTTATAGAGCTAAGTGAAGTTGTTAGTGTTTAGTGATAGACTGTCTTTTGCAATTGCACCTCACAAAGAAGCCAATAAGAGATAAGAACCCCTTAGTTTTCCTTGAAATAGTCTGATACCATCATGAGGGGTCTACAGAAGCATGCGCTTCTTTTTATCTTGGAATGTGAATAACACTAATTTAAAATTATAATTTTTTTCTTAAAAAATGCTATTGTTTGGTTCTTATATTGTTTATTTTACAATTTACTTTTTTCAAACTTCTCTTTTGCTATTCTTCTGGACCTAAAAATTGGGAGCAAGCATAACCCACACGTTTTTTATCAAAAACACATAAGCCTGCAGAAATTGTTGGCAGCAAACTAAACTAAGAGAATATAATCGTAACACGAATAGTAACATTAGGAAATGCAATACGACATTTACCAAAACGTCATCAATAAATATCAACTTTCTTACATTACACACAACCAAATGACGACATGAAAGTTTTGTTGCAGAAAGGAAAGTAACAAACATAAGAAATGGCATGCGACAACCAAAAGGAACATTCTAAAGTTCATTAACATAGAGATATCAGATAGATTGAAAAGTATCATTCCTTTCCATTACATCCTCTGAAGGACTTCCTTATACACTTAATAAGTGTGAAAACACTTATCCTTTTACCACTTAATTATAATAAGAACCAAGCCAAAACGTGTATTTTATGTCGTAAATGTCGGAATTATGCGTGGTTTGTGTTTTTGTTGTGATTTAGGATCAAAATGTGAAAAGGGAAGAAAACACGGGCTTTCACGTGCTTTTATCGAAGAAAAGACAAAAGACGAAGTTAAAAGATCAAGAGTGCAAAAAGAACGGAAGTCCAAGGCCTATTCTGAAGATTTATCGAAGAAAAAGTCTAAAGAAGAAAGTTTAATGAAGTCGAAGAACTCAGGTCTAATAAATGAAGAAATCATAAGACGAGTTCAAATTATCCCGAGACAAAGTCGAAAAAAAGTCGAAGAATTTATAAAGACGAAAAGACGAGAAAAGGAAGAAAGCATCAAGACATACTAATCTCCCTATAAATACCCTCCTAATGTCACGGGGGAGTTGTTGGCTATTTGACACATAGTTCTTCCACCTTTAATTACTTGCACTTTCATATTGTCATTTACTTAATTATTCTTTAGTATCTTGCCTTTAATTCCAAGTAAGTTTAATTTTGTTGTTGAATCTTTATTTTTAATCAAGTTTTTCATAATCATTCTCATTCTTCTCTTCTTGTTTTTTTAAATATCTTGTTTTGTTTGATTAATCTTAAAGTTTTAATCTTTATGCTTATTTTGATTAAAGTTTTTATCTTGTTGTTCTTATCAATGTTTTTATACGAGTAAGGTTTTAGCTTATTGAGATTTTTGCTTATTTCTATTTAAGAGTTTTTAAAAGTTTATTTTATAAATATTGTTTGTTTAGCATTTTGAAGTCTTTAATTTGTGTTTATTTAGTCCCTTTTATTATTGATTTGGTAAAGTTTCGATTAGTGCTTGATATACATAGCTTATTCAATCTTGCCTATTTACGTATCTCATTCCATCGGAAAAAGGGATTTGTTATCCGACTGTTATTCCGATCACCCCATCGGAAAAGGGTTTTGCTTTCCGATGGATATTCCGATACTCCTATCGGAAAAGGGTTTAGGGATTCCGATCGGTATTCTGATCGGTATTCCGATAGGGTTGGGTATCCTTCATTCCGACAGGTGATTCCGACGAACATTCCGATAGTTTAAAGGTTTGTTATTCCGATACTTTGTTAGTTATTCCGACAGGGTTCTCTATAATATTCCGATAGCTACATTCCGATGAGATTCTGATACGAAGGTATTCCGACAGGTTGAGTTTTATTATTTTGTCTTAGTTCTATTTTTAAGTTTGCATTATTTTAAGTTTTCAAATTTTACTTTTTGTCAAGCTTTAATTTCTCGCAATTTAATTAATTTACTTTTAAAGTCTTATTTTTGCACCAATTACTTTTTAATTACTTTTAGCTTTATTTACTTTACCATTTACTTTTAAGTTTCGCAATTTAATTTTAATACAACGACCAAAATATTTCTTTTCACCAAAAGACAACTGAGTCGCACTTAAACCAGTAGTCAATTCGATTAGACCAATTCAAAGAACGATTTCTCATTCATTAAAATGGTGCCACTGCCGGCTCTTTTCGTAAAGATTAACGGTTTTCTGTGAGAGACGCGTTAAATTTTGGGATCCGTTCACTCGTGAACGTTATTTTTCGTGTCAAAAATTTTCAAAAATCCATAAAAATTAAAAAATTTCAAAAATACAAAAACATAAAAAAAACTTATAAAAAGCATTTCTTTTTCAAAGTTTTGCACCAAATTTTTTTTTATTTTTACAAGTACATATATATTCTCTATTTCTTTAGTATCTTTTTCTTTTTCTTTTGCAGGTGTATGCGTACTAGATCTTCATCTTATTCTGAGCCCGAGACTCGTGAAGATTTAGATATGGCTGGTGTGCACAACAATAATAATCCACCTCACCCCAACATGAATAACAACAACAATGTTCTCCCACCCGATCTTCGAACGATGGAGGAGCTTTGTCAACCAACAATGAATGGACGAGGAGGACTGATTGCGCCGATGCAAATCACGGCTCCGGAGTTTTCGTTGAAGCATCACATGGTCCAACAAGTTCAAAACACTTGTCCATTTCGCGGATTACCGGATGATGATGCCAACAATCACCTCGAAAAATTCATTACCGTTACTCAAAGCATGAAGTTGCCCGGGGTTACTATAGATTTTCTTCGCCTTCACTTATTTCCACACACCTTATCCCACCATGCCGAAAAATGGTTTGATCGTCTTCCGAAGAATTTAATTCATACTTGGGACGAGATGACTCAACGATTTTTGTCGCGCTACTTTCCACCATCCATGGTTACGAACTTTCAAAATCAAATCTGTGGATTTACTCAAGAACCCGATGAATCACTTTTTGATGCTTGGGAACGATATAATGTTTTGATTGATCGATGATCAAACCATAACATGCTCCCCGTTACTTTGATTGATACTTTCTACAATGGTTTAACTTTTCGTGATCGTGATACGATTAATGCAGCCGCCGGTGGCACATTTATGAAAAGAAGAGCTGAGGAGTGTAGAGAGCTTATTGAGAACATGACTACTCATCACAAAAATTGGGATTCATCCGCATCTTCAAGGACTAACCCGAGAGTCAATGTTTCTTCAACTTCTTCAAACCATGATATGACCGAATTGACCCGCGCAATGGTCGAAATGAGCAAAAATATGCAACTCTTGGCTACAAATCAACAACAACTAGTTAAAGCTGTAGCACTTTCTTATGAGATTTGCGGCGGTCCTCATTCATACACTGATTATCCTTCTACTCATGACAATCCGAAAATTGTGTATGCGGCTCATGGTAACTATTCAACGGAAAGTTATCAAGCCCGACCTAAAGGCGGTCGTAACTTGCTAAGTTACCGTTCTAACAACTTTCTTTCACCCGGTTTTCTCCTCAAAACCACAACCCCCACAACTACAATAGAAGCAATCCAAACCCACCTCGAGCCTCTAATCCTTATCACCCACCCGCTCAACAAGCACCACCTATTAATCAAGATGTTGAAACTTTCATGAGGACCCAAAGAGAGCTAGTTAAGAATCTTCAAAGCCAAATCATCAACTTGAAAGGCGATATCACTAAGCAAGGGAATGATATTCGAACCGAGCTTCGACATGATATGCAAACCTCTTTTAGCAATCAAACAAATGATTTGAAGAATATGCTGGCTAGTTTCTTCCCAAGTACTCAACCCTCTATTTCGCGCTCTCTTCCTTCAAATACCGTCACCAACCCGAGAGCGAATGTGAGTGCTATTACTACACGCAGTGGAGCAACCTTAGTTGGACCATCTACCCCTCCCCCAATTACTCCATCTACACCTCCTCCACCACCATTTATCCCTCCTACTCCCACGCCTAGTATTAGTTCTCCATTACCGTCTCCACTTATGCATAAAGAAGTACCCAAGAACAACCCCACCTTCCACCTTTAAACCTTCAACATCTCAACCTTTACCTGCTACACCTACACCACCTAAACCCAACATCCCTTATCCTTCTTGGTTAGAAAAGAGCAAATTGCTTACTAAAGAGGATGCTCAAATCACTTTTTTTCTGAAGATGATATCACAAATGAACTTCAACATTAGCCTCGTTGAAGCACTTGTCCAAATGCCGAAAATTCGTCAAAGCATTCAAGGAATTGCTTAACAAGAAGGAAAGATGGTTGAGTTTGTCAACACACGCTTAAATGAAAACTGTTCTGCAATCATTCTTAAAGAACTTCCGGAAAAACTTGGAGATCCTGGTCGTTTCGTGTTGCCTTGCATTTTTAACAAAACCGAAGAATTTACTACCTTAGCTGATCTCGGGGCAAGTATTAATTTGATGCCCTTAAGTGTTTGGAAAACACTATCATTACCCAATCTTACTCCAACAAAGATGACTCTTGAGCTAGCAAATCGCACTCTCGCTTACCCCGTTGGTATTGTTGAAGATGTGTTTATTAAAGTTGGTACCTTCACTTTTCCGGTCGATTTTGTTGTTGTTGATTATGAAATGGACCCTCGTATTCCGTTAATACTTGGTCGGCCATTCTTGAGAACCAGAAAAGCCTTAGTCGATGTTGCCGAAGGTGAGCTAATCTTAAGAGTCGGGAATGATGCACAAGTGTTTAAAATGGGGAAGATCACAACCAAATCCAATGGAAGAGAATCGGCGAATATGATTAATGTGCTTGATGATTTTGTCGTCTACAACAATCCTCTTTTCGATTCTTGCTATGATAATCCACTTTTCCAAGATGATGTGGATGATTCTCTCTCCAATTTAGATCCCCCACCAATTTATGAGTCTCCACAACCTATGATGGCTATGATGATGATTCTAGTTTTGACATGGATGATTCTAATGATTTTTCTTCTGAGTATAAAGACATGCCAACTTATGATAACTTTGATGATGTCGATACTCTTTCGAGTGATTCTTCATATGATGACATTGTTCCTACTTTTGACGAAGATCCTCCACCAATAATGCTTGATCCTACTTTAGATGACTACTCATTTGAGGAAGATTTTGCTACTTTTCTCAACACTTACTTCCCAAAGGAGAATGATTCTCCTCCTTTGGACTTTGATGCTGCTCTTTATCCTCCTTCGGATATGAAGAAACCCGTTTCAAAGGAGAAGAAGCCGGAAGACACCAACATACGTAGTACTTATGTTTTGACACCTCTCTATCCACCTTATGAGGATGAGATTGTGCTATTTATGAGCGGATCTTCTTCAAGGTCTACTAAGCCTGAGTGTTATTTTCCCCTAAAGGAAAAGGTGTTCGATCCCGGTATTGAAATTTTTAAGCCATCTCAGTATCCATCTGATGAAATAAAAGGAAAGATTTTTGGAAACAATGGAGATATGCTTGCACCTCATCACACTCTCTACCACCGTGCTCAATCTCTGCTTATGGGAACCTTGCCTAATCTTCTTTGGCTTGCCTTGTTCGCCTTAAGCTTATGCTATTTGATGGACGAAAACCATGTATTTGATCTCGGTGTATGTTCTTCAAGCTTCTTACCATGCTAATCAAGGTCGAGTCAGGCTCACGACTCGGTTAACAAAAACAAGCGCTTCTCGGGAGGCAACCCGAGTATCTATCCTTTTTCTTTTGTTTTTATAATAAGTGTAGGGGAGACCCTAGTATGTGTTTGTTGTTTTCTTTCTTATCATGTGCAGGGATTCGAGCTTTCAAAGATCCATTCTTGATGACTTTTGACGACCTGTGATTCCGTGTTCCCGTCTTCCCAGTTCTATCCTAAACTCTTTTGATTCACTATATTATATTCTTCAATATTAAAATAGGAATCAATTTAGTTGTCCTTTCCTTAGCAAGATTTAAACAAAGTGCACAATGTCCTAAGTGTAGGGGAGGTTACTTCCACATGCTTAAACATTGAGGACATTGTTTATATTAAGTGTAGGGGGACTTCTATCGAAGTTAAGTGGGTTTTTCCTTCTATTTGTCCTCATTTTAACCGGAAAATTGATTTTTTTCGACATTTTTCAAAATTTTTGATTTATTTTGGCCTAGTAGTTTTTCCTTTGTTATCGTTATTTACTTTCTTTGCTAAAATAAAGTTTAATAAAGTGGTTTTAATTTTTCAACGTCTTGAATCTTTTGACTCAACCCGAGTTTACTTATCCATGTTTACTCTAGCTAGTATCCTTAACATGTTTAAGTCAAGTTTTGCTAGGCTTTTATATAGGGAACTTTAAAACGCGAAAGTCTTAATCTTACGGGTTAAGAACAAGAACTTTTCGCAAGTTCCTATAATTGATCCTAGAAAGTCGTTTATCAAGGGAACTTTAAAATGCGAATTCTAAACTTGAAAAAGTCTAAGAAGTTGCAAGATCCTATAGATGACTTGAAAACCCAAAAATTTGATTTAATAGGCTAAGCATCCACGAGTCTCATTCCTTGAGATTTTAAATTGTGGAGAACGAGAGATGATAGAGTCAATTAAGTTTGGTATTCTTTCATGAATTTATGTGAGTTATTTATGAGATTTTTCTCCCATCGCTTACTAATAAATTTAATTACAATAAGTAAGGTTGTACGATTTGAAAAGTTACTTAGCTTCTAGCCCAAGATCGTTTAAAAGTTTCTCGGTATTAATTAGAGTTCATAGCCAAGGCATAACTTATTGAAGCGGGATGCAAAGATTGGCGAGTCCGAAAAGGTCCTAACAAGGCATGAGGGCTACATTTTGTTTTTAAAGATCCCCAGTGATGTGAAGAATCATTTATCAAAAATCAATATGAAGGATCGAGACACACGACGAAAAGAAAATACTCCCCTAAAGATCATGGAGAAGTCTATCCGAAAAGACCCTAGCAAGGTATGAGGATAAATAGATCCAAGTCCTAAAAGGAGGCGGATCGTTGTATATCAAAAGCCAAAATAAAGATTGGAGAAAAATGAAGAAGTCGTGGTCCAAATATGAAGAATCTCTCAAAACTTCAAGTGAAGAAATTCCTATTATGAAGAGAAGACCATAATTTCAAGAACGTCTCTCAAGATTCGAAGTATGAAGTCACTACCATATATCGGTCCGAGAAAGGTCTCAAATCGTGAAGCGAGTTATGCCAAGATATGAATTTTAAGAGGTCCCGAGAAGCAGTTTTAAAAGATTATGTCATTTAGCTAACTATTGATTAAATCGTCCCACTTTATTTTCGGCCTAAATAAACTATCGAAATAAGTCAAACAATGCATCCTCGTGATCATTTAAGACAATAATAAAATATAAGAGATACACCTAGGAATAAGGGAGTCTAAGTGAATAATTGGGCCACATGAGTTTGTGTTAGTTTGCTAACTTATAATAACAATGATCTCGTTTTTAAGCTTGGTATGGGGAACGTGAAACTTGAGGGTGATAAACATTCATGACATCCAAAACCCTAATGTAAGTCTTTTAACTCTTTACTTGTTTTCTTCCTTTGAATATTTTATAATTTTCTATCTCTTTAATAAAGGCCAAGGTGAATTGGTTATGATGGAAAATGTAAAACTTGCTTTGTAATTAATGCATTGCATGAGGACATTGCAATGGTCAAGTGTAAGGGATTTAATAAGTGTGAAAACACTTATCCTTTTACCACTTAATTATAATAATAACCAAACCAAAACGTGTATTTTATGTCGTAAATGTCGGAATTATGCGTGGTTTGTGTTTTTGTTGTGATTTAGGATCAAAATGTGAAAAGGGAAGAAAACACGGGCTTTCACGGGCTTTTATCGAAGAAAAGACAAAAGACGAAGTCAAAAGATCAAGAGTGCAAAAAGAACGGAAGTCCAAGGCCTATTCTGAAGATTTATCGAAGAAAAAGTCTAAAGACGAAAGTTTAATGAAGTCGAAGAACTCAAGTCTAATAAATGAAGAAATCATAAGACGAGTTCAAATTATCCCGAGACAAACTCGAAAAAAAAGTCGAAAAATTTATAAAGACGAAAAGACGAGAAAAGGAAGAAAGCATCAAGACATATTAATCTCCCTATAAATACCCTCCTAATGTCACATTAGGAGTCGTTGGCTATTTGACACATAGTTCTTCCACCTTTAATTACTTGCACTTTTCATATTGTCATTTACTTAATTGTTCATTAGTATCTTGCCTTTAATTCCAAGTAAGTTTAATTTTGTTGTTGAATCTTTATTTTTAATCAAGTTTTTCATAATCATTCTCATTCCTCTCTTCTTGTTTTTTTTAAATATCTTGTTTTGTTTGATTAATCTTAAAGTTAATCTTTATGCTTATTTGGATTAAAGTTTTAATCTTGTTGTTCTTATCAATTTTTTTATGAGTAAGGTTTTAGCTTATTGAGATTTTTGCTTATTTCTATTTAAGAGTTTTTAAAAGTTTAATTTTTCTTAAAGTTTATTTTATAAATCTTGTTTGTTTAGCATTTTGAAAGTCTTTAATTTGTGTTTATTTAGTCCCTTTGATTATTGATTTGGTAAAGTTTCGATTAGTGCTTGTTAGACATAGCTTATTCAATCTTGCTTATTTACGTATCTCATTCCATCGGAAAAGGGATTTGTTATCCGACTATTATTCCGATCACCCCATCGGAAAAGGGTTTTGCTTTCCGACGGATATCCCGATACTCCTATCGGAAAAGGGTTTAGGGATTCTGATCGATATTCCGATCGGTATTCCGATAGGGTTGGGTATCCTTCATTCCGACAAGTGATTCCGACGAACATTCCGATAGTTTCAAGGTTTATTATTCCGATACTTTGTTAGTTATTCCGACAGGGTTCTCTATAATATTCCGATATCTACATTCCGATAGGATTCCGATGGGATTCCGATATGAAAGTATTCCGACAGGTTAAGTTTTGTTATTTTGTCTTAGTTTTATTTTTAAGTTTGCATTATTTTAGGTTTTCAAATTTTATTTTTTGTCAAGCTTTAATTTCTCGCAATTTAATTAATTTACTTTTAAAGTCTTATTTTTGCACCAATTACTTTTTAATTACTTTTAGCTTTATTTACTTTACCATTTACTTTTAAGTTTCGCAATTTAATTTTAATACAACGACCAAAATATTTCTTTTCACCAAAAGACAACTGAGGCGCACTTAAACCAATAGTCAATTCGATTAGACCAATTCTAAGAACGATTTCTCTTTCATTAACACTACATTTGTGGTTTTATTTGTAGTGTTACCGTCTCCATCACAAATTACTACCTTCAATCCATCCTTGCTCGTGACTCTAGAAACAACAACATACAATTGACCATGAGTAAAAACCGGACGTGGTAAATATAATCCAACTCGTGATAGCGCCTGTCCTTGGCTCTTGTTAATCATCATTGCAAAACAAAGACTGACCGGAAACTGCTTTCTATTTATTTTGAATGGTATCCTCTTATCAGATGGAGTCAATCACATTCTTAGAATCATAGTCATTTCACCAACCTTTGTACATGTTATTATCTTTGCTTCAATAACATTTTTACCAAGTCTTGTTACCTGCAATCTAGTTCCATTGCAGAATCCATTCGGTTGGTCTATATTTCTTAATAGCATAATGGGAGCTCCAACTTTTAAAGCTAGTCTGTGATGTGGAAGACCAGGGAATTTCAAGCTGTTGAGATAATCTAAAGAAAACAAAGCTTCCTGAAATTCACTTAATTGTGTCAGATTCACATACGCTATCAGAACTGAGGTAAACTTTATCCTCCCCTGGAATCATTTCCAGTAACTGGTTATTTATTCTATCAACTATCTCATGTGTCGGAGCCAATGTTGCTCTATCTTGAAAGTATGAATCATCCTTAAGGCTATCGAGAATATTGTTGTATGCAAATGATACAATTGAAGCTGCAGGATCGACACAATCCTTGATTTTTAATTCATCGGGAATTTCAATTTCTACTTCTCCATCATTTGGTTCACCAAGAGTACCGTTGCCTACTTCTAAAATCCAATCTGCAAACTTCTTAACTTCATCTAAATTTGAATTTGTGGCTCCAACCTATAGCCGCATGTTCATAGTTAATTCAAGTACGCGACAGTGGTCCCATATGTAAGAAGAATTCAAAGAAGCATCGACTATGTCATGTTTGCTTCCTTTACGAATTACAGGGAGAATTTGTCTAAAGTCGCCACTAAAAACCACAACCTTACCTCCAAATAGCTTATATTCACTACCTGGTGTAGTTGAACGAAGAATATCTCTCATCGTCCTGTCTAAAGCCTCAAAACAATGCTTGTGCATCATCGGTGCTTCATCCCAAATGATCAATTTTGCTTTCTTTAGTAATTCTGCCAAATCACTATTCTGACTAATTGAACAAAATGATTCCTCGTTGATATCTATAGGAATAATGAACCGAGAGTGTGCAGTTCTACCACCCGAAAGCAAAAGAGCAGCGATGCCGCTTGAAGCTACATTGAGGACAACTTCGCCTTTTGAGCGCAGTGCTGTCGATAATGTTTTCTAGACAAAAGTCTTACCAGTACCACCATAACCATAGAGAAAAAAATACCCCTTCTTCGTCTTTGTCAACTGCGGATACGATGGTTTCATAAACTCCTTTTTGCTCTATAGTTAAGCTTTCCAAAAACTTACTATGTTGAGCTTGTAATTCCTCTCTATTATAATCAAGCTCATCATGAATCAACCTGTTATTATAAGATAATATGTATTCATCATCAGGGAGAGGCATTCCTTTGAAATTCTTAAGGGAACTGCCGTTGCTACGAAGAATTTTCTCGATCTCATACAAAGCAAAAAATTTTAACTCATCATCTGAAAGTACCAAACCTGCATAAAGTGAAAAACAAATATTACTCAAACGTGGAGTTGGTTCCTTCACAATAAGTTTTAAACTTTACTATAACAAAAAAGTGATATACTAAAACAATTATATATAGAATCTGTCAGTTTTTAAGTTAATCATAACAGGTCGAACTATGAAAGGGAAACTATAATGGAATTCTTTGATCCAAACGTATTCTATGAACCTTAGACACATTATTGTGTGCATCAAAATTTAAATATATATCAACAACTTATACAGAATAGTATAAAAAGACATAAAATAAACAATCTCGTAAATTCACCTGGATTATTATTAACCTTCTGTTGCCTATAAAGAATGTCCTCCGAAAGATGCTTCCAAGTTCTTGACCAAATAGATTCTGGTTTGGAAATAATATTTGACAACATCATCATGGCAAACAATAAGCGTAGATAAGTAGCTTTTGCCCATTCACTTGCTTCTTCGATAGCTTCAACATACTCTTTATCGTCATCTAATAGTCCAAGTGCATAACATGTTTCCTTGTAAGAAGCGTAGAGCTTACCATCAACTGTACATATATCCTTCCATGAAGTGGGGCCTTTAACTTTGTTCAACAGCATTCTCAAATAATGCACGTCCCCCAAAGATTGAGGAACATAATGTATTCTTCCATAGACATTCCTTGTTTCCTTGGTTCCCAAGATCTAGATTGAGCCTTCTATACATAATATTTAGGAAACTCAACATAAGTCAGGTCTCTAGCTTTACTGTCATGCTTATTGCGATCCATCCAAGCAGTAAACATAGACGAAGCAACTGATGGCTTATTTACAACTTCACAAAGATCGGCATCCTCTTCATAAACAACTTGTTGTTCACCCTCTAAGTGAAATGGTAACCTTTCTACTGAAGGGGTTCTGTAATGTATATCAAAGGAAAAAATCCTCCAACACGCTTCACATGCGGATATGTATATGCAATTATAATATGCTTTTATTTCATCCACATTTTCCTGATCATTTGAGTTATTATTTCCATGATAAATAGTGGCGGTAACTATATCAGGACCCTTGTTGATGTATTTAAATAAATACTTTATAGCACCAGACTGATTACACCATTCCACATTGATATGTGTCGGATATCTTCTAAGCAGGAATTTGTTGTAAGGAACGACCCATCCATTGTCTAAGGCGACCCCACTTTTTTCAACAACATTACCATTATCACGCTTCATATAAATTGGATAACCATCTTTGTCAATAGTAGTATGAATGGTTAAAATATTTGGATATCTTTTGGTGCATCTCCTTTGATCATTCATACATGGACAATTTGCATTATGAACACCACACAGACCATGAATCATAAAGTCGCGCACAAGCTGATACAACTTAGGGTCTTCATCTTTATCTGGAATCTCAGCAGATATCACTCTGTCAGTATCTTGTGTTGTAGGAACTTAGCATTGGAATCCAAGAAAAGACATATGTGAGCATGAGGGAGACCACGTTTCTGAAATTCAACAGTATAAACAACTGAAAAAAGTGAAAGTGTTTCAGCTTAATGATTGAAAACAGTTAGAAAAGAATATAGGAAAATGAAAAATACTCTAATTGACAAAAAACTTAAATACCTGCTAAAACAGAACCAAACAGCTTATTCTTCTTGAAATCTTCTATCATTTGATCAAGTTTCATTTTAAAACTCTACATGGTGCATCAGGTCTATCCTCGAAACTTAGTTTTTTTCTTCCAAAAACCTTGTGATTTCAGGCCACTTCGGATTGCATGTTACTGTTATAAAAAGGTCTGGATATCCAAACATTTTACACAGAGCCATGGCATCCAAGTACTTTTGCATCATATACCTTGAACCACCAGTAAATGATGAAGGTATTTTTATAGCTTTTTTGTTCGTTGAAGCCTCTGTATTGCCTTCTTCAACGGCAGCTGAAATATTACGATATGAATCACATCTAAATTTCTTCTGCTGATTCCGAATAAAATAAAATCTCTGTGATTCAATCATAGTGTACGAATCCACACAAAACTGTTGGAAAAGTTTCCTTGCAAGAAGTAATAATCTACGAACATTAGGTCTATCTTGTATCATAAAAGCGAAGAATTCCCTTGTTTTAACATTTGTCCTAGTTCCTTTAGCATCATTTGGAAGACCTTTATGTTTGATACCAAGTCTGTATCCATCCTCTGTCTTCGGAAAAATTAGTGGATATTGGAGAGGAAGATATATTGGATGCAGTTCACTTATGCGTTTTAGTGAACCACTTTGAGTTTCTACAACAATGTCTCTCTTATCAAAGGATATATCAATATCTCCAAAGATAATTGCAGCAACTTCAGATGCGGTTGGAAGATTATGGGTCCTTCCATCCTTTTGTCTTGTTCCCAGAAGCTTGAGTTTAACAGGTTGCTGTTCATTTTCATTGAAACGGTCCATTGCCATTCTATATGAAATAAACAAAGGGTTCTCCGAATCTAAAATATCCTTGAGATCACTTATAATTTGAGGATCAATTGTATCATTACTCGAAGATGCGTTATCACTTGCAGATCTGTCAATAATAATAGAAAACAAAACAATTAATTAGTATTCTATAACTGATTAAATAAGAGGTTCGAGTGTAATTTAAATTTTTGAATACCTGACATCATTTTTTCTATTTTCAAGCTCATTATCTGTGTCGTGAATGTAAAGTTGCGAAAATTTTAGTGTAGAGCCCTGAGTAGGTAGAAGACTTCCTAAACGATGATAATTTTGGCCACCAAGACAAAAAAACATATGGACCACGTCCTGTGTTAATTGCCTTATCAACCTTTCCACCCATCCAAGTAAAAGCAAACATCGTATTATATGTTCTGATATTTTTAATGAATTTCTTGCTCTTTCGATCCCTGCATCTGTATAAATCCCATAGATATTTGGAGGGATCTTTCACTTTAGGAAGCTCAACCTTGCCATGATTACAACAAAGAGAGAACGCAGTACTCCTACCATTTTTATTGCCTCTAAGTGATTCAGCACACCACAACATGGCACTACATTCACGACATATATAGGTGGGGACCTCCATGATCAAAATAATCTACAACATAAACATTAGAAATAAATAGAATGATTCATTTAGTATAAAAAAGGTTAAGTAGATGTAAACGTAAAATAAATCATATAACCTTTAGAAATACCACAAACTTTCTGAACACCAGCCAAATAACTCTCAGTCTCAGCAAATGATAAATTAAAAGCTGGAATATTAGAAACACTAAATCTCCTATTCTTTTGTTTCCTTTTGCTAGAAGATTCAGGATCATATGAAACAAAAGAAGTTTGTATACTCCGCCCCTCGTGAAAGATTTGGTTGGTGGTAACATGACTTGACCCAAGTTGAGAAGTCATTCCTGCAAAGCGTATAAAATGTGTTTTGTTAGATAAATTTTGCTATACAATATAAGTGTTGGTGATTTAAAATAAGTAAAGAAACACTACCATTTAAATCTTTTGGAGAGATTGTAGTTTTCCTTGTAAAATTACTGTCACGGTTTGTAAAATTCATCCATCTAGAACCACTCGCCCGATTTTCATGAGAGATTGAAGATGCAGGAGTAACAGTCCGACTGATGTTAATATTTTTATTTAAGGAAGGAACTGCAAAGAGTTAAGTGGCAGTTTTTCTAAATATATAATCACTTAAGCAGGATAAGTGGTCAATGTAATTGACGCATAAATAATAGAGTACAAAATACCATTAGAAACTTCACTCAACGGAGTTCTGTATCCAATAGTTGACTCAGTCTGAGTATTACTTCATGTTTAACACACTCATAAATATACATTAAACTATTTCTAGAAAACAAAATCAGTGTTCTGTTCATTATAATCACAAAGTATGTATGTAACCATAATAGATACGGTACTTAGTCACTGTTAAAGACGATATGAAAAAGGTCAAAGTATAAAGTATACCATTAGAAGCATCCTTGAAGGGAGTCCTGAATTCATAAGGTGACTTCATCTGAATATTCCGTCCTGTTAAGCAAATTCATGATTTTATTCTTAAAGTATTTCAAGCTTTTAATCAGCGTTTTGGGCATCCAAAACCAATTTCCAGGATTACAACAGCCAACAATGCGTCGATAAAAATACACACATATAAATATGTATTTTTACAAAATAAATACCATTAGAAGCGTCTGCCAATGGAGTCTTGAATTCAAAAGGAGACTGATGGTATGAACTTTTTTGAAGCATAGGTGGACATTTGTTGGTTCGACTGGAAGAAGGTGAATTACAGGGTTGGAAAACTGTAGAAGCAACAAAGATGTAAGAATAAAAGTTAGAAAATTGTTTGATAACTTAGTTGAATAAGTAATCAAAGTTATGATGAATGGAAAAGAAATACCAGTTGAAACATCTCTGCCATTAGATGGTGACTAAAGCTTACACGTTTCTTGTATATTTGTTGTACTTGACTGGCCTTCAACGCTATAGAAACCTTGCTCAGTAGTAGATGTGTAATAAATTAGAAGGTGTAAGAAAACAACAACAATGATACTGTAAGTTAGCTATTTGTATCAAGAATGCATGAATAAGTCACTAAATATACTCTTACCACCAGCGTACAATGGAATCCTCATGTCCAAATATCTAACATTTTCTTGAATGTTGGCAGAACACAAAGGCACTGCATTCTCTTTTGATGAACTTGAAAAACTATTATTAGTTCGTTTGGCTCTTACCATGTATGTTGAATGCTCACTCCTCCTCTTATTTGATTCATTCATGATATTAAGATCCATTACCCACACTAAGATTGCATCTGATTACCTCATACTTCAAATATTATTTTTGCAATCTATAAAAATATGATGATAATTATGAAAGATAAAGAAAAAGTGATGTCCAATAACATTGACTGGATGGGATAACAAAGAGTCATGCATATGTAGAGTGGAAGGCATGAAATAATTTTAAAAATAGGCCTTCTCAAAAAGTGTGATTACCCCTACTAACATCATTGTCTATTAAATACTGTAGAATGAAAAAACACTTTAAAAGTTGTGTTAGTGCATTACTTTTTATATAGTCTCTATTCATTTGACATTTATTTTGGGGTATGATTCGTTTAGATACCAGAATGGTGTGAATATTTGAGGATGGCCATTGCGTGCGAGTTTAATGGGACAACATAAATAGAAAGAACCAATACCTAAATCATGATGGAACAGAGAAAAAATCGCTATATAGCACCAGTAAGCTTTACTTGAACATCGACTAAGGTTTGCCCGTAGCCCAACGGGAACCAAATACTTTTACCAGAAGAATAACCTGAAAAACAATTGAATTAGATGTTAACCAAAATATGCAGCAAGCACAGACACAACCTAAAACTACACAAAAGCCCCGCGCAAAATTACCATTTTCAACGGGCCAAACGACAAATTAAAACGACCATCTATTGTGTTAAAAGTGCAGTTTTTAACAAACATAAAGATAAAATTACCCATACTAAACACCCCATTGAACCTGCAATTTTGCAGCAGCCCCAAACACTACTTAAAATAACTATAAAACTGTATCGGTAAATTTGTTAGGCTCCATGGCTGCAAATTTTGTTAGGCTCCCATTGAACCTGCACTTTTGCAATAGCCCCAAACACTACTTAAAATACACAAAACACAAATTTAGTATAACCAAACCCCACAAGACGTTTTTCAGCAGCCAAAAAAACCACTTAAAACCACCTAAACAGAACTTTAAACTACACTTTATAACAAAAAAAAACATAACCTAAGTAGAACTGAACACACTGGGTACCAGAAATTATGGGTACAAAATATCGACTTTCATAGATAACTGTTGTTTATCATTAAGGTTTTTATTCCGTAACACAACCAAAATACAACACTTAAATGCTTACCAAGAAGCTTACATGAGAAAAGCGTTCATTGTGTTGAACAAAACGACAACAGAAATGCAAAGGTCCCAAGACTATTAAAACAAAAAAACAGCAACAAACTGCATTAACCAAACATCAATAAATAATGCAAATTCCATCAAGGCTTTTCAATCTTAACTTTCACAAATTTGCGCTTCGTTGAAGAATGGTTACTTGTCAATTATTTTTCAGAAGTTTCACTTGCACGTTTGAGTGTTGGAGTTGATGGATTGTTTGGACCAGCATCACTCGGAGGCAACCAATCTCCGGTAACAGACACATCATCCTTCAAAGAATTGACAAACCTAAGTTATTTACTTATAAACAATTCAAATGTCAATACTGAAAGTAAAAATCATTGTAAAAAGTTGTATCACCTTTGTGTCAAGACAACCTTCAGACATACCATTTTTCACCGAATCTGCATCAACACCTGCTTCGACAACCTAAGTAACAATAACCAATATGAGATTCTAAAATAATATTATCTAAAAACTAAGATATTAGAATTTAAGCATATACATATTAACACCTCTTTTGCCTCATCTTGTCTGATCATTTCTTGAATGATGTTAGCATCATCACACAACTTGGACACAGTATACACGCTCGAGCTATTGATAATGTTGAAGTCCGATATTTCAATTTTGAAAATAAGCCTTTTTCCAAGCATATCTTTAAAATTATCAGGAAACGAATTATCGTCATCAGCCTGTTTTGCACGAATCTTCGCAGCAGATTTTCCGATCAACTTGAAGACCTCACGTTCCATTAGAACAAATGAAGTGGTTCCAGTACCATCTTGCACCCTCACTTGAACTCTAAACCTGGTTTTAGAATACAAAGAGTTATATGATTAAGCAACCACAAATCAAATACATGTACTTACTTTATGGGGATTATTAAGGTTAACTACCTTGGAAGCATTGCAGGTCGAATTATTTTACACTTACGGCAAACCAGTGGATCGCCATTAGTCTCATCACCTACAACAAAGTCTTCAAACTCGATCGTTTCTGATTTATGAACAACTTTACTCGAACACTTTCTACAACCAATATAGCACCAACCATGTTCTTCTTCAATGAATTTAATAGTACCAAGCACTGCACATATACTTTCCTGCCAAAGAGGAAGAAGAGCATTAGACACAAACATATATCTAAGAATTGTTTTACACGTAAATGAACATGTGCTACCTTTTTAACTTCGCCAATCTCATCAATATACTTCCTTTCAGTTTTAACCAGAAACTCATCACGAATGGTATAAACTGTCTGGCTAGATAACCGACTTATGGTTTGAGATGAAGAACTTGGCACATTCATAAGAATTAGCCTGTCAAAAAAATATAAAAGGATGACATGTATAGAAAATGAATTGATGTCTACAGATGAATAATACAATATTAGAAAATCTACAGATTAGAAAGTGGCAAGAGAAAAATATAAACCTATCATACATACTTTCACCAAGCGCATCTTATTTTGTGAAACATCATAACAAACCATATATTGTCATTCACTCATTTCTTACATGTAACCAAGTAGCATAATCTATGTGGGAAATATCGGTCAAGGACAACTTCTGATACAAAATGAATATCGTGACACGGGTTGCCAATGTATCTTATTCAAACTTTTTTTATAAACAATGATATAAAACTTGCCTGATATATCAATGATATTCTTGATAAACTTATTAGTACTTCATGCAACTCTTTGAAATATACTGAAGTTATGATACAAAGCGTCATGTCATATACTTAAGCTAGAGAATAAAGGAACCAAGTTTACAACAACCAATATCTTTATAAGATAAGCTATACACCAATATATGTAATCTATAGGGTGGGAAATATCGGTCAAGGTTTCATGAAGTGTGGCTAAAAGACTATTTGCAAAAAAAACATAACATTTAAGGCACAGCAGGCTATTGACAAAAAGATAAAAACTTGGTCAAATTAAAATACTTGACATACCTCTTTTTGAAGTCCTGAATTTCCTCAACATCATCATATATAAAGAGGCGGCTTGCAAAAGAGCATTTTGAACAGTTGGAGAGCCTAAAAATTGAGGTACATTATCATTTCAATTAAAGATGTTCATACTTTTTCTCAAAATGAATGTAAAACTATATTGGTAAATAGCTTGGCAATATTACCTTTCCATTCACGAACTTTGCCAAGTTGAATTATCATTATCACATAATCATCATTCTGATGGCTATTAACGAAGTCTGCTAATTGTTGTGCAAAACCATCCCATAAGGTACAGCTAACAACATTACTTTTATTCAAACAAAAATATTGAGTAAAAGTCAGTACTTAAGTAAAAACAATTTGACAAAAAGTAACCTTTTGATAACAAATATTTGGGGCAACTTCATATTTCACCATACTTTTAAAATCAATTTCAAAAATACCCAATCATGCTTAAAAATCATTGTACATTATGCATTCAATAGTTGCACTTTGGGTATATATGAAATTAATGTTGAAAGTAGGGTGATATATGAAATTAATCCCAAATATTTATAGAGAAAGAGCACATACTCCAAGTCTTGTAACTCAAAAGTCATCCTTTTTTGTTCTTTACCATTACGATTATTGTAAACATCAAGATTTCCGCAAGAAACAACATTGCCAATAACATCTACAAAATTAAGATGAGATAAAAGCATATATGTTTTCATTGATTGAGGGGATAAAAATAAAAGTCTAATACTTACCAACATCTTCTCCCCCAACTACCTCTTTGTTTAGAATACCAACAAACGGCATAAATCGAAAACCATAGAGTGGGCCTTGAAAGTCAGAGCACTTCTTGACAGTAGTGTGACGATAGAAGTTTAGCTTGAAAGGGTGTTTGAGGATGGGGTACTGACCATCATTTTCAGCAACACCAAACTTACTTATAACAACAAAAATACCTTGCTCAAGAAGAGACTCAAAAGTAGGTATCAATTGCTTCTTCACAACCGCATGAATTCTTTCACCCTAAAATAATTAATGGAGAATCATTAGAAAGCTTAAGAAAAGGTCATTCTTTTATGTCAATAAAAAGAAAAATAAAATACCTTCTCATACATCAAAATCAAATCTGTAGTGTAGGGTTGTCTCCACATTCGGATTATACTAACTTTGATTTTCAATGAATCTTTTTTCGTATCGATCTCATCAATGAAAATGAATTTGTTAGGCTCCATAATTTTCTTGAGGAAAAAGGGTATGAGATAGTGTCGAGGGGAGTAGGACATTAGGAGATTTAAAGGGTGAGATGTTGTGATTAGGGTTTTTGAAAGTTCATAGGAACTTGCAGAAGCGTTCCATTGTTCTATGTCTGCGCATGCTTTATCTTGTTTTTGAAGTTTATCTTGAAGGATGTTTACGCATTGTGTTACTTGATAAAAATGGGCTTCTTGTCAGCAAAAGTGGGCTCTTTATAAAAGTTAATTTATTTTAATATATTGTAAGCGATCTTTAGTTAACTATTATTCATTTTAATATTTTAGTTTGTAATATATTTTAGTTTTTAATATAAGAAAGAAATGAATTTAATAATGACATCACCTTTTATATTTTTTTATAACATTAACCAATAGATAAATGACATCTATTTAAAAGTGACATATGCAGAAACCTTCTTTTAATAGAGGAAATAGATTGATATGGACTAAAACACAAACAACTATGATGGCTTCACATTTTCTCATTAAACTCATTATTTTAAATGAAACAATGGATACTTTATTTGTATTTATAATACTTAGTGCACCCAAAGAGTTTCATACATTATTTGTAGTTAATTTTGTATTTATATGCAACTTTTTAGTGTTTGTGTCATCGGAAGAACAATAGTATTTAGAAAATCGACCCATCTCCTAATAATTCTTTAAAATCTTACTAATAGCATGGTAATCTTTCATACCATATCAGATAGTTTCATGTATAACGTAACAGATAACAAAATCACTAAATTTGTATAATTCAAATTTAAAACAACACCTTGTTACTTCTCAATCACCTTTCTTTTGAATCTCCTAATTATAAACGTTATCTCGTAATAACTTATACACACTATCTTGAAACTAAGGACCTGATCAAATTCAAGTCGATCCATGCATCTTTAAGGCTTTGAGTATAATATTCGACTTGACGACCTTTGTATCAAGTGGCATGCCTAAATTGACGACTATTAATTTCGTCTTTTACAATAATTATCTAAGATTTGCAAAAAAGCATACAGGGGTAGCTTTAGACAAGATAAGGTCAACCCTGCTAACTTAGTACTTACATGAAATTACAACGAATTCTAGAATTTGAATATCAATTTCAGTACATCTTGACATTTACTGTATGTTGAAGCAGTTTAAATAAGAGTAACCACGAAGTTGCAAACAAAATTGTTGAAACGTGGATATATTTTGTACATAATCTTCGATATGATCCTTGCCAAAAATATGTATACACGACTATTCTCACACGCTACCATCTCCCTGTAATTCACTTGATTACAGATACACTATGTTGGTTCATTGGGATCAACCAGTAGATCATACTTCTATGCCACATATTCTTATAACACACACAAAATGCTACTATGAGCGGTGTTATTACATTCAAGGCATATTGATATCAAATATGAAACTGCATCATTCTACCATCATGCCATTAACAATATTATTGGTCCATAAATGAAGAAGATATTTTGGCACCTTTCAATATAAAACATAAGTCAAGGTTTCATTATAAACCAATAGTAGTTTGCATTTGGTTGAAAAAGTGTTATCAAGTAACCTATAGTTTCCTCTAGCCGTCTATTGATCAACATTAAGTAATTTTCAGCAAAACTAACTTACAAATCGTGGAATAAGTTGCCTTATTACTCCTAAAGGGTTGTTTGAAATTGCATATTCAAACTGTTTCAGAACATAATCTCCTAACTTTCAAGTGCTTATTTTGCTGTAAAATAAAATTGATGGGCATTGTTATGCATAACAGAGTAGTATTCTTTACTCGCTCACCACTCGCACAATCTAAATGATGAAAAAGATTACTTAGGATCCTAAAAAAGAATATTAATTACCCTATAAATGTTATTTTTGTTTTGTTGCAAGATGTAAATAAACGGTAAGACTCAAAAGTGTGAAATTGATAGCATAAAACATAGTATGCCGAAGCAAATATGCAGGAAAAATAGAAGTTGTAGTACAAGACTTTTTTGTGTTTTATTTTCATACAATGATTGTGTATAACTATATATGAGAATGAGACATCTATCTCTGGGTTCATAGTAGTCGATAACCATATCAGCCTCCTTTAACATAATCTACCCTTTTGTAACGTATTCCATTGGTACATTATTTCTACTGCGTAATCCTCACTGCATCAAAACGAAACATATAATTAACAAACTGAGAAAAAGATCCAATATTTTTCATTGGAGTTGAAAGGAAACACATCAAGCGTCTGACCTGATTGCTTGATTTCCCCAACAAACTGCCTGATACTATCAAATGATGAAAGATCTAAATGCATCAGTGTATCATTATCTTTTGCCATTTTTCATGATTCTGTAGCTCTTTGCGCCTTCTAAAAAGTCTTTGAATGCCATAGTCACAGTGTTATTTTCCGCTTTCTTCTAGAGATGTTATGATGGCAATACCCTTTTTTGATGTTCTCTTTCCATCCGTTGATGCACGGTTTGCCGTAGGAGTTGCAGAATAAGAGCAGAGTGTGAATCAAATAACTAAACTATTCTCATACGGCTGCACATAGTATTTCACATATCGTTCAATAGTTGTGACTTTCATTTGCTTCTCCGGTTCAACTTGCCCTAAAATGCCTACGTAAACAATTCCAATCCAACTGGAGGAAATGTATCGAGGTGGTACCTTTTCAATCTTAGGCGTGCAGAACTTATATATTGTCTGCTCCATAAAGTTTGCACTTGTTACATAAGCACAGATTTTATAAGCAGCCTGCATTACATAGAGATAAACACACGTTATTGACAAAATTGGTTAGAGAAGTTTTACTTCAACTTATATGATCAAATTAGTTTGACCATGTAACATCAATATAATAGTGATTCAACATGAAAGTGCATCACCTCATGAAATAATCTCTATTTCTACATGACATCACTGGCCTCCTCATGACAGCGTCTTGTGCAATATGCTAGTTTCAGAGGAAAGAAGATACCAAGTTTCAGTGTATGTACATCAAGGAATATCGTGATTTGAAACAAAGAAATACCTTTATAATCATGTCAATATACTTCTCTGCAATGTCTACAATGTTGGTTCCTCCGTCACGGCAGGCTTATAAGCTGAATAAGAGAAGACGCAATAAGTATCGTTGACGATGGCCATAATAAGTTTGCTTTTTTTAAAAATTCAGTAAGATCAATGTAGTCTTGTATGCAAGTTTCATCTGCGGTTTTATAGTCTATTCGTTAAACACAAATCACAGTCTTATCACACAGATTCTTCTGATTTAGATTTTCAGTTTCCTGATAATATCCATCTCAAATTAGTAAGGAGTAAACTACTTATTTTTTTATAAAAACATAGAATCAATTGTTTCCTTCATATGCAGTGATCTCCTTATCCGTTCATTAATTTAATTGCACAAAGTGCTTATCTTACGCATGTGTTTTAGACTATTTTCCAATTGATCCTCAAAATTATGTGGCATTTTGATCATTTGTGTGAGGGTTTTTAATACAAAATCATTCATCAATCAATGCATAAAAACACAAACCCACCACTTAATTATCAAAAAAAACATAACACCTAAATCAATAATCATAAGTTGATGAATGATGTAACTTAAATTCATAAATCAAAAACCATACCTGTGATCAACCATATTAAATATGTTGATTAGGGATTTTTTGTAGACTATCTTTTTATGTCGTGATTGAACCAGATTTAGGGTTCGAAGTGGGTCGAAGACAAATTGTGTTGTGGTGAATATGAATTATGTGAGGTTTTATTTATATGTATTTAACATGACAAATTAAGCCTCTGTTAACTTCAATTTCACATTATAGCCTCCTAAACTAACATGTGTAAATGGACCATCAAACTTTTTAAACATACTTCCACTTTATTGAAGTTATTTTCTTTTTACTTTTGACACTTATATTTTTTTGTTTGTTTTTGTTTCATCAAGTATATGAAAACAAATTTTTTTTATATCTTTTACTAAATTAAGAAATATTTAGTGTTTTTAATTAAAAACTTATAAATCAAAAGGAATAAATCAAATAATTATTTCTTATTAAGGAAAGAATCTTTTGAAAAATTCTCTATTTTAGGTTTTGCTTTACAAAGAAAAAGATGCTAGCTGACACGACTTTTAGCCGACAAATGTTATTGGTCTTGTAACAACCTTATTAACAAACAATTCAAAAAAGTTTTATCTTTAAATTGAAATATCTTTTGATATATTTATTTTTTTTATAATCTAATTTCACCATATTTTCAAAAATTTCGTGCTCTTTAATTCAACATCCATTTTGACATGATTTTATTAAATTTTCGTTTTTTCGTTTTTAATGAGTTTATTTAACTTAATTTAATTTTTATTACTATAACTTTAATTTGAACCTTAGTGAAAGAGTAAAATTTGTTTGCTAAAAAAGTAGTTATCGGGTACTCGCCGCTGCATTGCGCGAGTACGATGCTAGTGTGTATAAAAAAAATTTGTATTCTTAACACTAAATGCAACATGTCTAAATCGCGCTCGTATTCATGTCATGTAATGGTCTTTGGGACCTTAATCGTATTGGAGCGCAAACCACATTTTAAAACAAAGATTGTACGATAATTTTATTATTGGTTTTATTAATATTAAATAAATCAAATTTGTTTTAAGTAATGATTTTTGTTTTTTTTTATTTTACACATATGTTTATTGATGAGTTTTATTTTTTAAAAAACTAAATTTATACATCTTCAA
This sequence comes from Glebionis coronaria, assembly GCA_025667525.1. Taxonomy (NCBI): domain Eukaryota; kingdom Viridiplantae; phylum Streptophyta; class Magnoliopsida; order Asterales; family Asteraceae; genus Glebionis; species Glebionis coronaria. The sequence continues at coordinate 43,473,949 of CM046878.1, forward strand.
GCTTTTCCTACAATTTTAATATCAAGCCAAGTTTAAGCCCTATTAAGTTTGAGCTTGGCTCGACTCAATTACACCCCTATTCCCAGATGGTCAATATAAACTAGAGGTGGCAAAATGGGCGGACAGGCGGGCACGGGCGACAGGCTAAACGGGCAACGGGCTAAACGGGCTGCGGGCTAAACGGGCACGGGCGGGCTAAACGGGCGCAAGCTAAAAAAGGAAAAAAAAAACATATAAAAACTTACAAACAAAAAATAAAAATACTTGTTTGAAAGCCGGGATAGAAAATTCAATAAAAAATATTCGTCGAGTATACTAATTTGTGTTTTACAAGTGCGCCCGTTTAGCCCATTTAGTTTCTTACATATGTGCCCGTTTAGCCCATTCATTATAAAGAATGGGCAAAAAGTGTCCCATCCTTTTTTAAAAATGGGCAAAAAGTGTGTGAGGTCTCAAGTTCAATTCTCACTAGGTGCAAACAACCTTGAAGTGGCCACGCCAACTTCCTGAAAAGGGAGGGGATTAGTCGGCCAATGAGTCGGAAATTACAGTTACCAAAAAAAAAAAAAATGGGGAAAAAGTACCCATATGTATCAAAATAGACAAGATTTGCCACCTCTAATATAAATAGTGAAAAGTTTCTTTTTGCAGCGATGTGGGATGTAAACAAAAGCTTTGGGCTTGATACTTAGTGAAAGGTCCTAACACCAAAGTTACCACTTCCACTTCAATGTTATTCTTAAAGTTACGGGCCGACGCTGACAGAACAGCGTTATGACTAGTGTGTTTATGTGTCTACATGGGTTCCAGTTCAGTATCACTATCGCCAGTGAAAATGAGTACAATCTTATTTTCAGTATCTTTTCACGATTAAATGTTGCCAGACCCGAAAGTCTGCATCATGATATGGTCCAACAGCAGTATTACTACTAGAACATGATATGGTCCGTTCAAAAAAAAAGAACATGATATGGTCCAACTTGATGAGTTGATGTGCTAAAATATTACAGCCTTACAGCAAATCGCAGACTAATTAAACGATTAAGGGCTAAGGAATGCCCAACGAGGCAATACTAACGTAAGATTCTCAAAGTTGGTTTTGTTCTCAGACTCGTAATTTCAGTGATTGAGAGCTTGACTTGTAATGAGAAAGTAGTTCCAATCAAATTAAAATGTGGGAGTCCATTAGAGGGAACCAAGCCGGTTATTTGAGCCAAGGTGCTCTGACTCGTTGTCCTTCCACTGATGAGGGAGAGGATACCGCCATATCGGAAGCTCTGTGAGACTAGCCCGGATGCCTTAATATTCTACTCTAGGAACCAGCTCTAGGAACCAGGAAACCCAGGCCGTCAGTCAGAGCCCATGTCCGACACTATCGACATCATCGAGAATGGACCAGAACAACTTGACCCAAACCAAACCTGGTTCCGTCACAGTTGTGATGTCTATCAAAGGGCCACCAAGATAACACGAGCAACATTAAACCATTTTATAAGTTGTGATTAAAAGACATTTTACGCAGAATTTTTTAGAAGGTGTTAGCACAAAATTTTCTTAAACTCCAAAGCACTTCACTTAAACTCCTAAGAAAGAACGATAACCCCTTCCAACAGGGTCAAGACTAGATCCATAAGAGCTGAAATGTTTAAGTGCAAGTTAATCGATTTTTCCATGTAAAAGTCAATCAGCCAATTAGATCGACAGTTTACTTCATCTCTGTATTTTGGCTAAGCAAAGAATGACACCGTTGGCACCAGCACAATAGGTCCAACGCCAATTCTTAACTTTCGCTAATTGAAATATGTATAAACCAGTATGATAGCGGAGAAGCATTTTCGTCATCGCCTTGAAATGTAGCAGTTGTCCATCCACACACTGATGCCACAATTTCAGTGTATGCATCTAACGGTTCACCCAAAACAGTCACAGCTTGCCTCAGGTAAGGCCTTATCTTTTCTGCAGATTTCCAAAGTACTGTTTCCCCCAACATTCGAGCAGCTACTGGATGAACTCCCTAAGTACAGGAAATAACTGGTGAACAAAATCAAGGAGAACGAGACAGAAAATTGGAAGTTGTTAATAAAGATATCATAACCTCAGTTCTTACCGCGTTATGTTTTTTAACACTAGCCAGTAGTGGTTTGAGCAACTCAACTGAAATTTCATCACTTTCTTCCAAAATCATGACCATTATATTTTGCATATTTGAAAATATATGTCCAAGATGATAATCCCTGTAATAAACATAACGACGTATCGTCAAGAAAACTGAGAAACACGTACAAAACGTATAAAAAAGGATGAAAACATAAACGTAAGAAAGCGTTATAAAACGGACGAAAACATAAGAAAAGGTTATAAACCGGACGAAAACGTAAAAAATGGTGCGAAAACGTTAGAAAACGGACGAAACAGGCGAAAAGGTTTGAAAACGTAAGATAACGTCCAAAAAAAGTATGAAAACAGACGAAAACGGATAGAAACTCATGAAAACCGGATTAAAGATGTATGAAAACGTTAAAAAAGGTATAAAAACACTAGTATAAAATTTAGTGAGTTGACCCGACCCACACCGTCTGACCCATGACGCGTCAGACCCACTTTTAAAACATGAGATGTTTGACCCATGACCCATTCAACCCGTGACTCAAACCGATCCAACCCGGCCCGTTTGACACCTCTATCAGTATCATATAAGTTAATGACATAGATGATATTCGTATAGCTACAAGTCTATACCAACCTTACTGATCTTAGAAAATGCTCAAACATTTCCACAATCATCGCATCGCATTCAAGATCAAGCATGATCACACATGATCTGACTTTGCAAACCGCATCCAGAATCGAGGTTCTTTTGGTATAGAATAGGCTGGACCGGTCAGCTAAATCTGCAAAGGAAGAAACAATCAGCTGAAATACAGCCTGTTCATGCACAAAAGATTAGAATGAGAAGAAGAAAATAAAATATACGATACGGAAATTTCTTAAAGTAGAATGCGAATCCATTGTGTACCCTCATTTGGTCATCATCGTAAGGTGGATCAGGCGCTGTAATCCTTAAAATCTCAGTAAGACAGGAAGCGACTGCAACCTTCACATTGGCATTTGAATGTCTTATTAAATCATCATGTACTAGCGCCTCCCTTGAAGGTTTGAGTGCATATAGCATCGAGAACGTCGGGGACTGTTCCACCAAAGATAGGACACTTTCTGCTTGCTAAGGAGACATACATAAGAAACAATCAATAGACAACGTGCTAGTATCAAATCTTTACATATGTTTAAACTTGTATACTCGCTCTTTGTTTTGTTCCAGAACTATACTAAAACCACGACTTTACAATATGGATGGGGTAATTTCCTTTTCGGGTTACCCAGGGAGGATATGTACGCGGCCTAACCTGCGTATCCTGTGATCATTTCAGAACCCTTCGACGGCAGGCCACCTCAAGATGTGCCCAGTGAGGTTCAAACTTGAGAGTTGAGACGTCCTGTGAGAAAATCAAGACTACATATTTAGCTATAATGTTCTCAGCATCCTTGCCAATCGCAAACCCATACTAACCTAAGGAAGATATTACTGTACTGCTATTAAGCCCGCTTCCAAGTTTCTGTGTGTCTAAATATCACTACTACACAAACGTTTTTTGGAACGCCTTCTGATACGGTTAGAGAAGAAACTGTACCAAAAGGCCTTAAAACTGCTCCAAATGCCCGTTTCTGTAGTAGTGTGTTCACATCTCAACGCAATATACTCTCTCTCCGCACCACAAACGAGAAGAAATGAGTGGTGGGCTGGTGGCTTGTCAATTGCTAAATATTCTTACCACAGATACATCAAAACTGGCGCAAAAAAAGATCATTAATCTGTAAAAAATTATCATAGCCGTGTTCAACCAACGTAAGTAGTCTGGTGCCAACGTGCAAAACATATGTAGTCAATTTCAAACCCATAACTAACTATAAAATAACAAATTTCGAGTGCTTCAAAATCAAAAAACTCTATGGTACAATACAACAAATAACAAATATACACGATAGAACAGATTAATCATACATTACACAATCAAATTTTCAGTGCATGTACATCATACTCTAAACATGAAAAAAAGAATCAAATAAGTTGCATTGGTGTTGTTTTTTTCAGATATTTGTTATCTCTCTGATAGGCAACGCCGTGTTTGCAGAGGACAAGTGGGACAAAAGGCTTTAGTTATAAGAAATGTTTCAAGAATCAAGAAATCGTGATGAAGAGTTTTTAACAAAGCCGCGTTACTACAAGCACATTATTTTCGGGACTTCGGAGAGGACTTGTTGGGGATTTTGGAGAGGATGTCGCCAAAAGAGCGAGCGAAGAGGACCCTGTCATAGCCAATTGGTCCCACCAATTCCTCGTAGCTCATGTCTATGGCGACGACAATTGCCTTTTACTGAGGACCGGGTGGGACCCACTCATTTCTCGGACAAAGTTTACCATCCGGGCCCACACGGACTTTGGCGAGGCCGCCACATCACTTGGATAATCACAAGTGTAAATTAAACATACGATTAGCTGGTCAATATTTTGGCAAATCGTTTGGCAAGGAAATGTCCTTAGCCAAAAGCTTCAGAGTTAAAAATTAGCGGCTTATGACGTATTTGAGCTTGGGCTTATGTTTTTGTGGCTCATTTTAAAACTTCTCGGCTTTTATAAGTTGATTATATCATAATAAATTTATATAAGCCGAGAAGTTTTAAAATGACATAAGCTGATAAGCCCAAATAAAAGCAAATAAGCCGAAGCAAACACCCCCTAAACTACTCAGCAGCTATGAACAAAATGTGTACTTTATATTTCGAAAAACGGGGCTTACATTAAGAAGAAGCAGCAGCTCATGGATGAAATGAGGAGGGTGTGAAAGCTTCTGTCCAACATCGATAAGCTGCTGTTCAAGCTCGTTTTGAGGGTGTTGTACATACTCGACTTCCATTAGTGAAACACTGAAACTAGGGTTTGTAATTTTGTATTTCTGTGAAACTTACACTATTTTATTGGATTCAAAAATGTAAATTCATCGTGGAATTCATTTTCAAAAGTCCAAGTATAAAGGGTTTTTCTAACATGTGCCTTAAGCACATGTTAAGCTATATTTATTAAACACTAACATTTTTTTTATATTAAAAATTATATTTAATTCACATTAAATACACTCAAAATTCACTATAAATAAATAACAATTTGCATTTGATAAGCTCAAACTTTACTTTTATATAAACACAAACATGTACACTTAGGCCACATGTTAGAAATTCCCTTAAAATATTGACTCGCGTAAGGTAATGTAATTAATTAAATTATATTTTTAGTAGCGGATAACTTTTGTGAAACAACTTTTAAAAAAATAGTTAAAAATTAAGTTAGGGTGTATGATCATAATCTTTAATATTTTACTTAAAATTGATTAAAGTCACAAACTTTCACCAACATACATGTTGGCTGGGTTTTGGAACTCCACTTACTTTTTCTCTCGATCTATGCATCATTGTCGTGATTGAAAATATATTAGCTTAACGTGTGTGTTCTTAACTTTCTAGCTCATATCCGACCTGAGTATGAAATTTCATTCGCCTAGAATTTAATGACTCTTTCCTAACTCGTCGATGCTCTTATCACGTGCCTTACGCGCAAGGACAACATAAATTGACGATAGAAGCTGTCATTCATCGGGTTTTCTGGATAAACATATGCTAAAGTGAAGACCACAATGATTATTAAAGTGAACATCCGAAATCAAAATATTTTTGTCAATTCACATTTTTATGAATAAGCGACCATTCGTGTGGATAAAAATTACTCTCGTAGTTTCATAATTATAATAGACTGACAAAAACACGCAGTTTAATAAAAGAATTGTTTTTTTCTTTTTTCTCCTACTTTTTACACAAATACAATTTTCTCCTTAACCAATTAATTTATAAACTTTCATTGTTTGTAATAATAACTCCAATGAAAAGTCATATGATAAACTTAATCTACGTTACTTATTTATAATAAAAAGTTGATTATTAATTTAGGTCGTCCGAAAATAGTTCGAGACAGAACGATTACTTTAACAGTGACGTTCAAATAAATGGGCCGTGTTGAATTCAATATGAAAAGAAAAGGCCCATAAGATCTTTTGCGAACTAAAAGCCCATTGTTTTTGTCACTCACAAATATGAAGAAATGAATTCACTCTTGATTTAAAAAAAAAAGATGAATTATGTTAATAACAAAAACTTTGCAGGTATTAGAATTGTTTAGCTTAAAGGATCAAAGAGTCAAGAACCTTTAAGATATCCAAGATAACGAGACACGTACTTAGTTAAATCGTGTGATTATCGGTTGAAAACTTGAAATAAAGGTTGAACCTAGTCTTTCGAATCACTTGTATGTTACCTGAAACTCAAGCTCAGTCTCGAAAGTTGAATTAAAGAGTTTCGAAAGCACCAAGCAGAAAAATTACTTTTGATCACACTCTTTAAAGTCACTATTTAGTATATTTGCAATCATGTGAAAAATAATTTTCTTTTGCTAACAAAAGGCCCATATGGTGGAGCCCTAGAACATGGTTCTTCACTAATTTCTGGCAAAAGCAAATGTACTAATATGAGCAAAAATGTCATAGGAAAAAACATGGCATTTTGCCATTTTGTGACTTATTATTGATCATAGTTCTGTCAATGTTTATTCCAAATTATTAACTTAAAAATTCCCTATTAATATGCTAGTTTTATAACTTGCTTTTCTTACTCATTTCGACTTATATAATGTAAGTTTTAATTCTGTAGCTTATTTGAAGACTAATAGGCTTATATAAGTTTATCATATCCTGATAAACTTATATAAACCTATTAGTCTCAAAATAATATATAAGACGAAAATAAGCCATATTTCGACTTATATTATATAAACCCTAACTTTTAAAGTTATTTGTAAACTTTTCTGCTTATATAGGTTTATTATATCATACTCCAATAAACTTCTATATAAGCTCATGAGTCTCTAAATTTAAAAACCTATAAAATTAAAGCTTATGCTAAATAAATCAAAATAAACTTACATTATACAAGCTAAAACAAACAACCACCTCACAATATAAATAACATGTTTATTTTAACTCACAACTATTTAGTTAGTGAGTTTCTTATACAATAAGGGCCTGTTTGGTATGTGGGGTTTTATTGGTTTTAGGTTAGAAAATAAAGAATCAGTCGTTTGGTTGCATTTGTAAAATCTGATTTTAGACTGTAATGCCAAACAATGAAGGTTTTGTAAAAGATGGGTGTACTCCGTGTTTTTCTGACAGCATGTGGGACTCATTCTTAACTTATTCATTTCTTTTTTGTCTTGACTTTTTATAAATATCAATAGTATCAATAAAATTATTTTTAATGTTGACTTTTATATATTAATTCACATATTTTATTAATATAAATAAATTTAAAATTTTAAAGATTTAACAATATTATATTCAAAACCCAACTTTAAATTCAAACCTAAACCACCTAATTTATAAACCCACACCTAAAGTAAAACCCGACTTTAAACCAAACGGACCCTAAGAGTTACTACCATGTAAGACATTATTTGTTTAGTCGAAAAGTAATAGTATAAGTTATACATGTATAATATACGAGGCATCCGGAACCCGTGCGTTGCACTAAGGAGGCTTGGGTTGCTCTTCTTGAGGGCACGATAGTTGCTGTTTTTGAATAAATTGTAATATTTTGTATTTCTAATTTTGTACTTTTAATTATTTATGTTATTTTTATATTTTATAGGGTTTTTTTAATCAAAAGAACATTGGGCTTTTACAATATGGGCTTTTACAATAACTTTATATGCTTGTTAGAAAAAACCTTAATGGGCTTATTTGTTAAATGAGGTGATTTGTTATTGGGTCTTGTTAAGTTATAAAATGTAATTTAATCGAACTTAGTAACCGGTTTTTTCTAAGATATGGTATGTTTTTCTATAAAAAACAAACGTATGAACACTTCATCTTCGGCTTCCTCTATACGCTTCTACACACACAACCGTTATCAATCTACAACAGTAAAGGTCAAGTGCAAGATTAACGAAAGGGCGCATCGCTTAGGTATTGTTTTTAACCACAAATTTGTTTAATCTTCTTCTATATAATGATGATTAGCATTAGGATAGTTTCAGTCAAACTAAAATTAATCTACTCTTTACTATTCATCTTTTATCAATGGCAAATTCAAGTTCATCTTCTTTGATCTTGAAAGAACTTAAGGACGTTTGTGGGTACACTGATACTGGCAAATGCATGAGTTTTTATTTTAATCAAATGGCTATTAATGAAGAAAGCTTTGCTACTGTGTTGAGGGGTCAAGTTGAAAATGTTAAGAATAATTTGATTAGGATTGGTTTATTGATTGCTGAATTTGAAAACAAAGATGAAGAAATGGAAGTTGATTTGGAAAGTTTAGGTTATTTAAGGGAGTATCGTGACACTGAAACCGAGAAGCTTGGTACTTTGGATGAGATGTTGGCTAAGGCTAGGATTCGCTTGGATCAACTCCAGTTTCAAGCTCAGTTGATGGAACTCTCTGATTAGGTGTTTATGTTTAGTGTTTCTTTTGTTGTTAATCATGATGTAGCAATCTTTTATGGTTAGTTAATGTTGCCATCTTTTGGTTATGAACTTGTAAGTTTGGAATGGATGTAATGGATTATGAATGGAATATGAAAGTTATTTCTGGTTATGTTTATATATTGTGTTATTCTGATTTAATTTTAGCATTAAGTTATTCCAAACATTATATTTGTTATTCATGGAAACAAACACTCTAAGTTAATATTTGTTTTTATTCGTTTTTTGTTAGATAGATGTAATTGTCAGGTTTTTTAATTGAAAACATCATATTTCATTTCATTCATCTGAAATGACGATCTATCATTTTATTTCATATTTTTCAATTTTCTTAATTCTAATTTTATGTAATTAAAATTGGGTATTATCTTTGCAGGTTTTTTATATCGGATCATTGAAAAAAGTCTAAAACAGGTTTGTTTTCATTTTATCTTTAATTAATTTTGTTGGATCATTGAAAAAGTCTAAAACAGTTTTGTTTTTATTTTATCTTTAATTAATTTTTGTTTTTTCGTGTTTGTAATTAGGCTTGGATCTGATTTATCTTTAAGATAGATTGTTAAAAATTTTTAATTTTTTGAAATAAATTGGGTATTTTCTTTGCATTCTGTTTTTTCATTTTTCTAGTTAGGGTTTGATTTGATTTATCTAATAGCAACATGAAATTAAAAGAAATGGAAAAAAAATATGACTATGTTTTTATTGAAAATGAATCTGTTATGAATAAGAAAACTGTTAACATAGATTGTTAAAAGCTTCCTTGAAAACGATGTTTCGTGTTTGATTTTTGAGCTCAGGGTCTTCATCTTCAGTCATCAGAATTTTTAGTCCTTTTGGTGAAATTACTCTAGATAGAGCTACATAGAGTTGACCATGGCTAAAAACAGGGGTGAGTAAATAAACACCAACATAGTTGAGTGACTGCCCTTGACTTTTGTTTATAGTCATCACATAGCAAGGCTTGACAGGAAATTGCCTTCGTTTCATGATAAATGGCCATTGTGTTTGCGTAGATGTGAGAGTTATTCTTGGGATAAGAACACTTTCTCCCACGTTTGATCCTGTAAGAATCTGGGCGCGAATGACAAATTGACCCAAATCAGTTATAATCAGTCGTGTCCCATTGCATAATCCCATGCTTGGATTTACATTACTCGAAATCATAATAGGCAATTCTTTTTTCAAATTTAATTCATGAGGTGGCATGCCTGGGAATTTTAAAGAGTTTAGAAACTCGATAGGGTAATGTTGGTGTTGATCAAAGGTATCTGTAGACGCCTTACACACTTCATCAGCACTATTATAAGTAACACTCTCACTTGGCAACTTTTTAAACATATAGTTGTTTATCTCATCAACATCATCATTTCGAGGGGTTAGAATTGAATGCTCTCTTAGATAATTTTCATCATTTCTCCTAGCTTCAAAATCAGGATAAGATTGATTGAAAATCTGTTCCAAAGGATAATTGCAAGCTTGGAGAATGAATTCCTCAGGAATTTCTATCCATGTTCCTTCATCTTCCGCTTCTTTCTTTTTTGTTGGCAAAATCCCATCACCTACATCCAAAACCCATTTATTGAACTGTTGTTTGCTTCTATCTATCTCGCCTGATGAGGTATATTCATTTACTCGCATACTACGTGTAAGAGTAAACACTTTGCAAGAATTCCATAAGAATGACTGGTTTATGCATGATTGTACTACCTCAGGCCTTTTTGCTTTCGGTATGACTGGTAAAATTTGTCTAAAATCGCCTCCTAATAAAATTGTTATTCCTCCAAACATTTTATTTCTTTTTCCTTCATTCTGAAACCCCAATATATCCTTCAGTGTCTTGTCTAATGCCTCAAAGGCATACTTTTGAGTCATAGGCGCTTCATCCCAAATAATCAACTCGACAGACTGCATTCATTTTTCCAAATGCGTGTTTTGTTTGATGCCACATGTGCTATTTTCCATTAACTCAAGTGGTATGACAAACCTGCTGTGAGCTGTCCTCCCGCCTGGTAGAAGCAATGAAGCAATCCCTGAGTTAATTTAAAAGCTCATATTATTTTTTAGTTTCTTATAGAAAAACACGATAGATATTTATCATTTATGTAGTATAAAGTATTTTATTAAAAGCATAGAAATTACATACCTGAAGAAGCAACAGCAAGCACTATTTTACGTTCTAATCGTAACCTTGATATGAGTGTCCTGTATAAAAAAGTCTTTCATGTTCCTCCAGGTCCATACACAAAGTAAAATTGTCCCTTCTCTCTACTTACAGAATCAATAACTTCTTCGTAGATGGCCCTTTGCTCTGGATTCGATTGAGAATGAAGTTTATCATGCTCTACTTTGCTTTCTTTCATATTGAAATTCATTACTTCTCTTATCAATCTGTAATCCATAGTTGTTAGCAAACTTGTATTCGGGCGCGGCATATCCTGGAAATCTGCTAATGATCGGCCATTTCGATTAAGCAGGGATTCAATCTCTATTAAACAGTAATTCTTTATTTGTTCTTCTGAGAGTTATAGATCAGGATATCTGTAAGGATTTCGTTTGTTAAACAAAATATCTTCTGACAATGTTTCCCAATTCTCTTCCCAAAACTTGACAGGTCTGCTTACATCACAAAAAAGTAATATCGTAACAAATAAATCTCGTGGCTGTGGTGCTAATGCCCATAATCGAGCCTCTTCTATAGCGTGTGTCCACTCCTTATCATCATTGAGAAGACCATATGCAAAACACGCTTCTTTGAACGTTGAATATAATGTCTTGTGAACTGTCATCATTTTTTTAAACGTTTTAGGACCTCTGACAACATTCAATAACATTCTGAGATAGTAACGTTCTCCTGATGCTGGGTTTGAATAATAGATTCTGCCTATGCATTTTTTTTTGCTTTCGAGGTTTCCAAACTCTCTCCCGTTCATGCCACACATAGTGTTCTGGAATTTCAGCATACGTCAGCTTTCGAGCAGCCATATCTCGTTTGTTTAATTCAAACCATTCTGTGAACATGGTTGTTTTAATTTCCTCTCGTTGAAGTAGTGCTGGTAAATTCTGATAATCACGCAATGTTATTGCGTTTTGCTCCGGTAGATGAAAATTCAGTTTCATTACAGATGGGTAAGAATAGTGAATATCAAAAGAGAATAGCCGCCATACAGCTTCACATGGAGCTAAATATCGACAACTCAAATAATTTTTTATTTCATCAACTACCATTACCTGATCTGGTTCACCCTCACCGTTGTGTTGAACGTTCTCTTGAACAACAATTGTAGCTCGATCTGGTCCTTTGTTTAAGTATTTGAATAAATACTTAATTGCTTTTGACCTGTTACACCATTCAACATTGATGTGGGCCTGATATTTGAGCAGAAGATATCGATTGTGAGGCACCACATTTTTGTTTGTGTATGTGATTTTTCCTTTAACAATACTAACTTTTGAATCCCTTCAACGGTAAATTGGGTAACCATCTTCATTAAGTATTGTACCTTTACCACACGGGCCATGCAGCATAAAATCTGTCACAGCTTTGTATCCATCTGGATCCTGTTTTGGGCATGGTATTTCAGCTGATATGATATCATCAAGTTGACTTGCCGTTTTGCATTTACATTCTTCTGCAAGCCATAGCAGTATATGTGCGTGCGGGAGTCCTCTCTTTTGAAACTCAATGACATAAACAACTGCAATATATTAGCAAAATTTAGTAATTATCGCGAAATGATCATATTGATTGAAGTTTTGAAGTAATTTATTACCTGCACGTGTTTTGCCAAAAATTTCTTTTTTCGTCAGATCATCTAACATTTCCGTGAGTTTCATTTTAAAAACTCGAGTTCCAATTTCCGGACGATCGTGTGCTTTTTGCCCAGGAATATCAGCCAACATTTCTGCAATCTCTGGCCATTTAGGACTTGATGTAAAAGTTATAAATAGGTCAGGATTGCCGTATGTTCGGCATAAGGCCATCGCATCTTGATAATTCTGCATCATATATCTTTGACCTCCCGTGAAACTTGATGGCAAAACTATTCTTCTTCCAAGTCCGGCTGCATTCGTGTCTCCTCTTGTAACGGAATCATTCAAATTGTGATAGAGATCAACTCGCAGGGTATCTTGATTATTTCTCGACCATTTGAGTCTTTGTTCCTCAACAGCGGTGAAAGCATCAACCAAGTATTGTTGTAAAAGGCGTTCGCCTTTTAGCAAAGTATTGCCTTGGTTAGCTCGTTGTTGAATAATGTATGCATAGTATTCTTTCATTGTCACAAACCCTCTCTTTGTTTTCCGTGCGCCCTTATTGTTATAGTAATGGATTTTCTCATGAAAACCGTCTTCACCATAAGGAAATAATAATGGATATTGTAGTGCCATGTAGGATGGATGTAACTCTGAGATTCTTTGGGGGCCTTCACGTTTACTATTGATAACAATATCCCTAATAGGCTCACCATCCCCAAAATCATTTATGATCAACGCTGCTACTTCAGACACAGTTGGGGCGTTATATTGCTTTGTAGATTGATGAGAATGGTACCAATCCCGTGCCATTCGGAATGCTTTTGCAATTGGACTAAATCTGTCCAACATGGATATCAAGTCTGCTACAATTGTTGCATTCACTTCATTTCCTATCTCGTTATTTAGAAAAGCAGACATCCGGTTCTTTGCTTCATTTTGTGTATCATAAAAATAAAGTTGTGCATATCTTGGCTGGTGGCCTTCTTGCGGAAGTAGAGAACCAATACGATGATAATTTTGACCATTTATCCTAAATGTATACACCCCCTTCCATTATTTATTGCATGATCTATTCTAGCTCCAAATGATGTAAAGCAGAACATGCCGTTATAAATCCTAATTTGTTCTCTAAATTCCGATGTAGCAGAATTAACAAAGTCAAGAAGGTAGTCTAAAGGTGGTGGTGTTGCTTTGAATTTAGGTAAGAGTATTTTCCCCTCTTGACAACATAAAGAAAATGTTGGATTGACAGCTCTATGACTTTTATTATTTCTTTCCTCATACCACATTCTTGCGTGATAGGATGGAGGTCCAAGGTTACTGTAGGATACGGGAGCTCCTGGTTGATGTTATATTGAAGGTTAGGCTGTTATTTTAGTTACAATTTTTTTTAATTCTAATATAAATAAAAATTACCTTTAGATATTAACCCAGCTTGTTTCGGTACCCTTCTAGGTGTTCGATGACGGGAGGTTCCTGGAAAGAACATGTTTAGAATATATAATTGAATAAAGGTATTTTTTTTAATTGTTTTTTTGAAAGGAAAATATATAGCTAAATAAAATACCTGCTATTGTTACATTAGGAATAGGTAAATGTGTATTTCTTCCTTTACCTCCTTCTTGAATAAGATTGTTTGTTAGTGTCAGACCGCAATAATTCTGCACGGTTCCATCGCGCATGACAGTTGTTTTCGATTGAATTGTGATGAAGTTATTAAGCATGTTTGATAAAGATGGTGGATGGCTAGTGATAGGATGTCTTCCTGTTTGGTTAGAATAAACATAATTTTATGTAGATTAAAAAACTAAATATATGAAATTAATAAATTTAAACATACCTTGATTCATAGTGATTTCAGAAATGTCAAATGATTTACATGAACATGATGTTTGATTTTTAAAAACTGCATTTTGTAATTCAGTCTGTTCAATACTTGACCTTTGGAATTATTTAACTGAATTTTCATATTTATTGTGAGAACAAAATTTTTATTCATAAGAGTATTAATTAAACGAACTTAATTTAAAGCTTTATTTAAGACATTGTTAATTAAACAAACTTATTTATATAATTGGAAGACATAATTTTTGCCAGATGATGTTTTTTGCAGTTATAAGAATATAATCAGATGCAAATAATAAGAGAAACAAAACATGATTGAAACGAACATCTTTTATTCAAATTGGAAAATGGGTATAACATAGAAGCTTAATGCTGATGGGCTTTGCTTATTTAATCCATTTTTGCTTATAGTCTATGGAGTTGTTGGGTGTTCTATGTTGAGCTTCCGACGCTTGCGAATAACTGAGTCGTTAATAAGCGACTCGTATGTGTCTCTACTTTTCATGCTTGAAGGCAATATGATTCTTCTTCCTACTGGTGCAACTTTTTCATCATGCTTGTTTATAGTCTTTGTAATTCCTGCTAAACTTTGATCCTTGATCTCTTTGCTGTTTGAATTAGGTGTTTGTGTTGACATGCTTAGATTATATGCTAAGGTAGGTATGATAACTTGTATATATAGTAATTCAATGATAGTAGAGTTACAATATTTGAATTAATGTTGAGAATATGAAACTGTTAATTTAAGATAAGATTTAAATACATCTTAATGAATATTAATTTTATTGAATGATAAATTAATCAGGAAGAAACAAAATGAACATGAGGATAATACAAAGATCAAACTAATAACTAAATAGTTGATAGAGGATAATACAAAGATCAAACTCATAACAAAATAGTTGATAGCATATTCTTCAAGTGGCAGTTCATTTTTCATGATTCTGTTATATTCCCTTAAACCTCATCTCTTAGCAATGTCTTTCATGGCTTCATCCTTGAAATAAAGAACAACATCTTCTTCATCTCGGACACATAGATCATTTTTCATGAAAGAATAATAGACTTAAATAAATTAGTTAATTATAAAAATAGAATCAAAATATGAAAAAGGATTTTTAAGATTAACCTTCTTGAGTTTTTGCTGAGGTAATTAAATTTGTCGAGTTATAGTGCACGATAAAAAAGATTATGATCATACCAAAATCAAACAAAAAACAAAAATATTTCCAAAAAAAAACAATATCCCAAATTCTTAAAAACAAATAAAAGACCAAATGTATTTCAAGAATCTGTTTTATTTCCCTAAAGCTAATCCTTAAGAAGCTTCTGCCATTGTTTCAATCTTGAAACACATCAGAGTATCTATTTAGTTTCTGAATCATAGACTATTTTCCTGAAAGAATAATAGAGGAAATTAAATTAGTAAAATACAAAGTTAGTGTCAAAATATGCGAAAGGATTTTTGAGATAAACCTTCGCCTTTGCTTTGATACTGCAAGAGAGTTAGCAAGAGAGTCGACATTGTCAGCATTCTCATTTTCATCACAAATGGATGTGACTTCATCATTTGTATTATCGAGTTGAATACTGCAACGATAGAAAGAAGCATATCATGTGAATAATAAGTCTTGATCCTGATATTGTAATTATTATAAAGTTTCTTTATATGGTACCTTTTAGCTTTTTTTCCTCTGATTTTTTGGCAGGTGTGGGTACGGACAGTTGGTTTGCCAATCGCTTCAACTTTGAAGACTTAACATTCTTAGAAGGAGAAGGAGCATTAGAGGGAGTATCATTAGTAGCTAAAGTTTCAGTATTATCCATCACCTCATCAGGAATAATCTTCCAACATGTGAAACTTTCATAATTCCCATGTTCAAAGTAAGAGTGAGATTTAAGCTCTAGAGTGTGGATGCCACCAATGATATTCAATAAAGCCCTGGGCAAGTTCTGATCACCATTACAATCCTGTATACAAAAGTAAGTATTATACTATACTTCAATGAATTATAAATTATACAATATCATGATACCTCGTTCTGAAAGTCACATATTGATTCAGCGGTACACTTGACCAATTGATTAGCGACCTCGTCAAAAAATACAATCACTGTAGCCGATGTCTTGTCAGATACATCTAATTCAAGACGGTACCTACAAATGATTGATGCATATTCAATTTTAATTAACAACTTTTTTAAGTTGCAAGATAATTCATTCTTAAACTAATACTTACAAAAGAAATGTAATTCATTCTTAAACTGATTGTTACCTTAAAACTGGATACTCTACAGCTTTGCAACACGCCTCACACCAAAATCCTCCATCCTTGCGAGTTATACCCTTCTTGCAAGTGTCACTACCACAAGAAGGGAAATTCCACCCTTTTCTTGTCCTAATATGATCAATCCTGACCCGACAATGGAAGACTGCAGTCTGTAATGAAAGCAATAGAATTTTATTATTAATTCTGATCTAAATATAAATAAGAATTAATAGGAAGAAATATACATTATTTCTCTTGTTGCGCGTCCATATCAATAGATTCTCTAATGTTCCATGTCTAGGCTGGGAGGGATCAATATACATAACTTCTGGGCCCAACCCTTCTTCATCATCACTGGAACATAAATATAAAATTATAGCATATTATTAGGCAATATGCGATACATGCAATAGTGTATACATGAAAATAAAAATTCCATGCTTAATTACCGAATTTGACTTTTTAGATCTTTCAAAACAGGAATTTGAAGATCATCCAACAAAAGCGTGGAGGAGCTGCTTGATAGTTGTAGCTTATCTAAAAGGTAAATAAAAATATCTAAGCACGTTTGCAATAATTTCTAAATGCATAATATATTAAGAAAAATAAATTCTTGCTTACTATTGTATATTTTAGCACTAACTGAAGTCACGACAATTGGAAACAGGCCAGAATGTTTCGTCTTCTTCTCTATCAGAGTATCACCAAGGTTTCCCCAGAGTGTGACACGTATCTGTAAGTTTCTGTTTCAATAAAAGTTATTTTCATTATAGGCTGAATAACGCGAAAAAATGTTACAAATAGAGACGGTTATGCTAACCTTCCATCAGAAATGTAAAAGTCAAGATTTCTCGATCCTGTCTTTAAATTGTTAGTTCTGCCAACATTTGTGACATATCCAGCAACATCTGCGATTAACAAACCAACACATGAATAAAAGCAGAATACAAATTATAATTAAAAAACATAAAAAAAATATTACCCATCAAGTATTTCCCATCTGTAGGTTCCAGGTTGCAAAGTTCTTGTAACTGAAGAGGATGCCTCACAAAGCCAACGGGCTTAACAGAAGACCTTCTTATAGAGGCCACTTTATCTTGTTCTACTTGAAAAGAAAAAAACGTGAATCTAAAATTAACCTAGTCATATATATTGAACAAGAAAAACGTAAATCTAAAATTAACCTAGTCAAATAACAACATATTCGTTTATTTAAATTTTAACCGAACAAATAAATGAATATGAACATTAAAATTGACGAATTTTCTTATTCATGTTCGTTTATTAAAAAAAATGAGGTGTTCATGTTAGTTTATGTTCAATTATTAAGAAACTAAACGAACATAAATGATTGATTATAAATGAATAAAGAAAAAAAACATAGAAAAATTATTAAAAGATGCCTAATATTTTGTTTTATAAGTGTTATCTTTTTTAGACATATCAGTTCTAAAAATACACAGTTGAAAGATATTATATATGAACATAAACATATAAATGAACATAAACAAATGTTAATGAACACATAATCAGACATTCACAAAAATAAACGAACGGACGTAACTTTTGTTCATTTTCATTCATTTAACTAAAAGAACGTGAAATGATATTCATGTTCGTTTATTTAATTAATAAAAAACATACACGAACGTTTAACCGAACGGTTCATAAAATCCGACCCATTATCATTTTTACGGATCATGTACGGGTACACTAAAATTTGCCCTGAACCCGACCCATTGCCATCTCTACGGAGACCTCTTCTTGACGGTGGTTCTTAAAAGGAAAACGTGTAGATGTATATTTACACAATCCGGTCGGTGATGAATTTAATAGGATGCCTTCTCTTTCAAGGCATTAATTCACTTACCAACTTTGCACATATCAACTTTAATGCGTGAGTTAATTACAACTTTAGATATGTTTGTTAGTAATATTTACTAAAACATTGTTTGGTTATTATGAACAATTGAACACGTGTTTTTTAGAATGACGAGTTAACATAGTTATTAAATTATACAATAGTTATTAAATTATACAATATTTATTAAGAAGGTAGTTTATGACAGTCTCATATAATAATTAGTGATTCGATTTTATAATACATATTCAGAAATTAGTTTTTGTCAGTCTCAAATTAAAGCATTTATGAGAGAAAACCTCACAAATTCTTACCTAAAAGAAAATCCCTACGAAAACTTAAACCTGAAACTAATATTTTTGGTAGCAAACCGTGCTATAAGGGTTTGTTCAATTAAACACAAGGTTAGCATTATTTGTTAGGATTTTAAAATTTCCTTATGTTGTCATCTCTTTGGATATACTACTAGTCTTGTATATTCCTCAAGATAAATAAAAAGAGTTTGGTATACGTATTTCACAAAAGATGAAGATTGGCGGAAACATTTTAATTTCGGGTGTCTTTTGGTATCAGCCATTGTCCACCCTATAAGGAATAGTCCCGGCAACTCTCCTGGTCCAGAGGAGCAATACCTGGAGTGAGACGAGCCGAGACTCGACCCTCGATCTCTTATTCCACAAAGTTTCCTTAGTGTGTCTATAGATTTTGCAGAGACGGGTACTTATTTAAAACATATGCCAAAGATAGGAATTAAACTTGGATTATTTGACTCAAACACAAGAGCTTCACCCATTACTTCATTAGACTAATGGTCCAATGGTGAGTTTGGTATAAGTATATTATTCGTGTTACATGAAAGTAGGGATGAGCACAGTATCGGTACCGTACCCAACCGGTACCGAATTGATGGTACCGATTTTTTTCCGAGCATAAATTAATGGTACCGGTACCGTACTGAACGGGATTCAGATATCGGTACCGGTACCGGTATCGGTACCGGTACCAGGAAATCGGGATTTTTTCGTTTTTTCGGGAACTTCCCGATTTGGTACCGGTCCCGTACCGAATTAATGGTACCGAATTTTTTTTTACCTTATTTCGTGGTACCGGTATCGTACAAAACGAGATTCGAGTACTGAGAATCGGTATGATTCCGATACGGTTCCAGAATTCGGGTCCAAATGCACATCCCTACATAAAAGTATATTGAGGTGAAGTGGTGAACACGATCATACAAACCAAAGTAAAAGAACAAGAAAACATGGACATTTTCACATGTATGCTTTGGTGTCCCAAAATCAATTAATATGATGAATACTTAGGACCACACTTTTATAAATCGATGTAGGGCACTTCAATTATCTTTCTTATAAATACATATGATCTTTTATTACCTGCAAACATGTACACATACGTACATATGAATACGACTATACGTTACTATGTGTAAGTTTATTTGAGTCATCTAGTGAACATGGCTATGTTAACAAAGATGAGAATCGAAATGTCTCATTAAATAAAAGCGTCTGGGCGTTTGGGTCATCCCAGAGTCCTATTTCTTAAATCTTGTGAGAACTAAATTAATTATGAGGCACACTTAAACCAGTTTTTGTTTTCATTGTGTTCATACATAAATTTAAACCAATCATAATATAATTTTTTTTACAGATAGTACACCGAAAACAATAGTATAATTTAACGGGTTATCTTACTAATACCCTTTTAGCCCCTAAAAGCACAAAAAAGTACTTTCAATATCCTCTTTTTGTCTTCCTTTTTACCGTACAACACAGTTTTCTGTCAGTTTTGTTCTGTATTTTTTGACAATTTATTGTTTTTTAACATGTTAAACTTTATATTTTATATTCCGCGATTTCTGTTTTACAGTTTTATAACAAAAAAAAAAATATAAAAATAAGAAAAAATCAAAAAAAAAAAATCAAAAATTAAAGTATTGGAATCCATTTAAGGAGTGTATCAATAACCACCCATAATTTAACTTTTAAGCATCTCACATCGTTTCTAAATAGGGTTTTCTTATTTTATGATAAGGCTGAGAGGAGTAAGATGAATTACGGAATCAATTTGTGATTTTGCCTGAGTTATTATTTTGTTAACATAACTCACGCGTAAGTATATGAAAAAATGATGAATTTCTCATCCAAAACGAGTCGCACAAAGTGGACTTATAATATTTTTTTCTCTTTAACTCTTTTTTATTTGTTTGTAAGTATTTAAGGTATTTAGGGCATTACTATGAGAAGTTTATGAAAAAGTTTATAAATTTTGAATATGTTTATAAATTGAATTATCGTAGTGAGATGAGGTTAATGGTAACATAGAATGAAATAGGTCTAAGGTTATGTTTGACAAGAGTTGTTTGAAAGGTTTTTTTGGAGCTGTAAGATTTTTTGTTAAACAAATAATCTAATAGTTTTGTTTGACACAACAATTTTTTAGAGTTGTTATCTTTTTATTTTAAACAAATATTCGTATCTCTTAAATAAAAAGTTGTCTGATAAAGCTTTTTAAATTGTAATGAGTTGTTAAAACTGTAAATTACTGATATACTCTCCAATCATATTATAGTTTATTTAAATATGTTCTTTTAAGTCAACAACTACCAGCTTACAGTTAACAGTTTTCAGTTAACAGCTTACTACTAGTTTTGTCAAATATAGCCTAAGTTTATAGACCATCTTATGGTAACTAAATGCATATAAATCATCTAATACCTTATTAAATTATAAAGTTTCATCAAAGTTTATAAAATTAAAAATTAAAAATTATATGACATGACAATTTTATAACCCTTTTTAAGAGGTTTATCATAAAAGATGCTTTTAATGAGATGTATTTTATATAAAATCCGTTTTTTTATGAAATGTGAGTTTCATATCGTAACTATGATTGAAAGGTAAATAGTCAAAGTGGAGAAGAAAAGGCAAAACAACGTTGAAATGAAGATAAATTACCGTGAAAACATAATTTCACGGTAATTTACAGAAATACAAATAAAGCACAAAAATTTACAGAAAAATAAAAATTTCTGATAAAAAAAAGTTGTATTTTTTATCTACAGTGAAAACATAATTTCTTATAATGGACATTATACAAAATGCAAAATTTCAGCTTAACTAAAATTTTGCGTATTCCAACTACTTTTTTTTCATATGAACAATGAATAAACAGTTTTTATACATCTACAAATTAAAATTACTGTAAATAATAATTGTAATTAATTAATTGGAACATTTTAACCTTTAACTTAACATAACATTCTTTTAAGATAAATACCATAATGAATAAAATGCATGTGCAAGTTGAAGTACAATAGTGGTCTTTACCATCTGTACTTGCACAATACGATTTACAAAAAATATATTCTAATTTTTCTACTGGCATGAATGATTACGACTAATTTAATAATCTTATACAAAGAAACAGATAACAAGTCATAGCAAGAAGCATTAGCAAGATCTAAACGTGTTTATATTATTGCATTATCCAATTAAAAATATACTGTAACAAGGAAGTACTATTATTTTGAATGAATTTTAACATGTTAGTTATCATTACTCAAAAAGTGAAGTTGGATTTACATTATAATGTGAAAAATGCCAAAAATGCAAGTAGAGCACGACAGGTGTTTCAAATAGTTTTCAAGAAAAAAACAAGTTGATAACTTGTCAAATACTTTTGGATTTATTTCACTCTTTATCACTCAAAAAGGAATAGGTACACTTTTTTTGTAAAACAACAAAAATAATAATTTTACTATGACTTATATTTTTCTACACATGGTGATTGCTTGTATGTTACTATTATTTAATTTTAATTTTGCAGTGGAAGGGATTGACCATTAGTGACTTTGAATGTGATTTTCATAATCTAACATCAAAGGTTTCAAAAATTGTTAGACGTTAGTTGAGCGAACAAATAACGTTTAGCGATTAATCGATTAGGTGATTAATTTGATTGAATTTATGTATATAAAATTATAAAATTTTGATGCTATATATCCAATTTTGCCGATTTAGTCCACTGTGGGTATGATATTAACCGAATTATGTTTGATTTGGTTGAATTCTATCTATAACCGAGTTGGTCGATTTAACCAATAAATTGATATGTTAATTAATTTTTGACCAAAACAATTAATAAAGATGATTAGCGAAAATCAAACGGTTAATCAATGTCTAGCGCCTAGACAGAGATTAATCGAGCGTCTAATGATTTTTACAACACTGATCAAAATGCAAGATTAACTAACTGGCTTAGCTCAGTTAGGCACAAAGATTCCTTAACTAGTTTCTTTGTGTGAGGTTTTTTGAAGTTGCTTGGTTCAAGACCTGCCAGAAGTTTAACACAACTAGACGAAGATTCGGCAAAAAATATCCTACCACTTGGATACCATTGCACGATTTGACCCACTAACCACTAAATTTGTCGTTCTTAAGAAAAAAATTAGATAAAACTTGTACACTAAAGATTCTATTATTTTCTACAATAAATATGTAGTAGATCCCAAAAAACATTGGCCATTCTAGTACTAGCAGTAATCTAAGACCAACAACAACAAAAGACACCATACATAAGACATACGGAGAATAAACAAAAGCTTAATCTAATACTCCTAGCGAGATAGAGATACACATTTTTTATGATCAAAATGGCAAACTCTTCGAAGTTGACATAGATGTGAGTGATCTAAAATGCTCGGATGGCACGAAATCTTGCGGCAAATTCGCCCTTTTCACGATCCTCCTCATATTGCTATGTAAACTTTGCTGTACCAGATTCTTGACCGCCATACTTTCGTCGCTCATCATCCTGTCGTCCTGTGCATCCTTTAAAGGGTGTGCTGATCCGGAATCAGCAGACCCATATAAAGGCGCTGAAACATTCGCAACTGTGTTTCCTACAAAGGTTTCAGACACTTGCTTCCCTTTGTCGATTCTTAAGATCTCTAAAATGCGTGAAGCTCGTTTTTGTGCTAATGTACTACCTAAAAGTGTGAGTTCAAGGAGGGCGGACGAGACCCCTGACTCGATCATGGCTTGTCTCTCTCTATACGACTTATGAGCCATCACCATCAGAATGTATGTCGCTTTTTCTTGGCAATCAGGCATATCCGTCCAGCTTAAAACATCCACTAATATGTGAAACGAATCATGAACACCGCTCAACGCCTTCCGACCCTCCGGTGTAGACACAACATTGCTTAAAATTGACAAGATCCGATCACTCACTTCCATATCTCCCAATGAGGTCAAAAGAAACGATACAAAATCATCAATCTCAATCATTGGTGCAACATTGGCTGGCAAGATGGATAAGTTGTAAAGTGCGCGTAAACAATCTTGAACCACTTGTGAATTGATGTTACCTTCCGTTGCTGAACTCTTGAGGGTCTTGACTAAGAACGAGATGGCTCCTGATGATCCGATGATTGGTTTGTTTGAGTCAAGCGCGCTTAACCCAAGAAAATTTGCCACGATTGCCGCGGATAGATCAGGGTTTGGTAAACCTTCATTTGGAGACTGTACTAGATTGAGCATCTTGTGTACTGCTCCTGCTTTAACAATGGCAGCTTTGTTCCTGAAATTTTTTAATCAAACTTTTAGCAAAACCAGTCATACCCATGAATTAAAAAACAGATCAAAGCACAATAAAACAGTAAAAAAAATGAAAAGCCATTTACATTGATTTTGTAACTTTTCTCAAAAAATGCAAAGTCATAATTCATGAGACAAAATTAGTGATTCACTTTGTTTTTTTCACGACTTTTCACAAACCTTTAACTTTTAAAATGCATATAACCAAGTGCACAAAGAAAAATTGATTGTTTACTACTAGTACTAGTACCAAATACTAGTAAAATAGATCAAATTGTTGGACAATATAAATGTCATTTTCTCATTTTTAAAGTAAAACTAGATAATCAAACATGTTACTAGCATAATAAAATCGTGTAAACACAATATATCATGTTTTACGGCTTTTGTTTAATGCCCAATGAAGTCGATTTTTTTAGTAGTTAATAGGTCGAGTCGTGCAATGACATTCGAACAACAGAATAATTTCTTTGGACCTTCGCCTAGTTATATTAGTTTATTATATAAGTTCATTATATAAGTTCATAAATCTCTAAATAAGTTCATAAATCTAGATAAGCTTAAAAAACCGGGGTTTGTAAAATATAAGTCGAATGGCTTATTTTCAGCTTATTTAACCTAAGTTTTAATTTTATGGCTTATTTTGAGATTTACATGAGCTCATAATCTGCAAATAAGCCACAAAATTAAAAAATTTATGTTATATAAGTCCAAATTAGCTTACATTATATAAGCCAAATCAAACACCCCTAAATCATAATCCTCAACCTTCCTGCTTATTTTGAGATCTGTAAGCTTATGCATGATAAAACCCATAAGTCTCAAAATAAGCTGTAAATTTAAGGCCTATGAAATGCAAACCAAAATCAAATAAGCTCATATAATAAGCACTAACCACCCCATAAATAACCAACACTTACTCATCATTAGCAATCCCAAGATTAAGCAAAGCATACAAAGCCACAATCTTCTCCTCCCTCTCACCACCATCAACCATAGCCACTAATGGCGGAATAACACCCAACAACCCAAAATTCATCCTCAAACCACCATGATCATCATCTTTACACATCCTCCTAACCTCATGAGCCCCACTGATCTCCCCACATTGCAACCTCTTCACCACCATCTTCATCTCTTCCAAAACTGCCACTTTTTTCCTCACCTCCTCTTCTTCTTCCTCGTACATTTCGCACATTTTCAGTAGCTCGGATAGCTTTTCTGACTTTTTGGGCTTTGGGTCTTGTTTTGCAGGTGGTGGTGGTTGTTGTTGTTGGTTCTTGGTGGTGTAACGACGGTGGTGAGTGCCACAACGCAGTGTGTTGAGGATTTTGCGCCTGCATGATGACCAGATGCTGTTTTTTTGTTGGATCTTTGCCATGTTTTGGATCAACCTACATTGTACATATGAAGAACAACATGTTTTTTTTAAGGTTTTTGACTTTTGTGTGTGTGCATGTGTGTGTTTTAGTGTGTGTTTTTTTAAGGTTTTAGTGTGTGTTTTTGAAGGTGTGATTAGTGTGTGTGAAGGTGAGTAAATGATGGAGAGGTGAAGCTTCTGAAAGAAGAGAGATGGTGAGGTGTGTGTCAGATTTTATTAGAGAAGACTACTGGTAGGGCCCACATGTGTTTTTTTTAGAAAAGTTACAAATTTAGTCCTCTTGGTTTTAAGTTTTTGTAATTTATTAGGGATAAAATTTTTTGACACGATACGATAAACGATATGAAGTTAAACATCTTTCATCCAAGGATAAACACGTCTGGGTTAAAAACATGTCAACTTGTATAATCTTTTTATTAGAGAAGACTACTGGTAAGGCCTGCATATGTTTTTTTAAAAGAAATTTACATATTTAGTCCTCTTGGTTTTAAGTTTTTGTGATTTATGTCATTTTAAAAAATTAATTACAAACTTTGTCACTGATGTTAGTATTTTGTAACATTCTTGGTCATTTTCGTTAATGCCCGTTAACTAGTGCCTTTTGAGTCATTCATGTGCGTTTCACGTGAGTCGCGAGGGGTAATTTTGTCTTTCGGTTTCCCGTCAACATCATTGTCCTAACTAGATTATCAGGATTAGCGAGACGGGTGGCCTGAGGAAGTACGAACTACTAGTTTAGCCTATTTGGTTCAACTGGCTTGTTAAAACAATCTGATCAGGACCTTTACGCTTTTGTAGATCATTGACCTATATGTCTAGCTTCGTTTTTTGATCAGTCGTTGCTCCCCGCTCACTTAGGCAACGAACTCCGGCTCACTTCCAGCTTGAATCACTTTTGGCTCGCTTAACCTCAGCTTGAAACAGCCAACTCACTTCGGCTACTTAATTCACATTAAAAAAACCGTTTTTGCACTTTATCTTCTACATTTTGATTGCATTGTTTGTCCATAGATATTCGAATTCATAAACTAAATGATTCAATCTTTAATCGTTAGAGGTATATTTTTCGTGTCAATAGTCCCATATTTTATGATATTAGAAATTTTTTTTTAGAACGACAAATGTTAGTAGTTAGTGGATCGAGTCGTACAATGACATCCAAGAGGAAGAATGTCTTCTTCGAACCTTCGTTTAGTTATGTTAAACACTTTATCCGCTTCGTTTAAAAAACCCTTGACACATCTTGAACCAAGACTTTAAAAAAAAAACCAAAAAAACCCACTTAGTCCCATATTCTATGATATTAGGAATTGATAGCTAAGATCAAAGATATACATACCCTTACATGAAACATATGTGAATGGATTCTAAAAGCAAATTTTAACAAGCATCAGCAAAAAGGATGAGGAGTGTTACAAAATGGGAACAACAATGGTAAATTTTGTGCTTCATTCTTTGTGGTGGGCATGCAGTATGAAAATCACAAAGAACAAGGACATAACTTATAATTTACTCTTTTTCAGTTTTTGGATAAAAAAAAGAATTACATTTTACTACCTTATATAATTTGCTTGATTAGTGTTTAAGTCCTTGCTCTAAAAAAGTCCTTGTAAGATATTTTTCCATGATCTTGTTTTGTTTTGTAGGGTTGCAAAAGAATCGAATCTAGTCTCTATTATTTACTTTTTATTCGGTTAACTCGATTTTGATTCGGTAAATATCATATCATGTTGAGAAAAATCTGCATCTAGTGCCATTTTATGTTGTGGCTAAACAAATGTTCGAATGTTTGATACTTTGGGTACCAACTGCACATGAATTAGAGGGCAGGGAGTCATTACTCTAAGTGAGGGTGTTTTGGGGTGCCACGTCAGCGAAACCCATTCACTCACTCATTTAGAAAAATCAGGGGAGTCATCACTTCAAGTGACTCCCCTTTGTAGGTCCCACTTTTTTTTTATTTCTCACCTTTTCAAATTAAATTAATTCATTTCATAAATAAAAATAAATATTACAATCCTAAAAAAATAGAAAATACAACTTCGAATTAAAAAAAAAAAATGAAAAAATTACGAAAAAAAGTACTAGTTGGAGGAGTCTTCGGAATCTTCAACGTCGCGGTATTGATTGGTATTCGACATTTTTGCGCGTAGACGAGCCTTGATTTCTTCTTTTTTAAAGTTTACAAACGCGGCCGATTCGGGATCCATGTTGGAGGTGTCATAGTTGAGAAATTTCAACTCCTCCATTTCCGCAATCGTGTCGTCTTTGCGTTGCGAAGCCGCATACGCTTTTTGCGAGGCTTCACGACGGAGACGAAGGTCATAGGTAACCGCGTCTTCAAATCGAGACGAGTTACTTCCTCCGGTACTCGCCGATGTTTCAGAACGGCTTTTTTTCCCGGGCCGTTCTTTACCCGCGGGGCGGGGTCGCTGATCGCGTTGGAAAAGTTCGTCCGTGTTCATCGGCATCGAAAACGAACCGCCTTCCTCGTTCTCGGTCAAATCAACCGGGGCAATCTCGGGTGCGTCCCATTTCGGGGACTTCCTCAAAACATTTCATGCCTTTTCGTGATTAAACGTGACATTTCTATTCTCGTCCGCGTAAATGGCCCGAGCCCGTTCAATCACATCAACCTCGCTTTCGCCACTTTTTTTGTTCCGATGACATTTCTTGTAAATGGCGTGCCACTTCATAATATTATGATGAATCGGATTCCACTTACCCGTGAGCATGTCTTTGGTACGTTCTTGATGATTTCTTTCGTTAAACACCCGGGTAATCCGAATCCAAAGAGTGTCTCTTTTTTGGTGACGCCCAACTTTCGGATATTCGGATGTCGCAATGTAACACTCGGCAAGTACGGCTTCTTCGTCCTTGGTCCACCGACCAAGACCTTCATTCGGAACAGGTTCTTTTGATTTTTTTGCGGGGTTTTTCTTTCGGCTTTTTTTGTTGGTTCGGTTTCGGGTGGTGGAGATTTGAGTGATAGGCGTCTTTGGGTGGTATAGGCTTGATATTCTTCTTGTTGCTTTTGTATAAAAGCTTGATCTTCGGGAGTCATCGGACCGTGGGTAGGAAATCCGGGGAATTGTGGGTTGGACGTAGTTCCGTCACCGCCACCCATGTTGGATTGAAGGAGGTGGGTGAATCCGAACCAATTTTCGCCAGCCATTGTGATTGTGTTTGTGTTTGTGAATGAGAGAATGATAAATGAGAGAATGATTTGTGTGTGTGTGTAAAGAATGATATAGGAAATGTAGTATATATAGAGATTAAAATTGAAAAAAAAAATTATTTTTTAAAAACTAGCCGTTTGGCATTTAATTTAAATATTTTTTTATTTTTTTTAAGAAACTAACCGTTGGGCATTCAAAACAAAAAAAACATTTTATATTCAAAAATAACGGCTACTAGCGTTGGATTTTAAAAATTTTCAATTTTTTTTTTAAAATAACCACTCACGCCCCGTGAGTTAGTTCACGCCGGGGCTACACGCCGTGGATTTTGTGGGTAAGGGGAGTTATCACGCGAAATGCGCCGTGGGTTTGACACCCCACGACGCCATGGTTCCCTGCCCTCTTAGGTGTGTTTTGTGGTACAAGAACATGTTTATCATGGCATCTTAGGAACGACATACATTCGGATAACATTTGTGCAATCGGTTACCAGATATATATCAGGATAAGTGTTGTTAGCTAGTATACGATGTCACATTGTTCTGTTATATTCAGACAATCTATCTATGTATAGACTTGTTTAAGTACGTAGCTATCACTTCGGTCCTCTTCAAATTCAGCGTCAACTCAATTTTCTCTCTTTAAAACCAACTACATGACTCGTAATAACTCGACCACGATCAACACAAATTACACACCCTACAGTAAAATTTTATTAAATAAACACCTGCACACAAATGAGCGACCTAATCTCCTATTTCTTCATATGAGGACGTGTTCGGTTTTCTTGTCATAGTGGTGTGAGGGGTGGAGGGGTTGCGTTCTGACCGATGACTGACTACAAAATCGACCCGCTGATCATGAGTAGTAGCCTTAAAACCAATAAGCTCTTATCTATAACTTCTATTAAAAAGGAGTTTTAGCTGACATCATTATTTTGTACTTTTGCAAACGTGTCTTGTTTTGAAGGCATTTCCATTTCATTGCATGATGTCATAAATCAAATAACAAATCCCACCCATTTCTTTCTCAGATTCATGTACACATATCTGATTTATCCCCAATCCTTTCCCCTAGGCTTTCACTTTTTCTTTCTCTTAATCCAAGAATTCAAAATTCAAAATCAAGATGATAAAAGAATTCAAGCTCATAGATCCATGAAAGATATATACCTATTGTTATCTCAATGGAAGAAAAAAACCTGCTTGACATCAGCAACCTTCTCTATCATCTATCATACATCAGGTTGAATTTTTATTATTGTTTCATGTATTTCTTTGATCCAAGTATCTGAAGCACTATACAATTTTTTTCAGAATATGAATTTGACTATGAAATATACGCAACCCGTTGATGATTGTGATTGCATTCCACTGTATTTAAGCCGAATCATTGAGTAAGGAAGATGCTGAAACATCATTTGTACATAGAAGGAGGCTAAGGTAAAGTAAATGATTCTTCATTTGCTTATCCTTTTCTAATTTTATTGAATTAGATTTGCATCATATTCTAGGTTGGATGTTTTAGTCAATTATGAAATTAGCCACATTTTAAACTTGTGGTGCTACAATAAATTCTATAATTATTTCAACTTTGTTTATAAGAGTTATTGGAAAATCAAATATAAAAAATGACATGTGGTTTGATTAAAACATCACAACCTATGTCCATGTTGAATTTCTGATTTGTGCGAAGTTAGTATTATAACACTGAATTTAATTTTAGTGGTTGTTGCAAGATTTTTGGTAAACTCAATGTATCATGATCATACATTGTAAAGTTGCACATTTCTGTATATGTGACAAGGTATTTTTTTTACAAAAATCAGAATATGGATTTGCTTTGTAGTGAAACCTCTTTTATTTGTTAAGTAAGATTTTATTTGCTTTCATATGAGACAATGTAAACTTTAAAAAAAATCAGAATACGGATTTGCTTTGTAGTGAACACTCTTTTATTTGTTAAGTAAGATTTAATTTGCTTTTTGTTTGATGATAAGTTCATTTTATTTAGCAGGTTATATCTTGGATCAAAGTTTGTTGTTTACACACCAGGTGGTCGATAAAATGTCACACGAAACATTAACAATAAAACATAATTGTAAGTACTTTCTCACAACTACTATTTTCAGTTGTTTGGTGCCTGATTTAACTAACTTTTCAGAATTTAGACTTTTTCTCTTTGCAATAGATTAATGTCTTGTTTAATGAGTAATGCTACACAATGAAGGATGTTGTGTTTAAGGAATATAGATAGGACTAATCATCTAAAGGATATTAAATTGCATCATGATAGTGTTGTTAATGTAGTACAAAATTGGCATAACCTAATGTAATCTTTATTGGTATAATTTTGAATAAATGTTTTTATAACCTAATGTAATCTTTATTGGTATAGTTTTGAATAAATGTTTTTATAAGCTCATTAATATTGAAAATATACATTGGTATTTACAGTACTTTTTTAAAAGTGAGTTGCATAGTTCTTGAAAGTGAGTTACAGTACTTTTTAGCAAGCTTTCTTGAAACAGGAGTGGCTCAATAAACAAGAATTCAAATTTTAAATCTCCATATTAAAACATACTGCATTTACATCCACATCTTCATTCTTCATTTTCACGTGCTTCATTTTAGGAGTGGTCGGGTACGTTAATTTGGGAACTTAATAACCTTTTTGATACGGTTTTTGAAAACCTATCAAATACCCAAATCGTAAGTTGCTTCTACTTCCAGGATGTCAACCTATTTTGCTTTTCTTTACTTATATCGTTATTGTGAGGATGTATTTTTTTTTTTGCCTATGATGCAGATACATGGCTAAGATGATGGTGGCTATCATGGAGTTCCTACATCCACTGGAATATTTCTTCTGTATAATTGCCTCGCCGAGCTTTAATGGTTCTCTTTTATTCTGGTATATTCATCAAGAACTCAATTTGCTCTTTTTCATTTCCTTCATATTTGTGGTTATTTGTCAGGATTGGTATCTTACTTGCTTATTTGGAACATTTTGTTAATTTTAGAACTAGAAATTTGTGTTATGTTTGTCATAGTATTTTTGCAAAATTAGAAGTAGATTTGGAAATGGTCAAGTCGAGTCATAGGCTCATAGCTTTTGTTGTTGACTTTATGTTTAGAGACGAGGTTATAGCTTTTGGTTGTGGTATGTAATACAACTTACAAATTCCCCACCTTATCTTGGCAACAATGATTATTTTTTATAGTTATTTGGTAACTCTTTTGTTTAAGCTGCTTAAAGAGGTTTATTAGTACAATCTAATGCAACGGTAAAGCAACTTATGTGCGTACTACTTTTTCCATGGTTTTTATGAGCACTAACTTCAAAGTGTAAATTCAACCATTAGCTTTTTATATACTTGATTCTTTTTAATGGATTCTATTTGGATATGTTAGTACTATAAGAGATTATTTTTTAATAGAACCATTTGGATTCTTATCCTCACAAATCCAGTATTTGATATTTTGTTTATTACTATTATGCTTTATGTATTTGATATTTTTTCAAATTCACCTAGGAGAAGCCCACTCAGGTTTATACGCCTTCATGTTCATTGAGTTTTTTTATAAGCGTCTGTGTCCATATTAGTTCACATATTTAAAATTCATGTTGTTTTTTTTATTTTTAATTTGCAGATTCGTTCGGCTATTTTAATGTTCTCGGCAAACAAGTTGCAGATTTGGAAACGTTTGATGGGGTGAGTCAATCATATGTTTGGTCAAATTTTACTAAATACTTATCTCCATAGATAGCAAGCTTCTGATTCTTTCATATTGTTATATACTTAATTAAATGAGTGTTTAGGTAAGTTTCTGTCTACTTAATGTTTGTAACTGGGTTTGAGTAGTTAAGTCAAGAAAGCTACTTTGATAGTATTTTCAGAAAGCTATTAAGCTATTTTAAAATTAATGAGTAGATGTTTTCAAGAAATCATGATATTACCTATAACTAGCATTTTTTGTTTTCAAGCGTGTTCCTGCTTTAACCTTTATCAAACTGCAGGTGCAAAGGACTATATCCGGTCATGACTCATGATCAACAATCTGGAATTTTACTTCTAGAGCTAGATGATACACAAGACTGTAAGAAGTGGGTGTTGCTAACAGCTTTTAGATGTGTGAATGGTCATGGATTAAAGTTGCTGTAACAGCTTTTAGATGTGTGAATGGTGATGGATTAAAGTTGCTGACACTTTGTTTGTTTTTAATGTTGCTGGTCTTTCAAAGAATGCGTATGGGTTCTGTGTGCTTGCGGAAGTTTGTTATGTTATAGCGCAAACTTTTTTCTTAATTCTCTTTTTATCAGAAAGTGGTTTGGTATTTGTATTTTGTAACACCAATATAAACAATGTTTGTGCATTTATTTTCTAAATCTACTCTGCTATAATACTCAATTAAATTCTTAATACATTCTTTTTCATTTAACTTTAAACGTTTATTTGATATTGCCCGTGTTGAACACGGGTTCTAAGCTAGTAACATAAGAAATATAAACGTAAAAGTATATACTATCATAACTCCAAAATTAAAAAAAGTCAATCCATTGGCAAATGTACATGATTTAGTAATCTATACTTTTAGTCAATCACAAGCATGTTTATATATATTGATAATTGTTTTATTGTTATTTTTCTTCACATCGAGTCAAATATAGTAGAAAAGTGTATTAATTACATGTCATAGTTGCGTATTTGCTAGGGATGGACCATTGATAACAATAAATAGTACATCTTAATCAACCAAATACCGATCACATTAATTATTGCCAACAAGTTTGATAACAAATACCTCGAGTACTTAATGTCAGCAACTCTTTTTTTCATTTTTTTTTAATATTTGAGTTTCTGACTCGATATTACGAGTCGATTAATCTTAAAACGATTATTTCTCTGGATAGTCTGAAGTCGTCGCATGTAAACCTCCGTGAATGTAAGTAACTTTTTGAGGATGCATCGTAATGCTTTAAGTCTAAGTTTGATAGATCTTTTATCGTTAATTAAAAGAACATAAATATTCTTTAGTAAAGATAAAGTGAAAGAAGTTGTAGACGATTTAAAGTTATTAACTTTTGTAGAGATGATTATTAATGAATTAAAAGCATATGGATTATGGAGAGCGTTTAACATGACGTATATCTGGTTTCAGATCCTTTAAAAGAATTGTGCGTGACAAAAATTAGAAGAACGCAAAATTGGAAATCAAGATCATGCGTATGTTGAAAAAGATTTATACACTCCAAAAGAAAAGTCAATAATACACAGAAAAGAAAAATAAATAATAACCAGTGTCATTTTCTAAAACAACTTGTTCTTTTTGAGCAGAGAGGGTTTTAGAGCATCAGGTATTACAAAGGGGTGTTTACCTCTTCACTGCGCTATATCAGCGTGAAAGAGGGATTTTTAATACCCTTTTTATTTTCTATTATCGTTCCTCGACTCACCCGAATTGATTAGCAATTATCGTAACGACTTGATTTGTTTTTGGTAAAATCTATTTTTGATAATTTTTCTAATTAAAACTATTTAATATTAAAATCTAATTTAAATAAATCTATTTTAAATCTAATTGAAAATATAAAACTTTAAAACTAATAATGACTTTTAAATAGAATCTAATTTGAAAATAAAACTAAAACCTATTTAATTTTAAACTAAAAACTTTTTAATTTAAATCTAAAGAAATTCTAAACTAAATTTAATGACATAAAAGTAAGATAGATTAAAATAAAACTCAATTAAAACTTTTATCTAAATTTTAAATAAACTAAAATTTTAATTAAACTAAATTTAAAACTAATAAAATTTAAACTAATTTTAAAAGTAATTAAAAATTAAAATGTATTTTTTTTTTTATCTTTTAATTTGAAAACTGAAAACTGATTAAAAAAATAAGTAGTAAAACTTTTAATTAAGATTTAATAAAACTAAAAAACTAATTAAACCTTTTAAATAAACTGCCAGTAATAAACTCCTATATTAATTAATTAAACCAGATTTAGACATGAAAGTGTTGCTAGATGAGATGGTGGGGCGTTTGACTATTAAGCGAGAGGTCCTGGGTTTGAGACCCAGGACAGACAGAATTTTAAGCTAATTAATTTTTTTGGACTTAATAAATTCATCAGACCAAATGAGTCTGTGAATACTAGTAATCAGCAATTAACAAAAAAGTATAAGAAATAAAATCAAATCCTCAGTAACTTAAAATGAAATAAATCAAAAAGCACATAATCCTAAACAGAGAAGTAGCAAATGAATCTAAGAACCAAAAATATCTAGACTACTTAACTGAAATCAGCAAATTAAAATCAAAATAAAAACATAAATCTCAACAACTTACGGCCAATCTAAACTAGCAGGCTAAAAAAAATCGGTAAACGAAAACTTATTAGCAACAAAATTCTAAACATAAGCTAACACATAAAAAACTACAATAAAACAGATAAACTATGACTAAATAAGCGGAAAAAAACCAAATAAGCAGAAAGAAAAACAGTAACAAAAATTATAAAACTAGGCAGATCTAAACTGATTCGAAAATAAGCAGACTCAAACTAAGCTGAATACCAAATAAAACATAAGCAGATCCAAAAACTCAAAACGTAACAATACAAAAGTAACCCAAACACTTGCAGATTCAAGCTAGCAGTTATCCAACCTTAAGCTAAATAAAAACTTAACAAAAAATTAAAAAGAGATCCAAAACCTTGAGTCGAAACCGTTGAGACGAAGACTGAGCGCTGAGCCGTCTTATCAAACCGCATCAACACCACCGAAACATCATCATCATCACGTCTCGATCCACTCTTCTCTCGAACAGTAACCATTTTCTTTTTTTTCTCTTTTTTTTTTTTTTTTTTTTTTTTTTAACCGAATGAAATCTTAATAATAAAAAAACAGTTATATTAAAATTAATAAGAATCGAACACCAGAAACTTAAATTTAACAGAAATTAAATAAGAACCGAATTAATTAAAAACTAATTTTCATTAATCATAAAAAAATTACATCATCTGAAATTTAAAATTACATAAATCCTAAACTACTTTGCAAAAATTAAAACTAATTTACTCTACTCCTAATATTAATTAAAGAAAACTGAAAGAAAAAATAATAATGAAAAGCTTGAATGCCTCTTGAGAAATGGGGGTTTTTATAGGAGAAAACCCTCAAACCTTTCCTTGGTGCCTACGGCTTAAGATCTTGGCCGCATATCATCTTTTCTCTTTCTTTTCTTCCATCAAACGGCTGAGATTGATTGGTGTCCGGATTGCCAGCGTGGAAGAGGAGAGAGGACCACTGGTGGTGTTTGATCCCTGAAAACTTGGGGATTTAATTTCTTTTAAGTGAATTACCCAATAAGGGTAAAATGCCCAAATTAAATGATGTAATTTTTGTGATGGGAAAATAGGGTTTATATGAAAGATGGTGGCTGTGTAAAAAATATGGAGGAGAAAGAAAGTGAATGGGGTAATATGTGTAGGGTAAAAACGTGTGTGAAGTTTTCATGTGGGGGGGGGGGGGGGGAAATTGTGTGTGGTGAAGGCGTAGGGTAGAAGTGTGGGGAGGTGAGTAAAATTGGCTGAGGAATAAATTGTGAAGGGAGTATTCGTGTGTATGTGAGGGTGCAGGATAAGGAAATGAATGGGGTGTGGGTTGGATGGGTGTTAGGGTGTGGGGAGGTGCACGGTAGGGGATGAGGGGTTGGTTAAATGTTTATTCACAAAACGTGAAATTGCCTAATAAATCAACGTGTGAGGATGGGAGGTGTGGTTTTGACCGTATGTGAAGGGTTGACCGAAAGTTTTGTTTGACCAGAAATTTGCCAAATAAATTTCATTAAAGTTGTTATGCTAAATGGGCTTTAGCCCAATTCCAATCCATCTCTTGTTTATTCTTTTCATTCCATCCGTTCCTTTTTAATCATTTTGGGCCAAGTTGTGGGCTTTCTCATTTTAGCTTCTCAAAGTATCCAACTTAATGGGCTTTTAGGCCCATTAACCAAATGTGGGTCCCACAAAGGCCCATTAACTTATTAAAATATTAAATCCTCTAAAAACGACTTGTCATTTGGCTTCTCGATCTTTTCTTCAAAATCGTGTCGATTTTGCCGGGTTTCGTGATTGTTGGCACGCTTTTGGTCTTTTGACTTTGTCTTCGTCTCTTTTTGGACTTTTCTTCAACATTTGACCGTGAAATCCCGTGTTTTATCTTCTTTTGATCATTTGTACCTATTCAAACACAAGAACACAAAACCACGCGTAATTTCGACTTTTACGATATAAAACACATGATTAGGTCTTGTTTTTCCTTGATTTTAGTGGCAAAAGGATAAGTGTTTACACACTTATTAAATCCCCTACACTTGACCATTGCAATGACCCCATGCAATGCATTATTTCAAAGCATAAAGTCACATTTTTCTCATTAATAATCCATCCCGGCCTTTATTAAGATATACTAATATTAAGACGAAAAGATAAAAACTTAAAAGGAAATAAAAGTTATAACAATTAGCTTGAAATTATTTGAATGAGAAACTCGTAAAGAAATCTAAGACTTAGATTAGGGCTTTGGTGTCATGAATATTAATCACCCTCAAGTTTCACGTTCCCCACACCAAGCATAAAAACGAGATCATTGTTATTATAAGTTAGCACAACTAACACTTGCTCATGTGGTTTAGTTAATCACTTAGACCCCCTTATTCCTACGGTGTATCTCTTATATTTTATTTTTGTCATGAATGATCACGAGGATGCATTTTTGACTTATTTCGATAATTTATTAAGGCCGAAAATAAAGTGGGACGATTTAATCAATAGTTAGCTAAAGGACAAAATCTTTTAAAACTGCTTCTCGAAACCTCATAAAGTTCATATCTTGGCATAACTCGTTTCACGATTTGAGACCTCTCTCGGACCGATATTTGGCTTGTACTTCAAACTTCAAATCTTGAGAGACGATCTTGAAATTATGGTCTTCTCTTCATTTTGGTATACATCTTCAATAGGAGTGAAAGATGCTTCATACGTTGACCACGACTTCTTCATTTATCCTCTTCTTTATTTAGGATTTTGATATACAACGATCCGCCTCCTTTTCGGACTTGGATCTATTTATCCTCATACCTTGTTAGGGTCTTTTTGGATAGACTTCTCCATGATCTTTAGGGGGGTAATTGCTTCTCGTCGTGTGTCTTGATCCTTCATATTGATTTGGATTAATGATCTTCACATCATCTTAGGATCTTTAGCAAAAAGTGAATCCTCATGCCTTGTTAGGGCCTTTTTGGACTCGGGTATCCTCATGCCTTGTTAGGGCCTTTTTGGATAAGCCAATCTTCGCGTCCCGTTTCAATAAGTTATGCCTTGGCTATGAACTCTAATTAATACCGAGCAACTTTTAAACGATCTTGTGCTAGAAGCTAAGTAACTTTTCAAATCGTACAACCTTATTTATTGCAAATATATTTATTAACAAGTGATGGGAGAAAAAGCTCATAACTAACTCACATAAGTTAATGAAAGAATACCAAACTTATAATTAACTCTATCATCTCTCGTTCTCCACAATTTAAAATCTCAAGGAATGAGACTCGTGGATGCTTAGCCTAATAAACCAATTAAGGTCCATATGGTTAAGGATACTAGCTAGAGTAAACTTGGATAAGTAAACTCGGGTTGAGTCAAAATATTCACGACGGGCCTAATATATCAAAGACATCTAAACTTGTTAAAACCATTTTATTTATTTATTTCATTTTTTTAACTTTATTTTTGAAAATATAGATACGATGCAAAGAAAATAAAAGAAAAATACTACAAGGCCAAAATAGATCAAAAATTTGAAAAACGTTGAAAATTTTTAAAAAATTTTCCGGTAAAAATGGGGTCAAATTCATGGAAAAGGCCACTAAAATTTCGATAGAAATCCCCCCTACACTTAATATAAACATTGTCCCCAATGTTTAAGCATGTGGGAGAATAAACTCCCCTACACTTAGGACATTGAGTACGTTGTTTAAATCGAGCTAAGGAAAGGACAACTAAAGTGATTACATTTATTTGTTTTATTTATATACAAAATTGAATCACAATAGCAAAAACTTATCGAAGGAACCGGGTACACGGGTAACACGGGAACACGGGTCTCGTCAAAAGTACCAAAAGTGGATCATCAAAGCACAAGTACCTACACAATCACAACACAACACACAAACAAACAACCTACACGGGTCCCCCCTACACTTATTGTAGAAAATAGATAAAAGATAAAAAGATAGATCATCGGGTTGCCTCCCGAGAAGCGCTTGTTTTTGTTAACCGAGTCACGAGCCTGACTCGACCCCGAATTAAATGGTCCATGGGGAAGCCTCGAATGTGATACCGGGATCAAAGATCTTGTCCTCGGTCCCGGATGAACATAATAAATGGGAGGCAGGAGGATAAGTCATAGAAGGGAGAAAAGTCCGCTCAACATACGAGAAGTATGTGAGGTCATGATCCACGGGAGGTGGGGTGGGTAAAGGAGACAAATTGTCATCCCCTAAAAACATTGGATGGTCATAAGTCGGCAAAGCCGTAAAGGTATCAATCAAAGAGTGGTCAATGTCACCTCCCGGGTCAAAGTAATCATCCTCATGAACGTGAATCTCTTCGATTTCTTCATCATAGATAGGTTCGTCAAACAAAGGTTTGTCGTTCCCCTCATTGAGGATTTTAGAAATTCTCTCGAAGAGATCACGATCAAGTACGAAACCATCATTCATTTGTGGGATTTGTTGATAAGTTAAATCCTCATGAATGTGGTAAACGTAATTCTCATTAGAGGAGTGTTTATTAGGTAACTCCTCGAGAATTGGATGTGTGGTCATGTGAGTTGGTTCGTCATTATTATTAAGAATAAGACGTTCCAACTCATCAAGCTCGGCATCGATATTGGAAAAATCGACCTCACTTGTAGGTGGAAGTGGAGGTAAAAGAGCTAGCTCTCGGTCGATAATTTCCTTAATCTCGGGCTCGAAGACGAAATCATCATACTCACCACATATAGAACTCTTATTGGAAGAATCAATTATCGCATTTGGATTTGTGAGTATGTGATCATGGACTAGCGGAACGACCGTGTCCGTAAGCTCAACAAAAGTCGGCACATCATAAACTTCATCAAAGAATTTGTCGAGCCCAAAATCGCTAATCTCACTTGATGTATCAAGATCCTTAGATGCATTTGGGATATTGAGAGAAGGGATTACAATTGCACTAGGACATTGAGCACAAAGATCGCTCCAAGAAATAGTAGTCTCATCGTCATCATAATAGTAAGAACGCACAAGAGGAGGAGTAGAAACACTAAGAGTAGAAACTTGCTCTTGTTGTCTTTCGTCATGCAAGCTAATTTCGAGTTGTTTTAAGCGTTCGAGAATTTCATCCAAACTAGTGCTTTGTTCCTTAAAAGAAGGGTGATGAACGACGGAGTTTTGTGGGGGTTCAAAATTTTGAAAACCGGAATTATAGCACGGATGTGGCTCATAATTCATCGGTTGACAATAAGAAGTGTCGTGAGGGCCCCCACAATGATTGCAACACGGGTATTGAGAAAAACCCGGTGCATGTTGAGGATAGGGATTGTCATAGACGGAAGGAGGGGAGAAATTTGTGTAAGAGGAGAAGTACGAATTTCTAGAATTGCACAATGGACAAAATCCAAATTGTGTATCGTCGATATCGGAACCACACTTCGCACAAGTACACCATGGACATATTGGAAAACCGAGCCATGGTCTCCCACACCGAACGCAAGACAAATCCATGAAGAATTATAAATAAGAGGGGTTGAGAAAAGAATTAAACACAAAAGAGGATAAAGAAGAATATTTTTGTATTTTTTTAAGAAAAATATATATACACAAGAAAAATCGAAAGAAATCGAATAAGAAAAATAACAATAATACGTAATATTTTTGGTGTAATACGTTTAGGAAAACGTATTACTTTTGGATTTTTTAATTTTTTTGGTGCAATTCTTAGGAAAGAAATTGCTTTTGTGGTTTTTTAATTTTTTTTGTAATTTTATATTTTTGATTTTTTTTGTATTTTTGATTTTTGGTGCAAGAAACGTAACGTTCAAAATCGAACGGATCCCAAAATCCAAACGTCTTCACGAAAAATCGTCAATCGTACGAGCGAAGCGGCAGCGGCGCCATTTTGAAAGAGGGATTTTTAATACCCTTTTTATTTTCTATTATCGTTCCTCGACTCACCCGAATTGATTAGCAATTATCGTAACGACTTGATTTGTTTTTGGTAAAATCTATTTTTGATAATTTTTCTAATTAAAACTATTTAATATTAAAATCTAATTTAAATAAATCTATTTTAAATCTAATTGAAAATATAAAACTTTAAAACTAATAATGACTTTTAAATAGAATCTAATTTGAAAATAAACTAAAACCTATTTAATTTTAAACTAAAAACTTTTTAATTTAAATCTAAAGAAATTCTAAACTAAATTTAATGACATAAAAGTAAGATAGATTAAAATAAAACTCAATTAAAACTTTTATCTAAATTTTAAATAAACTAAAATTTTAATTAAACTAAATTTAAAACTAATAAAATTTAAACTAATTTTAAAAGTAATTAAAAATTAAAATGTATTTTTTTTTTATCTTTTAATTTGAAAACTGAAAACTGATTAAAAAAATAAGTAGTAAAACTTTTAATTAAGATTTAATAAAACTAAAAAACTAATTAAACCTTTTAAATAAACTGCCAGTAATAAACTCCTATATTAATTAATTAAACCAGATTTAGACATGAAAGTGTTTCTAGATGAGATGGTGGGGCGTTTGACTATTAAGCGAGAGGTCCTGGGTTCGAGACCCAGGACAGACAGAATTTTAAGCTAATTAATTTTTTTGGACTTAATAAATTCATCAGACCAAATGAGTCTGTGAATACTAGTAATCAGCAATTAACAAAAAAGTATAAGAAATAAAATCAAATCCTCAGTAACTTAAAATGAAATAAATCAAAAAGCACATAATCCTAAACAGAGAAGTAGCAAATGAATCTAAGAACCAAAAATATCTAGACTACTTAACTGAAATCAGCAAATTAAAATCAAAATAAAAACATAAATCTCAACAACTTACGGCCAATCTAAACTAGCAGGCTAAAAAAAATCGGTAAACGAAAACTTATTAGCAACAAAATTCTAAACATAAGCTAACACATAAAAAACTACAATAAAACAGATAAACTATGACTAAATAAGCGGAAAAAAACCAAATAAGCAGAAAGAAAAACAGTAACAAAAATTATAAAACTAGGCAGATCTAAACTGATTCGAAAATAAGCAGACTCAAACTAAGCTGAATACCAAATAAAACATAAGCAGATCCAAAAACTCAAAACGTAACAATACAAAAGTAACCCAAACACTTGCAGATTCAAGCTAGCAGTTATCCAACCTTAAGCTAAATAAAAACTTAACAAAAAATTAAAAAGAGATCCAAAACCTTGAGTCGAAACCGTTGAGACGAAGACTGAGCGCTGAGCCGACTTATCAAACCGCATCAACACCACCGAAACATCATCATCATCACGTCTCGATCCACTCTTCTCTCGAACAGTAACCATTTTCTTTTTTTTCTCTTTTTTTTTTTTTTTTTTTTTTTTTTAACCGAATGAAATCTTAATAATAAAAAAACAGTTATATTAAAATTAATAAGAATCGAACACCAGAAACTTAAATTTAACAGAAATTAAATAAGAACCGAATTAATTAAAAACTAATTTTCATTAATCATAAAAAAATTACATCATCTGAAATTTAAAATTACATAAATCCTAAACTACTTTGCAAAAATTAAAACTAATTTACTCTACTCCTAATATTAATTAAAGAAAACTGAAAGAAAAAATAATAATGAAAAGCTTGAATGCCTCTTGAGAAATGGGGGTTTTTATAGGAGAAAACCCTCAAACCTTTCCTTGGTGCCTACGGCTTAAGATCTTGGCCGCATATCATCTTTTCTCTTTCTTTTCTTCCATCAAACGGCTGAGATTGATTGGTGTCCGGATTGCCAGCGTGGAAGAGGAGAGAGGACCACTGGTGGTGTTTGATCCCTGAAAACTTGGGGATTTAATTTCTTTTAAGTGAATTACCCAATAAGGGTAAAATGCCCAAATTAAATGATGTAATTTTTGTGATGGGAAAATAGGGTTTATATGAAAGATGGTGGCTGTGTAAAAAATATGGAGGAGAAAGAAAGTGAATGGGGTAATATGTGTAGGGTAAAAACGTGTGTGAAGTTTTCATGTGGGGGGGGGGGGGGGGAAATTGTGTGTGGTGAAGGCGTAGGGTAGAAGTGTGGGGAGGTGAGTAAAATTGGCTGAGGAATAAATTGTGAAGGGAGTATTCGTGTGTATGTGAGGGTGCAGGATAAGGAAATGAATGGGGTGTGGGTTGGATGGGTGTTAGGGTGTGGGGAGGTGCACGGTAGGGGATGAGGGGTTGGTTAAATGTTTATTCACAAAACGTGAAATTGCCTAATAAATCAACGTGTGAGGATGGGAGGTGTGGTTTTGACCGTATGTGAAGGGTTGACCGAAAGTTTTGTTTGACCAGAAATTTGCCAAATAAATTTCATTAAAGTTGTTATGCTAAATGGGCTTTAGCCCAATTCCAATCCATCTCTTGTTTATTCTTTTCATTCCATCCGTTCCTTTTTAATCATTTTGGGCCAAGTTGTGGGCTTTCTCATTTTAGCTTCTCAAAGTATCCAACTTAATGGGCTTTTAGGCCCATTAACCAAATGTGGGTCCCACAAAGGCCCATTAACTTATTAAAATATTAAATCCTCTAAAAACGACTTGTCATTTGGCTTCTCGATCTTTTCTTCAAAATCGTGTCGATTTTGCCGGGTTTCGTGATTGTTGGCACGCTTTTGGTCTTTTGACTTTGTCTTCGTCTCTTTTTGGACTTTTCTTCAACATTTGACCGTGAAATCCCGTGTTTTATCTTCTTTTGATCATTTGTACCTATTCAAACACAAGAACACAAAACCACGCGTAATTTCGACTTTTACGATATAAAACACATGATTAGGTCTTGTTTTTCCTTGATTTTAGTGGCAAAAGGATAAGTGTTTACACACTTATTACAGCGTCACGTCATACCAACTAATCTCTCTCATCTTCTCCAAAAACACCCCCTTTATCACAACTAGTCTCTCTCCTCTTCACTTGGGTCCCACCACTCACCATTTTATTTACTTTTTCAATTTTCACACAAAATAAAAATTCATTTCATAAAATAAAAAATTACAAAATACTTCAAATAAAAATACAACTACTTAAAAAAAAAATACAATACGGTCGATTATTCATGGTTGATCTTGTGCCCAAACATGCTCAATGAGGTTCCGTTGAAGCCTTGAATGTACGTCTCTATCTCGGAGTTCTCTTT
Organism: Glebionis coronaria; assembly: GCA_025667525.1. Lineage (NCBI taxonomy): Eukaryota > Viridiplantae > Streptophyta > Magnoliopsida > Asterales > Asteraceae > Glebionis > Glebionis coronaria. The sequence goes on from CM046878.1 coordinate 43,517,993, forward strand.
GTCTCCTGCGACGTATTTCACATCGCTCGACCCATGACCTTAACAAATGGTTCCCAGGAGGGATGTACATTTCAACTGCTTCGGAAATCGCATACCCTTGATTCTTCAAAATCATATTATGCAAAATGATGCACGTGTACATGACCCTGCGTAACTTGTTCACAGTCCAAGCACGCGCCGGTTGAGCAATTATACGCCATCGTCCTTGTAGGACACCAAATGCCCTTTCAATATCTTTCCGGGCACTTTCCTGACGCCGTTTAAACGCAGCAATTTTGTCATCACGTGCTTGGCTGAACGACTTAACAAAACATGACCATCGAGGGTAAATACCATCTGTAAGGTAGTACCCTCTTTCGAATAGCTGCCCGTTTACAAGATATGGTGCCACTGGTTCGTTGTCAGCCAAAAGGTCGTCGAACAATGGTGAATGATGCAACACAGTAATATCATTATTCGAACCTGCAACCCCGAAAAATGCATGCCAAATCCACAAATCGTATGATGCAACGGCTTCTAGAATGAGGGTTGGGTGTTGTTTATCACCTCTCCCAAATTGCCCGTGCCACGCTTTAGGACAATTAATCCATCCCCAATGCATACAATCAAGGCTACCTAGCATACCCGGTAACCCGTGAATCGTATTATGTGCGTTATATATGTTTTGAACGTCATTTGGTGTAGGCTTTCTTAAAAATTCGGGCTTATACAAATCTATAACGCACATACAAAAATAGTCTAGACAATCACGGGCACAATGTTCACCCATTTGCAAGTATTCATCTACCCCATCCGCCACCGTGGCGTTTGCCAATTGGCGAAGAGCGGATGTGCATTTCATGATGACACTCATACTTTTCATACCCGTAGCATCATATCGAATAGTAAAAAAATGAAAATGCTTGGGTAAAGGATTATTTGTTGCACAATAAGTTTCAATACCTTCAACAATTTCCAGAAACAGCTCCCGTCTCATCCGATATCGTAATCTGAATTTTTCTGCCGGGTATTTTGGATGTGGACCAAAATAATCTTCCATTAAACGTTGTTCGGCGACGTCACGTTCACGCCAAATGTATCTGCGATGTGAATGAACTTCATCTTCTTCCTCTTCGTTAATCTTCCACACCATTTCAACTTCTTCCATTTCTTCGATATCTGACTGGTACGAATCCGACGAGGTGCTCATATTGAAGTTTTTTGTGAAAGTTTAATTGAATGTTTTTGTTGTGTGTGGTTTTTAAAGAAGTTTGGGTGGTATTTATAAGAATAAAAAGTTTAAAATTCTTTTATTTTTTTTATTTTTTAATGAAATTAGCCGTTTGAAAACGGTAATAAAAAAAATGGGCCCCACCTTCTTTTCCAACGAGCAATGTCACAAAGTGACATTTGAATACTGGCGAGAGGAGGGGTCGGTGTAGCGGCGAAGGGCGGCGAGCGGCGGCGAGCCTGCCACCTAGGCACGGCGAGCCCCCCTCGCTGCCACACCGTTCCCTCTTAGGTTGGTGGAGTATTTTTATTTTCTTTTACATAATTTTATTTCACACCTCACAAACGGAGGAAACTTGTACAAAGCAAGTTACATCAAATATAAAGAGTAAAATCAAAACTGATATACCAAAACAAAATACACGAAGTAACAAGTTGAGACAACTTAAGACATACATCGAAAAAGATGTGGCAACGAAGCAACACAATACAAGGGTGAGGGAGAATCACCAATGTGAGCTTTTTGTAGATACAACCATATAGTGTAGCTTGAAGCAAAAGTACACAAAATACATAAAAACATACAAAGAAGATAAAACCTAACATCACTAAAAAAGCCAAACTTAAGCCAAACAAATCCAAATCTGAACCCCAAAACAGCAACAATCCATCGGTTGCATGAAAGGACGACATCGGTAAGCAGCAAACAATCAGGATGCGAAAGCGGTGGACAGCAAACAGTGGTGAAAAAGGACATATCCATTGGTAAGAGGTTATTATTGAGAGAGATAGGAGAGATACTAATTACAAAGACAAAAGATAAAAATTCAAACGACCGGCCCAATTCCGCCGCCGAAAAGACAAAAGAAAAAAGTAGCGGTTGTTCGGAAGGGAAAGTGACGGATATGTTAGAGAGAAGTTGATAGAAGGTGAGAGCGAAAGAACGACGGATATGTTAGAGAAGTTAGGGAGTAAAGGAGTGAGTTACAAGCAAGGTTGTAAATAGCGTGAAGCGTGGCGTAGCGTTAGTGTCAAGCTACAAGCTACAGAAGGTATATCGAAGCTATGGCGTTTTCCGAAGCGTGATATATAGCGGCATAAAATATTTATAAATTAGTATTTATATAGCGAGTTTATAAAATGAAGCAATATTTTAATTTTAGTTGAAAAAAACACTGGCTATTAGTTACTCAAGGATTTATCTCGATACTAATATTACTAAACCCAAGTCAACTAAATAGCCAAAAATTAGTAAACGAGTAAAATTCTTGTAAATCAGCAAAAAGATTCGAAAAAGCCGTCACGTTACGCGCTATAGCGCGCTATATCACGCTTTATGGCGCTTTTTAGCACGCTACGCCTTAAGACGCCGCCTTAGTCTGTTTCGTAACGTGGAAGTCACGCTTCACGTTATAGCCCGCTATAAGACGCGCTATAACGCGCTATTTAGAACCCTGGTTACAAGTGAGTTTTTAGGTGTCAAAAAACCATTGTAAGATTTTGTTTTCATTTTTCAAAAATTCACGCGTTATTTAAAATAAAATAAAAACCCATTAAGTTAAGTTTTTCACCGACGGTGAGTTGAGTTTACACAAAATGTAAGTCCGTCATGTCTTTTTATAACCATTTGACACTAATTAAAAAAGATTCATGCTCTTTTTATAAATACCTCTTCATTTATCACTTTTAAAACACAACTTTCTTTAAACTTCACCATTTTTATACACAATTAATAAATCATAACCCGTTATAACTATTTAACGCTATAAAGTCTGACAAAAAATGTACATTACGACTTTAGCAAAGAGTTACGAATTTAGGCATTTATGTAACAAAACTCAATGTAAGCTAGTGTTGTTCGAGTTTAGTTTAGGTTCTACTTCGTCATAGAGGATACACGGTAATCTTGTACGAGTGCAGATGAATGTACAGCCGATGGTGTCGAATAATAATTTCCACTGTTTGAAAGAAAGTTTATAAGGTTGTTTAATACAAGGTTATTAATTTTGCCGATTTATATAAAAGGAAATTAACGACGGTCAATTGTGGTTAGCGACGGTTAAAGAATGTCAAATTTACCGAAAACTTGTAAATCTTTTCGAAAATACTGAAAACTCACAGTAAACTTGTGTTTATCACTTATAGTAATCATGTATATGTATGATAACTTGGATTCTAAAATTAACGTTGATGAAGATCTCTAAAATTCGTTAGAAATACTCAAAATTTGCTAGAAATATCCAAAATTTACTAAAAATGTTGATACGATTAATCCCCCTTAGGGGTGTAATCGAGTCGAGCCGAGCTCAAGCTTAGTAGAGCTTGAACTTGGCTTGATACGAAAATTTTAGGCTTGAGCTTTGCTTGATAGCTTGTTAAGCTTTAACAATCCAGGCTTGAGCTTGACTTGATAAGGCTTAATAAAAGCTTGAGTTTGACTTGAAAAACTTGAATATATCTAAATTTTTATTTTTTATAACAAAACTCATCAATAAACATATGTATAAAATGAAAAAAACAAAAATGGTTACTTAAAATAAATTCGATTATTTTAACATTAAGAAAACCAATAATAAAATTATCGTACAATCTTGATTTCAAAATATCTTTTGCGCTCCAATAAGATTAAGGTCCCAAATGTCATTGCATGGTGTACATGCGAGCGCAATTTAGACACGTTGCGTTTAGTATTAACAAGAGTACACACATATTGTATTCCATCAAGTACCGAGTAAATGCAATAATCAAATTTACAAAAATAAAAAATTATTTAAAATACAAAGAATTAAAATATAAATGTAATAAGAGTTAAAAGTCCATCTAAAATATATTACTTATTTATGAAATTAGCCTTTAAAATTAGGTTAATAATCAAATTAATAATTAGTTGCTTATACAAATTCATCTTAAAAACATATTTGTAATAGAGCTTGAAAAAGCTTGATAAAAACTCGAGCCGAGCTATCAAAATCTTGAGCTTGATATAGTTTCGAGCTATTTTTTAGGCTTGAGCTTGGGCTTGAGCATGATAAAATCTTGGCTTGATAGAGCCAAGCTCGAGCTCGAGCTCGAGTTGTTTGATAAAAGTTTGGCTTGATTGCAGCCATAATCCCCTTAGACTGACTACAAATTATAAAATGATTGACCGAACGACCAACCATCGATTCATTATTTTTGCAACCTTGCTATTTTCAGTCTTAAGAACAGTTTATATTTCCCACGTTGAGGCTGTAATACTTAGGCATTTATCAAAACTTTTGTGCCAATGTGGTAAAGATATTAACCTTTATATAAAGGAGGAGAATCACGCATCCATAGGAGCAGTGATTCTCCTCACAAACCGCTTTTTATAATACTATCCCCCTCTCTCATAACCAAAAAACCCTCTCACAACCAAAACACACACTAGCACCTACACCTTTCCGTTATTTGATTTAACGGACCCCGTTATGCATTCATTGATCCCCGTTGTTGGTTTGTGAGGTGTTAATTTGGCCTTTCGCCGATTAAATAATTGGGGGTTAATTGGATGTTTCCCCCCTCACATTAATTGCGATTGTCCGGTTGTTGGTTTAATTGAGGGTTAATTGACCTTTCGCTGGGGTTAATTGAATGTTTTCCCCCTCCCATTAATTGCAATTGTCCAGTTGTTGGTTTAATTAAGGGTTAATTGGCCTTTCGCCAATTAAATATTCGGGGTTAATTGGATGTCCATTGCAAGTTTGCCCCTTGCCATTAATTGCGATTGTCCGTTGTGTAGTGGCTACAGGAATCGTAATGGCTACAGAAACCCAATCTTAACCGTTGCAATTAATCCGTGTCGCGGTGATGTCCGTTGATGATGTGTCTCTTAACATCCATATATATACCAGCATCACCACATAGTTGCATCTGGGTTTCCATTATTTGTGCTGCTGCTACAGTCGTTCTGGATCTTTTTTTCGTTTCTGGTGATCCGGTCTGCAAAGGTTTGTAAGATTTACCCTTTTTTTTCCTGTTTGTAACGGGGTCAGTAAAATCAAATTCCCAAAAGGTCTAAGGGCCAGTGTGTGTTTTCGCTGTGAAAACGAAATTTTGGTTGTTGGAGAGGAACCCTCCTTCATATAAAGGTTAATTTCTGGTTTTTTAAAAAATTGTCGCTTTATATAAGCTGCGTAGTTCATAGAGTTGGTTCCGGATGTTTTTAAAAAATTTATGGCCGTTTATATAGAATGGTTACTTAAAGCGGTCTATTGTTCATTTGTGCATTTTAGTGATCTGGTTATTTAAAGTGATTTTTTTATTCGTAGGGATAGAAGGCTTGGAATGAATATGTTCGTTCACTGGCCATTTTGTTACCCGCACACCTTTGTTGCACATGTGTGTGTATCCTTTGCACATGTCTGATGCTGATAAGCTTACTGTCCCTGCACTTGGTTTTGGCCGTTTTGCTGTTTTGGAAATGTACACTGGTTGAGGTCTTATATATGGGGCAGTGATGATATTGATGAATGAATTTTGTGTTGATTAATTTGAACAAACTTTCAGATTGGTCGTACCTTGGCGGGGTAATTCACTGTTGGTGATTTGCAGCCATGGCGGTCTTATCGTGTTTGTTTCATACTTTTTTCTCTTCCAGATATGAGCCTCTGAAAATCTGCTTTCCGACATTGTTTGTAACGGAAAGGTGTAGGTCCCGGTGTGTTTTTTGGTTGTGAGACAAATTTTTGGTTGTCGGGGAGGGATCCTCCTTTATATAAAGGTTAATTTCTGGGTTTTTTATTATTTGTAGCTTTATATAAGATGCTTAGTTCATACAGTTGGGTGCGGTCCTAATTTTTCCATTTATGGCCGTTTATCTAACACAGTTACTTAAATTGGTCTATTGTTCATTTGTGCATTCTGTTGGTCTGGTTATTTAAAATGATTTTTTGGGTTCGTGGGGATACAAAGGTTGGAATGTATATGTCTTGGCCGAGAATGCAATGGGTTAACTCATTGTTTCTGCCTGTTGACTATGTTATTCTGTGTATGGGCAATGATGAAAAGTCTGTGAATGGTCATTTTTACAAGGGTTGTTTCTCAGCGTCCGTATCTTGGCAGGGCGACGATTCGGTCGCAGCCATGGCGGGTTTCTGGGTTCGTCTTCCATACCTCCATATCTGAGCCTCAAACGCAATAACTCATTGTATCTACCTACTGACCTGCTCCAATTCATTGGACGAGGGTCATTCTTTATGGAGAATCCCACATCTGCTTCACTTAAGACATTTAGCATGCACTTGCCGGCTATGTGAACCCCAGATTATGGTGGGTTCTTCGTACAACTTCCATGTTTCTTGACGTTGTTGTTTGTGATAGAGGGGGATAGTATTATAAAAAACGGTTTGTGAGGACAATCACTGCTCCTGTGGATGCGTGTTTCTCCGCTTCTATAAAAAAGGTTGCTTTAGGGCTATGATGAGGGTAAGCGGGTGCAGGTGAAGACACCACATCTCGGATGCTTGTCGTGGCGACCTTGCGAGGTCGCAACCATCACGGGTCATGGCTGTTTTCCCCGGATAGCGCCTTATCTGAGCCTATGCGATACCCTGGGAAAAAACAACAAACTTTTGGTAGGCTCGCTTCCCAAGGACCCGGCCCTTGCGATCGTGAACATGTGATCGCAGGCATAACGATTGTCAGATGTGGTCAATGATTCTTATGTCGGGTATTTCCGCTTCTATGGTGGTTAATTGTTGTGATACCCGCTGCCTTTGAATTTGTGATATCTCAGGCCTTACGCATTGGAAAAACAGAAAAATTGGTACACTCTTATGGATCCGTGCATCTCCTCCTGTATGTAAAGGTTAATTTTGGGCTATGATGAGCGTAAGCGAGCGCAGGTAAAGATGCCACATCTCGGATCTTGGCGTGGTGGCCTTGCGAGGCCGCAGCCATGCCGGATTATGAGTGTTTTTCCCATATAGCGCTTTATCTAGAGCCTATGGTATACCCCAAAGAAGCTGGAAACCTTTTGTTAAACGCGCTTTACAGAACCCGTGCCGTGCCATGGTGACCCTTTGATCATAGACATAGCGGTTGCGAACTGTGGTAATGCTTTCTGCCGGGTCTTCTCGCCTTTATTCTGGTTAGTTACTGGTATGGCCGTTGCCTTTGGATACGTGGCCTGTTTGCCAGCAAGCGGATCTTGCCACGACGACCATTTGGTTGCACCCATGGCGGGTTTGTGGGTTCGCCTTCCATACATCCAGCTCTGAACCTCAAACACGATGACTCATCATTTGAACATGCTGATCTCCTCCAATTCATTAGCCGATGGCCTTTGTTTATGGATGCATTCACGGCTGCTTCACGAATTCCCTAAAACTGTTCTTTACCTCTCGCAAAAGGTAACGTTCATTCTCTACGGTTATAGTGTTATTTTAACGAATAGTAACGCTACATATATTTTCATGTTTCAGCTGTGCATTTGGTATTTGTCGTTGTATGGTATCTTTTTTTATTTTATCAGTCTAACTAAATGTGTCTATTCTGCAACAGTCTGCCAAGGATTTGGAGGATACGATGGCAAGTGAATTAGACCAGATGCAGACGATGAGCTTCCAACCCCAAACATACATGTAAGTTGTCTTATAGCTGATGTCAATGTGTCTCATCATCCAAATATAGTTATACATGATTTGAGTTTTGATTCCTTTTTCTTCCGTATTTAAAAAAGAAGATGTTGGTTCGTATAAAACAGAAAAAAACACAACAGAACCGAGATGTGGGCGACAATGATACTCACGATGGTGTCTTTCGTTAGCGAAAGGCCAATTAACCCTCAATTAAACCAACAACCGGGCAATCGCAATTAATGGTAGGGGAAAACATCTAATTAACCCCCAATTATTTAATTGGCGAAAGGCGAAATTAACACCCATGATGGTGTCTTTCGTTGAGGGCCGACACTATCCTTTTGTAGGATATGCTGGCGATTATGTGGGTGTGATGAGTTTAAACCGGCCACGAGCAAAAGCAAGGTGTCCTAGACCTTGGCGGGGTGACGTTCAAAGGTTGCACCCATGCCGGGTTATGACTCTTTGCCTCAAAGAGCACCCTCTCTGGGCCACACTTAACCCTGAATCTTAGTTGTGCTGCCTTTAGATGTTGCAGCCATCACGGGTGATGACTCTTTTCACCCAAATCAAGCCTTATCTGATTCCAAAAGAGGCATGTTACATCAGTTGGTCTTGCCAATTCTTGGGTGATCAACTTTTGGCTGCTAATAGCCTCTGCTTTCAACCTCTTTATTGTTACTGACGAAAAACTACAATTACCTTATGTATGGAAAACTAATAGCCTAAAGTGTTATAGCACCTTTTGTGTGTCATAATGATGTTTTTGAATTATAGGCGATGATGATATTTCATTTATGTTTTACTATTGATCATGGTGAGTGAAAGCGACATCGTGTCTTGGCGGGGCAGCACCACGAACATGGTGTTTGCAGCCATGGCAGGTTGACTCCTCTTTTATCCGTGATAGCACCCCCAAGTCTGAGCCTGTACATGACGACATTACTTTGATACTGTATTTTCATACCCGTGTCCATTCCAAGGATGCCCCCTACCATTAGTTGCGCTGGTCCGTTTTGTTGTGGCTACATGAATCGGAGTATATACACGGTTACCGCAGGTCAGTAGTAGCCTTATTTTTTTTCGTTCGAGCGTTTGATAGCCCCATGTGCTTATTCTCTTTGTTAACTACATGAACGACACCTTTTGCGCTTAACAGCCAGCCGCACACACCCCCATCTCAGACACCCCCTATGACGAATCGTGCAGACCTGCTGTTAAACGGCGGTTCTTTTTTGGAACACCCTTCGGGGGGGTACCCGCTCTGTGGTTGGAATACAGGGAAGATTGCACCCGGTAACACTCTATACCAATCTTTTGCTGCTGATAAGGCTCTGTTTTTTTCCCGTCTTGGCTGCTTTAAAATTTGTAACCATCCAACGGAAATAAAAAAGTAAATAACTTCACATATGCCAATACGTTAAACCAAACACATAAAGGCATCCTGCCAATGTCCAACCGTCGTTGGCAGTACTTAAACCAAATACAAAAAAAGCCCTGCCAATGACCCAACGTCCTTGGTAGTACCAAAATAACAAAGACTCAGGCACACACGCCTGATATATTCTTGGTAGACACACGAATTGATTCATCCCAGGGAAGATGATGATTTATTCAACACACACAAAGCGACCACCTTCAGGCACATTCAAATTATCGCTTCAGCCCGACATGTTCCCTCGCAGCTGCTCAATGAATCTTTCCATCCTACCAATACGGTCGCCTGTTGCTACTGCTTCTGCTCCGAGTTGTTCTCTAAAGGAACAGTCTTCACGTGTCAGGGTCCCTAAAAATGCCACCATCTGGTTAACTACCGGTTCCCCAACCACGGTCCTTAGCTCATAAACGAGATGCGTCCTATCAATTATACCACTATTGACCTCCTCCCACATCTGCTCCATCCTAGCTTTCCAGGCTGTTTCACCTAGAATCTCATCCTCCAGGCGACAGATAAACATGTCCGCCCAGTCATCGGTCCTTGCTTCCTTCTCCAATGCATCGCACTTTGGACGGTGCCCCATTAGTTATCTCTTAGTCAAGCTTACCTATAGATGTGTGTGAAGATGTGTCACCTACACCCTCATAACACTCCTTTATATAGCAATGCCTCCTGACTTAAAACGTATAGTGTCCTCCACTGATGCTCAACAGTAGCGCCAAAAACAGTAGCCGGCTCCCAAATTGCATGATTATCAAGTTAGGCTCCCAAAAGTCTATTTAAAAAAAAACACTATCCTCATCCACACACTGTTGCATCAGCTGTTGTTCTACTTTTTCTGTTACTTTTTTGCCATATTTACAGAATATAGGAAAACCCATTATGGGCAGATACAAAAAAGTAGAAATAATGCTGGTATGGGGCAATGCATATCTTTACCGCAAGTGGTGAAAAAACAAACCACCAACAACAGTGCCATACTGTTTTTCTATAATGCAGACTTTTTTCCTACTATTATACAACATGTTATGCCTCACAAGCACAACATTTTATACGGATCCATTAGAACCTAATGAAACAGCATAGGAACATAATGAAAAAACAGATTTCGCACATAAACGACATTCGTTATATTACAAACGACAAACATCACAATTTCCATAAATAGGACACGGTATTTTTTTTGCGGTTGCCTATTTAACCCTGTTTATTGGCCACATTGTGCCATACCCAAATAGAATGACACACTTAAATAGACCATCTCCATCCCACTGTTGCCATGTGACTTTGGGTTTCAACTTTTTTTATCACTTGCTAGCCAAGTAGGCACTAAAGTTTGCAACAATTAGATTCTCACTAGCACGTTGCAGGCTAAATGAGTGATACACGTTCCAGGCAGAATCCCAGGCACATGTTCATAAGAAAAGTGTCCCAATACAATAACAAAAAGGCACAAATGGATACTTGGTGTGTTACATTGGTTCATGATGGGAAATAAAACATTTGCAAGGTGCATTAAAAGTAACAGTTGTTCTGAAATTCAAGCTGATCAACAGCAACATAAACATATGGCGACATACACAAGCCGTTACAACCGCATGGGCTACGGCAAATACACATCAAGCTAAAACAACAAACACCAGACATACTCTTCCTACATACGGCTAGGAACACCACTTTATTGAAAACATAGTAACACACAGACAATCACTAGGTGCGACCTACAAACACATTCGATGGTCACATATTACGGATGAAAAACTCCATATTGGTCATGTTGATTTGTAAATCTATACTTATGTTTTTAGAGAGAGAAAGAGATAGAGAGATGGTGGATTTCACACTTCTAGAGAGAGAAAGTTAAGAACAACTATGTGTAAATTATGAAAACCACACCCTCTCCATCAAAGGAGAGGGTTTATATACCCAAGCCTTGTAATGGGCTTGGGCTTACACGTTTGGGCCGGCCTACACAAGTTGTAGGCTTGGCTTGGACTTGTTTGATAAATAAAGAAGATTAACTAAACTACGAGCTATTACATGGACTATCGTTGGAGTGACCGATCCTTCTTAATACGTAAAACGTATTTCCAACAATCTCCCCCTAAGGGAGGTCACTCCAAACAAGGGCGTTACCCGAGTTACAATAATGAAATAAACCTAGCATACTATGCTTGTCTTAAGCTCGTAGTCTTCGTCTTTCTTTTCTTTTTCTTTTCTGGTGAACATGCTGATGTGATCTTTGATATCAATCTTGAGCATTAATCTCTTGCCTTGATCTCGTGCATCCATCACTTGTGATCTTCGCCTCTTCGTGACCTCACGTCCCACATACTTATACCTTTGTAATTCTTGAAAGCTTCAGAGTTTGATACAGCGGAAGACTTAACTTTTAGGCTTTCTTGAATTAGATGAGGTATTAAGTGCATAAAGTATAAGCATGCGGGGACGACTTCTTCTTGGATCCCGCAACGCCACCGTCTTCAAATGCCGCAACATAAGTAGACACGAACGAAATGGCTTTGAACATTTCATTCTAAATCGGTAGCATTTTACCTCCGGTCGGTGAAGACCGTTGGACGATATTAGATATCGTACCCGTGACGGATAGTTTCAATTAAGTAACTTCCTGACAGGATTTCGCGGGTAAACCCGTTCTCTTTATTCGACCGTCCAAAGCTGACTGCGAACATAAAGAGTGAATCATTTGGATAATAATATCCGCATGATTTGAAGCCGTCAATTCATGTTCCTGGAACAAGTGGAGTTCAATTAAGAACCGCACCATCGTTGCTTTCCAGTTGTCACGAGCTTGATTCGTATAGAATCTTGCAAGTTACCTACCAAGTGCTGTTTGAGGTTAACACTAGAAGGATTTCCACTCATCACCGTGAACACAAAGGTATCACTCTGAGTGTTCTGGCAAGATCACTGAGATATTGCGTAGAGGCCTGGAACGTGTTTAAATTCAGTTAAGAATTAAACCGCCGTTGCTTTCCAGTTATCACAAGTTTGATTCATAAAGAATCGCACAAGTCACCTACCATGAGCTTTTTGATATTCACTCAAGAAGGATTTCCATCTTCATTGTAAATACTTTCGTATTACTCGGATGTTCAGGCAAGATCATGAAGATTTTGCGTAGGACTCTTAAGATCTTTCTTACTTTTCACAGTGTGTGAAGAAGCAAGGAATTATGAAAGTGTGTCCTAGTGAGATATTTGATGATCTCAAATGGCTCTAGACTCGATCGTGCACTTTGGATTTTAGTGATCGGAGGCTGGAGAGGAGTGCCACCATTTCAATACCAATTTATTCGGAGTGAATAAATCGATAGATAACGTGTTGTCTCCGTGTGATTAAAACAAATACCTTTTGAGAG